>BSDF01000010.1:28019768-28619768 GCA_027925045.1 Hypotaenidia okinawae | reverse complement strand
ATTCTGAAGGAAGTCTTATGACTGTCATAAGTACAGAAGCAGACTAAAATAGCCAGTAACAGAATCCCTCCTCATACTACAGAGTGTACTCGCATGCCTAAACTATAGATGCAAGGGAAAAGAAGAGACTTTAATTAGCGCAGAATGATCCTTAGCATAGGATCTGGACAGGTTGGTTTCCTAGGTACCTGGGCTCTGTCAGGGTCAGCAGAGACTGGGAATGCATCTGTGAGCTGAGCTCCATGGCCTCAGCACACACAGAGTAGTCAGCTGCAGCGTGACCCAGGTCTGAAAGCAGCAGCAATGACTGAACAGCTACATGAGGTTTGCCACGCGTTTTAAACTATCCAGTGTTTTTGCAGAAAGAGCCCTGTGTGTCCAGGTATTATTCTCATAAAGTAAGGTAGTAATTTCACCACATTGTTTACAGGATTGCACAGTAGTTTGCTATCAGCAATTCTGAAATGGTATAGAATTGTTTATAAAAATCAGTTAAGTCATACTGGAGATCTTCTTTGAAGTTCATACTGTAGCTTGCAAAACACAGTACTTTGAACATAAAAATGAAAACAGTTTCATACTAAAAACCCCTCTCCAATAAAATCGTGTTTTATTTTTTTGTAGAAAACTATTAATTGAACAGTTTACTTGAACTGAAGTCACACCTTCTGACCTGGCTTCAACAAAGACTTTCTTTGGACTGTCAATGGCTGAATATTTCTACAGATTCATTCTTCTGTGTCTGAGTCATACTTTCAGAGTTGGTTAGACTTGAAAAGCAAACATATGCCTCTCAAATCCCCTACTCGATCTAAAAGCCATACCATTAACATTAGAATCCTCAAAAAAGTTTAGGGTCAAAGCTGCAGTTCTTTCTCCCCTTGAAGTTATTTCCCAAACATTCACATACTACAGGGAAAGAACAAAAGACAAACAAAAAAAACCCCAAGTACAGAAAGAGCATTAGTAGAAATTTGTATTAAAACCAGCACAGAGTGAAGGTATTTCTTTGTAACACAAGCTTCCAACAGCAAGGCAGCAGCTTTCCCTGCTTCTCTAACCCAACCTTTTAGAGTAAGATACATGTATTACCAAATAGCACAGCATTCTGCAGCAGTAACCTAATCTGCTGTCCAATCCACTGTAAAGAAGTGCTGTTACCACCATTGCTGCTGCACAGCAGGAGTGCTGAGCCTGTGCACTTAACAGGGTTCAACCACAGAGCAGCTACAGCCACGTATTTCTCTTAATACTCCCGAAAGTCACTTAATACTCAGTGCATTCAGGGTCAGACTGCAGCTGTCGCTTTTGCCTATCATTCCCAAGAACCAGAAAGGGTCAGAACCTGTCTGCAGCAGAAACGTGTCAGTGAAAATGGTTTGTGAGCAGCACATGGAGTTAAGAAAAGCCCCCTGCTCCACAGAGCACATGTACAAACACACCCAACGTTTCAGATGCCATACACACAAACCCGCTGAGCATTAACACGAAAACCTCCTTTAATACTGAGCTAACCCAACTTCTCTTGTTAAGTCTTCAACAGCATCGCCAAGGTTTGTATCTGCTTCCAAAGCTGTTATGTGTCTGGATGTTTTGGTTTCAGAATTACTCAGCACATGGATTTTCCAGCTTTGAAAATAGGGAATTCAGAGTTCTAAGAGTCTGTCCTCTGTTGCTCAACGTGGATGCAACTCCCATTGATGTAATTAAAAAGTTTCCTCGAGTAAAGGCTACAGGCACGGGTGTGCATATTCCCAGGTATTTCAAAACAGTCTGTGAGCCATGCTGTGGACTTGAGCTTCTTCCTAAAAATATTTCTCAATAGGCAATGGGTGTGCCATGGAATGGATTACTAATAAGTCTTTCCGGCAAGCCTGGGATTAGAAGGAAAGCTTGCTCTTGGGAGTAAGCAGCATTATGATATTACAGGGTACTGTGCCTAACAGGTGGGTGTGAGGACTATGCTGACCTACCTGCTGAGACAAAACAAGCAGTAACTCATTCTACAGCAAGAACACAAACCTTCCCCTTTCAGCACATTTTGCACCCCAGCTATCATTTTACTCTACAGTCTCATTATAACACAGAGCTACACAAGTTTTTGGAAGTATGAGGAATATTAGCAAGTATAATAAGGCAAAGCTCAAATATCTACATAGCAAATTAAAAATGCAACTCTCCTTTTTGATGCACAATACTTATGAGGTATATGAGGAATCATATCACTTTAACACACCTTGGGATCAAGTCCTTTGTATCACATACTGTAGACCACTATGCAGAACCAAGCATACTATTGTCATACTTTCCTTTTTGTTACTACATTGTAACAATTGTCATGTATGTGGCAGAAGTGAAGACTGCCTAGGATAACAACAGGGACAACAAGAAAAGGGAGATGACTTTAAAAAGCCTGTGTCTTAAATCTTCCATGCTAGTTACTTTTTAAAGACTAACAACAGTTCTGAAAACACCTGTCTCTACATCACCATCACAGCAGATGTCACCAAACCATGCCACCACCACAGCAGCACTGTTTCCCCTCAGCAGTGCTCAAAGGATGCCTTGTTTTCGAGGGGATCAGTTGGAAAATAACTACCGAATACAGACCATTAAGGCTGGCAGCAGGTCACTCACCATTTGGGTATAAACCAAAGCCCTGCCCATTCCCAGTGACTGCTCTCAGCTTAACAGAGCTGAACATGTGCAGGAATCCCTCCGTAAATCCCATGGCCTCCACAACGCAGAAGTCAGAGCTGAAATGTAATGTTATCTGGAGGTTAAGGCTTCAGGTGGGAGGTCATCACCTGGGCTTGCCCTGAAGAGCAGCTGGCTTCCTCAGAGCTTGATGAGCCGCATGTAACTTCTCCCTTAGCTTTGGGAAGGTGGCTCTTTACCATCAGGTGAAAACATCAGTGTTTCCAGAAAGCAACAAAATCATAGCTTAGTGATTGCACAAAGACAGTGAAGGAAGATGGAGCCAGACTACGCACCAAGAAGTTATTACAGCTGCAGAGGCAGTGGGAAAGAAAGAAAGATTTCCACTTGCAGGGTGCAAGTGCTCTTGAAAGCCATGTAACCACTTCAGCTGCTGTTCATACTGAATGTTAGTTGCAGTTCACACATCAAATCCCACAGAGTCTAATTAGTGCACTGGGAAATTCTGCACCTTGAAATTTAGGTCACTTTGTTGCCTGAACAGAAGTTATAGGTGACTAATTTTAGAAGTCCCAGATTGTAAGCATTGTCCTCAAATTGCACCCTGTTATAAAGAAGGAAGGCAGCCTCTACCATGGGAAGGTGGAGATGTAATGTTTACACTAGTTTGCGATGCTTTGACAAACAGCAGTCCCTGAAGTGCACTGGTTTATGAAAACACTAAGGAAGAACACATGCACATCAGTTAATTCCATTTAAATACAGATGAAAAACTAAGAAAAGCATACCATTAAAACAAGGAGTCTCAACAGAGTCACAGTGAGGACCTGCCATGCCTGGGAGCAGCCGGTCCTACCTGTGAGCCAAAGTGCAGCTCTGACAAAGTGAGCTCCTCCTGCTCTTCAATTCTGAGAGGGGGGAGGAAAAAAAAAAAATCAATTATATCCCATGTTGAATTTACAGGATGGGCTCTACACTCAAAAGAGACTGGTAAGTCAGTAAAAATGGCAGAACACAAAGATCAAGCTAAGTATAAAGACCTCATTGTATTAAGATGACACTTCACAGAGCAGGTCAGGTAGCTATGAGTTATAGATAATTATATTGCAAAAATATATAATGCTTTTACTCAAAAGTCCAGGGTGTGACAGCTGCCGAAGCACTTGCACAAGGCCACACAATAGTGAGAGTCAGAAGAACCAAGGATAATCCCCATCAGGTCAGTTAAACACAGCCTGGCAGGGTATAATGACAGGGGACAATCTAAAAAGAACCTAGAGTTTGCTAAAACCAAGCCATAAGGTTTACTGAGGTTTTGAAACTTATTCAGCATTTTAAAAATATTTTAACCCCCCAAAGAAGAGTAAGATACCTGGCTACATTTGAAAACAGTTTTCCCCAACTGCTCTAAACAATGTAGGGACCAGCACAGTAATAAATGAATATACAGCAATGACATCACACACACAGAACTTCCAACTATTAAAATAAACCCTTAATAGCATGTATGTAAGCCCACTTTTGGTTCCTAAAAATCACTCCAGACTCCTAGTAGGACAAGAAAGAAATCAGAAAGAGCAGTACCTCAGAAAGATCCGAACAGGCACCTCTGCACTAGGCAGACCAAGACAGAAGACCCCCACCACAGCAAGCTTTTGCCATTTCCCTGCAGCTAACCCACATCAAATGCAACCTTATTAAACCCAATGCGATACATCTTTGAACCATAAGCAATTTTGAGGAAGGAACCCGAGACGAGGTACAATCCATCCAAACTCCAGCTTGAGGTTGTCCCTTCACAGGGCAGGGAACATCAGACAGCATTTTGGCAAGACCCACAGCCAGGCATCGCACCACACACCCACTGCCATTCCTCTGGCAAGGAGAAAGGGAAAAGCCTGCAGTGCCTCACCAGCCCTGCAACTGCCTACCAGCCAAGCAGGAGAATCACAGACTGTTCTGGGTTGGAAGGGACCCCAAGGATCACAGAGCTCCAACCCCTTGCCACAGGCAGAGCCACCAACCTCCAGGCCTGGAGTTACACAAGGTTGCCCAGGGCCTCATCCAACCTGGCCTTGAACACCCCCGGGATGGGGCACCCACCCCCTCTCTGGGCAGCCTGTTCCAGCCCCTCACCACTCTCTGTAAAAAACTTCCCCCTAATAACCAATTTAAACCTTCCTTCCTTTAGCTTAAATCCATTCCCCCTTGTCCTGCCATTGTCTACCCTTTTAAAAAGTTGAATCCCCTCCTGTTCCTCTGCTCCCTTCAGGGACTGGCAGGCTGCAATGAGGTCCCCCCACAGCCTTCTCTTCTCCAGGCTGAACCAGCCCAGGTCCCTCAGCCTCTCTTCGTAGGGGGCTGCTCCAGCCCTTTACTCATCCTCATGGCCTCCTCTGAACCCTCACCAACAGTCCCACATCTTTCTTGTACTGGGGCCCCAGCTCTGGACACAGGACTCCAGCTGGGGCCTCATGAGGCAGAGCAGAGAGGGACAATCCCCTTCCTGTCCCTGCTGCCACCCCTCTTCTGATGGAGTCCAGGACAGCACTGGCCTTCCAAGTCGTAAGGGCACACTGCCAGCCAGTTTCTCACCCCTAGAATCCCCAGGTCCTTCTCAGCAGGGTTACTCTCAAGGAGCTGTTCTCCCAGTCTATATATATGTCTGGGATTCCTCCACCCCAAGTGCAAGTCCCTACACTTTGCTGTGTTGAACCTCATTAGGTTCACCCAGGCCACCTTTCCAGCCTGTCAAGATCCCTCTGGATGGCTTCCTTTCCTTCTGTTGTGTCAACCACACCACTCAGCCAGCTCATGGATTTTCACCCCAGGAACACCAGATGACACACAGGGACATCCAGAACCACACAGAACAGACAGAGCATCTTGGGGACACCACAATTGATGCATTTCCACCACCAACACAAGGACTGGGCTTTGCTCTCACTTTCCAGAAGAGCAGTACAAACAACTTGCACCAAACTTGCCCAGAAATGACTCTTGTTAAGCAAGGGATAGGACCACCACAGCACCCCACTGCAACCCCAAAGACAGACAGACAGACCAACCTCAATCACACTCACTTTAAAGGAGTAAAACTTCACCAAGATCAGCAACAGCTTCCTTATGAAGCGCCTTAATAATCAGGTCAGATAGGCACCTCCTGTAAGGTCCAGCCAGCATTGCCTCCCTTCGTCTTAAGATCACAGGGACTAAAGGAGTGTGAGTGGAAAAAGCTATCTTCATGAAAACAGCCATCTATAAAACTTCAGTGTTACTGACTGATGTTCCTGCATGAACACCCTAATACTACAGTGGTTACCTGCAGAATCTCACAGTGCAATTTAACAGTCAGCTTAAACTGCTCTAACTGCAAGTTGTTGCTGGAGATTCAGTCCCTGTCTCTCCTTGCAGCTATATATTCCCATGTCTGCCCCAGTACTGGTCCTGGCATTCCTCTGGCCCTGCCTGGACCAGATCAGAGAACAAAATCAGATGAAAACTAGCCTGGTAGTGGAAGTTAAAATCGGTGAACAAACTGGTTTTCAGCCAGATCAGTGCCTTGGTCCTCTGCACAGATGAACAAGCACTGCTGCCAACATGCCAGCGCTGTGCCCCCTCCTCCTCCTCCCGGGGTGGTGGAAGCCAGGGTGGACAGAAGCCAGCTGCCACGCTGTGTTCCAGCCACAGCCCGAGCGATGCCGCCCTGCACACAGAAACATCAGCTGGCAGCCACGTGGCTCCTCTCTACAGGGAACACACGGTCTGTCCTCTTGTTAAAGTGTGGAAAACCTAACGAAAGGAGAAGGAGGAGAAACCGATGATGCTTAGCTAACTACCAAAGAGGGTGATGGTCTATAAACTACGTGTTGTTGCTACAGTTCCCTCTTTCTGCCACACAGAAGTGCCTCAAACATTTAGTTTACCAGTGTCTCTCGCTCACAGAACAATCATGGTGCTGGGCAAGCACAGGTGACAGCAACTGTGAGGAGAGCAGTGACTGGGGCTGGGGAACCAGCAGCAGAAAGCTGCCCAGCTCAGCTGACCTGAAGGAGAAGGACAGAAGATCATCTGTGAAAAAGGCAGTACGAAATGAATCTGAAATACAAAATCTAAGGGCTGCTACAGTCCCTGGACCTCGGGGCAGCTTCAAAAGGGTCAGTGTAATTTTCACAACGAGATACAGATAAAGTAGAATTGTTTCTGATTTTTTTTTTTTTAATCTAATTTATTTCTAACTTTTCTCTGATCCTGACAAGCCAGACCAAATTAGGCTCTGAAAATGTTAACGCTTGTGCTGTTAGGCTCTACCACAGCCCTTACACAAAGTCCAACAGAAGCACTGGGCCTTTGGGGCCACGCAGCATGCTCCATCCTGGAGAGCTGGTACGAAGACAGGAGATGCACTATCTCCCAGAATAATATGGGAGTGTTCCGAAAGTTCCAGGGTACAGCCTGGTACCATACCATTAAATATTAACAGAAGTGATAGCTAATCTACTCGCGGTGAGTCAACTCTGACATGGGTTTTAACCATTTACAAATGAAAGAAGTTTGACAAATCAAGTCTAAGCACATAAATTATTGCAAGACATGCTATGTTACAGCTTTGAGAGGGGAGCCACACATGATAAAGATCAGAATTTTATTTTGCTGTTTGAAAAAAAAGAGTTTTGTAACCAACCCTGAGCTTGCAGTTCTTACAGTTTCATGGAACAAGGCAGTCTTCTGCAGTCGAACTGGGTTACTGCCATGCCTTCAGAAAAACAAACCCAAACCCTACGACCGATACACGAAGTGTCTCTGCAGTAAACAGTGTCCCAGTAAACTTCCCTCTTGCTCTTTGAATTGCATGGTAGCCAGCTCCAAATTGGAAGCAGCAACAGGAGCAAGAGGGATTTTTATAGAACAGATCACACTCGTAAGCACAATAAAATTTCACAGCAGAAAGGAAGAAAACAAAGAAGCGGCGCATTATGTTTCCTACAGCTGAAGTCCTGTGTATGCTTTCAGCATGGATGAACTGGCACTGTCAATAGGCCCTCACTCTCAATTACCCATTTATTTCTGCTGACATTTGGTTCTCAGCAACCTGTGCCATTACATTCCCTACACAACAAAGTTAAGTGCCCATATTTACCTGTTCGAGACACGGAAATTTATTGTAGTTGCCCACTTATTGCCACGGAGAACAGCCTATCTCCCACTCAGTTCAGTCCTACGTTTACTGAAACAAAGTTACTCAGGAAGCAGAAAGAGTCACCATGGAAATAAAACCAATTTAACAGAGGCTGCTGCAAAACCTCCGTTAATTAACGTATTTATGGTAAAACCACTTCTCCTCTCATTAAATGTAGCTGGTATCATTTCAATGACAAGACAAAAAATACAGTGGCCCTTCCATTCCTTGTAGGCTCTGGGCTTCAGCGAGAAATGCATCAGCACAAAGTCTCACACCAGTGTTTTATCCTTCACCCCAGAGTTTGAACTGGAGTGATGAACAGGAATTCAGGATTTGTGTCTGCTTTGAGCACACAAGCGAAGGTCCATCTATAAAACTGAACATAACCTGTTCCTGAAAAAAAGCAACAGGGATTTGTCGTCCTTGGTTTGAAACAAAAAGATCTAATTTAGAATGTAAGTTTAACCTTTGTTAAGGTTAAATCTTCTCAAATCCAGACTGCTGAACTCTTTGGAAAAATGTATCGTGAACGGTTTCAATAACTGTGTTGACAAGCAAAATGGTCCACATCAAATTTCAGGAAATAAAAGAAACTTGAAGCACAGCATATAACAAAACCAAACCTGTGAAACAGTAAACATATTCCAACTCTGCTCTAGCTAGGATACTGGTGTACTGCATCTGAAAGCCACACAGGCTTCCAGGGGCTGAGCAAGAGACGATTCAGTTTCAAGCTCAGACAAACTTCACCTGAGAAATAAAAGGATGGTGTAACTAAATGAGGGAGCAGCAAGAATATCCTTTTGTTCAGTTACCACGCAGCAACACAGCCCTCCCCAAAAGGGACTGCACAGTGACAATGGCAAGTGCTGTGCTCTAATGAGGGACCATGCACACTCAGAGGTAAGGCTTTCAGTGCTGAGGATCACTTGGAGTTTAATGTGGATGCTGTGACGAGTGATTCCACTCCTGTCTGGTAAATCTGATAACAACAAATCAGTAATCACCAGCCACAAACAGTATGTAATGCACAGCAGCTCATATGCCTTGGACCATCTGGATGTCTATTTGCAGAGCAACCAATTTGTTGCTGTACCTAATGCAAATTTCATAACTGCAAGGTGCAGAGGTGGAGGGCAGGAGAGGAGCATGAGCAGTGCACCACCCTCACGTGAAGTCTCCGATGACAGGAGCAGGGCAAGCTTCTCAGAGCTGCACCAGCAAAGAGCCAGAGAGAAGGGTGTCCTATCCTCCCTCCAAAACCCTAGCCAGGAAATCCAAGCTAAAAAAAAAGGTAGCAATGGCCCAATAACAGCAACAGCACGCCACATCCTAGCCTCCACAGCCTTTTCTTTGGATAGCATGTCAACAAACGGCACACAAAACCCCCCAAGGTTTTATACACCTTCAAGTGGGTCATATAAAGAACACAAACCTTCACAGCACTGGTGAGAACTGAGCCTTACCATGCATGATCTGTCTGATTTTAAAATGTGATAACTGAGAAATCAGGGAGCAACTACAACAGAGCAGCATCAAACTGCTCAGACTCTGCTCTCCAGTACAGCAGTTACCAGGGCACAAATCCGCTGCAGGCACGGCCATAAACATGCAGTCTCACACTGCCCATCAGGATGAGTGCTCCAAGAGTCTACTGAGCCAAACGCTGACAACAGGAGAGGCAGAGACTGCCAGGCCAGGTCCCAAGCAAGGTCAGACCTCTGCCGCAAAATCATGTGTCATCTTAATTTTGGATGAAGAAAGATTTTGGTAGGACAACTCTCCAAGAAGGCCTCCCACAGAACTCAGTGGGAACCATGGATACACGCAGGGTATGTAACTAGATCCTTAATGTACAGCTAAAAATGAAACATGTTATTTATTCTGGAAAAGCAAAGGGAAAAGTCACAGCTGTGAGTTCCAGGCATCCTAAAGATAAAATCCCAACTGGTGGTTTGGTTAGAACTTCCCAATTCTTGCCATCAGAGGAGCTCAGCGTGGAAGAAAATACTATTCAGTCATGAAAATCTCTCTTTTGAACAGAATTCAAGCAGAGGATAGTTAAATGAACAACTGAAGAGGAAATGAAGTGCAAACATGGACTCTAACCCCATTCTTAACAAACGTCCTCAGTGAAACCAGCATGGGAGATGGTCTAGCCAGCTGTAAGCATGTTTGTAGCTATGAGCAAGATAAATACGAGGCATTAAGCAACTCAGTATCACACCCAATGGATTAAAATTAATTCAGTACATAATAGCACTCTTATTGTCAATCAAAAGCTGCATAGAATTGCACCTAAGTACATAAGACATAGAGCAGGGAAGATACGACCCACAGCAACTCTTAAGTATTAACAAATCAAAAAACCCTAAGAGTCCTTTAGATTTGACCCAAAGAGGAAATGTGAATGATCCAGTTCCACAGAAGATTCAGCCTTCTTGTCCTTCTCCAGTCTGCCTCCCTGCACAATCAGGGATTTATGATCTATAATGAGAAGTGCCCTCATATCAGCCAGGTGATACAGAAGTAAAACTGAATCTACCTATGACACCCAGATATTCCAAGAGTCAGTAACACAAAGTTAACATTTTGGACACTACAGGAATTCTTTCCTGCAAACCAGGGACAGTTATTTTCCTCTGTGACACACGAACCTTTTCCACAGAAAGGATTTTAGAGCAAAGACAGATACATCCCTTATAGAAAGATGGCAGAAGAGCCAATGGGCCACAATTGTGTCATTTCCATGAAGCACTGTAACAGTTCACCAGGACAACACAAATGGAGGGATGTGGGGATGCAGCTGGAGAGAGAACTTGTATTGAGTGATGTGCAGCTTGCACCTCCTTACTACCTCAGGAGCCCATGTGGCGTTGAAGAGCTAGCATACAGGGAGTGTTGGTCACCAGCGATATAAACAAGGAGCAGAAAGTGAGAGAGTTCTCTTTTGGTTTCATCTCCTCCAAGTCTAGAAAGAAAGATGAGAAAGAGAGATGGGCATTCTCTTCCAGGGCAAAAGCAAATAAATCTCCAGCATTATTCCTGCTTTACACTTGGGGACACTTTGGGGATGGTGAGGTAAGTTAATGAGTTCACAGGAGGGTGTTCCTCCCAATCGTGCTGGTATCTAGCAAGGGATAAGAACACCCCAGCTTTATCGCTGCAACTTACCTTCCTTTAAGACCATACAGGCGCTGTTTGCGCCCGGCAGAGACAGACCTGTCTCCCCCTCCAGCACTGACAGCTTTGTGCTGAGCCAGCAGCACTGCTGCGCTTCCAGGTACCCGCACCAGAGGGGCCGACCAAAATCCAGGCGGTCTGAAAGGCCCTTTAAACGGGAGTGGGGGAGGAAAAAAAAAGCAGCAAAACTTTCCAGCCTCTACACGAGCAGATAATAAGGATCTGAGTGACTACAGACACAAAGAAGGGACTCCCAAGTTCAGAGACCTAAGATGTGAAAACTTAAAGATGCTTGTTGCTGCAGGAGGTGCAAAAGTACAATAATTTAAAAAGACAGATATAAAAAGCTTGTCAGAAAAAACAATACAGGGATTAAAATCTGCCCTCACCAAAGCTGGTGGCAACTGTGTACTTCAAGTTGTAGCTGAGATTCCACTCGAGCAATGGTAATTTCAATGTTGCATGTTTCCAGAGAACATGTATATTTATGTGTATACATATATACACACATATGATATGTTTGTAACATATATTTTGTATTTATACAGAACATGTATGAATGTTACTTGCAATGGAAATTTTCCTGTGAAATGTCAAGCACACACTAACTGCTAGAAAAAGAAACGAGGAGCAGACCAAAGCACGGAAAATGCTGCTTTCGCTGGGGATAACACACATGGTGGCACACTGTTTATGGCTGCACTCCAGAAAAGCACTGCGGCAGGATGAACGCTGCTGGGCTCTGAAGACATACGAGCAACCAATGGTCACTCTGAGAAAGAAGTTACAGAAAACCAAGAGCAGCAGTAGCGTCCAGCGATGCTTGTCCCGCAAGGCAGGAGAACCAGTGCATCCCCTGCAAGAACAAAAGCATCTGAAACAAACGTGCATCAGCTCAATCTGTGTCTCAAACTTGAAGGAGCTGGAATGATTTCCCACCCTGTCGGTAGCTAGGGCCTGGCGGTCGGAAGATGTCGGGTTGTACGGAAAGCTAGGGCCCCTCTCCGAATAGCCATAGTATTTGGTCTAGGACGCTAGGACGTAAGCAGACGGAAGTGACGTTGTAGACTTAGACTATATAATGCTGTTACATGACGCAATAAACGCCATTCACCGTCCACCAAATTGGTGTCTGTGAGTGATTGGCCCGAGCAGCCTGGGGTGGCTGCCGTGCCGCTCCTGAGAAAGGCCGCCACGCCATCAGAAGGCAACACCACCCATCTCTTGCCTGTTTGCCTAGTCCGTAAGGTGGAGAGGAAGAATAAAACATAAACCATTCTCAGCAAGAGAGTGACAGTGCCTGACAGTGCACTCATGGTGACACAATTGACATCTGTAAAGAATGATGAACTTTTTAATTTGTGGGACTTGACCAAAAAAAATCATGGCAAAACTATAAAGTACGTATGCAGACATACCACCTGCCAATCTCCCAGTAATTAACAGGTAACCCTAAAGAAATATGTTCCTTTGTTCTCCCATTTTGGAAAATTCCTCAGGTGGACTCTCAGTTCTTAGTACTTATTATTAAAAGTATTTCAGTGGTGCTTAGATGGTCTGCAGCAGTATTGAAACCCCTCTGCCTTCTGCTACAGGTGTTGCGGCTTACAGAAAAAGCAGAACCTAACACTGCTTCTGCAAAGGAACAAAAACAAAATATCACAAGACTCAACAAATACAACAGGAGTAAAAACAGGCATTACATGCACATAGTTACATCATTTTTACTTAATTAAAAGTAATACAAATCAGAGGAGCATCTGAGATTGCATAGTGGTCACACCTATTTGCTACTAGCTGACTATGCCTCGAAGAGAATGAAGACAGGGATAATTAAAGCCTCAGCAGAAGATGTCCCATGTAGAAAAGGGCACTTCTGGGAATGTTGGTGAAAGGGCCATGGAGGTGTGCAAAACGGAAAGTGAGAGAACGTGACTACAGAACAGTGAAACAGCAAAGAAGTGTAGCGTGGAGTTATGGTAAAGCTGTGAAAGCCCAGTCAGTAGAACAGATTTCTGTGTAATCTCACTTCAGATGAAAATGTCAGTAACTTAAACATATGTCTGACACCAGTGGAAATCAAAACTTCTTTTCGCTGTTGTTCTCTAATGCAAAAGGACTAGGCTATCAGATATGAGAGTGATGTAATGGGAGAAAAGCTTTACTTGGAATAGGACATCAAAACTCAGGCTGTTTCATCTGACCTGTTTCCACCGTCATGAGTGGCAGAAGAATCTCCCACTCTAAGTGGCAATGATCTACCTGCAGTAGACACTCAGTGTAGGACCTAACTTACTTGCTTGTTCTTGGCAGCTGAAATCCTATATAAACCCTGACTACTGACGGCAGAGCTGCCCACACCGGACATCAGTCCAGCCTTGTTTTAGCTCAACATGCCTTCCAGACCACTTCTCTTACATACTCCTCATTAGCATATTTCGCTTTTCCATACTCACAATGATGCCAATGTGTGACTTAAAATACACTCAGGCCAGGCTACATCTGTCACCAGCTCTTATCTGAACAGAAATACCAGGAAGGGAACAAAGGCCACACAAGATACACATTGCCGGTCTGTCCTCAGAGCCCCAGGCAGCACGGCAGCTGGGGATGGAAGAGGGAAGCACCGTCACAGGGAAGCCCATAACACTGCACTTCTGTTGGGTATTTTCCCTTCCCTGCCTGCCTCACATTTGGACAGCTATTCCTGAGGCTGGACTGAGGAGTCTGCAGGTAGAGAAGAGAATTCGTTTCCCTTGTCTCAAAGCTGTGGCCGAGGGTGTGAGGATAGCTTTTCCTTTGCATGCACACAGGCCCTCGTACGCAGCCCACTCACTGAGTGTCTCGCCAATCTGCACCACACAGTGTGAGCTGCGCAGAGGACTGGCTCATCTGGATCACCAGCGCGGAGCAGCGGGGTCTCTCACTGTGCTCCTGGCACTGGCATCAGGCCGGGGGCTGTCCTGTGCCCTCAAGAGTGCAGCGACACCAGTGCAATCCCAGCTGAGATCAAAGCAACGGGACGGGAGACACTTTTCAGCCCAGGCTTCCTCCAAGAAAAGGAACAACAGCCCACCAGGCTCTCTCCACTCCTCAGCGGAACAGCACAATACAAAAGGAACTACACCAGCACACTAAGTGATTTTATGGAGGAACTTCCTTCTCTATTCCTTGCTTGAGACCACATATCCAAACTGCATTGAAAATATGGAAGCAGCTGCACAAATCACAAGAGCAAGAACTTAGCCATAGGTGTCTTCTAATGAGTTCAGTCACTGACACAAGAACTGATCATATCTACCATTGAAAATTAACAGATACATCAAAATACATGTCAAGCCACGTTCATCTATCTAACAAAATCAAAATCTGATTACCAAGATCAGCACGAAGCCTGTGGCAACAAGAAACAGAACTTATTGTGATAAAAGGACTGATGGTGTCTCTGTGAGCTAGCCCGGGTACTGAGGAAAGCGCAGTTAACTATCGTGTGCTGATTTACTCCTCGGGTTACCATCTATGCCACATCTGGATCACTGCTTCCAGACACTGAACTTACTCCTTTACAGCTACCACTCACTCTGCAGGTTCTTACACAGCCATGGGGCATGCAGCTGTGTTTGTATTTATCCTTTATATCTATCAAATTATCTATTCCTGTCACTCCTCACCAGTTTTCAAGATTACTGTCTGTGTTTTAAGAAATCAGGCAAAGAACAGGTCAGGATTCATCACTGCTTACATCCTCCTGAAACTACCAAAACAATCTGAGTGGCTTTCCCTCCCTATTCTTTGTCTGTAAGGAAATATGTCATTTCACTTTTACCTCACAGCATGGCCCCCGCACAGCTTAGGGGTGAGGGGAGGAGGGAACACCCTCTCACAGCCACCGGAAAGGAGAGCCTTCCGTCACGACTCCACGATTGCTAGGAAAATGGTGTTTGAACAGGACACAACATTCAATGACCAGCTCCACCCCAGTTACCACCCCAGCCATCACAATGGAGTATTTATTCTAGGACTAGCAGTTGTGGCTAATGCTTGACAATGGGCTCACTGGTCCTCCTCCCAGACAGATGGACAGAACTGGAATGTGTGGGCTAGAGCGGAAGGGAAGAACCATTTTCAGAGGAACCAAGTGTGTAAGTCACTCAGTTTTTCCCTGAAAAACCTTGAGTCAACCTGAGTTTTGTTTTCCAGCTCAGGCTGGATGCTGCTGCCCCTTAAGCCATCCCTGCTGACAAGTGTAACTTAAACCCCCACAGAAAGGTTGGTGGTAGTTTACAAAGGCCATACATAAATGAGAACACAGTTGAGCAGCAAGTCTGTCAAGCCTTCTGTGGCACTGACAGCGTTGGGAGTGCAGTATGAGGAAAAGAGCAGGAGTGCTGTGGAGCTCAGGGTGAAAGCCTAGCAAGAGCCTGGTGGCATCCCCTGCCTTTGGGCCAGATGCAGGGTGCTGGATGCAGTTCAACAACCTTTTCCTCCTACTGCAAGCCACGTTTCACAACTGTAAAAGAGCCACATTCAAGTCTGATAGGGAAGGGGGAAAAAAGAAGTAAGATTCATGTTCCAGCTAGAGCAAATGCTTTCCCCTACCCGTTACTGAGTCACTATGCTACAACCAGGAGCCAAACGGCAGATGCTCTCTACCCACTGGGAATGCCACCAAAGGCTGTTTAACATATCAGGAGAAGTTTGGAGAGGTTTCCAGTTCTGCATCTTCGCCACAAAGGCAGCAGAGGCTGCAGAGAGCCAGGAACACTGCTTACACCAGCCCAATTCCAGCAGGCACTGAACAGCACGTGCAGACTCTGCTGTCAACCAGGACATCTTCCTTTGCTGCTCCACCTGCTTTTCCATTGCTGTCCTCCTTGGAATGAAATGTTAGACTCATGAGCACAGCCCTTCCGAAATGCTCTCCTTCGTGGTCATGCGCAGGGCCAGGTGCCCCTCCCTCCTTTTGGGGCCCAAGTAACTGCCCGCGGCAACAACAGCCCATCCCAGGAGCTGGAGGCCCATCGAGTCCAGCGCCCAGGTGAGCTCCGACACAGGCCGAAGCAGCACGAGGCCAGCAGCAGGAAGCTGCCAGAGCCGGACAGAGCCAGTTGCCCAGCTGAGCAGAGCGGGACGTAATGGGCTGTGCTTTTCACCATGCCATTCACGCTGGCCACAGCCTCCAATGCTCCCAGCAGAGCAGCAAGAGAGGAATCACAGCAGGGAAAACACAGAGCGCAGCACCCAGAAGCTGTTCGTGAATCACGGCCTCCTCCCAACATCACCCGTAGCCAGTGCAGGCACCACTGTGAACAGCCACTGCCCCCGCCCTGCTCTGACAGACCTGCTCTTCCCACCAAGAGCCCTCCGACTTCACTCACGCTGCACCATGCTGCACTGGTGCTGGCTGGGAGAGAGTTTGTTTTCTGCATAGCAGCAGGTATGGGGCTGTGTTTTGAAAACAGTGCTGATAATGCAGAAATGTGGTAACTCCTGCTGAGCAGCACTTACAAAAACCAAGGGCTTTCCTGCATTTTACTGAATGAGCTTAAGCATATACAATACGAAATATTCTCCCAACATGTGTGCTATCCTAAAGTGTGTCATATTATGCAATTAAAAATATGATCTATGAAGGATATATTTGGGCCTTGATCCATCTTCACCATATGACTTACATGTCTCAGTGAAGAGGACTACTGAAAATGGGAGCATTTCTAATTCAGTCTTTCCTGTAACCTTGTACCATGTAGCAGTTTCCAGAAATCACAAAATATATATAGGGAATCAACCTTTTAATCCCAAATATGGAGAAACACATGGTCTGTGGCACAATCCAAGTCACCAACACAGAGAAGTCTGCCAAAGAAAAGGTCAACTAAAGAATAACAAGAGTGTCTAGCATCATCCCAGGGACTTCTGATACACTAAGGGGAAGGAGAGCTGTGTGGACAAGTTCTTCATTTCCTTGTGCCACAGGAACTCCTGATGCCAGCCATCAAATCTTTTTTGAAAGACGAGACCCATGGTGGTTTATGTGAGCAACATTGATACTGCAACAGCGAAGGACAACATTCTGTCCATGGCACCTGCAGCACTAACCAAACTGTGAGCCAGGTCCCCTTCCACAGTACGAGTTAGTCTGCTAACCTCACTGTGCCCTGTTCAGGTGTTCATATCATTCAAAACTGTCGTTTAGAGCTAGTTTTATTGTCAGTTTATACCAGTGAGAGAGATGGTGCACAGCAGGTATAGAGGGTGGTACTGCCATCTCCTCCTTCAACATTGATCCTAACTTTTAGCAGTGTTTCTTTCACCCAGGATTTAAAGGTATGATATTTTATTTGTGTGTCACCTCGATGGTGGAGCTTCCTTGCAAACTGGAAAAAAGTAAAGTGCAAAATGGCAGAGGCTGTGACAGCATGAGGAACAGGATAAAAGCTGGGTTTAACTATGATTCTTAGATAATTTTGTGACTAGTATAAAATAAGATGGACTCCATGCTAACTTTGCTATTAGTTGTTTGCACATAAGCATATCACTGTAGCTCTGTCACTGCTGTATCTGTACTACACAGGATACAGTCCTGTGTAAAGCTCCCAGGCTTGTGTCGGATGGGTAATTCATTACACCTTTTGTTCCTACAGGTCTAAGGTCAGTCGACTGGTGTTACTCAATCTGCTGCAGTCCAAGAACTTTTTCAGATTTGTGGATGCCTCGTAAATGTCTCATCTTTGTATCAGCTGGTTTATCTACTATTTCAATTACAGAACTGTCTCATGATGTGTAAGAAGAATTTGGACTATGAGTATGTAATTGTCATAGAATTAACTTATCAAGTAGTTAATAACCAAAAGAACCCAAACAAAACCCAGTTGTCTGGTCCAGAATCACAGGATACTGGAATGGCGTGAATTGTAAGGGACCTTAAAGATCATCCCAACATCCCTGCCACATATGTATCCAACAGAAAGTCATCTGCAAGACCTCTGATTCAGGTTGTTAGAAGCAGAATGCCAGACGAGCAGTGGAGACTGAACTGACCTTAATGGCAAATATTACACCACTGCCAGACACAAAAACTTCCACAGAATTCACTTGGGAAACTCTATATGCTGTATGTGAAAGAACAACATGGGCATGCCATAGGTGTGTAGCTGAATGAATGATACAACGTCCACCTTTCATCATTCTGTGTGATTCATAAAAGGTCTTTCATGCCAAAGTGTAATGGCACTGCACAGTCAGTCTACAGCAGGCAGATCATAAAACAGAGGACATGCTGTCTAAAAGAGTAAGTAAATTCCTAGCTATACAAAAGAAAAATTTCCTAGGAGCAGTTTTGGAGAGCTTGGCTGGTTTGGTTGCGTTTTTATAAATGAGACATCTTATCTTAACTGTGTGTAAGAAGCTGAATCGGATGAAAATCAGTATATGATGTATTCTGGCAAGAAATGCATCCCATTGTGAACCTGATCTATTTCTACAGAAATCAGTGCTGTCGTTCCAGATAAGCCCATGAGGAAAAGAGATGGATTTGACACCGTTACTGTTGTGTTGGTTTCCTTCTCCTGTCTGAATAGGAAAAATTGCTGATTCCAGCGTTCTGCAATTCTAGTGGTTCTAGGACTGACTGTAGTCCCCACCTGGCTCACTTACTTCTACTAATATTGTCCCACCTCCCAGGCCTTTTCAGCATCTTAGGTTTTTGCTGGTGTATTGTAATCTATGAATTTGGGTGACCTCCAAATGCTCATCTCTAGTTTAAGTATGTCTTTTTCCCTACCACACCCACCTCCGCCCTCAGTTTCTGCATCTTCTGAGCAATACTGATACTTTTACATCACCATAATGGGTTTGCAGTCATCAGAGAACAGAATTAGTAATGGTGACACTCAGTGACATCTCTGTGGTGTTATCGAACCTTCGAGAAGAGGCTCACAAGTCAGGTAGCATATCAACTTTCTCAGTAACAGTTTACTAGCTTCACTGTGATTTTCTCAGACACTGAGGCCAAAGGCGACTGCAGTGTATTTACAGACTACCCTGCAGCTCTTCTCTGGTTTTCCCAAACATGGAAGCACTTTTCTATGGAATATAAAAGAGGAAGAGATCTAAATATAGCTATTGTACTGCTGTAAAGCGTGTCTTCCTGGTAATGAGAGCCAAATCACCCTGATCCATTACCCATACTTTCACTCAGTCTCGATAGCCTGATACTTCAGACCAAGCATGAGGACTTCCGTCCACCTTAAGTAATTCTCAGATTGCATTAAATACTGTTCCTTGTGCATTCACGACCAGAGTTACATAAAGGTAAATGCTGAGACAGGTTTATTTAATTGGCCCTACTTACCATTTTGGTGAATAAATCTCACGCACCCAACATCTCTGACCAGAAATGACATAGGGACATCCACAACATCTCTGGGCAGCCCCACTGGCTTTTCATCCCGTCTTTTCTATGAACGTCTGGGGCTCATTTGAAAAATTCTGTATTAGCATACAAAAAGCAAGTTAGTTCCTTTGCCTTTACAGAATTTTACCTCAGTCCAAATTTACTTTTTTCTTTTTTTTTCTCACAACATAATCTATTCTTGCAGCCTTGCATGTGTGGAGCCACACACTCCAGAGGGACTCCTCAAAAGAGAAATTGGCATTTATTGCACAGGCATCCAAAATACAATGGTTTAGCAGTCCTTCAGTAAACAAAGCACCATTTTTACTCCCCAAGCCATCAGAAGTTGGTTTAGTGACTGGTACCGAGAGTTCCTTAAATTCTCCAAATAACAACGACTTTCAGTGAGTATTTCCTACTTCCTTTGATCTATGCAAATACTTATTTTAATCTCATCTGTTATTTCCTTAATTATCTATGAACACATGAAGGAACCAGACAGCCTTCAGCACCTGCCCAGTTGGTTCCTAGTACACAAAGGAGAATACTTTGGAAAAAGTACCATTTCCTTGTAGAAAACACTCCACTCAAGTCCAAGGGAGTGCACGGTACACAAGTGAGCTCATTTTTTACCTGCAAAGATTAAATCATGCTGTGACAATTTTCTTGGGCTGAGAGCGGGTTCCCTGAAATAAGTATGCAGTTCAAAAGTCTAGTCGAGTCGGGCATGAAAATGATTTTCATGGTTTCATCTTCTAAGCAAAAAACCACCACCATGATCCTTTTGACCTGCACTTAGATTGAATTGAGCTATTGAGAGCTATAGGAATGTACCCAGTGCCACACCTAAATTAGTAGCAACTAATTATCTTCAATTTTTATGCATATTTTAGAGCAAACCCCAAACACACCATCTGCCAGAGACAGTACCTGTTCTCTGTTCAATCCTATTGGTACCTGCAGGAAGAAGGGCATTTGAGAGTCCCCTCACGAGCTGACAAACCTTCCAATTGCTTCTCACAACTCAATCACTGCATCTATACTTAAATTGGATTTTAGATTACTATTGCCACCTTAAAAAAGAAACTTGCCTAAAAACATTCGTTCTGGCCCTCCAGTCTGATAAAACTGCTTTACATCCGCCTGTTTCTGCAAAGAAGCCTGAAGCTGATAGGCTCAGGCTCCAAACATTTCTGCAGCATCAGTGATTGCTCCAGATGTCCCTGTCACTGCATTGCCAACTTCCACTGTCAATGTCACATGTGACAAACGAGATGAAATCAGTCAGGATGAAGAGTGACTTGGGTTTCTTTCAGCTGTGTCATCCTTACAAGGACAGTGGCTGTGAAAACTACCTTAATTGCCATTGCCACTTAACCTGAAGCCACAGCTCCAAGCAGTTCAACCCAGCTTTGGACATCTCAGTATCATGTACTTTGTGGTTGTACAAGGTGAAATATTAGATGCTCCTGGGCTGCATCTCTTGAACATTCAGCAAAAATTCATTATGTGGATCAAAGCAAAGCCTCAGACGTATTAAGATGTCTTACTTCCAATTTGAATGCAAATTTCATGAGCCTTCCCCTCTGAGCAGAGTGGAAACTGTTGTCCATCTCAAAACACATGGAACTCTCAGGTCCTCACAGGGATGGTGATGGAATTGCACCTATCAGTGTTTGCTAGGAACGATGGGTATGAGAATCGTCTTCTGTAGGACAACATAACCAGTCTAAATAGAAAGAGGAGATATCCAGTATCCGCTCAAGAGCTGCGGAGCCTACACCAAAGGAGGTGCTATCCTGAATAAACTGCGGCATGCTGAGCCAGCTCTGCTCCAGATGTCACGTGCTGCATAATTTTACACCAAAATTTTGCCTGAGTGCAGACAAAATGCTGGGCTTCGAGGGAACATGTTATCCTTAGAGAGCACAAAACAACACAACCTAAGCAGCACATCCACCAAAGATCTTTTGGTTTCACCTTTACTAGAGACACCAGCTGCCAAGTGCTACCTCCATAATAATTCAGTGCCTATTGCAAAAACTGCCCAAGTGCCTCAAAATAACAAGTGACTAGCTCAGCTCTCCCAAAGGAAAGAGAATTCGCAAGAACTCTTGCATTGCTCACAGCTAGCACAAACATCAGATGAACTGTTATGTTTTCTTGTCAGCATTTACAAATAAGTATTTTGTAGTGTGAGGAAGGCCCCTGTGCTGTAAAAATGATGATCCAGACCTATGAAGGATATCTACCCCTGACCTCAGCCCAGATAGTGAAGAGTCTCATCCACATTAGTAAAATATTAACAGAGGCTGTAAAACAAGAGGCTGTACTGAACGTAATTTCATTTACGGACGTTCAGAAAATTGACATCACAGCTACAAGAACGTATAAATAACCACAGCAGCAACATCTCTGGGGGTGGCACTCTACAAGCTCAGCTCATCTACAGGCACAGCAGAATCTGGACTTTGAAAAGCACACTGAAAAACTCCTTTTCATACAGCAGTTCTGAGAACCTCTGAGAGACTTTTTTTTCCTCCACTTTTATTAGTGTTTGCCGTTTCTTTCAAGAAGCATGTGCACAGGAGGCTGTGCCAAATGCCTGGGAACCACGCTCATCCCCCTGGCCGTGCTCTGCACCCTTGCCAACATTTTGCTGTTTTTCCCTGGAGGAGAAGTGCCTGAGCAGAGCCTACACATCACAGATGAGGTCTGGTGCTTTGGAGGGATCGTGGGATCTGGTGTGCTGGTGAGTACATAAATCCAGACAGCCCCACCTTTCCTTCCCCCACCATGGCTCTGCATTGCTGAATCTCCTCTAGTGCCCCAAATGCAGGTTCTGACACTGCAGATCCCTCTTTGATACACATCACAAGCCATGCAACAGTTTCGCAATAAATAATTTAGTGATAAGGAAAAATAAGATATGGAACTGTTTTATTTAAAAGCAAATGTAACTTGAATTAATCCAAATTCAAACTGTATTTCTGTTATTGGTAGATGATCTTTCCTGCCTTGGTATTTCTGGGCCTTAAGAATAATGATTGCTGTGGATGCTGTGGTAATCAAAGCTGTGGAAAGAGGTTTGCGGTAAGTGACAGGAAATGTGGCAAAAAAAGTAAAAGCTAGATGATTTCTCATATGAAATGTATGTCTTCTACTCACAGTTGTGGAGAGACTAGATAGACAGATGTTGCCCAGAGGTAGGACACAAAGCCCTACCATTTGGCTGAAAGCTGGGAAGTAGAAATAGCAGGCTGTAAAAACTGTATTATGCCTCTGATGCTGTGCCACAGGCACCACAAGGGTATTGCTTTGATGTATTTTGCTATCACAAGATCCTTGCTGTAGCTATCACCATTAAAACTAATGGCTGACAGCTCTGCATGTTTTTTTGCAGAGTGTAAAAGTTCTCCCTTTGTTCATTTCCCATTGGCAGTTTTTGGAACTGGTCAGGCAGTTGGGCACTACATTCCCAGCTCACTGCAGACCCACCCAATGGGTATCTCACTGGGCTGGAGGGAGATTTCAGGGTGGAAGAGACGTCAGGAGTCACCAGAGCCGGGTAGCTGGGGCTCCGCTTTGGCTTTAGAGCTTCCTTTCACAAGAGAAGTGAAAAGCTTCAGATGGATACCTTCAGACACTAGCACACTTTTTGAGCATCTCAGTTTAAAAATGAGATTAGAGAAAAAATAAATCTATTTCTACCAGGAAAGTCTGTCCTTTTGACATAAATTGTTTGGCGCAGTTGTTATGCTTTTTTATAAAGGAACAGGTTTTCAAGTTAAAGAAAAAGAAATAGGAAAAGAATCACAACTGTGAGGGTAACAAGGAGCCTTCTCTAGTCCCCCATGTTTGGTGCTTCATGCAATCCCAATAAAGCAGGCTGAACCTGGCAGGGTGCAGGGAATGGAGCCGTATTTCCCTTCCCCACCCTGTATCACCAACTTGCTGCCAGCAGTGAGCATGGCCGAGCTCAGCTCTGAAAGGCCCCCTGCAACCCAGCGGCTACGAAGCCACCACCGCCCGCGGTCAGGCACGCAGCCGCAGTGCAGCAGAGACGGGGTGCGGCTGTCACAGGGTGTCGAGGCACGGGTACTCGCTGCCCGGACTCCCTCCTCCTGGCGTGGGGAGGCTGAGCACCACGCACTGGGTGCTGCCCATGAAGGTCTGCAGGGCAGGACCTGGTCGGCAGCTCATGTTAGTGCAGCTGGCTGAGACTGGTGACATCACTGTGGCCACAAGTACCAATGCACTGCACTTAGTGACGGTGGCCTCACCACAGCATGGCAGAGAACTTTATTTGTTCTTCTGTGGAAGCAGAAACACCATTATTATGCCTACTCCATGGTGTCTGTTAGCCCCAGCAGACAGATCAACATAGCAATGCCAGCGCTCAAGGCAAGAGTCTTGTCATCAGTTCCAAATAAAAGCTCACAGGTCTGAAAGTATGTTTCTTTTTAGCCTCCACATGTATCACTCTGATACAACAAAAGACACCAACTCTACCTACAAACTGTTATGGCTACAGGTGCCTCAGAATTCAAGCAGGCAGGCCATATAAGTTTTTGCATGATTAACTTATATGCTAGCATATATGAAAATACTGTAATGGAAAAATAAAAGCATCCTTTCTGATCCATTCCCACTGCACTATTAGAGCTAATGACAACCAGTACCAGAGAGGAGATAAAGCATATTGACATGAAACCTGGAGGGGGAGCTCAAGAAGGAAAACTTAATTGCTTAGTCCAAAAACAACCAGGATACCAAAGCTAGCTTGTGAAGAGTACCATACATCTTTTTTTTAATGTCTCAAGTGGTGTTAAAAGTAAGGCTGAAGTCTTACTCACAGTCTCTTTAGAAAGACACACGGGCACTTCAACAAAGCAGGGCTCTGGACAAGACCCATTCGGTGAAATGCATCTCGAGGCAGGAGTGCCATCTACTGTGTCCACACCAGCCTCTCTGTCCGCAGGCAAACTGTGCATCCCTGTGCAGTCTGGTCTGTACCAGCAAACTGGGGTGTTTCAGCTGCTCAGAAGCTGACTACTGGGGCCACTCAGAGCTGAGTTTAGGAAATGTTCATTCACATTAATAGGACACATTCCATTATCCAAATGAGAACAAAAATAACATTATTTTTCTCTTCATCAGATGTTTTCTTCCATAATATTTGCTGCAGTTGGAGTTCTGGGAGCTGGATACTGCTTTGTTGTGTCATCAATAGCCCTAAACAGAGGCCCTAAATGCAAGACTGGAAATGGCTGGGTCTATCCTTTCCTGGATGGGTAAGACAAAGGCAATCAGAAAAAGAAGTTATGCAGTTTTTAATTTTGTGATACAATTTAACTTAAAAATCCATTGTATAAAAATTTGAATTCTACTGTTTGGCTAAAACACAGAAGGTCTGGGAAGAGCCAGCAATATTAAATGAGGTTCAAAAGCACAAATGTAAAGAGTAGCAAGCAAATTAAAACTAATGAGCTTCAAAGAAGCCAATAACAACATGAACAACCTTTTGGGGTGTTGGGGGGACCTCTGGAGATCTGGTGCAGGGTCACACAGAACAGGTCACTCAGGATCATGTCCAGGACCATAGGTTTGGGATCTCCCCATAGATGGAGACACCCCAACCTCTCTGGGCAGCCTGTCCTGGGGCTTGGGCACCCACAGAGTAAGTAAGTTTGTCCTCCTGTGGGATGGACCTCTCATTGCTCCCTCCTGACACCTAGTCTTTCAAGTCCCTTGCTTCAGCTGACCTAGAAACTCAAGCAAAACCATGCCCTAGACAAGTAGCACCAGTGTGGTGAGGGGAAGCCTTTCTCACAGCACCGAGGCTAACAACACCTCACCAGAGCTACGGTCCATCAGCATGACAGGCCCCAACTCTGCAAGCTAGCACAGGTTTCCTCGTAACGCCTCACTCCCTCCCCAGGGACTACCTCTCTAACCACACGCTGTGGGACACATGTCAGTCACCCAAAAACATCGTCCCATGGAATCTGACCCTCTTCTCCTTGCTGCTCATCATGAGTGGGATCCAGGTGGTGCTCTGTGGCATTCAGGTGGTGAACGGCCTGTTTGGAACCATCTGCGGGGACTGCAAATGCTGCGGATGCTGCGGGGTGAGCAACTGTTTTCTTTCAATATTTGGTGTACTCATGATAGGCATATACACACATGACCACTGACAGTGGGAAACCATAAACTAGCCTTCATTCAACATGATGGTCGTGTTTTATGTACAGCTGCACCCTACAGGGTCCTGGGTGCTGAAGACATCATCTCAATCCGTATCTATGGTGTTTTTCTCACACCTTTCACAGCCACTGGGAAATAATAAAAACCTTTGAAAGCCAGGGGAACAGTAGACACTAGATGACCACCATGTTTTTACTCTTCCAGGGAGATGGGACTGTCTAAAGAACATGAATACTGCAGACAACCCTCCCTGATCCATGTGACAGCCCTGCTACGCATCGTCCCTGGCTAAGAAGATGAGAATGAAGGGCACTTCCCATGCTGACATGGTGAAGCCCTGACTCTTTCTCTAGCCTTCTCGAAACTCTTCATCACGGAATAAAATAAGTTAAACTCAACTCTCATATTTACTTTTGTAAAACAGATTCCATTTAAGAGTATTGTCATCATCTCTCCTGAGTCAGCTTGTCAACTGGGAATCACCAGATGCTGCTGGTACAAGCCCAGTTGTAATGCAGTTGTGTCTACATTGTGTTTATCAGATGGAAATAACACACAGCTAACTATTTTTTGTGTACATGTTTATGTTACATGGAAAAGCGAGGACTGACTCTTCCAGACCTGCTATGATAAAATGCTCTCTGTAAAGAGCCCCTGTTACCAAAGAGATTCGTGAACCTCACAGTCAGCTCTCTCTTATCTGTGTCTGACACACAGGTGTGTTCAGCAGCACTCTAAGCGCAGGGTCAGAGTAGCAGAGTGCTGTGGATGCCTACTCTGGGGCGTTAGTTGGTACCACAATGCCCTGCTTCATGCTTGCTTGAGAAAGGCCAGCTCACGACCGCTTCTCAGCACCACAGGGATCCAGCTTCTTCACTAATTCATAGTGATTTTTCCTCCCACCAGTCACCAGAGGGAATGTAACACCACCCTATGGATGTAGAAAATGAAACTGAAAGCAGAAAATGTAAGGACACGGGAGGCTTGTAGCAAGGCTTTCCCAGCCTGCAGCCCTTGTGCTCCAGGGACCTCCTGAGACAAAGGTCCCCTCTCTCACTGAACTCTTCCTGAGGGATTTCTGCTCCATGAAGCTGCCCAGTTGTTTCCTGGATCACAATACTCCTTCCATAGTATAATTTCGCGTTGTGGGAAGAACCTCCTTTGCTCTGACCCTGCCTCCTGCTCCTTCTGTTCAATATCTCCTAGTTGCTTCCTGCTTACAGGAAAGAGTACACAGCCAGTCCTGTTCCCTCTTCCCCAATTTCATAGGTTCTCTCACATCTCCTCTCAATTGCCTCTCCTTTAGCCTAAGGAGCACTGGTAGATTCAGCCCTTCCTCACAGAGAAGTTGTTTCACCTTTATTTGAAGTTGTGCAACTTTCCACACTCTGCTCTGAGATGGGTCAGAGAGCAGCAGTCCAGGCACAGACATTGCCATGGCCCTTTTATTCCAACAGCAAGGCTCATGAGATACAAAGACAAGGATGAACCTCAACCTGATCCATCACTGCTGTGAACCCCGCAGGTCTTGTTAGAGCACAAACTAATTCCTCATGCCTAACACAATCTTCAAACACAAACCGAATCCTCTTTGCTAAAAAAAAAAAAAAATCAAATTTCCACTTCTCTGACACAATACCAGATTGGTGCCTGTGGAAAAGAGAGGGACACTCCCTATTTAAATCCAGCTATGTGAGGAGAAAACTTTAAACTTCCACCTATGCATCTATTTACATGCTGAAGTATGTCCTGTAGTCCTTGTGAATCTCTCTTGTACAGAAATGTGCAGCATGTATAATTTAATGACATATTCACAGGCAGTGACCAAATCTGTTTCTACTTGTGAAGTAAGGGGACTTTTAGCCCCCTGTTCACAGCACTAACTAACCAACTGTGATCTCTCATCTAACTCAGGTTATGTGATGACTTAGAGTCACAGACAAACAGGTCTGTGAAGCATCTCTGGAGCCCTCCTCCGTAGGCAAAGGCAGTGCAAGCAACGCTGTAATAATCTGTAAAATGTCTGTGTGATCTGTTCTTAAAAATCTGTAAGTTCAGAGAGCCAACATTTTCATAACTTTTTAGCACCACTCACTGTTCTGAAAGCATTTGCCAAATCTCTTCCCTAAAATTTTCCTCCTGAAGTAATGATTCTCTGGCCTGTGCTTTCAGAAAGTGCATTTCATGTACTCAGTACCCACACTAAAGATATCTGAAGAACCCAAACTATTCAGAGGCACTAAACACTGAACAGCAAAACACAAAATTTTAAACAGATAGATTTAGGCACCAAGAGTTACATGAATAAAAGCAAAGCGACCTCAGTGATACATTCAGCAAGATGATTTTAAAAACTGAAAACCCCTCTTTTGAAACAGCTGTCTCTCCCACCTGTTCTCCTGCATTGCTAGGGAATTTGAGAGTACCCTTTATATCACCACCCACTGATGCAAACATCTCACATCTACCCTTTCATCTGTGGTTACCAGCTGTCCTGCACCCCGTCTCCCATTTGTCTTATTTATGTGAAGCCTTTGGGAACACGGAATGTTTCTCATCAGCATTCAACAAAGGGATGGGTGGCTGCATAGTGGACAGTTTTGGCATATTGATAAACAGAATAAATCTACATGGGAGACTTGGGATACGAAGCAACAGGCAGGAAGCTACAATGCCTACAACCAACGGGTGCTTCGTGAGCCAATGCTTGTAAGATGCACAATGCCATGTAGGTTTTCTGCCATGAGCTAATAGGTAGTAGCTACTGAGAGGAGACGCACATTTCACCTTGCTATCTGGGCAACATTTGCACCTTGCCCTTGGGATGTATTGAACAAGGGTTAACAAACCGTAACCAGAAACACAGCTCACATCTAGCATTGTAAAGTGCGAAAATTGTAACAGTGTCCCTGAATCTATTCAGGTGGTCAACATCTGAGGCTCTCCCCTAGCATCTAATTTACAGGGATTTGTTCTGCAGTAATTGCAGACTGGTCCCTGTGTTTTTACAATAAAATCAAGGGCAGGGACTGATAACAGTTTGTAGTAACAGAGAAAGATGTAACGGGACAGTGGTACTCCTGCAAGAGGAGTCAGAGGTAAAGAGAGAACAATGCTAGACAAGGACAGAAAGATGATGAGGGGAGAGGAGAGAGGAACCATGAACAGGGAGAACTGAAAGCCTTAAAACCGACCTCACCAGTCCCGACCAACTCCAACCACACACTCAGCATGCACAAATGTCAACTGTTCACAGCTACTACAAATCCTAGTAGCCTACAGGAAAAAATATCACTACCATTTGTAAAAATCTCGGAGATGCACGTTACCTGAAGCTTCATTCACTCATAAAAACTGGCTGCTCAGCAGTTGGTTGACTCAGTGCTGAGAGCACAGCCATTTTGACATTGCATAGCACTGCTTCAGCCAAGAGTTAACATAAAAAGAAACACACAGGTTATTTAATGACTCAGATTACAACATGTGGGGCCCACACATGGGATTTTTGAGCTCAAACATTTCCACTTCTGCCTGACAAAACTGGCCCCTATTTAAACAGCTCAACTATATACAGCTGCACAGCTCAACTATATACAGCTGGAGCTTGCTTTATTGCTTGTCTCCAATAAGCGGACAGCAGCAAGGTGATACATTAACCACAGTACAGTATCACCTGTCAGAGAACGAAGCATAATTTAAATGGCAACTATTTGCAATAGGCTTGTTTCTAAAATTAGAAAGTAACATCTTGATCTTTGAGGTCCCTTCCGACCCACAGCATTCTGTGATTCTATGAACATACACAGTTACAACACATGTGCAAAGGGTGTTTTCTAGCATCATTCTACTCTTGAATGTTCATCACCTGTCTCTAGTCCAACTCTGGCTTCCCTTCACAACTTCTACAGTATTCACTGTGTAACTAGTAACAAGGCAACAACTGCTCCTGCTTGAGGACAGGGAGACTGACTTTGTGGCACTGATACGGGTGAGGCCTTTACCACAGAGGCAACACAGTGATGAACATGAATAAAAACACCTGTCCTGGTTTTCAGCTGACAGGGCCCAGAGAGCTGACCCACAGCAGCCAAAGGGGTGTTCCATACCATATAGCATCATGCCCAGCTGCTGCTCAGGTCTGGCAGTGAGCAAACTGCCCGTGTGCTCTGTTGCAAGTCCTCTTGCTGTTCCTTCCCTGTGCTGGCCCAATGAACTGCCCCTCTCCCAATACACAGGTTCCACCTTTTCCTTCCCACTCTGCTCCTGTCCCGAGGGGAGCAGTGAGCACCCAGTGCTCACCAGCCACCACGCACCTCTCAAGGATTTTCTTGCCAAATTCCTTTTTCACGGGGAGAGAACATGCCGTGTAAGAGAAATGACGAAGCTCCGCCAGTGCAGTGAGCCTTCCTCACAGACCCCCGCGCACCCGCCGCCGCCGCCCTGTGCCAGACCTTTTCTGAAGCACAGATGGCCCCGCCTGCAGACGAATACGAACTGCGCACCACCGCTGCACTGAAAAAAACGCAATTAATCTACTAATTAACCGCACTAGCTCGCCTGGGGCATCATTCGGGGACCGGCAGGTGCAGAATGAGGCGCCAGAAGGTCTCCGCCGCCTTCGCGCGCGAAAACTTCGCGCGTGGCCGCTGCCGCCTTTCCCGGGCGGTGGACGGGGCAGGCGCTGCCTCAGCGCGCGAAGGCGCTGCCTCAGCGCGCCAAGGCCCCGCCCCGCCCGCTGCCTGACGGGCCGGGACGGCGGGCTGGAGCGCCTGCAGGAGCCTACCCGCCGGGGCAGCGCAGGGCTGTAGAACCGCGGGTCAGGCCGGCCCTTGGAGTGCGGGGAAGGGGTCGAGTGGTGCCAGGCTACAAGGCCGCTGCAGCTCCCGCGTACGGAGCCACCGCCCTCAGTCCGGGGGGATGCCGCGGCTTCTTTCGCCCGGCCCCTCCTACCTGCCGGCAGCTTCCCCCTGCCGGCCACTTCTGAGGAGAGAGGTTGGGTGCTGCAGCGTCTGCGCGGCCTCGGCTGGACTCGTCCCGCGAGCGGCCGCCGCATGAGGCACGGCGGACGAACTGGCTGGTCTGAGTGGTGCGAAGCGAGGCCGCCCCGCCCGGAACAGAGCACCAGTCGCCTCCGCGCTCCCGGCTCTCTCCGCGCCTCCTCACGCTGCCGCCTCGGCCTTGGCTCTGCGCGCGCCCCCTTTTCTGTCTCCTCAGCCCAGGGAAGTCCTAAACCGGCGTGTACAGGAACGCCGGCTTTGAGAAAGCAACGGCCCTTCTGGGGTACGTCTCGATACTGGCCTCCGCGTCGTGAGGCATTAGAAGCTGGGATGCCCCCACAGAACTCTATGGAAACCCATGCAAAAGGGGAAGCCCCGGCAGTGATGTACACACGTCAGGGTTCAAGGCCAGGCTGTGTGGGGCTCTGGGCACCCTGCGCTGGGGGCTGTGTGTGTCCCTGCCTGTGGCAGGGGGTTCTGGGGGTCCTTCCCCAAACCTGTCTGTGACTCTATGAGTTTGTGCATTATGAATGACAAGGTTCCACCAACAGAGAAGTAATGGCGGCACTGGGGAACACGTAAGTACCATCAGTAAAACTGACCATCACTAAGAGCCACAACTACTAATGAACTCAAGTTTAATGGTAAAATAACCCATTCCATTTGCTAAGTGATCATCATTTAACTCCAGATATATGCCTTTTGCACAGAATAGTGTGTACCTTCATTCCAAGCTGTGATACACAGTTCCCTGAGAGGCCCTTAGTAAAACTCTCCAAAGGTAAAAAAGGAACAATTTTAGAAACCAATACACGTCCAAAATGTTTAAGCTCATTTGTATTTGTTTTTCATGTACAAGATCAAAGAAATAAAAAAACACAACAGAACCAAACCCTGGATACAACAGTTTGATCCAATTGCTTTTGACACATACAATCTGTCACAAGGAACTTGAACTTAAAAACAACTGCTCACACATCATGTAACAAAATGAAAAAAGTAAATAAAAAAGTTAAAGCACTAGCGTGTACATGGATGTAGTGTATTAGGAAACAAGTTTATTTGAACACTTATAACTTAATTTGAATGAAGTTATTCTGTACTTAAACCAGCCATTTTAATCCTTCCCCCAAACAGCATTTGTTCTCCAAGAGTCAAACCCAGTCCCTCCCCAAGTTATGCTGTAACAGTATTCCTGGAATAGAAACTAATGCACAACATCCCATCACTGCTGGATCACTCAGGCTGATGCGTGCCACTCTGGGTCCCAGTCAGCAGCAGAACTGTCCTGCCAGCAGGTTCACGGCATATAGGGTAGAAGTAGGCAGTGTACATTTAGTAAAGTAAATGTTCAAAATATGGAATAGTACAGTGGAGTATTTTCAGCCATAAATTCAGTTTCATAAGAATTACGTAAGCTTTGAATAATTAAAAATTCTGCTGTAAGCCTTAAATGTAAAAACTTTAAAAAAAGATAACTTTTAAAAAATATATTTTCTTGTTGCTGCACTTCATCCGGTACGTTACCTCCATTACAAAATGAAAAGCTCACAGTGTGAAGGATCACTTTTAACTTACTCATGATTTGGTTCATGGCTGAGGAAAGATCTGGCAGCTGTTCTACACCGGAAGTAATGTTTCACACAGCACCCTCCTCTGCCAAACCTGATGCTCGTTTATTATGGAAGTAATACAGAAACACAGTTCCTCATTCTATGTAAGGTCTTTGAACCAAGACACATCCCCTGAAACATCAGTGAAAGAGGAATCCAGCTCGTAGCTTCACAATTCTGATGAACATCTCATGCAACTTGACGAGGCAGCTGTCAGTTCTCACTCTAAGTACAGCCCCTGGGGATGGGACAGAAGCCAGCGCAGGTTAGCGCGTGGTGCCAGCCGAGAGCCTCGCCTGCTAGGGGGATCTTGGAACCTACAGCAGTACAGACCTAGTAGCCAACAAACAAACTGCGCTTCCTGAACATGAAGTCAGTTATATCACTAAAGCACAAAGCCTTAGGACCATCTGTTTTCCATGTAGGCTGACCACCTGAAGAATTCCTTAAAAGAGAGAGGCTGATCATAATCACAGAACTATTGGTCAGCCCTGCCCGGTCCAGTTTGTTGAAAAGAAATTTCGCTCATCTCAACAGTTAGTGCTAGCAAAAATAATTTAAAAAAACCAACAGAAAACTCCTCCAAAAGAGTAAAAGAAACACAATGCCCATTCAGTAACTCAGTTCTGTGCAGACACAACTCTGCTGTCACATCGCTACTAAAAACCCCCAACAAACAAAGCCATAGAAAGAGCTACTTTCCCCTATGTAATACAACTTCATGACATTAGGTCTATGCCTTCCATCTCCTTTTTCCATTATTTTGGTGTTTATGCTTTTTCTTTTCCACCTTCTGATACCAGGTACACCCAGCAGTTCACTGCTGACAAAGCAGTTCACTGTACCAAGTTCTCCCATTAAGTTTTTCCCTGAACACTGGTACTTGCTCTCTGCGTATCCCCTCTGCAGCCAGCCTTCCCAACAAGGTTCATCATTTGTCTTCCAACCCCAGCCTGTATTCCCACCACTTCATCTCTGACCTTTTCACCTACCTTCACCCAACCAGTTGGCAAAAAGTCTTTAGTGATCAGTACTCTGGTGCATCAGGGATGTCTCGTTAAGTGCTACAAGACCTGGCAAACACACGTTTACACTGAGTGTTACATCTCTTTCTCTCTCTACACAGCCTGCATTGAGCTCAAAGTTTTAATGCCTTTCATAAAAAAGACGTATTTTTCAATATAAAAAGCTTAAATTCCTAGATTATAAATAATATAATTCAAAATATTTAAGAATCTTAGGACTTCATTTGCATTCCAGGGGAACTGCAAGCCTAATGTCCTTGATGCCTACTCAGTCCCAAACCTCCCCTTAAGTAGTGTGTAGGATACACAATAGGTAAAATACACAGAACACGCCCTGTGCCCTGCACACCGATTACAAAAAGCCAGAGACTTAAAACTAAGCAACTTTACCAGACCAGCTACAATACTGCTTTAGTATTGCCCTGATAAAGTCACCACCTTTTTTCATGTATACAACTACATGTATTTTGATATTGTCAGTTAAAAACATTACTGATAACAGTATGAGCAAGGGTTTTTTCCCACTACATATGGCATCAACAAGTTGTGCCACATTTCCAGACCTGGTTTTAAAAGCATGTTTTTGCATTTAAGATATTTGGCACTGAATTTATATATATATAAAAATTGTTTGTTCATGTGCTAAGTTAAAAAATTGTAGTGCTTAACATAATAAACATCAAAATCGAAGATCTTTTTTAAAAATGCTTGTATATAATACATTGCTTTATTTTTAAAAGGCAGCAGTCAGTACCAGTCTGGTCTGTTTTGCAACAATATCATAGTGTAAAAATGTTGCTAAACTATCCTGTAACTTTCAGAATGGAAGTATTTATTTTCGGAAAACTATACAGTAATATACTGAAAAAAGAAACGGCAATAGTACTGTTTGTGCCTTTACAAATATATAGTGAGAATTACTATGGCTGATATGGATCAGATTCAATCTACATTCCATACATCACAGTTTTACTAAGAATGAAAGAAGTATTTTTAAAGCTTAAGTTAATGAAAAAGCTTCTGATACTATTGTCATAAACATAGTAATGAAACTGCTTTCATGGTCTGATGCTGTGCACATTTTTGAACCAAGTGACCTAGTAGATAGCTTTTGTGATTCATGAAGGGTTTGTGACACTAATCATACCTAGGAGATCAGTCAGGGATGTGCACAAACTCCACCACCTTCTGTCCTTAAAGCAAAGCATTTCTGTCTGGTCTAAACAGGTAAAGAAGTATACAGATATGTAGTGTGAAGAAATATAAAGGCATACATGTATTTTATATATATATGTGTGTGTATGTATGTATGTGTATAATATTTAAGTTAATGTCAATCAAATCCAGGCAGAGATTAAACTGACCATAAAGATGATGTAACAAAAGTTGTATCTCTTGAGGATTTTCAGATAGTCAACCTCTATCTTGAGAGGAAAACTAAATGTTGAATTGCATTGTAGGCTGAATCAGCACTGAATGATTATAGCCAGGTAAGGAAGGGCTCATTTTTGTTGAGTACTGACTCCACGTCGTTGAGAATAGGGATCAAGTCTTCTGACTCTAGAGTCCCAAGGTCGACATTTGTTCCTGGAAGGCAGTCGAGGAAGTCAGGAAAACGTGTTTGTTGTGGATTTATGTTCATTGTTGTCTGTGCTATGGTTTCTCCTAGGAAAAATAAACAACTTTTGAAATACCAAAATCTTCTTGTGCGTAATTTAAAACAACACAATTGCTCTAAAAATTAGACTCCCCTTTCCCATAAACACTTGTGAGCATTCCTGTCTACACACATCATCTCAGAACTGTGTGTGCTTGCAGACAAATATTCTTGTAAGAGTTAACTTTGTATCCTCGCTTTGCTCTCAAAGGCTCAAAAGGTCCTTTCCCGCAGCACTCTAAGTCATCAGCTGCTGCCCTTCTGCTTGGGAAGCGGGACTGTTCAAAGTCCACCCTCTGCACCAGGAGCCATGCAACTGAGTCCAACATGAACCCTCTGTCCTGCTCTCTGCACAGGGGTGAATGCTGCCAATGGGGCTTAAGTCACAAAGGTGTCATGCAGCAATTAAACTCTGCAATAATGTATTACTTTTTTCATAAATTAGTAATAACAAGCATGAAACTTTGCCACTGTGAGAGGCTGATCAGTGAGACTGATTTCCCAGAGCTACAAAACACAGTGATTTGTACCAAGAATGTAACCCAAGACCAGATTTTTACTCATCCTCCCTTGGACTATGGTATGAGAACACAAATCAATGCACACATTTTGCGACTTCTGATTAGTATCAGTCTAAGGTAAAAGGGACCTCAGTTAAAGCTGAGAAACTTTGAGGCACCAAGTACCCTTTAGGCAGTTCCCCCCAGCCTCAGCCTGTTCTCCTGCACAGGAAAGCAGGGCATTACTGTTCAGTGATGCGATTCTAAAACATTCCTGGTTATAGCATCAAGTTGCACTTTAAGCTGCATCAGAGTATTCTACCTGTATCCATCTCATCCACGTTGCCAAGGAAATCTTCAGGTGTGGTTGGTATACTGTAGCACCCCAGTCCCAAGCCGCTGTCCGTGCTCTGCTCCCTGGAATGGTATGGCCCACTGTAAATGGAGACATAAAAAAGCCTCAGTCAGCGTACTGACAGATGTAGTCCCTGATCATGGTGCTTGAAAAAGACAGCACAGCAGTTAGGTGTGAGGTTAAATACAGAGTCATTTAAGCCTCATTCTCAACTGCTGGTGGTCGTGTTACACGGGCAGCGTGAAGGAGACCACTCGTAAACTCTGGAATGCACACATGGACGTAACTCTCCAGACACACACACGTCTGGTTGTCAGAAAAAACTGAGTTTATTTACAGGTAGGTAAGGTACCTGCTCTACCCAGAGCCTTCTACATGCACCTATGGGACCACTAAAACAAGCTGCCACAGTTTGTTTGCATTCTCTCACGTGCCTTCTTGAAGCTGGACTGACAGGCTCCAGGTCAGCCCCTTGACAACAGCAAGTGCGGAAGAAGGTGAGGCAAGAAACTAGAGCAACAGCTCTGAAGGTGTAGCGAAGGCAGCAGATGCAGTCGCCTCGTGCAGAGGACGTGAACTTGCCTGCTCAGGAAGGGATCAGACCCATTGCTCGCAACAGGCCTCATGTCGGGTGCCATGGCAGGTGTGCTCACAGCTGTCTGAACCGGGGCCATGCTTTCCGAGTCCATGGGCAATTGTCTGCACAGGGCAGCCTCCTGGTGAGGAAATACATACAAAGGGAGGGTTATTCCAAGAGCTTGCAAGCACCACAGTCCTCTAACAAGCAGATGAGCAATACATGCACATCTTCTTACTTAGGAAAGTAATTCTACACAATTCCACTAGTGTGACATGTTACCACTGGTGTGAGGGAAGCCAGAGCACGGGCAAACAGTGGCTTTCATGCCTGGCTGTACCGGTTGAACCCCTCAGGAGGCACCTCTGTTACTGCTGGGGGCCGGCCCAGCAGTTCAGATGCATCCGAGGACTCACTCATCAGCCTCACTAAACCAGGTTAAACACTCGCTTTTTGTGTGACACAGACCACGGAACGCTAGTAATGAATGGCTGCTGTGTGGGCAAACCCTGGTGAGGGGCAGCAGCAGCCAGCCAGGGCAACACCAAACCTGCCTGAGGCACGGTGACCACAGACAGGCCGCGACTCACTGGCCATGGGGAGTGGCCCCATCAAAACCCAGTGACTGTGTTGTAACGTCAGACACCTTGTCTGTGACTGCACAGAACACTGGTAGTCTGCACTTCACAGCAGATCACTGACAGACTGTCCGCGTTTGACAGGGCAGTTAAGTTCAGTGGTGGGTCTTCACATGCACACTACTGCTGTGTAGCACTCAAGTGACCACGCCAGTCCACTGTTCAGTGAGGCCAAGCTGTCTGAGAGCTGGAGTAGCAACAGTAAAGCAGTTTATAACCTACAGTCTCATTGTTCATCTCCTACATATCTGTTTCTAACAGCTTACCTTAAAGTCGAAGTTCTTAAATGGGTGCAAAAGAGTAAAATCAGGCACTGAAACTATGTGAGTTATTAAGAGGTAACTTGCCATACAGCAAAGCAGAAGAATCTAAGTTGCAACCATAAAGTACTTAACATGTTAGAAGAAAACCATGGAACCAAGACTTTGACCCAGTAATCTTCAGAATGAGCCTTCTGCCTAATAATAAGCATCTGCCTTATGACCTGTCTCAGGTACACTGTCTTTAGGATGAGAAACAAGCAATGAGAGCCAAAGGAAACTTGCTTCAGAACTTTTCCTGAACAGTAACTTTGCCTAGCATTCTCCCTGTGAAACACCCATGACATCTAGTGGCACAGAGGTCTATACAGAGGTCCTCTGCCTCCTTGGGGATCTTCCAAACAAGTATCTTAAGACCTTAAAATAATTAAGCTGTTTCTGTTTTTACCTAGTTTACTCATTTTTTTAATATAAAATTAAATAAGCAAAGGAAATATTTAATTTAAATCCTCCACTGAATCAGTCATTTATTCTCCCAAGTATGGAAAAGATGAACATGTTTTTGAAGGTAGAATCACAGAACGGGTAGGGGCTGTTAGGAAACCCTGGAAATCCTCTAGTCCAAGCCACTTAAAGCTCCTCAGAGGAGACTCCTCACCCCTTCTGGGCAGCCTATCCCAGGGCTTGGTCACCCACACAGTGAGGAAGTTTTTCCTCCTGTTGGGCTGGACCTTCCCATGCTCTGGTTTGTGCCCCCTGCCCCTTGTCCTGTCGCTGGGCACCACTGGGAAGAGTCTGGCCCCTCCCATGACCCCTCCTTTAGATACGGGTGGGTGTCGATGGGATCCCCTCGCAGTCTCCTGAACAGCCCCAGCTCCCTCAGCCTCCCCTCACAGCAGAGATGCTCCAGCTCATCCTCATCCTCATCCCTCCCTGGACTCTCCCCAGCAGCTCCCAGTCTGGCCCAAACTGGTAGCCCAGCACTGGACACCCACCTCCAGCTGTGGCTCAGCAGAAGGGAGGAGAACAGACCCTCCCTAGACCTGCTGACCAGTCTGCCCATTACCCAAGGTTTGTGTGTCTTTACAGACTCTGGCCAATTTAATTAGAAACACAAACTTCACCACTAAAATTGTCACTTGACAAATGTAATGGCATACACAAATTATACATAAGATATTAATAATCTTCAGAATATTTATTAACACATACTAAATAATTACACCATCTAATGTAAATACTTATCAGTGAAAACACTGATAATTCGATCACAAAGGAAACATTGCATTAATGGGCACTGGCTGCCTGCTACAACTGGGAAAGCAGTGATAAACGTCAGCCAGGTATCAAACTATGGGTGGAAACAGAGAGGTCTGGGTATTTCCCATGCCACCAACCAGCCAGGCTGTGTCCTGGCCTGTGCCGTGGGAAGGGCACAGCAGGGCATTGCTCTGTGCAGGCTGTAGCAGCCAGTAAGGTTCCACTCTGCAAGGATGAAGCAGTGATAACTCTTGCTCTGCATCCCCATACACTGCTCTGTCTACAGCCTGTTCTGAGCCCCTGCATCATTCTGTGCAGGTATTTATGGAACAGGCTCGAGGGACCAGAAAGGGGCCTCTGAGGGAGTGCTGCCTTTTTGTGATGGCTTGCACCCTTCCAGGCAGGGTGCAGGATGGCACTTGTGCACAGAGAAGTGCCAGGACACCCTCCCTGCAGGACCCCTTCAGAGATTTTGTACTGACATCACCTCTAACTACTTCCATTTCCAAGCAGCTCTTGAGCAACAAGCAGATTCTTCCTTTGCCTTTGGAAAGCTGGCAAAAACACATCAGCAAAAAAGACAATTAACTCTTTCCAAATGAAAGAAATGAGTATGGGAACACTGAAATACAAGCTGTCAGGCTGGTTTTCTGGAGTGATGCCCTTCTTGCGTGCACTTAGTCTGCATTTCTCCAGGCTTCAGGAGTGAAATGAAGAGGAAGACGAAGAAGGAAGGGAACTCCCTGAGTGGAGGCCTGCGAAGCGTGTGCCCATCCCAGCTGGGTGTGCCACTCCACCCCAGCAGTTGCTGTCCAGAATGGCTGTGGGGAGCCAGCAGCTGCTGCCAGGCTGAAAGGCAGCCTGGGACACACCACAGGAATTCCTCCCCTCTTCCTCACACTCTGCACCCCTCGCAGTTGCTAGCAGCAATGTGGACACTTACTCAGCGTTTTTCCCTTAGATAGGTTACACTGGGAGAGCAGCAGTGAAAGGCCAGGGCAGGAGTAAACTGTACATGAACACTGACAGCTCCAGAGGGACTTGCTGCATTCTTCTCAGCTGCTGAGGTTATGGGGTGCTCCTTCCTGCAGGCAGGAAGCTCACAGTTCCCCTTAGGAAGGATGGATTTGGTGCCTTGCTTTCTTTGGGGGCAAAATACACTTTTCCCTGGGAGCTGTACCAGTTCTGAGAACTAGGGTGAGGCAAAATGATACTGTCCTGCATGTACAACACAAGGCTTGAACACACACCATGGGAGTGGGGTGCTGGGCACAGCACGTTGGAGGCCTCATCACGTACAGCACAGCTGCCCAGCGATGAGCGTGCATTGGTTTCAAAGCAAAACACAGAGCAGGGAGACTGGCCCTTGTGCTAATGGCACAACTATTAGGAAGCTTCATTTGCTCTTGTCCTGCAGCAAGAACAGAGCCAAAGAGAGTGAAACCATCTAAACACGTTACTAGCATGATGACAATTATGACTAAACTCATGTCAGATATCCCCACTTTTTTCTCACACCCATCTCTGTTACATTCTGAGCTCCTGCCAGCGATGCAAGAAGGGATGTAGAAGAGCTGAGATCGCTGCTTGAACCAGAGACCACCACCTTGAACACCTTTCTGCACGCAGAGGCCATGTATCCTAATGTTCCTCTCCAAAATTAAGGGTAATGGAAACTGCAGATCGGCACAAGATGCCACCCCAGTTCAGCAAAAGCACTGAGCGCTTGCTTAACTTCCAGCGTGCACACAGACACTGACCAAAGTGACAGGAACAATCACAAGCACAGAAAAGGCACGTGGTGCTCAGGAGCTATCAAAGCACCTAACTTTAATGCTCACTATTTTCAGGTGCAGCTAGATGGTGCTGTACAGTTTGAGAAAGTATTCATGAATTTTTGTTAATTGCTTTTGTTAAGCAATTGTTTTTTTCAAGCTCATATATATTTAGAGGACGGAGCAAATATAAATGAGGCAAATGTCTCATTGTGAAGTGTTTTCATATATATTCTACCCATCAGACATCCCTTTTCATTTTGTTACCAATCTCTCTTCTGCAGAAGCTTCCTACTGTGTGGTAGCATGCACATTCACCCTGCACGTGGTCTTTCTGTCTGCACAGGGTGAGATTACCATGGATCCAGTGGTGCAACCAGAGAGATATTTGACTGACATATAGTTTCTATGGGGGAAGTCCAATCATATCGTTGTTGTTAGAAGTCTGTAGTAGTACAAAGACCCACAACAAACTTCATTTTCTGTATATGAAGAAAAGCAAAGCACTTTCAATTCAATTCCAATAGCCTTTAGTTTGGTGAGTGCTTGTAATAATGTCTGTTATTACTTTTGGAAAAGTGATGTTTTGGTAAAATGCAATTAAAAACTATTTGTTCTGAAAGAAAATAATGGAAAAAGAACACCCCAAATTCTCAAACATTGCATTAAAGACTTTTTCTTCCATTAATTTTACTGAGATAGTATGTAAAAAAATAAGACAAACTCAACATATTCAGCAAAAACAACAAAGGCCACAGAGAAAACCAAAATGCTGTCCAATAATTTGAGGCTTTTCTGCTGCCTCTGGAAGTTGACAAATCCTTTGCAAGCACTCCTCCCTCTCGTAAATCTGCTCTGATCATCCAGATCTCCATGCCTGACCCAAAGGTTTTGAGGATCTACATGTCTCTTTCTTTGCTACCCACAAAGTCTCCCAGAGCTCACTGAGACACTTGGGCTGTTTCCATCACTCAGTCATTCTCCTCCAGAACTGGGAGAAAAAACGTGCGTCACTCCTCACTTAATTGTGGCTGGTCAACCCATGAGATATGCTCTGTTGCTCCTCCTCAGAGGGCATCCAAGTGTGAGGATTTTTTTAGGCTTATTTTTCCATTTTACACGAGTCTTTAACATTTAAAAACACTTCAGCAACTCATGGTCCTCTAATAGATCAGCAGAAAAGTTGGGTGAGTTGGCATCATTAGTAACAAATGTGCTTCTACCTGCTGCAAAAAGTGTCAGACTCTATTTCTAAATACAGTATAAACTGTAAAAACAGTATAATACCCTAAATTATGGCATAATGCCAAAGGCAAAACTGAGACACAATCGGCGATAGTTGCTCAAGATTTGTAAGCAGATGCAGAACAGAATTTGGACCTTACACTGTTACAGCTGGTAAGAAAGACACCATGTCTCTAACTCCTGGCAGACTGTCGGTTTGTGTTCTGTTCAATGACAGTTTAGAGAAAAAAATGAAAAGTTCAATTTAAATTAGCTTTTTGGTTACCCCTACCTGCAACTATGGTTAATCCTGACATAAAGAAATGGAGCTACTGCTTGTACCTGGTGAAAATTTGGACGCACTGAAGACATTACAAGAGCATCCCCGGTGTTACCTGTCGCAGTAACTCCTCCTGCCGCATCCTAATTCGCTCCCTCTCCATCTGGATCCTCTGGAGTCTCAACTTCTGCTGCTGCTGCTGCTGCGCGGTCAGTGCGCTGGGCAAGTTCAGCAGCCCGGGCTGCGGTGCCTGGGGAGGGCGACTCTGCTGCGACAGGGCTGTGCCGGCTGCCACCTGGTGCTGGTGATTCATGACTGTGGGAAGAAAACATATCACGGCTTGTTAAGGGGGGCTGTATTGTAAGGTAGGAGAGGGCCGGGGACACATGTTACCGTACTGAGTTATTGGATCACTGTATTTCATTTGACTGGGATAACTGGGATCTGGTATGAGGAACTGCTTAATAAATCATTTCTAATATGTCCTATGTGGATAGACCATTAACACTTATAATGCTGCAAATGTTTTTTTAACTGAAGATTCCACTGCAGATGTGTGCTTACAATATGCAGGAAGCTAGTAAAAATGTTTTCAATCTTAACATTTTCTTTATTGATAGATTTAAATTAATTACTGCAAGAAAAATTACCACCATAGAGCGCTGCGGATGTCCTCCACTGTTGTGGAGGAGAGAGACACTTATTTGAGTGACATGCAGATGAGAGATGTTCCAGTCCCAGCCAAGAAGAAACCTTGTAGGAGGCCCTGTGCCCTGGCAGGCTGTAGCCTCCTGTAGTATCATGCACCTATCACAATCTCTGCGCAATCATTTATAAATAAATGAGGGTTAATATTATTCTTGTGTCTCTCAGAAGTGTTTTAAGCACTCCTCACCTCACAGGCACTCACACACTGCAGTACTGAAAGCAGCTTGAGAACTGTGCCCAAAGAAGAGTCTGAGCTCTCAGGAGTTACATAAATCAGATAAGGCTCAATTTTACAATTCATTTGCAAATGAAAAAGGTGTAATAAATTAAAGATTAGGGTGTCTGATTTTAGACCTGATTTAACACAAGAAGATTTGTAACTCTCCTGTGAGTTCTGGATATGCAAGCACTGTATTGTAAGGTTAATGTCTGACAAAGAAAAGCTACCTGTCGGGTTATTCAGATTTGGAAATGACCCATTAATTCCCCACCTTTGGCAGGATTTCAAGAGCTCTGGCTGGGAAATAGCTCCATAGATGCCAGGTGAGAATCTGGACCTTTCCTAAGCAAACCTGATTTATACCCACATAAACCAGCTAAACCCTTAACTTGCAGACAGAAGGCTGCTGCTCAGACAATGTTCCTTAGACTGTTAATGCTACTTAAATCAACATAACCTTTTTCTGGTCAAATTTAGAAACCATGAATCAGAGCAGAATTCTCTGTTGGATGGGCATTTTTATTCAGAGAACTGTTATGAAAGACATTGCAAGTCTTTGTGCAGCTCCCTGGGACTCAGGTCATCGTGCCACAAGCTAAAATGAATCATCCAGCACCTTCACAGCAGGTATCGCCCTGGAAACAGAAACATCCCTTCTCCCTAGAAATGCTTCCCACTTAGGAAGAAGCTTGGAAAAAACAGGAGGAAGATGAGACAGAGAGGGGAAACTCCATAGCCTCTCCTCATGCCTCCTCCTTTTTTTTTGGTGGTGTAAAATACATCAGTTCCCAGCAATGCTCCCTAATATCTGTTCTGAACCAGAATGAACAGTTCCATATTCCCAGTACAGACCATCCACAGCACCTAAAGCCAGTCTGGGTTACAAGCGGTAGTACATACTGCTTTGAAAATTACATGTCATCTCTGCAAGTATTCTTTCACTAGTAGTGCCACATAATAATTAACAAAGCTTTTATCATTTAACAAGGACACACCAGATACTAACGTGCTCTCTGAGAGAAGACAGTCCAAAGGACCAAGATGCGCATCCTCCTTTTGCTGCTCACTCCTAGTTCTTCCTGCCAACTCTGTGCTGTGCTTCTCAGGCCCCGGTGTATTTACACTGTGTGCATATCTGATTGTGAAGACATAGTGCAGGGAGCACAGCTGAAGGGCGCAGCAGAAGAAGTGGGTTGATGATGTTTCAGCTTGGCTCGCACGTGTGATGCCAAACACCAGGCCTGGGGCCTGGCTCACTCTGCCAGCTCTAAGCAGGATTTTCTTTGAAAGGCTGACTTTCTGCTATCCAGTTTTCTGTCAGATCAGGTGCTGTCTTGTCTTTCTGCATCTGGAGTAAGGCTTTTGGACAGTATAAGCTCTGCCCCACTCTGTGTGACAGAACTACTTACACGTGCTCACATCAGGTCTGAACCAGGCCTTTCCTCTGGTGGGTGATCCAGCACCACACAGGCCCAGCACATACAGACTGCAGCACCTTCTGAGGCAGCAGCTGGATGATATTCTAGTTTCAGAGGCAAATCCAGCTCAAGAAATAATCCTGGTTACAAGCAGCCCTGAGGTAATACAACCTTTTCACAGACATAGTTGATGTGTGGTCCCCACCAACAGCTGTATCCACACAATGACATCATGGTTCCACATGAAACCAGAGAGCTGCTGTTGATCACCTCTTCCGCACCCAGCCGCTCACTCCTGCCCACATGCTGCCCCTTTCTGAGCTGGCAGAAGCAGTTATGTGGCAACACAGCAAACTAAAACTTGGTTGGGGATGAGAAGAAGGTATTTTCTGGCTAGATCAGGTCCCAGCAGAAACAGACAGAAAATGCTTACATGCAATGGATGTAGGACCCCAGGTGGGAAAAACAAGCTGGTTGCAGGAACAACGGACCAAAGCCAGCACTGATCAGTAACTTTTTGGTGGTAAAAACCCAGAAAGGTTAACAAGCTGCAGGGCTGAGAGGAGAAAAGTAGGAATGGGAGCTGGGTGCAGAAATCAAGCCACTTTCATAACGGGAAAACAGTATATGGAAACATGTTTCAAGATGCAATTAGTCTAGTCTTACATTACAATAAATACCAGTTATATGCACTACATCAGTGCCAATCTGGTATTAAATTGCCAGGACTATAAGCACTTAGACAGGAATTTAACTCCTCTTGTACGCACAAGCACGTGCTTAAATTTCTGGCATGTCAATGGTCGAGTGAATAGCACAACCATGCTAAGAATTCAGGCTGGCTGAAGGATTATCACAATATAGCGAGCTCTCTGTAAGAAAGTGCTTTCATCTAAGCACCACATGCAAGCGATAGAACCAGGCAAAGCTAAGTAAAGAAGGCTAGCCTGTGCGGTGTGTCTGGGAAACACGCAGGGCTAGGGCATGAGCTGTAGTACTATTTGTCAGGGCTATTTGTTGCCTTTGCCATATAAAATACTTCCTCCTTCCTCACCAGCTGATCTGTACCCTTGTTGTAGCCCTGCTCTAAGGAGGCAAAGAACACGACAGTGTGAAAATGCTGAGGAATACTTCTCCCTGAGCTATGGTCCCAAATAACCCTCCCAGGCGTTTCCTCTCACAGAATACTTTGGTCCATTGAACTCTGTATCTTGGAGTAAATTACTTTTCTTTCAAGCAATACTACCCATGGTTACATACCATCAAGGAACTACAGGAAGCTCAGTACAATGACTGAAGTAAGCACACCTTGACACTAGGAGTATGGAAATGACATCACACTGAATCTCCTGCAAGTCAAACACACCAGAAGTATGTGATCACATTTCTGAGAAACAACAGAAGTCCATTCTACTTCCAAAAAAAAAGTTTTTTACATCGTCTGGGTTTGGTAAAGCTGTAACAACAGCAAAGTTCTATGAGTTTGAGTGCAGGAGATGCACAGAAGGAAAAGGAGTGGGAAGGAGCCATCCTCCAACTCCACCACTTGCCTTATTTGGCTCCGCTCCTCTTTCAGACAGCACCTTTCCCCCAGGTCTGCAGGTCTAAATCTCGAACACAGGGCCACAGAAACCTAGATCTGTTCAAAGCTACTACTAATTGGAATGGCTTTTAACGAACCATTGATTTGGGTATGAGTCAGACTTACTGCAGGACGTTTGAACCCGCTGACACCACACTTTTCTCCAGCAGAAGCTGCTTCAAGAATCAGATCTGGTAAGGTCTCTATTTGGTTTGAATACCAGACACCTACTTTCATGGCAGCCCCAAGTGCACAGACTCAGAAACAGTAAGTATAGATGAGTCATGTAACTGTGCTTTCAAACAAGTACAGATGGCTTGTCAAGTTGTCTGGATAGACTATGTTTATGATAAACTCTAACTTAAGTAAATTAAGTATTGATACGGTGATAAAGTACATTTTCTTTTTTTAATACCATTCAAAACCAGTTTATAAAGATGCAGATGCTAAGGCCCAGGTTTTTGTCCTACCAGCTCCACAACAGCACTATTCCACTTGAACTATACTGGAGCGCAATCACAATAATGCCCCATAAGGAAATTTAGGATATATGTGGTATACTTTTGTGAAGACATCTAGTTTTTTGATGTATGCATGCACACATATAATGCACATCAAGTGAATCTAACCTAACTCAAAACCAATATCAACTGCAAATAAAAATAGTATAAAACATGAAACTGTTAGGCGATTCTCTTTTTATATTTATTACAGAAAACCAAACCAACCCAAAACCCAGGCCATTCTGCAGCAATTCCCACAACAACTGCTGCATTCAGCTGCTCTAAAAATAATGTCCTAAGGGTCAGCATGCTACATGTACAGTACTAAAATGGCTGACTCTGGGAACTAGTTGAACAGTAATTAAATCATGCCAGATTTTGAAGTACACTTTTGTATGGTTCCACTGAAAGGCATGGAAATTATCATGAGCAAGCCTTCAGTTAATGTGTTAAGTTTTAGGATGTTTCTCTATCAGCCCTTCACGTGCAATGGTCCATGGAACATGTCCTCTGCAAAACAGCCTGTCCAAACGGTCCTTCCAAGTAGCACTGCATCACCTTCCCGGGAAGGAGGGAAGCCTGTCTGTATCATCCTGCAGCGTATCATCTCCAGCTGGGCACTCTCCCTCAGGACAAGCCACAAGGCCAGACAGGCATGGTGAAGTGCTCCTTTCCCCACTGCCACCCTTCTGCTCCTCACAAAGACACCCCTGCAACCCCCCTGCTACCAAAGCCTTGCCGTGCAAGCCCAACACAAAACCCCCATCGGTCCATGTGCTGTCAAACACCCACTGGCAGCCGACAAACCCTATGTATCAGGTTTCCCTGCTTGCTCAGTTCCATCACCCTCCTCACTGTGCAGGGAGACCACTGACTCATCGGCCTCACCGACAGAAACTCGCTGCACGTGTGCTTACCTGCCTGTGACTGGGGTGTCACGCTAAGTAGCACGTTTTGAGGACGAGAGGGGATGCAGAACGTACTCCTGAGGAGGCAAAGCACAGGCAGAAAGCTCACGGCAGTACCACCCGCAGAAGAGCGCAGCCCTGATGCTGGGGGCCGTGGTCCCCAAACATGGGGTCAGCAGCGGGAGGATCTCCCGTTCTGTGCAGAACTGACCATGGGAGATGAGGAAACGGGAAGGATTTTATTATCTCAGTGGGAAACGTGTACAGAAATGGATGAGACAACGTCACTGGGAATCATCCCCCTAAGTAATGCAGATGATACACTACAGGGATGATAATTATTGGGTAATCTTAGTATGTAAAGAGTCACAGATTCAAGATGGGAAACATACACAGAAAAGCATGATTGCGGCTCCCAGGAGAACAATATTTTGCTGATAGCAAAATGTCTTCAGGTACCAGGGAAAACATGACTGAACATCCAGGAAAATGAAGAAAACAGTAACAGCCGCTAGTGCTGAACAAGAGCATCAGCTCCAGCTAAGGGAGCTGGGAATTAAGAAGAGCCAGGCTGACTGAGAACATCCTTTGGGGAGCACAGGAAGAGGGTGGTGAAACTTCCCAGACTGCACACCACAGTCAGAACACTGAGGAACAGAGCCATTTTAAAATGTTTGGTGCCAGAGGTACCCTTGGGTATCTCATTTTGTTGTGCAAAAGAATCATAAATGCACTGATTGTCATCATCAGTCATTTTCACTGAAGAAGTCTGCAATTGCACAAGCCAAGTCCAGTACTTTGGGTATTAAGCAACCAAAAGACACTGAATGGGTTCCTGATTTACCCAGACTCAAGTCCTTCCTGCTTACGGTACTAAGAGCAGCACTGACACCTCCAGGGAAGCCAGGAGTGAAACATGGTGCATTTCCAAAACTACACGTCTTGTTCAGAGTGCAGAGTACTTTTGCCACTCAGTAGATCAGGACTCGCTGCATTGAAGGGGTGCACTGCAGTCCTCGGCTCTATGTGGGGCCGTGTGGGTCCAGAGCAGCTTCAGTACCTGCAGGTGGTGCAGCACCCACGCCAACAAAAACCTGATTCTCCTGGGAAGCATGAAGGCATCTTCACATCATGCCTTTGGAATTGGGTCTTCTGGAGAGTACTGCACAGAGATGCCAGTCTGTCATCCAACATGACTCCTCCAAAAGCACAGGGACATCATCCAATCCCCGAGCTGGGTCTCCTGGACTCCAGTAACTGCAGCACAGAAGCACTAGCACCAGCTTTGAGAAGATCGTAGTCAGACCTGGGCTACCTCATCACAGTTTCAGATTTGGGATCCTCTGCACAATGCTCTCAAGATAAAGAAAGATGACTCTACTAATGGAATGCAGACAGGCTTACATTGAAAACTGCAGCTTCCTACAGCAACAACTTTTATCTCTGAGAAATTCTGACCCAGAAAATCTACTAATGATACATGTTCCCACCAAACCTAGCATCAGCTGGAATACCTTAGACAAATGATGGACAGAAAGGAAAGGTGGTGATGCTACACGTTACACACAACACCGGAGGCACAAAGACAGGCATTGACAGCGCTCGCATGAAACCCACAGCACTCGTACACCTCTGAAATGAATGATTGTCCCAGAAATCCTGCAGTTGGGCAGAGCAGCTACAGCTCCTGAATGCTGCTTCAGAAAACCTACTGTGGTGGTTCTGCCCAGGCTGCAACCAAATGCATTTGCCATGGGAGTTCTGACAGACAAGTATGGGACCTGGTGGTGATCTGACCATCAGGAAGATGCCTGGCATCAAGGCTTTCAGATGTCTGGCAGAAATCTGCATGTGCTGTACCGTGTGTGCAAGCACACAAAGCAGATACAACGGTTTGGGGTTTACTGGGCACAGGACGTTCAGTGTAGTGCAGATGTGCAGAAAGTCCATCCCTGGTTTTTGAAAACTGCTGTGGTGGGCTGGGACACCCAGCCAGCAACTAAACCCCCGTGCTGGGGGTCCTTGGGACAACAAACACTCTAACGATGAATGTCTCCCCTTCCTCCTCCTTGCCTTGACCTTTGATTGCTGAGCTTGGCATCACACAACATGGAACATCCCCTTAGGTCATTCAGCTGTCCAGCAGTGTCACCTCCCAATTTCTTTGAACCCCCAGCCTGCTTGCAGTGTGGGAACAGCAGGGAAAAACCAGAAGGCCTTGATGCTCTGCAAGCTCTGCTGGGGATAGCCATGACGTTATCAACACCACTGCAGCCACCACCTCAAACCCAGAAACTAACCCCATCCCAGCCAGCCCAGGCCAAGCGCACAGCACTTGCACAGCAAACCAAGCACTCTATGGATACCTCCTGTTCAGGTGCAGCACTGACATACTCTTCAGTACCTTCCACTCAGGATGCTGGAGAACACAAAAAGCTTAAATCTACTGCTCTGTGGTAACGGAGACTGGATATAACATAGCAGGTGAAAAGTATTCAGCAGGCTAGCAGGCACACTCAGGGTGGCCTTGAATTCAGATCTCTTGGGGGAAAACAAATTTATTTTGCAAAATGAAGTAAGTCTCTTCAATAAATAGCCATTGCACAATTTTCCAGCTCACATGAAAGCAAGTAGAAATGTGGAGCCAAGTTCCAAACCTGGACTATGAGGCCACAGTTTCATTGCTGTCCATGGAATTACAACTATTTAGATCACATCTCAAGTGAGACCTATTTTCTTTTTCCAGCTAGATGAAAAATGGGAAGACAAAAATCTTTTAAAATGATAATGATATTCCAGTGAATTAGGTTTTCTGACATTGTAGGAGACTGTTCTGTTGATGACTTTGCTGGATATATACTAAGCAAGGATTATTTTGTGGGCAAGGGACTGCAAATTGCAGAAGCCAAAACATGCAAGAGTAAATTGTTTCTGACATAGGCATTGAACTGATTGTAACAACTTTTATTATCTTGGTGTCAGAAGTGTCTGGATGCAACTGTGGATCTTTTTCTCTGCTCTGTTTATAGGCAGCCCAGACCTAATTCATAGGAACTGGCTAGCGTCAGGTGTCACGCAACACAGTCTGATGAAAACCAAATGTCTGTAGAGGTTAGAAAGAAAGAGCGAACCCAGCCACAGTACAGCTTTGACTTAGTCACGACACGGGGAAGGGAAAAAGAGTAGGCTCCTCTCCTTTTCTCTCCCTGCCTCTGCCAACAAAGGACTTCTTGTTTCACTTATTTCCCAGAAACAGCATTAGCCTTCCAACAAGGTCAGCAAAAAATGCTGCTTTTCAGTTCTGCTGCATTTTGTTCCAAAAATCTGTAAAGTATTAAACCAAAAAGTTGTACTATCCAGTGCACAGAGACTCCTTTATTCAGATTTCTGGGATGAGAGCAGCCATACAGAAATTTCTCAACAGTTTCAACTGTTAAGTTCTGTGATGCTCACATTTAACTAATCTTTCCTGACATCAATGACTCAAGCCTAAAACAACCCACATGCACAACCTGCAGGTGCAGCACCGGAGCTACCATCTAGCAGGAAGTTATTTAAGAGCAGAGATTTACTCTATAAGCACTTTTAACAATAAATCAACAACAACCAATATAATAACAGTGGGGGCTGCTTGACTGGAGAGACAGCTTTAATGCTAATGCCAATTACAGATGAACACTGTTATTTAAAATATTCATCACATTATTTTTACTGCTGTTTCATGCAATCTCAGAATCACAGAGCATTAGGAGCTGGAAGGGACCTGGAAAGATCATCCAGTCCAAACCCCCTGCCAGAGCAGGGTCACCCAGACTACATCACACAGGAATGCGCCCAGGCATTTGAATATCTCCAGAGAAGGAGACTCCACAACCTCTCTGGGCAGCCTGTCCCAGGGCTCTGTCACCCTCACAGTGACAAAGTTTCTCCTTATAATCTTTAGCTTTTTTATTTCATTCACTTTGAAACTAAAAATGACAGTCCAGTCTTGCAGTGGCACTTCTGGGTTACCAACCTTGAAGGGAAATGCTCATGCCAACAGGAACTTCATTGTGTTAAAATGAAGAACTACTAGATTTCAAAATGACATCAACATCTCTTTACAACACATCAACCTTTAACATTTCCCATTTACTAGACAGCCAGTTGCTGGTTTAAAGGTGTGTGTCCTTTGAGATATCTGGATTTAATTCAGCTGATACTGAAGTTAATTCCTTTTAGTGTCTGGAACTACTAGTCTCTATCCTTAAGACATAAGTAAACATTCCATTGGTAATCTGCCCGAGAAATTACTTCTTTGATGTTTTAATTGCAAATAATTGTATTATTTCATCAACCAGGAGCAACTGCCAATATTATTCACACTGACCATGTGAATTGTGTCTGCTCCTTTCAGGATATCCACTAATTAAAAATGACATGGCACAGGACATCTTTCCACTGTGCAGGTGGTGTAAGGTTATGGGCTGCACTGAACTAAAACCATGTTCCTCTCAGCATGACATCAAGTGTAGCTAAATTTCCAGCCCATGCAAACCAAGCCTTGTAACATCTAGACCATTTCATGTATACTGGTTATCACTAAAATACATACCACCTGTTTTTAAACCCTTTGGGAGCTTCTGTGCTCCTACCTCCAGAGACTGACTCCAACACGGTGTTCAAATCTGCATTCTGTCATCCTCAAACAATAGCAGCCACACCTCTTTTATCATGGCAGGATATGGAAACTTTGGTGCATGTGTTTATTGCTCTCAGACAGGATTACTGCATTGTTTTATCGGCTGGATTTCCTGGCTGGTTGAAAAAGATGAAAGCAGAGGCAAAGTACCACAACCCCCAGTTGTATACAGACCCAACTCAATCACCATTAGCAATCCAGATGAAAGCCAAGCTTTTCTGATTTACGGATGGATTTCTCTAGCACAAACAGCTGTCTGTGTAAGAGGCTCTCCATGTTAAATTCTATAGTGTAACGCATAGCCTCTTTCACCTCAGAGCAGCAGTGTATTTAGAAGGTAAAACCATCCTCCCTGCATCACTTGGGTCACGCTGGCTGGTAGATCTTGACAGAGTTACCTTCGAAGGTCAGGAGCTTCCTCTTCTTCGGTGGGGGAAAAGAATCAAATAGTTCTTTGCCTGTGGTTTGCCACAGAATACAGCTAAACTCTCAGGGTCAATGCACACACTGACCCTAAATAAACTAACACTTGGCTTTCCGCTGGTTTGTGCCTGAGCTGTTTGATCTATAAAATGGAGATAAATATTACCAGTTCCTACCACAGAAGTGCAGCACTGTTCTCTCACACTCTGTATTTACACACGATCTGACCAGGAGGAAGTACAGGCATCAGGTGCAAACAAAGTTCCACGCAGCACCCTTCTCAACCTGCCAGGAATTGTTCTTTGTTCCTGAGCATGCACCACACGCTGTGAAACTGCGTCACCTAGTGCTGACCACACAACACCTGCTGTCCTCATGGTGCCTGTTTCCTACCTGACAAGAGCACCAGAACTGCTCCCAGGCCCTCTGAACTGTCACAAAGGTTTTCAAGACCTGATTGCATAAAGCCCTGAGCTCAGAGCTGATTACTGCAGACAGACTCTGTTCTTTCAGCATGAGCTTCTGATGGAACTCGTGCATGTAAACTCAGGCTAATTTACACAGAAAACATAAGTACTGTCAGAGGGGCTTTGTGATGTTATTTCAAAACAAGCTGCAAAGTGTTAAACTTAAAAAACGTCTAAATGAAGACCAGATTGTGCCTCACCAATGGGATGGGGAGCACAATCACAAAAGAAATCTCTTCACACAATTTGAGGGAAACAGGATGGAAATAACAATGGTTTTGAGTGTTGTGTAATGTGTAACAGAGAAAGACTACAAAACAAGCAGCATTTAATTAAAACTTGTTGCAAAAGAAAATCTTGTAAGGCTCTAATGTTTTCCCCCTAAATCTTGCTACACATAGCCAAACCCCATCCTTCACAATCTTATGCCAGTGACTGCCACGAAGGCAGAACAGCTTCTTTAGCTATTCCAGAAAACAGTGTGGTCATTTCGGTCAGGCTGTAGGTTGGCCATTTGCTTAGGGGCACTGACACTGCACTCCCTTTCATTTGCAGCAAGTCCACAGAGCTCCATCTCCTAATTCAGGGACTGACCTAGATGCCTAAAATAGGGTATACAATACCCCTCCTTCCACATACAGTCTCTCTTTCTACCACATCAATGGAGCTGACTGGCAACAGATGGTTAATACACTATCAATCACCTGAAAAAGACTATGCAGAAAGTCAATACATGTGCAGAATTAGCACCAAGTACATGGGATTTACAAAGTGCTCGTGAAGGTTAAAGAAATACAGCGTTCCGGGTTGCCTTCAGTCAGAGGCTGATTGTTTTTCCTGTTGCATTCCAACAGCAAAATATATAGTTTAAATATTCCTGTCAATGTCATCCTTTCTTTAGAATATTCACCTACAAACTGTCTTAGAAGAACAACAAAGGTTAAGTAGTTAGGAAAAGCCAACTGCACAAGTCTGAATATATGCTAACCTGCAACGATACGCTTTCAGTTTCTGGGACAGATTTTTCATTCATGAAACTTCAGTGAATTTAGGGGCGGTGTGTGTGTGTGTAAATGAGCATAGAAACCTGCCTAGCACGTTTTAGTTTTCCATAAATTGAACAAAATGCATCAATGGATGCAATACCTTCAGGTGCCCTTCTTACTTAACATTTGAAAAGCAACCCTTTTAATGTTAGTGAGAAAACTAAGGCTGCTGAACTTACAAGAAAACCAGTATATCCTAAATAGGCAACATAAAACCACAGTGAGAAAAAAGGTAGATAAATTGGGCAGACTTTTGAAGGCATGTCTGTCGGCTTCAAACAGCCTTCACTGTATGTTTCTCTGTGTATCCAGCACAGTGTACTGTGACTTGGTGTCATGTACTCACACTCTGTGCTTCTGATAGAAAGTCTGTAAGTGCCTTTGCAGGCTTCCCAGCAAATAGAGCTGAAAGGAGTTTAGAAACCAAAGCAACACGCTGTACAGAACAGATTGTATTTTCTGTATCTTCGTAAGAAGCACAGCAAGGAGAACACATGTGTTTGCAATTGGAAGTGCAGACCAGTAAGCAGACCTGGAATACTTAAATCCTTTTCTTTTAAATGGCACATGTTCAAAAGGAAAACTTCCTTTAATTCCTACAGTACCCAGAAATGCTAAGGCATAGACTTCATTGCTGAAAAGTTACAAAATTATGTTCAAAAGAGTGGCTTAACTTGGTACCCAGTTTCCATTCCTCCTCTGATGTCCATAAAATGTTGTTCACATCAGAAAGGAGCTGCAAGGCCCTTCCTTTTGGCCAAGACAATTTCAAAACAGAGGCATTTGACTTTAGTACTGGAAATGACACTCACACGTATTACAGTCTGCCACAGGAAGTATTCAGGAACTTTTGTATTCTGTTCAGATTACTGTAATCTTGTCATTTCTGTATGCATATGTTTCTAAATTAAATCTGTCAATATATTTTATCATAAAATAGTGTCACACTTGTGTTCAAAACAGGTGGATTGGAATATCAGGGACTGTGACACTGAGTTTAATAATACAGTGCTGAGAGTGCTGCTCAGCTGTGCAAACAGGTTTGCTTGCTCCCAAAGTGTCACAGTGTGCCTTTTCAAAGCCACAAGAATGAGAAGCTGTTCACCAAAACATACTGATAAAATAGTTTCTTGATGAAATAAATATTAATGCTGTGAAAATTTTTACATACCATTCACAATGGGATTACTGTTCAGGAAATTCATTCACAGATCTGAACCACCATGCCAAGCACTATAAATACCTACTGAAAAGTAGAACCTCATCCATGAATGTGAAAGGTACTTACTGAAACTCAGTCTGCATCTGATGTGACTGATTTTGAAGCCTGTGGAAGTGCCCCTGTTGGGCACTCAAAGCCCCTTCAAGAACAGATTCTGAATTAGACATACGCTTTTATTTCTAACCCTCCTCTAAAATTCAGTATACAAGTATTTCAGCTCAGGATTTGGCTTTGGCTTACTTCCACTGACAACCTGAGGTAAAAATCTTGCTGTACACTGCCCTGATTTACGGTACTTCCTTTGATTTTTAATTAGAGAGAATGTAACAGATGTCAACACAAGCTGAGGAATTGGTATGAACAGAAAACCCCCAATGTCCTATTCTTACCTCGTGGCCATTTCCAAATAGCTATAAACAGACTGACTTAAAGGCAGCTGTGGTTTGAGCACCATGCACAGAGCAAGTGCTAGTTTTACCATGTGGCATGACTCACTGCAGTACCCCCAACCCTCCAGATTTTACTCTGGTCTCTTCTCCAGATACCTACTTTCATGATACAATTCGCTAATGTCCACTACATCACATAACGTAACAAGTACCTTTTATTGAATATGTCCAACTTGTTTAGAGAAAGGTAGAAGGAAGGACTGAGGTTGGTTACCTCAGGAAACAGTCTAAATCTTTATTATAAATCTGAGACAAAAATAAAAATGTATATTGCCTTACAGCTATTGGTGACTGCTGGCAGCCAAATATTTACTGTTTTCTTGGTATATGAAGAGGCAGACCCGATGAACCACACTGCACATGAATAATCACGAAAACATGAGACCAACTTAACAAAAATTAACCTGAACAAGAACCTGGTCTGTGCTTTTAAGCCCAGCCATTTGACATAATTTTGTGATCTTATGCCTGTAAGCTGACCTACATTTTCATGAGTGGTAGGAAAATTAAAGCTGCAGAAGTAAAATATTAAGGATTATTTGTAATTCTCAAATTATACATGAAATTTTTTTCTTCCATTAACATATTTTCTTTAAGATTTTCTTTTGGGTTCTTTTTTTCCCCCACTGAGGCTTCTATCTGGCAAAATCAGAGAGAGTAAGTGGAGAGTACACTGCTAAGCCTGACAGCAGAATCTGAGCTATCTTTCTTCAAGCAAAAACTTACTTTGGGAGACAAAAGACTAAAAGGTGGCTTTTTTCTCTCTTTTGTACTTTCAGCAGAAAGATGACATCCAGTACTCACCAAGATTTGGCTGAGACATGGCCATGGGCCTCTGTGGTACAGGTGTGGATGTAGCTGTAGGATGGTGGCTCATGTGGTTCAGCGGTTGGTTCATTGCTTTTCGAGGATCTTGCCATGTTGTAATTTTTTCTATGTGACTGAGAAAGAAAAGAGAAAACAAAAGCTTAACACAGAATACACAAGTATAGTATATACGTGGTTAGGCAGCATGTCATGAAAGTCCTATTGACTTTTCTTATCCCACATTTTTCTACCCTTCTCCTCTCACCCTAATCCACTTGAAATTATCTATCATCTTGTCATTTATTTTTTCTTCCCATCTCCTGTCCCTGCCATTCTACCTTCTTATCCACTGCTGCCGAATAATTACTTCTACTTGAACAGTTGATGAATTCCATTATGACACTGAAAATCTGTAATATATACTCATCTTCCAGAGTATTTATTTGTCCAGAAGTTGTTTACTCTTGTCCTACCAGCCGCCTTCTGCGTACACAAATATATGGCTATTCTTCATTCTGCAATATGTGGTCATTTTACTGAGTTTTGAAAAGATAACCGTTTGCCTCGCCAAATCCAACTGCTTTCTTCCTTACTGCACCATGGAAACTAGTTTGACTGTATGTCTCCAAGGGTATCAGATTATATTCTCACTACCCAAGGGAGCAGATTATGTCCCTATGACTCGTGTAATCACCCATTTCTCTGCAAAGGCACTAACAGTTTTTATTGCAGTGCAGTCAATATAGGTCAACAACAGTTCTACCGCTCTGGTATGGAAACCATCAGTTACCAGTATTACCATGAGAACTATGGAGTAATCCATATATCTGCATGAGATTTTACAATTGGGTAATTGCAGAGCATGGTCTCTGTAGAAGGTATTTTGCCACAGAATACAGTGGTGTGGGAACTGTAGTTTTGGTGCAACTGAATGTTTACAGTGAAATGCATGTTTTGAAAGACACTTATCAGGACAAGGGTTTTACAGATCAGCATGTAATTCTATTTTAAACAAGAAAACAAGAAAGAACTGTCTGAAAGCAATCAATAGTCTGGTATCTATCTAGGCACTGCCTGGTCCACATCCAGCTTTTGCCCAGCTGACTCAGCAGGCTGCCGATTGCTGCCTGGTCTTGGATGAGTTTTCCTCCATTAGTCGTCTTTTGCTAGAAAACCTTAAGAAGCAAGTCTTTAAGAGAACATGCGAAGTAGAATAAAAATGTAAATATCCTGTGTCTGGAAAACCATTCCAGTACAGCTTTCATGAAAGCAGTCTCACATCATCTTTGCTGAGCTCAAGTCTCAAACTCATCATCACTAAGTTCACCCACATTATTAGCACTGCCAGTAAGGTTGTGACCACTCTGCTCCTCCAGGCTCAGCTATCACCAGGGCTGTTTCACATGCAAGTCTGTCTGTCTGTTCGGATGCTAACATGTCCAAGCTCTTTATGGGAAGTCTCTGGTATTACCAAAATAATGTAAATTAAATGCAGGAGAAAAAAACTCAAAACACACAACTTCAACCTTTCTTTTAAAGAATGGCAAAAGCCAACACTTTATTTAGTCTGTAGCCATTTTCTTCTCCTAATATTTTACTTTTTAATATAGAGTTCCAAAGCTGTAACTGAAGATCACACTTTCACTTTGATGCTTGTCTAAAACTCAGCCTCCAGCTGCCAAGCTGCTTACCTTCCTCACAGCTTCCAGCATATCTGTGTGATACCATTCATGAGGGAACCTCCTACTTCCCTTCTCCCTTTCATCAGAACACTTTCTCTCTCTCACGGTAAACTTTTATCATACCTCAGCTTTTCTTCTTTTGACTCTTACTCTTGTATCCAGATCAGCTGAGCGATCATTTTCCAAAATTAAGAAATGGGTTCTGCATTAAAGACACAGCTGTACCCTTAAGCTGGGCAGTGTTTTCTGCTAAGTCCTACTTGGGCCCAAATGAGATGAAAAGCATTTTTACTTCTAGTTCCATTTTGTGGCTTCTCTAGCACTGTAATTCAAATAAAGAAGCTACACTTAATCAAAGCTGTGAATCTTGGAACACCAACATGTGAAATAGAGGATTTTTCCCCAAATAGTAAGAAACATGCTTGTTCATCTCTAAAAAACTGAACACACAAATTCCAGTTAGGAAAAGTTAAAGCACAAGTTGCAGTATTTATGAAGTCAGCTGTGTTAAGCAATCCATAAATTGTTTGAACATATTCCTCCCTCCACAAGCCACAAATCCGAAACCTATCCCTACAACAGCCAGTCAGGTACAGTGAGCAGTAGCAGGAAGTGAAACGACACTGGAACACCAAAATGGCTCATTCAGAATTCTTTTTGTTATCAAAGTCCCTTTCAGCAGTGGCATTCTCATGGTTCACAGGCATTAAACACCAGTGAAATATAATGGTTCATTTTCTGGCTCAGGTGATAGATGTGAAGATAGGCAGAACTGCACATGTGAGTGTGGGCTTCAGATTTTAAGGATCTTTTGAGTTCTCGTATTGAGGAACAGGCCTACCCCATGCAGTACTGGGTCGTTGCGTCCCCTGATGTTCAAGGGAACCTCCTGCATGTGGCTTATGCCCATTGCCTCTGGCCCTGACAGCTAAAGAGCCTGTACGTTACAGCCTGCAGTGGATAGAACAGATGGAACTAACTGATATGTTTGGCTCTGGTGTCCCTCCCAAGTATGCACCACAAGACAGTCGCTGGAAAAATCATTTGTTTCAGGGAAAGGAGACACAAGAGGTGCAGTTCAGGCCAAGACATGTTCGGCACAGGCAGCCCCCCGTGGGCATTGCCTTCAATGACAAAGATGCCAAGCATCACCTTCAGTCAGCAGCACATTTTTCTTCCACACTTCTCTTCAAACCCACAAACCTCAGCAGCAAGTACCACAGAAAGCTTCTCAACTGCGCAGTGGGTAGGACTTACTGGATTTAATTATTTTTCTAGCCTTTGCTGAGATCCTGTTTTAAACATTGTTGCCACAGTTATGATGGTCCCAGAGCTTTGGACAAAGGGGACTCTGCAGAATCCACCTCAAGGTAAGGTTTGGTCTTCATGGGGTTCTGCTGGTGGAAGGGCTGGCAGGCATGTCCTGTGAGGAGCAGCTGAGCACTTGGGGTTTATCTACCTCAGAGGGAAGGAGGCCGAGGGGTGACCTCATGGCACTCTGCAGCTCCCTGGGGAAAGGACATGGAGAGGTGGGTGCTGAGCTCTTCTCCCACAGTCCAGGGGCAGAATGCCTTGAATGACTCTAAGCTACGTCAGGGGAGGTTTAGACTTGGCATTAGGAAGCATTTCTTTACAGAGAGGCTGGTCAAAACACTGGAACAGGCTTCCTACAGAGGTGATTGATGTACCATGCCTGTTGAAGAAGCAGCTGGACAATGCCCTTAATAACAGGGTTTAACTTTTGGTCAGCCCTGATGTGGTCAGGCATTTGGACTAGATGGACGGTCCCTTCCAATTACCCTATTCTATGCTATGCTGTGCAGTAGCCCAAAGACAGTGCTGACTTCAAAACACCTGCATGTTTTTCCTGTGCAACCTCCCATTGAATAAATGTGGCTGCAAGGTGACCAGGAGAGAGCTCTGCTGGTCTGGTGTGGAGGAAGCATCGAGAGATTCTGAGATGTCCCATTCAGGGATGCATTCAGGAGAAAGTGCCTTCACCTCTGTGAAAAAAAGAACTAAGAAACCTCTGTAAAAATGCAGTGTAGACAGATGCAAAAATCATCTCCTATTCTTTGCAAAACAGGTCAGCAAGTAGTAGAAGCAGACATTGCTCAAACTATGGGATTTGTCATTTAGGCTTTGATCTGCAAACACTGAATTTACCAGAAGTTTTACTACAGATGCCAAGGGAAAGTGGGTCAGACCCTTTTTATTTTGCACAGATTCACAGCATTGCAGGTACTTAGGAGAGAGCAAGGTTGCAGGAATGCTTGGTTGCAGTTGGCAGTCTATTAGAATTACTACAGACTATTTTATCTTGCACTTTCAATCGAGGGTCACTGAGTATACTCTATTGAAACTGTAAAAAAAAATTAAATCCTATAGTGCTCAGGTAAAAATTAATCACAATATTTTTTATCAGTACAGTTTATATAGTGCTGACAGCAAAATTACATCCAAATAATGACTTTGGAAATAAAACTTTTTAAGAACAGTGGTATGTTAATATTGTCCTCAAATGTCCTTTAAAAGCCAGAGAGTCAAGCAATGGTTACTCTTTTAGAAACACATTTGGCGTAACACTCCCTGCTGAAACATTTGGCTTCTGACCACCAAATTAGGATGAAATGAGCTGTAGTTCTATAAAGGAGCTTTTGTCCACACTGTACCATGGGACAATTCTCCATCCCTTTCATGTTTTGGGGGTTTGTTGTTTGGGGTTTTTTTTAAATGTACCCACCTAAGATGTCCTGCCTCCAAAGGATTACAAGGAAGAGCTCCGCCATTTTCTTTCCCTGAAGTATGCCTTTTCCATCAGCATCATGAGCTTCTTCTCACATATATGTCCCATAAGAAAAGATAAAATTGTTCTGCAAATCGCTGTGCAAAGTGACCAGTCATGAGATTGCAGCGGAAAACGAATACTGCTTTTATTCAAAACCTCTTTTACCTTTTAATACAGAGAACAATCTGTCCTTTAGTTATATGTGTGAGAAACTGGGCAATGACAACCAGTTAGCAATGCTTCTTAACTTACAGAATAAATGAAAAAAGACTGATAAAAAAACTTTAGGGATCATGGATTTTTTAAAAATACAAGCATTTAAAACAAAACAAAAAAACCCACAAGAATTTTCTGTGTAGAACATGGTAGCTTCTCAGCAGGCAGAGCCAGGAGTGGCCTTGCTTACCCTTCTTGGTGCCATCCTGGCAGTGTACAAGCATTTCTTCATTAAAAAACATGCAGACAGAGTGTCTGAAACAGAACCCTCAAATACGGCATTGATATTATGATTCAAGATCAAGTAATAGCTGGTTGTTACTAGAATTTATTACGATGACCAGTGAGCTGGTTTGGTTTTATCCAGTTACTACAGAAAAGGCTGTTCGACATGAGACAATGCTTATTTAACAACTTAAGACAGAACTGAAAACTCCCTATGCCCTAAAATCACTTAAAATCAGCCCATAAGCACTAAGATTCTAAAATAAAGGGCTTGGTCTCAGGACAGAGAAGCTAACTCCTCTGCAATTTCCTTGGCTTATGTAAATCCCTCCCTTGTTTCCACATAGGTGTTGAAAAGGTTATGTTAAACCTCTGCAGGAACAGAGACCCGCTCATTCTACTTGAAAGATACTGAATTTATACTGGGGCAACAGATTTTGGCCCAGTATATTTTTATTTATAAATGAGAATAAAAGAAAACGTAACAGTGACAGAAATCTGCTCCTTTTGTGGTTCTTACAGCCTCCTGGGTATCAAAACTGACAAAAGCCAATTCAGAATAGCCTTGTTTTTGTAAGGCCAGTGCTCTTGCTGGACTTCCATCCAGTTGCCGGTTCACAAGGAGGGGAGAGGTGCTTCAGAGAGAAGAAGGTGCTTCAGAGCTGCAGTGGCAGAACAGCCGCATTTCTGGCTGTGAAACATCACCGTCAGACTGCCAAAACATCACTTGGCTCCCACATGTCAAATTTCACTGCAATGAAGACCTGAGATGTGTTTCTGCACACAAGAAAAACACTATGGAGAGAACCCCTAAATAGCCTTATCTGGGATTTATCAATCCATCTGTTCCTCAGCTTATTATGCCTAGAACTACTAACCTCAGGAGGCCATTCTTCCCTGGCATATATCACACAGCCCACAGCAATGCAACAGAAACCAAAGCTTCATACAAAGGCAAATATAACATTGGCCAGAAGCCTTGCCCTCATTGCTGAACTCTACTACATGGGTGACCCACTTGAAGACAGTAGCTTTTACTTCTCCCAACACCTTTACACTGACACCAGACAAAGATCCTGGACCACCAAGTTAAACCCCTGGCCAAGTGTCCCCTCACACACTGAACTGTATGCTGGTTTACCCTCCTCATCACTGGAACTGTATTGCTTCCACACTCTATACAGAAAGATAACCTGGTTCATTAAATCTGTCTAATGTAATACTTGACAAAATCACCCTACTTTCATTTGGTCCTTGTTTCAGTTTTGCATAGTTGGCTACTGAGAGAGGGCCAGGTCTGGCAGAAAATGGCTGCTGGTATCCTCTGCAGGCCTGCTTACAGCGACTCCGAGAATCACATATAGGAGACAAAGACTCCACCAGAACAGGGAGTGCCAGGAAGGCTGCAAAGTTTGGCCCGTTAAGGGCATTGGGATGTCTATTTGCATATAAATGTAAGCAGTTGTCAGACACAAAAGGCCGGGAAGGCTGAGGGAGGGGTAGGCGCCCAGGTACCCAGGCGAGGGAGTTTTGTCCCTGCAGACCAAGCTGAAGCACGTGGAGTAGCCGGAGGAAAGGACCCATGGAGGAGGCAGAGACCCGACCTGCCCGGTGGAGAGGCTCGGCTCCACGCTGGATGGAGCCGGTGGAGACATAGAGAAGATGCCGTGACTGACGTTGGGATGAGCCCCTGCCAGCACAAGCGACCTATAGAGATGAGCCAAACAGGTTTGCTGGAGGAGGCATCATAGCCCCGTGGAGGACTGGGACTGAGAGACACTGGGATTTGTTGCTGCCTGCCAGAGCAGAGATGAAGCCCGGTGGGAAGAGATTTGCCTTGGTGAAAGTTCGTGGAGGACTGGCTCTTATGGGTGAGATCCTACGGTGCAGCAGGGGGAGGCTGTGTGGAATGGATGCCCCCATCCCGGCCGAGAAGGAAACCATCTTGCAAGGGACTGACTAAAGCCCCCATCTCCTAGTCCCTGCTCCCCGTCCTGTGCTGCGAGCAGGAGAGGGGAAGAAGGGAGCAAAATCATGGCTGAGAGGGGAGTCTGCTTTAGAATGGAGGGGTGGGGGGAAGGTGTTACCGAGACCCCCACTTTCCCCAGTCCCTGCCCCTCCTGGGCTGCGACCGGGAGGGAAGAAGGGAGCAAACTTCTAACCAAAAGCCTGCTAAGGAGGGAGTGGTGGGGGAAAAGCGTTTGCCTGGTTTGCATTTGTTTCAAGATTGTTGGTTGCACTCCTAACTGGTTCTTTTTTCACTGTTTTTCTCTTTAGTGTAATAAATTCGATAACTTTCTCTTCAGCACTCTGTGTTGAGTCTGGTTTGCCCGCGTCATTAGCGAGTTTGCCTCTTGAGCCGCCCAATTATGTTACTTCTCCCCTGTCCAACTAAGAAGGGGAGTAACAAACTGATTTTGGTGGGCGTCTGGCCTTTGGCCAGGGCTCAACCACCACAGTCCTAAAATATATATTCTGTTTCTGTAAGTTGTAAGAAGTTTCCACTTTCCTTAAGAAAAACTATTTTTCTACAGTTGCTAGTTTATGGTTTTTATTTTTTGCACAATTTTCCACAAATGATAAAACATTTCTGCTCTCAAAGTTTTTCATAAAATAGGTCCAAAGTTATGCAAATAAGATTTTTCAATTTCCTTTGTAGTTTTTACTTTCCTTTTTCCACTAAAAGGCAGGAGGAAAAGAAAACAGGAGATGGAACAGTAATAGTTTTTGTTTTAAAATGTACGTGAATAAAAGTGCTGATCACTTTTAAAAACACTTTCTGTAACAAACAAAAAAGCAGATGAAACTCACTGCCAGAACAATTCTGAAAAAGACTAATTTTAGGAGTCCTCTAAACCTCTAAATTATTTGCTCTTTTAGCATTATTATGTTCTACTGTTATTATATATCTAGTATTGCCTCTTTAATGGCACGCCATTTTCTGTTCATCATCTACATCCATTATCCAAAGAGACTTTGGGAGAGAATTAGAGAAACGGTTCTTTGCTATAAAGTTTGAAGGTGTCTTCATTACACCTCTGTGACTCCAAAGAGGAGGAGCCCCAAACTTTGAGGTTATCTTGCCTAATCTATAATATTGAAGCTTCACTGTGAAGTAAAGAGAACTGCTATGTAGAAACACAATGAACTTTTAAGACCTGTTTTCTTAAGATTCTTACTTGAGGAATATTCAAACACATAACAAAATGGCCCCAAAACACATACTCAAATTCAGCCAAGTTTTTCAGAAGCAATCCTTGCATTTCTTATTACTATAAAGCCTAGATTCACTGCAGGGCACTTCTCAACAAGGTCTTCATTCATGAATAAGCAGGGTAGGGAAGAAGAGATTAATTTCAACTTCCATCTCTGCTGTATCACAGATGGGACTGATGTCTTCACAGGCACGGGAAGTTTTGAAAATAAGACTTTCAAGAATACTTAGCTGGGGGCTAACACTGTTCCCACTGAAACCAGGGAAGTTAAATATTTACAACTCAAATGAGATACAACAATTATCTGCCAAATATGACACAGAACATGCTATTACATGTGCCCCCAAAGTGCCCAAATCATGCATTCACACCCATGAAGTCCCACAGTGCACAAACTCATCAAAGGGTAAATTGTACCCTGAGGGTGGCCCCTCATTAGAAAAAAATTAAAGCAAAGTTCTGCCCTAAACAACTTGGTATTTTACTGGGATTTTTTGGTTCTATTTCACCTGTTGTACCTTAGGCATTTGTGAAACGCTTCCTGTTTGGGTGTCTGCTTCCCACTTTCAGATGCCAGCGTTCTTCAGAATTGGAGCTACTACGTGTGCTGGATCTTGTAACTGCGAGGCTCTAATCCCTGACTTCCACTGCAGACGTGCCAAGACCGCTCAGTTAGTTTAAATTAGCAAGCAGCAGCATGAAGTGTGCTAATTCTCTTTCTGTTTCTAACTCCAACAAAAACGTATCTCTGCGTTCAATTTTCAAACATTGGGGGTTTTTTAGCATTAGGAAATTCAGATCTATTTGTCTGAAAAGGTTTAAAAGGAGTTGAGGAGGAAGAAGGGATCTGAAATACATTATTCCATAAGCACGCTCTCACCTGAAATAACACGGGATTTGGCTAATGCTGCAGTACTTCGGGGCCCTGTGTGGGGCTGCGCCCTGCAGACTGAGGTAGTGGATTTTGTGACTGAGCCACATCAAAGTAAGGCAGCTTCAGGGCAAGAGGGAAGCTGGTGACTCATCAGCACCAACAGCCCTCATCCTCTGACTCATTAACTGCTCCAAACAGGACCACTGGCTCACCCTGCCTTGGAGAATGTCCAGCCGTCCGCTTCCGGCTCTACCACCACTGCAAAACATTGGGAAAGCTGTTTACATCTCTGCAAGCAGAGCCAAACCATTGCCCAACCTTTTCTCTCTGCTCCCTGTAAACACAAAAGGAACAAAAAGGAACCCTGTCTCAAGTAAGAGTCCACTCACAGGGCTTTGATGCTGCATGACGTGGCAGATATGCTTTTATACAGATGGAAAGGTTTTTAAGCTTAAGACAATTCCCTCGGGGCCACAGGAAGGACCCTGGAGTTTGCTCCCCGTGCTGCAGTGCAGTTTCTGGTAAAGCTCCAGCCAGCACCAAGCTACCCAGCACTTCAGTAACCATTACCAGGAAGGATCCAGCAGCAAACGAGAAACCAGTATCAGCCTCACGTTAAAACACACTGGTATAAAGCAGCGTACTGACACAAACCAGAGACACTCCCAGGGAGAGCTGCCCCCTCCTGCCCTACCTGCGGCCTCAGGCCCACTCTCAAGCAGGGCTCTGTCTCCCAAGGCGAGGTGGGTTTCTTCCCAAGGAGGAGGCAGGCATATTGGCTCTCACTGATCCTGATGAAAGCAACCATTAGTACCCCAAGTCAGCTGGCCCAGGGTTCTTGAGATCACGACCCGCATGAGCGGCCCAGTTCAGCACAGTCCCAGCATACTTGATGACTACTAGTGGAAATAACACCGGGAAAATCAACACAACCTCAGTCAGTTCTGCACCTTGTTCGTTCCCATCTTCTGCTGCCTCCTCAGTTCGGTCACTGCAACTGCTTTAGGCCGTGGACAGAAATGCAAATCACTGAACTGATCCAGATTAAAAACAGACCTAATCAAAATAACTATTAACATATTGGATCGATTTAACACAATTTACGGCTTGGTACAAAGTTGGAGTGGTTGGTCAAGTCATGAACTCTTCACAGATATCCTCACGGACTGTCACGTTGGGGCCTGCAGTTCACTTCAAGTGAAATTTACTTTGAGCCTTGGCATTTTTTCATGTCACGGTTATTCCTGGCCAGTGGAGTTCTACGGCTTTGAAAAGGACGGCAAAGGAACTGAAACAAACTTGCTGATTTTTCATGGTGATGTAGATGGAACCAACATTTTGAAAAGCCAATCTAGCCATACTACCAGCTAAACTACATAGCACATCAAAGTTTTCAAATTCAAAATGATCAAGTGGAACGTGAAGACAGATTCTTTTAAAAACAGCTTTCTTGAGGACTATTTCACTAGCCTCGCAGACATGTTCATCTGCTAAAGTCTAGTACCATCAACTTCTTAAAAATATAAGCTGTTACTCTTTTTTAAGTGACCTTACGTCTTGCAGTCACAGGTGAGCAAAACTTAAGATACTAATTCAATGGAAATGATTTTTGGCTTTAGAGACAGTTACCCTACGGGCATGTGTCCAATTCCTGATGAAATTACTGCAGCTTGCCTTGAGCTAACAGACAAAACAAAACAGGATAAAGGCCAACAGTATAGTAAAATATTACTAAACTGGATCTTTGATATTGTGCAAGCGAAAATGCACAAAAGGAAGGACCACAGATTCTTTGTCATTGAACAGGGAATTCAAAACCCACCACTAGAATCACAGAATCAATCACAGGATTACATAATCATTAAGGTTGGAAAAGCCCTCCAAGATCATCTAGTCCAACCGTTCCCCTACCACCTATATTACTCACTAACCCATGTCCCTTAGTACCCCATCCAACCTTTCCTTAAACACCCTGAGGGACAGTGACTCCACCACCTCCTTGGGAAACCCATTTCAATGCCCAACCAATGTAAAGACATGAAATCTTAATGAAATCCTATCACTGGCCATCACTGAGCAGAGCTTGGCTCTGTCCTCTCCTGACTCTCGCCCTTTGCATATTTATAAACATTAATAAGGTCACCCCTCAGTCTACTCTTATCCAAGCTAAAGAGGCCCAGCATGTCCAGGGCCATGCTGCAATCTTATGGCACACACTACTGGTAAGCCTGACAAAGGGACAAGATGCTCTTTTCATGTGACAGTGCTCTGAAGAAGGAAAATCAGACCGCTGGCAGTGTGTTCCCTGCTATTTTGTACAGGTGACTTGACTGCATATTGCTGCTTGTTTCCAAGCCTCTGGGGCAGATCACAGAATGCCTGGGCTGTTGCAAGTGAAATAAAAGCCAGATTTAAAGTGTGTTCCATTTTTCTGTGGTCCTAAATCACAAGCAACACATGAGGCATTTTAAGGTCACAACTGGACTCCAGTAGACTGAACTGAAAAACCACAAGCAGGTAGCCTGCACTTGGCTGACTGAGCATCCCTGAAAGCAGTGAACATCCCTGAAAGGCTGGCCTATGGGCACAGCTTGCTGTCACAATTTCCCTTCTGTCATTCCCAGCAGCCAACAAACAGAAAAAGGGTTGGAAATGGGAGGGCAGGATCAGGCCGCTCCTTTCAGTGGCACCCTGCAGCCAGAACAGCTTGCACAGCGAGACAGCTGGGTGAGCTTCAGCCTGTTGCCTGCCCAGTTGTGGTCTACTGATGTCTAACAGAGGAAGGGAAAAACGAAAGATAATGGAAATCTACAGCAATATTTTTACTTTATATCTAAACAAGACATTAGTGAAGACAAACATTATTAGTCTTTTATTAGTACTGCTTCCATCTCCAAAATGGAAGACATTTGCCTATTTTTAGGGCATTCTCAAAGCACGTGTTCGCACTTAGCACCGAGCTAGTGTAGCTGGTTCCCATTCACAGCTGCTGCAAAGCACTTGGGGTGGCTGCTATAGATATCCTTGAAACAACTGGTGGTAGGCAGCCAGAACAGGTGCTAACTATTCTTTTCTAACTTCAGCATTTTAATTATCTGCTGACATTATTCACTGTTAATCAGAAAAGGAAAAATGTTTGCCTTACACGGAGCCAAAATGTTAATAGTGTTTTGCAAAAAAATCTTTTGCACAGTATATACATATGAAGAGAAAATACCTCTTAGGCTGAAGAGCTTAAAGCTATTGATTGCATTTACACTGTTCAATAGTAGGAAAGAGTAAGATTTTATCTTTCGTTATACCACTAAATGGCACAAATACACGTAAAACCCAGTATCTCTCAATCAGTTTTCCTTTGAAAGTACAGAAATTAATAACTAACATTCAATAGTTCAACTATTCATTACCCTAGGAGGTTCGAGTGACCATCTACAGTACTTCAACCCACAGGCCTGGCTAATAAAATTCATGGCACTTGCTCTTTCAGACACTGATAAAGTCTCATGAAAATTTCACGAATCTTTAACAAGGGAGACACAATGTAATTATTAAACTGATTGAACCATGGGCTGCACGTTCATCGCAATTTCTAATCTTGAAGCTGGAGCATTACATAAGTATTTGAATATTCATTACCCTATGCTAAGTACTAATTAAAATAACTTCTTCAGTGAAAAGAGTTGCTCTTTTCCTGAACTAGTTCCAGCATTATTTGGTACAGTGAAGAGAACTTTAAGAATGTCCTGCTAAGCTTCCCTGTAACTGACTGATTCCATTGTCAGCATATGTGGGGACTTAAAAACATTAAACTAGTTACACGAATGGAAACAGAACACCCTTTGAGCTCTACTGACAACTTAACCTTTAGAATTTGGATGAAATCCCAATTCTTGAAAGAGGGAAAGGACACTGAATGGAACTATTCTACAGAACACTGCTATGGGATTTTTTAATGTATAGACTACATAATGGCATTGATGCATTTGTTTACTTGATGAGTGCCTGGAGCACTCCTATTTAAAGAGATGTATTACTGAGTCTTTTAAAACCATGTTCATTTCGTTTGGGGGAAAAATTTAATAACCTTAAGAAAAAAACATATTCCGTCGTGAGACATACACAACATTTTCAGAGTCATGAAGTTTCAGAAATTGTTAGGTACAGAGATAAAAATGATTAACTGTCCTCCACACGAGCTGGAGGGCCGTGCCCAGGTTTTGTTGTGAATGCCTCTATTTACCAAGAGAAAAGCCATGCTACAAGTGACCATATTTACAAAGAATCAGGGTTTACATACATGAAATATAAAATGGTGCTGTCTTCTTAGAAGAAAGAGAGAAGCAGCCCAACCAAATACCAAGCTGGCGTTTACAGAGAAGCTGTTATTAACATAACATGTTCTACATTCCAACAAAAATAAACAAACAAACAATAAACTCCCTTCAACTACACTGAATCCCCTTACAGGGACATAATCAAAATCTTCCCCAGGCAAGAACAGATAGTGAGAGAGACAAACAACCTAAAACAAAACAGGCCACAAAATCCCTAGGGAGTCACAGAACAGCTCTCCTCTAAAGCACTGGCCAGAGACCCCACTGTATTCTGCCCCACACATCTCCTCTGCATCTAGATTTCCATTTCACGCCTTGCTCTCTGTGCCTCTTAGAACAATCACTGTTAATGTTTCCAGACCATTGTACATTTTGCATATGCGTTAAAAAATGGGATTTTTTTCTAGTACCAGTGACCTTTTTATCAGAGAATTAATAGGGCTGAACTCACTGTCATAATGCCAATGAAACTCTGGTATTTATGCTGTTTAACTGTCACGTACTGGTTTCTCTTAAAAGTAACTTGTCAGGCTGTAGATCATTACCCCACATTCAAGGACACTTTTATAAAAGATTTTTGCTGCAGAAATAAATTATTTTGTACTCCAAAAATAGGCACATCTGCAATCCTGTCTACCTTCTAGCTGTGGTATCATAGAGGAAATAGTGCTTTCTTACAAAGACAACAAAATAGTGCTACCAGGGTCTCTCGGATTTCTTTCCACAAAGGCAGAGCAGCTGCTCCTAACTTTTTCCTATGACAAGCTTTCTCTTTCCAGTTCTGCTTGGTCAGAGTTTCCAAACGATAACATGAACTAGCTTGAGGAATATATTTCCCAAACATATGATTGTCTTTCCCTGGAAACTGAGCACTCTGGCTCAAAATACTGGTGCAGAGTGTTCCTGGTACCACAACTCTGGTTCAGAGATCACTCTCACAACCTCAGCTTTCAGGTCAGGACATTTATTAAGCTCCAAAAAAGTCAAAACGGCTTCTGCTCTCTGAAATTTACAGGCAGCAATCTTTATATTCTAATACAAATGCCAGTGGCTACTGCACAGCAGCCATGCAGATCTGAAGTAGTCCCTAAAACATATTTTTTGTCTTTCCTCAAAGCCCCAAATCCCTGATTCTTCAGATTAAGATTTACATTTTGTCATTAAGATTTTAACTGGTTTGCCAAAATTACTTTGGCGAAAGTATTTTCTCCTATGATTTAGTTACAAGATAAGAAATTACAAATAATGCCTAAGCAACAAGCTTCCTTTATTTTATCACAGATATAACTATTTGGGTGAATAAAATTACTCAGAATGTATATTTATCTACCACAATAATGTCTGTGAGGTACAATAACTATTTTAAATTTCAAACCCCTTAAATCTCTCAGTATTTTATAAAATAACTTGTTACTGAAAATTTGTCAGGAGCTACTTTGTGATCATTAACTGTAAGCAATGACGGTTTATCAACTTGCCAGTGGTGCAAGGCATCACACTTCTGCAGGTGTATTTCATGAAAACAGCAGACTTGAAGGGCCGCTCACAGTCACATTACAAGGCTGTGTGCTGCTGCGGAAGCAATCTTGTACTGATTTCACTGGGAGTGATGCTTGCACAAGGAGTAGGGAATCACTTAGAGGGATAAGGCAGTGCTTCATGCTGCTTATCTAACCACCACACTCCAGTTTTGGGTCCCTACTCTTCTTTTGGTTTTACACAGTGTAGAACAAGAAGCATTCTTTCAAACCAATGCGTCTGAAGTTAAACAAACACTTCTGAATTTCATTTGTAATATGTATGTAAGGATGCGGACATGTGGTTACTTCAAAGAGTTGTACTGCCTAAGCATTGAGAACCCTGCCCTCCCACACCTGGGTCCATACTAACCAGCCTGCCAGTCGGCACCAACCACATACACGACACTCTCGCAAACACCTGAAGATCCACAAGATGCACATGTATATAAAAACAGCCAAGCGAACAGCTTTCCCCCAGCCCTACAAACCCACTGCTTTTAGGTCTTACTCATCAGTGGAAAAAGGTTAGGCTGGACAGTATGGGCAGGGACGAGAGTAACAGGATGCCGTCAACATTTCCTCCATAAAATAAGCTCAATGGGAGAAAAATCTGCTGCACTTAAACTGACACTGAGATGCCCATCAACTTGAAAGGCTTGGAACCCATCTTACTTCACCGGTTTGTACCACTTTTCTCACTAGTGACAATGGTAAGGACAAAGGATTATTCGGGATAAACATAATTTTGAGCAGGCAGAGGGTAGAACAGAATGTTGCCCTCTTCCCAAATCCCTCCTCCTCGTAAGGTGAAGGAACAAAAAGCAATCAACCAGATTCCGCTGATGTGTGCTCAGAAAATGGAGCAGAGCTCCTTTCTCTTGCCTGAGAGATCAGGAAGAATGTGCCGCACAAATAAGCGTAGTAATCACCAGAGCTCAGAACGCCTGCCTCGTACAATTGCAAACTACTGTGTATCCAGGAAATCCTGTCAGACACTCACTGCTTGCAAACGGCTGGGAAATGCGATCGTTTGCCATGAAAAACAGATGAAAAGCAGGATCTGGTTAAAAGACCAAGTCTTTGCCCAAACAAAACCTTTCCAAAATAAAGAAACAATGTCTGGTAGCTGACAGCTGACCTCGGCCGAGAAAGGGTGACAGAGGAAGGGTGACAGCTCTGCACCAGTGCTCTCTAGATTCAATCTGAGAATTTTCAAATGAGGCCTGAATTTGAAATAAGATTTAGCTGAATGTAAAGAACTGCTGTCAACTCTGACACTAGAGCAATATCCCAACCGAACACAGACTGTCTGAAAGGAAATCTGCCTTTCAGAGTGCAAGATGAGCATGACTTCCCTTGGGCTGAGAATAATGCACAGAAATACCAGACATTTAACAGCGTGGGTGCATCTCACCAACCTGCAGTGGGGTGTAATGCTCAATTGGAAGTTCAAGTCCACATTCTTTTGAGGATTACTGGTACAAGTTTGAGAAGTTGTGCCCATTACATTATTAGCAGTTCAGACACAGGTCCTAAGCCTATTTATTCAGTAACGCAAAAGAGAGTGACTGATCAGGAAATGTTTAACCTACACATTAAACTTGGTTAATAAATACAATTTCAGGGCAGAGGGCAGAGAAAGAGGCTTGCTATTCTTAGAAAAGGTGTAGCTTTTGAAATATTAGAATACCATAGCTACAAAAATGCTGACATTCATTGGAGAAAAACCCCATGAAAACAGCAGTGTCATAGAATGCTGTAGAACTTCCTGATAAACCACTTAAAAGCTGGTATCTAAAATCTAATCTTTAAATTCTAGTTGGAATGAAGTATTTTAGACCAGCTTCTTACCTGGACAACAGTCTCCTTGTGTTTCAACTGGACTTTTTATTAAATAAATGTGGTATTATTTCACAGAAACACAGAATCTCTTGATGCCATTGCTCAGCCCCAGCCGGCAGCTGAGCACCAGCCTCCCATGGGAGGAGAACCAGAAAACACCTGAGCTGGAAGGGACCCATGAGGAGCAAGTCCAGTTCCTGACTCAGCACAGGGCAACCCAAAAGTTAAATCAGATACCTGCATGTTGTGCAAATGCTTCTTGAACGGCGGGTTTGGGGCCATGACCACGTCCCTGGGGAGCTTGTTCCACTGTTTGAACACCCTCTCAGAAAGGAACTTTGTCCCTTTTTCCTGGTACACAGCCTGAGCTGCAGCTTTACACTGCCCCCAGAGACCAGCACTGGCTTGGCTGGCCCCAGGAGGGAGCTGCAGGCAGCGATAGGTCACCACACCAAGCTGCCCAAACCTCATACCTCACCTGCTCCTCCAAGTCATGCCCCCTACTCCTTTCACCACTTGACCTCCTTTACAATCTCACACTGTAAATATTTTCAATAGAACATGCATAATTGATTTTAAAGCCTTGAAATGCTTTATGGTTTTTACAAAAAGAAAAGGCAAAGAATTTGTAAGATCTAAATTCAATGACATAGTAAATGAAAATGAAACCTTGACCAAAACCAAACTACTCAGAGGCAAAAGAAACCTTGTGAGAATGCAAATTAAGATGATCTGCAAGGAGCTCTGCCATCTTAATGAAGATTTGTGATGTTTATTGGCACGCTGAGTTCAGAGGAGAGGAATAAAGCAGTCCTATTTAGAAATGTATCTGGTAAAATTTGACGACACGTTGGCACTTCCAGAATTTACCATAATAAAAGTAAACAGATTTTTACCTTACTGAGAGGTAAGAGCGATCATCGTAGTTTTTTTGTTTCCAGTTCAGTTTCTATTCAGCAAAAACACAATCACAGTCTTTTTCTTTGGGTACAACTGAATCCTGACTGGAGATATAAACCAGGTACCTGCCCCTAAACCCACAGCTAAACACTGATGACATTACTGTCCTTAGCACAGATAGCTTTGTGCAGTTTTCCATGTTCTTGCATACAGCAAAGCCAGAGCAGGGAAGCGAATGGAGCTATTCCCCTGACTCCTCAAGCAGCCTCTGCACCAGAGGTCATGCCAGACCAAGGGGAGTAGGAGGACACTTCAACGCCTGGCTGCTCATCAGGCCCTTATCTCCATTCCTAAAACCAGCAGCTGGAGGAAACTGAGTAGCAGCTTAAGAGGAAGAACTAAGTAACTTGAGAGGCAGCCAGTAGGTCGCTGCCAATTGAACCACCAAAAAGGAGGGGAAAAATTGTGTTCTGCGCTTCATTTTTGAAATCTGCTGTCATCTCACTCAACTACTGGACTCAGCTGGCTGCACATACTTGATTTTTTACTTTCCAGTGCATCTTCCCCTGCCAGTGATTATCATTGTGCTCTTATTTCCATTAAAGTCAGCTAATGAAAATTCCAGTTGGACAGACTGCATCCCGTAACACAATCTTGGGTCCTGATTCATTGACATACAGTGTATAAATAAAACCAGCCAAGCACGAGAAATAAAACAGAATTGCTGTTTTTTTCTCATGGCAACTCATTGCTTTCTGCTGCCACAAACTCCTGATCCCAGGCAAGTGCAAAGCCCTCAATCTTTTCCGGACCTTCCAGGCTGTAAGACATGAGGTCAATAAATGACCCAGGACAAATAACAGCTTAGTATTTCCACATGATTACTGTTCCCCCCTGTCGCAGTTGTGCATAGTTGGGTGCTGAGAGGACCAGGGGCTGCAGAAAATGGCTGCTGGAATGTTCTGCCAGCCTGCTGATAGCGCCTCTGAGAATCACATATAGAAGAAAAAGACTCAGAAGTAGCTGCATTTTGCCACCAGAGTGTCAACAAGACCGAAATGTTGGCCCATTAAGGGCATTGTGATATATTTGCATAATAAATGTAAGCAGTTGGCAGACACAAAAGGCCGGGAAGGCTGGGGGAGGAGGCGCCTAGGTACCCGGGAGAAGCAGCCCGGGAGTATCCGGTGGAGAGGACGTATGAAAGAGGCAGAGACCTGACCTGCCCGGTGGAGAGGCTCCACGGGGAATGGAGCAGATGTAAGCATAGAGAAGATGCCATGACTTACGTTGGGATGAGCCCCTACCAGCACAAGCAACCTACAGAGATGAGCGAAACAGGTTTGCTGGGGGAGGCCAGTAGCCCCGTGGAGGCCTGGGCCTGAGAGACATTGCGAATTATTGCTGCCTGCCATAGCAGAGATGGAGCCCGGTGGGAAGAGATTTACGTTAGAGAAAGTTTGTGGAGGATTGTCTCTTGTGGGTGAGATCCTACAGTGCAGCAGAGGGAGGCTGTGTGGAATGAATGCCCCCATCCTGGCCGAGAAGGAAACCATCTTTCAAGGGACTGACCGAAGCCCCCATCTCCTAGTCCCTGCCCCCTTGTCCTGCGAGCAGGAGAGGGGAAGAAGGGAGCAAAATCATAGCTGAAAAAGGAAGTCTGCTTTAGAATGGAGGAGTGGGGGGAAAAGTGTTTTGCCTGGTTTGCATTTGTTTCAAGATTGTTGGTTGCACTCCTGAGACTGGTTGTTTTCACTGTTTTCTCTTACACGTAGTGTAATAAAAATCAGATAACTTTCTCTTCAGCACTCTGTGTTGAGTCTGGTTTGCCCACGTCATTAACAAGTTTGACTCTTGAGCCGCTCAATGTATTTTTTTCTCTCCTGTCCAACTAAGAAGGGGAGTAATAGACTGATTTTGGTGGGTGTCTGGCTTTTAGCCGGGGCTCAACCTCCACACCCCCAAGCTCTTCTGTATGCTCTCTGGAAATACCACGACGATACTCTGGAAGTAGGAACATGCTAGACACAAACAGACAAACCCCCACAACACTGCACTCTGTATTTCTTATAGGTATTTTCTTCAAAACCAGACAAGTGTACGCTTTTCTACCAAAAATGAACACATGGAGAAAAAACTGAAACAAACCAGAGTTTTCTTCACATTCAGTGTGAAATGCACATTACACGTAACACATTCTTCTGGGAGCCCCTAGACTTCACAAAGTTCTACAGAAAGAAACATACTTTGAATTTAACTCCAACCATGGGGCTACAACGCTGTGGTCACAGAAATAATGGTGGTTATTCCCAGAGACGTTCCCAAAGGACGTAATTCTCCTAGCAATGATGTTCTCTGTGTATTCTGTATGAGAGCAATCCCTTTCTTTTTGGCACCTGTGATGGACCTAAACCCAAGACTCTCCTACATACTCAGCTGCTTGTTCAGTTCCTCAACTAAACCCATTCCACATTCCCACCTGGAACCAGCAGAAAGGAGCACGGGGGCTGAGGGGAGGAGCAGGGCCAAACTCCAGCAGCAAACCACTTTGGGGAGAGTATTCTCCAGCAGGTATGGAAATCAACTCATTACCTCCTAATACAGCTTACTTTTGTCTGTCTGTGGGCAGCTGTATGAACAGTTTCTGATGAATACTTATACTTCTCTTTCATCTTTCTACAAAGCAAAATCCCCTCCAGATAGGGATCAGCTGCTTTCTCGCAGGTGCCAAATATCCTGGACTTCAACACTCCAACTGATGCAGTCAGTATTTTGCTTATTGAGAGCCAAAACCACCAATTCTTATTTACCTATTAAACATGTTTAATATTTGTATTAAGAAGATATTCTAGACATAGTGATTCGACAGAACCCCCCTGTCTTACTTCCACTGAAGCGAATGACAAAACATCCACAATAGAATTACAAAGTCTTACAAAAACGGCTGTTATTTATCAACTTCCTATAAAGAGGCATTTCCCAAGTCTTCATTAAGAGTTCTTTCATTAACTAAAAGCTACCAGTGCACAGTGGTGTGACTTTTAACAAGATGAACAGTAAGTTAAACAAAAAGTGTCACAATTCAATACTGCATTGATCAGCAATCAAACAAGAAATCTTCTGGGTTGCAAATCAGTGAGCCCTTCGGAATTTTCTTGTAAAGATGGACATAAGGTATTGCAAAAATGTAAGAAGTGCCTCAACTGAGAAAATCCCACATTCTCTCAAGGAAAGCCGCATTTGTATTCATTTACATCACTAGCACAGCCCCTAACACTGCAAGAACTGCAGAACGCCACTTTGTATTTCAGCAGAGGTGCATTTAATGAGGCCTGAGAATCAGCCCCTTGCAAACATCAGCTAGAAAGATGTATGCCCTTCAAACACTGGGTAAGTGAAGCGTTCAGGTCACAAGCAGTGATTGTTTGAAATGGGCAGGCATCTCTGAAAAGGGATCTTTTTTCACTCACCCCCATTTCAGGCGTTTACACTAAAGTTTTCTCTGCGGATAAATCTTTCTTACTGATACAGAAAAAGGCGTTATTTGTATCGCAGCCGTTCCATTTTTTACTAACCTCAAGAAAAACATTCTGAAGGCTTTTGTAACATGGGCATTATTCAACAGCAAAAAGAACCTGGGCTCTGCATGCATATGATCAAGCCATTTATCAACTCTGGATTTAAATTTTTGTTCCTTTTTATGGCATAATTAGCCTCAATATCTGAGGCTTGACCTCACACAGAAAAGAAAGCCAAACCAGCTGTGTGAACTGAAGAACAAGTATGCAGCCCTCCCTTACATTTAAAGTGATCATCATCTTGTTTTAGATTATTTTAAGTAGATAAGCATTAAGTGAAAGTAGAATTTGCTTAATAATTATAACAGATTTAGGACTAAAACACAGTCTAGCAATCACAACGACTCATGTCATGTCAACAAAACCAGCTGCTACGTTGATCTCACCAAGGTGCCATGCAATGAAAAGAAAAAGCCAACTCTCAAAACTACAAGGTAAAAACAATGAATCACATCCCCTGATTCCGGTGACAGTTCTATAAAGATCCTTAATTTGGGTACAGTGATCAACAACATTCCACTCACCTAGCACTTCCCAGTTAAATACCCCTGGGACTCAGGCACGTCCAGATCCCAGTAAGCATTTAAGTTTCCTGGCTTACCAAGAACCAGCAAAGAGCATGGGTACAGAACCCAATGGTGTCTAACCATCATGCAGTGATGGACTGGAATGGAAAGCCCATCAGCTAGCTTCAGTCCTGTTTCAAACACTGGAAACCAGTATGCTGAAATATATGAGAAATTATTCCACACTGGACCAATAGTGCATTACAAAATATATCGAAAGGTGCTTTATACACCAACTAACACTTACTTAAAATATTTGCTATTCATTTTCATTAAAATGTTGTGGGTTTTTTTGAATTCCAAACACACAAATTAAAGACAAAACTCTCTGTATCAGATAGTAGAAAATGTACTTCTGTTGCTTGCTTTGTGCATGCAGACTGCATTAAAACACACAAACACTTTCTTCATTAAAGTTTTGCATTCTTGTTTTGGAATAAAACTCATACATATGATCTTTCTTTCAAAGCCACTTACCATACAGTCCAACAAACCTACACATGGTTTATATTGTGTGTTTCTTATTTAATATTCATGAAAGCAAAACTCTGCCCTGTAAATCCAAATTGTCTTAGAGGGTTTTTTTTTAAGCTGTTGTTTAGGTAAATTTAATGTATCGATTAAAATTTTGAAGACCAGCATAGTTTTGTTCCAGAGACCCTAAGGTAAACACCAAAAGCAGCCTTTGGGACTTCCTGTAAAGAAGCAGGACACTGACTGACTAAAAACCATTTCCCTTCTGCCAGTTTCCAAAAGGCTATTGACAAAGGCAAGCTGCAACACTAACACGCACAGTGAAGTCAGGGCACATGTCATGTCTGCGCTGGGTGGAATTTCTGCAGTGATAGACTCTTTCCGTATGGCCCCAAGAGGAATTTCAGTTAAGACATTTTTTGATTCCTTCCCTGCTGTTCCCATACAGTTGTGAAGGAAAATTAAAAAACAACCCAAACCCACTTCAATGCTAATAACCACTGTATTTATTGTGAGGCAGTTTGTGTTCTGCAATCATGAGCCTAAAAGGGATTTTGGAGCTTGGGATCAAGATGCCTGAAAGAGTGGAGCTGGTACTGGTCAAGCAGCTCATTGGCAGTTGCAAACTGTGACATACATTTTAATTGTTTTGTGTAATGAATCTGTGGAGCCTGTGAACTACACTCACTGCTCCACGTTTTGGGTATAAAGCCCCAACTTCTCCCAGCACTACCTCGAAGGGACAAACTTCAGCTACACGGGATCAGGCTAATTTCTGGTGGTTCTGCACTTTGCAAGTGCTCTTTAAATATAGTCAAGATGATGTTTTCACAGAGCATTTTATTTATCTGCAGAGGCAAAACCTGAACTCCATGTATTTTCAATACAGCTACTTCACTACAGTTTTTAGGGAGTTCATCTCATACCTGCCAGAGGGCAAAAGCATGAGAATAACATAAGTTTAATAACTTTTTCTCAGGGTGCATTCCTGTTAGATTTCTAAGCTTCCTTCCACTGTCATGGGTAGTAAAACATGAGGGCTGAATCTTTAACAGTGCTTGTCTTAAGGCAATTGTGTTTCACCAGCACACACCGTGGGCTAAACCACAGGGAACAAGAACAAGAGCAGTGGTGATGTACAGGAGTGGGGGGCCAGCGATGCACCGCAAGGGAAGTACAAGAGCAGCAGCAGTGATAACACCAATGTACAGATGTCTCAGCACTTGGTTATTGCTCAGGATTGTGTATACTTACAGTCACCATCCCACTGCAGTGGTTACTGCCTGTGTGCCTTTTATCACTCCACTATCGCTCCAATGCCATCATTCTGCTTTCGAAAGGTGCAGAACGTCCACGGGTATTTCCCTCGTACAGGAAGGCCTGAGCAACAGATTTATATGCAAAATGGGAAAGCATTTGCCTTTAGGATTAAGCATTTCTATAGCAAAAAGAGCCATGAGTAGTGACTTGATTAGTAATATCCAGAGCTTTTTCAGCCCACTAAAATTAATTGGAATGTTTTATCTAATAATCATGCAATTCCATTTCCAAAAAAATCTCAATCTCGTACAGGCCAGAAAGAACTTTCAACTCAACTTTCCCCACTTGGTGATTTCTCCTGCTCTGGAAAGCATGTAGTTATAGTCACAATCCATACCAGCCACAGTGCAGCGCAGTACTGGATGCTGTGACAGGTAACACAGGGGTGCACACTGGCTGCTTTCAGAACACATGCTGCTCTGCTGAAGCCGCTTTAATTTGGAGGTTTTGTATGCGCAGGTGTGTTTTGTTTTTTAACAAGCTTCAAGCTTATCTTAAAATGCTCTTCACATGGGGTTCTGGCAGTATTATAATACTGTAATACCCCCTCAGTGCCTAACAAGACTTACTTCCAGTTTGTTTTATACATATATAAATTCAATTCTAAGTAGTAGTATGTATTTCTTTTTTTCAGGCTCTCTTCTTTACAGCTTCCTGTTTTTCCTAGAAAAATGAATCAGACATTTGTTTCTCCAAGATAAAAAAAGACTACTGAAAATATTGTTCTAGCAGAGGCCATCTGGGCAGAAAAAGGAAATGTTCGTGAGACAATATCCTCAACAAAAGGCTTTCAGTAAAGCAAACCAGACAGTACCCCAAAACTACTCAAAGAAATGCAAACATATGTCTGTATCTACAGGAAAAGTAGCACAAAATGGAAACAGTGCTCCTGTGTCTTAATTGCATCCCCGTTTGTTTTATATGCAAGGCTATGCTTCTCTTTCACGTTTCAATGTAATATGTCTCTGTTACAAAACAGCATGTCAAAACCTCAAAGTTTAATGGATGCTTTGAGAAGTGTCTAACTATAAAGATACCACACCAAATACTGGAATCGATCATGATGGCTTAAATTCTGGCAATTATTTGAACAACAACAACAACAAAAATCAACAAGAGTCTCCACATTATAATCTGTCAGGTCTCTAAAACGTGTAGTATTTTTTTAGAAGCAGACCATCAGGCACGGATAGGAATATTCATTTTACCTAGCACAACCCCAGGCCATGCAAGAGCTGCTTCCTGGAATGTACAGCACCTGAAACCACTCCTGGTGCCACGGCCTGTCCGTACACTTCCGTGCTGCAACACCAAATGGTGATGAACCACAGCAGCATGAAACTTCCCCCAAATATTTGGCAATGAAATGTCACGGCAAGTCTGTTTCTGTCAATTCACAACAAATGGTAGATCTAGCTGCTGATATAATTAAACAGAATTTAAGGAACGCCCCATCCCTGGCAGGGTTCAAGGCCAGGCTGGATGGGACTCTCAGCAACTTGGGATGGTGGAGGGTGTCCCTGCCCATGCATGGCAGGGAAGCACTGGGGATGGGGCTTTCAGGTCCCTTCTCACCCAAACCAGTCTGGGGTTCCATGAATCTAAGTCAGATCATCCCTCTGTCCTCAGAGGAAGTCTACCATGGGAAGAAAATAAACATCATGATATGAATCATTCAGTCACTGCAAACAATTGCTTAAAATCGTGCTTCTCCATAGATTTGTCTGAGTATTGGCATGGTTAATGCCAAGAGCTATCCACCTCTTTACAAATTATGGGCAAGAATAGTAGAGTTATTTGTGAAGCTTACAAATTTCTACTCCTATTGTAATAAGAATATTACAGAGATACCACGTTATCGCTCTCCACAACTACCTGAGAGGAGGATGTGGTGAGATGGGGGTTGGTCTCTTCTCCCAAGTAACTGGCAATAGGAGGAGAGGAAATGCTCAAATTGTGTCAGGGGAGTTTTAGATTGGAGATTAGGGCAAATTTCTTCACTGAAAGGGTGGTCAGGCATTGGAACAGGCTGCCGAGAGAGGTGGTAGAGCCACTGTCCCCAGAGAGGTTCAAACACATGTAGATGTGGCACTTCAGGACATGGTTTAGTTGACATAGTGGTACTGGACTGACAGTTAGACCTGATGATCTTAGGGGTCTTTTCCAGCCTTAAAGATTCTATGACTCCACCCAGAGAAATCTGTTAATTAGTCCTTACAGGTAAGTAAATTTACAAGACTTGCACAGAATTTACAAGAAATTGCATGGGAAAGACATGTACATGGTCACAATCCAGATGATTAATCTTAAAGTCAGCAATACAATTTATTCAGATTAACAAACTGCTGAAGCATTTTGCTACTTCTTAGTTTCATTAAAGTAATGCAGCAGCCTATACTTTGAGAATTTTTAAGTTTACTTTACTCAAAAATTACATACTTACTCAGGATTTGCTTGGTTTGGAGTATGGGTCGTACGTTCCTTCTTGAGTAAGGACAAAAAAGAAAACCCATCGGTTCTAGATTTATAGTCCTGTGACTCTCTTTTCTCTTTGGGAGGATGAGAGATGCAATCATTTCCACTGAACTTCCACACTGACATTGAAAGACACAGTCTCACCACCCCAACCTCCACACAGGCACTGCAACACCACAGAGTGCTGACTCAGGCCTCAGTGTCCTCAGCAGCTCAGGAACCTGCACAGCAATGGCTCTGCCATCTGGGAGGCCTGCACACCAATGCAGGCAGTCAGGCTGCCTGATCTACTGGCCTGTGTCATCGTGGGACACGAAAGGAGAGCTGGCAGCTGGCCGTTCACGCTGTGGTGGACTGCACGCTGAACAGAGAGCCATCAGGCACTGGGATCCCCGTGACTGCTGGGCATCACGGCCTTTCCAAGCCACAGCACCACCACAGACAAACCCTGCCAGGCAGCCAGGCACATCTTTCAAACCCTGTGTTTCACACCTTTACAAGGCAGGGAGGTTGGAGTGCTCTGCCTCTGGATTCCATCTTGAGAATGCTTAATTAAATACTTCCTACTCACAAGAGCAATCTCTGTTAAGTATGATTTGTGAGATCAAGCTTTTCATGTGCAACAAGTAAGATCAGCGTAACCGTCTTCCATTGTATTTTGCAGAGAATCTTTTCCAAAAGAGATGTTTCACTGTACCAGGATATTATCTAATACCATGTTTTGTGACACTTTAGATTGCAGAGGTGATAAAGTCACTTTTAAACCCTATCAAAACAGCTAAGCTTCTGCCCTCCCATTACATCAACTTGGTTGTTTCTGCTGACTTATAAACGCTCATAGGAGTCCAAGTCCAAGAGCACTTCTCAAACAACAAGAAAACATTCAGAAATTGTCTTCAAAAAACCCAAAACCAAAACCAGAAAACCCAACCTCCAAACACCAAAGTGAACTCCCAATTCAGAATTAAAATATTTGTCCAAATACATGCAGCTGAGCGATGCTGAAAAAAATGCCTCAAGACTTCCCAGAAAACCTTCTTTTTCCTTTCCAGATGTAAATTAAAAGCAAAACAAAAAGAGCAATAACAAGTGGTCCCAATGGTAGAAAAACTTACAGGATTTTTGCTGAGTGACCTTCAGCTGAGGCTCCAATCTTTGTACCAACATTATCTGTGGGGGGCTGAACAAGGCTGTCAGAATAACTTTGAGCTTTGTATATTCTTAATCTATTTTTTGAGGGAACTTAATAAAAATCATATTTAAAAATTAAATTAATGTAAAAAGAATATAATCAAAGTAAAAGTCAAATGAAATTAGTAGTTCCAGAAATTTTCATAAACAGATGTTTGGTTCATTTTGGTTTGGTTTTTAATGGGAATTGTGCTCCTCTTTTTCACTTCATACGATGACTGATTCCACATTTTTCTGCTTTCAAGTTTGGCAAAAATTAGAAAAGATGCTTTTTTAATCCTGAGAATGTCAGAAATCTCACACCAAGATGGATCTTTTGCGGTTTTGACAAGACACCTTTTACAACAGACGTACCTTTAATGTCTACTCTCATGTTAAATCTTTAGTAAACCTTAAATTACCTTAAGTATCATTTAATGTTCCACTTTGAATAAGCTGTAAATAGTCTCACCAGAAATCTCTTTTATTCCAGTTATTCGATTCTACATTTTCCACTCTCTTGCAGTGGCGCGATTTATTGATTTCCCACTGCCAGGTCTGTCAGTATCAGAAAAAGATCAAAATGCTAAGTGTAAAATAGGAATGAAGAAGCACAGCTCTCTGCCACCTCTAGAAAAGATTAGTTTTATCTAAAAATTACAGTTTAGGTGATGTCAGGTCTGAGACACGGTGATGGCAGGCAGCATCTGCAAGATCAACCCATGATGGGAAAGTCTTCATTAGGAGAACAGCTGTGAGAAAATTATACTAGGTACATCCTCTGCAGCACAAAGGGGCAGCAGGAACTGCTGGCATCACCCTCCTGCAAGCAGGGCTGCCCTGTCAGTTACAGGAAGTAGCTGCAGACTGCACATGCACACATTAATTCACCATTAAGATCTGGTCCACAGTTTTCACATTAACTTCATGTCAAATCCTCATTTTTGATATGTTTAGTTATGTAATTAAGCCATATACATTTGAAAAAAAGATTTTTTTTCCTAACCTCTCCAGGCAAAAGCAGCTACGTTTCTGTTTAAATATGTACAATAGAATGAGCAAAATTACAAACATGACTAGGAAAATGTAGTGTCAAAACCAAATGTGTAATGAGAAACCCTTTTGTGAAGAACTCCCACACTAAATTCTGCTCTTGCAAGCTCAGAAATGTTGACCTTTTCCTACATTCCCCACAAAGTTGCACAGTGATAACCACACAGTGCAGGCTGTACTCATGTACTGATGGATGCAAAGCCTACTTTGAGTCCCCAGATATCTAATCTAGGTGAATAACGGCACTGGCAAGAGGATGCAGAGAAGTGTATCCATACAACCTAACGTCCCATGTGGCACCAAAAGAAATCCTACTCAACTGATGTGAAGATCAGGAAAGATACTTAGTCCAAACTGCCCAACTAAGCAGACAATCCAAAGCCTCTCTCAAGCAGAAATTATTTCTATAATCTAAGCCTTTGAAAACACCGTATTTTGCAAAAATTCTGAAAACAATATTGCACTTGCACCTTACTGTGCACAAAGGCTGCTTGGGAACAAATCGCACAAAAGAGCTTGTGTTTATTTTCTTTTTTTTTCCTTTTTAAAAGGAGACTCGAAACCTACATGCCCCAAATGATTTGTCAGGTACAGAGACCATTGAAATATGGTCTGTAGATCTAAGAAACTCCAGTTGGGCAAGCTACTTCCTCTTGCATCGCTGAGATCTGCTGCTATGAAAAATTCTGCCCTACCTCCAAACATGTTTCGGGCATTGCTGTAGCTTTCACCAACTATAGCTATTTTTTGTACACAGTCCTGCAGTGGAAGGATATTAAAGAGCCATCTGCAGTCCTCCACAGGGATTCTGAACTCCTGCTGCTGACAGAATGGCCAAGAACCACCAAGGACCAGGATGGTCTTGTGGTGGTTCAAGTGTGACTGCCCTGTGGAAACACAAGCATTGTATCCACTGACAGTGTAACACTGCCAAAGGGTGTCAGCTCAGAAGGCAAGGCACCGCTTCCACAGAGCAAATCCACTTCAACACACAGAAAGGACTTTTTTTCCTGGATGGGAACAGACACTGATGAGTTTTTTCATGCATATGCCCTGCATTATCAGTATCACTATAGAGAGATATCTGAGTTCCATGCTAGGGCCTCAATCTTTAACATGCTATCTCACAGGAGCTACTAGAAAGTGGGAAAATGTATTCTTGTAGTGCCACATACCACAAATGAAGGCAGCAGAGAGGTTATGTGATTTCCTGAGTCACACTGCAGCACAACAGGAACTGCACTGCTGTTTCCTTCAATCCAGGTCAGCTTCCCAATGACTCCAACTTCCTTCTCTGATGCCACTGTATTTGCAGGCTTCACAGTGAAGGTGAAGCCTAAGGAAACACGTCAGTCAAGAAGCTCTGAGAACTTCTTTAAAAAAACCCACAAAGAGCTCTGCTAGTGGCCTTTAGGAATCTCACATGAACAGAAGTCTCACAGTTCAAACACAAATTTTGACTCTGGAAATGCAATACACTTTAATCCAAACTTTAAGAATTTCTTGACAGAAGACTTTTACTTCATTTTGTGATGCTTACACCATTGCTCACCAGTTAATGAAAAATAGGAAAGTAAAACATTTAATTAAAATGCCAACAGTGGATAGGCTAGGCAAATTGATCACAGGTGGAAAAAAGCATGACTTGTGGTATTGATTGAAACTCCTGTACACCATGAAGGTGTCCTCCTTTCCTAACCACAGAATCATTCAGGTTCAAATGGACCTTCAAGATCATCAAGGCCAACCACTGATCCAACATTGCCAAGTCCACCCCTGAACCATGTCCCTGAGTCTCACGTCTATACATCTTTTAAGTACTTCCAGGGACAGTGAGTCAGCCACCTCCCCGGGCAGCCCATTCTATTCTGAAGGTCTGAGAATACCAAACACAAGGGTCAGGAACGGATCAATACCCAGTGAAGGAAAAGGTGCGTCCTGAACGAGCCAGCGGCCAGCAGGTGCTGCAGGGGTACGGACAGACACACAAGGCACTGCAGGAGAAGTGCTGCCTGGATCGTTCTGCTGCTCTGTGCTTGGGCTGTGACTGCTGATGTGGATGTGTTCAGCCACAACGACACGCAGGACAGCCAACTCCTCCTTCACACCTCCCCTTACACTGTAGTAACTTGTGGTTACACTCTAAACAGTTATTTCAGCTTCAGCACAGTGCCTTCTGTTTGGTTATCTATGCAAGCCCGTATCTGTCTCTGCAGTGCTGTTCAGTCACATCTGCCTTAAAAATAGCCATGGGTAGGGAATACTGCGGTGCAGTGCCGTGTCCAGAGGTCTTACATACCTGTAACAGCCACTGGCATTACCATTCCCATTAGGTCTGGACTTTGATTAAATCAATGTTAAAAAAAAATTAATCCCCAAACCAACATACCCCCCTCCATACCACATCACGCCCACCCCTCTTCTCTCCTCCTTCTCTCTCTAAAATGAAGGAGAAAAATGCCACAAGTCTGTATGTTGAAATTCAGCGCACATGACATTTCCTTTGGACTTAATAGCTTCCATACAATTTGTATCTACTAGTCACGCTAGGCCCCTGAGCACTAAATACTCTGATACAAAGAAGCTCTTGTCCTGTAATAACCTCCCTAATCAAAGAGGTGGAATTCTGGGTAAAACCAATTTTCAACTTCGTCCAAAGCATCCAAGCAGGAAACGAGTCAAAGCCTAACCACTGGCCCTCCGGACGCGATTTCAAGAAGTGAGCAGGAAAAAGCTGGAGGGACTTTACAGACCCTACGCTGTCAGACCTGTTCAAAGCTGGACACATTCACAGCTCTGCCACCTCTTCACCCATTATGGAGTAGAGCCAGTCAGGCAGAACGTACTTTTGATGTTGGCTACAGCAGCTCACAAAAACTACAAAATAAACCTACCACTCGTTTTTCTTTCTTACAGCATCCCAAGCCATTTAACAAAGCCGATCCTGTCTCAGAAGGTTCCTGAAAAACGTTTCCAGAGTACCATTCTTAATTAACACCTGTACCTATTCTATCTACATCTTTCTAAAAGTATGCTAATGGATATTCTTTTGTAATAATTAATGCATAAAGCACATGCATTTTCACGAGATGGATGCATGACAGTTGTCATCTGTTAATACACAAATACTCCCGGATATCAGGTTTAACACTTTAAATAAAGGGCAGTTTCATTAAACCAATGCAGTTCTCTGCATGCACATTATTTATTAGCCTCAAAATGTACATCAGTCCAACAATATACCAAATTCTGTATCAACACAATGGTGTGTACAGCGGTGTCATCGATTTCCTCAAGTCATTTTAGAAGTGCATATGCTGATATTTAGTGCCGCTGCTGGTCTAGACAGTCCTTTATGGAAACCTTCTTAAGCATTTCCTCAAAGGAAGCCCTTCTTGGTAACACTTCCAGGGTCAGCGTAGTCCTGCTTACAGCATTCTTCACACTTGAGAGCTAACTCAGAAATGTAGCTTACATCCTAACTCAGAAAACCCAACAAGAGAGAAAATTGGATCATATTCTGTAAATTGAAGGTGTCCTCAAAGCAATTTTATTCCAAATCTGCTTTCATCCTCAGATTTTATTAAGCACTGTATTTTAAGCACCAGTTAACCACCAAATTTTATTAAGGACCACAGGTGATGTGATTTTAGATTCTAAGAAAATAGTCTATTGATCATGGAAAGACACCGTCTTGGAAAAGAAAATGAATAGTGATTAGCTTTCATCAGAAACTCTGTAGCCATTCCTACTACCAAATTCAGAGGGAAGAAAGTAGCTCAGAGATCCCTGGTGGTTTTTGAAGCTTTTTAAGAGGGACTCCAACATCAACACGGAAATTAGCTTACGTTTTCTTTTCAGCTATGCTTTATAAATTTCTATGAAAAGAAGCCATTTGTCTATCCAGGTCAAAATTTCCTTCAGTGAATCAGTCTGATTTTAAAGTCATCTCCTCCGAATATTTATAATTGTCAGTGTGGAGAAAAACTTCAATTTCCTCAAAGTTGAATAAAGATATGAATAACTTTTTTTCACTTCCCTGTAAATTGGAAGCTTAAGTCTGGCAGGTCCACTGTTAGTCCTCAAAGCCGACTTTGTTAAATAGCCCATTTACAACCAGTGCCAATGAACAAGACTCAGGGCTCCAGCTTCAGCCCATTTTAAGAGTCGGTCTAAAATTCAGTTAACTTGAGCCACCACATTCTGCACCTTTCACCAGCCCTCTTCAGTCAAGATCTGAAACAGGTACCTATCAGTTAGTAAGATATGACGCAGCTCTGAACAGGACCACTCAAAGACCCTGGAAACCACCCGTCACTGGATTCCTGCTGTAAGTTCAGTGTTGTCGTAACTAAATCTGGACTCTTGACACTAAATGGGCAACAAACAGTTACCTCCAAAAAAGTGCATTAAACCAAACCCCAAATTTTAAGCTCACAAACCAAAACGTGGTCTGTTATAACATTAAATTGAACGTATTTCAGACAATTCCAATTTTTTAAAAATCAGTGGTTTGAATGACAAAGCTCTTTCCATGAAATAGGGTACCTAGTATTTCACCATTTAATTTGAAAACACAAGTTTTCAAACAGGGGTGCCCGGAGAAGCTGGGGCTGTCCCTGGATCCCCAGCAGGATTCAAGGCTGAGTTGGATGGGGCTTAGGGCACCCTGGGCTAGGGAGACAAAGGGGGCGTCCCTGCCTGTAGCAGTATAAAAAAGCCACCCAAGCTTGCACTTTGTGTAGAACATGTTGATCACATTTATCGTGCACTGATTTTCTGTACTATTTTAATTGCCCTGTATTTCTTGGTGTCTTGCTTCCACCTCCTCCTTTGCATTGACAGAACCACAAAGACATTAAATAACTACAGCCAAGCTTTTTTCTTTGTTTATTTTCCTGTGGAGACCAACACTGGTCTGGTTTTATTTCTATTCTCTGCTTCTAATGTAGTGCTGAATATGGTACTTAATCTATTAAACCTTTCAAATAAAGAAAACAAAATAGTTCCATGTCATTATTGTTTTACCCATGTACTTACGAGCTAATCATAGAGAATTTTATTAGGCATATATATACGCTCTGCTCAAATGCACTTCTAAAAGGTAAAATTAAGAAAAATTTTTGAAAACAAACCCAAAAAATCAGCACAGGCTTTCAGGTGATGACATGAACTCCACTGCTTGCTCTGTCTGAACATTCCTATCAAGTTACATATCAAGCTGAATACAGTCATGAGAGTTCACTCATTATTCAGTGAAACATATAGATAAGAAAACATTATAAACCAGAAATGTACCTAAAAAATACTGAGAAACAACATTCCTTTCACGTGATAGTAAAAACAAATATTCTCATTTGCATGCAGATTACAAAATAATTACGGCTATACTTTGGAGGTGTTTATGAATATACTTGCCAAGTGCAATAATTAAGCTCACATAGATGTATCTGAAATATGATTGCATTCTGCCCATGCATATTAAACAGAGAAACCTTTAAAGATGTGATGACTGAAGTGCAAGTTCTGACTGGAGTTACAGGTATGTGGCTCTAATGAAGCCAAACAGCCGACCAAGTATGTAACAGTGAGAACAGGCCGGGTGCCTGTGGCTTTCATTAGTATGTCCTAGTAGTAATTTTCAACAATACTTCAATAAAAGTTACTAAAACCTCTCATGATTACCAGTTCTGTTGTCTCTACTGTACTATAAAACGTACACACCTAATTTATCTCTACAACTCTACCTTATCAGGCACTTAGACAATATTTTGTACTGAAATGACAGCTATTCCTGAACAACACGTACGGTGAGTTTCTGAAATTTTTATTCTGTCCTCAATTGGGCAAAAATCTCATCTAGACCTGATACCTGCAATAAACTAACTAGCAATCTAATACTCCATTCTGAGGGACAACTTCCACTGGTTTTGTTGCTTGTATGTTGCATCAGAGATCATTAAATCAAGAGAACAAAACAATTTATTTGTGACCCTAAAATTAATTTTCCTATTTTTGAATCTAATGTATTTTGAATTTGTAGGAATTAAGTGACTGAGCTGCAGGTGTCTGAGGAGTTCATGTGCTGACCCTCCCTCCTATTTTATTACACCAGAGCCCCCTTAGACAACGCCAAATCACTGGACACTTGCTGAAATGAGATCTGGCCCAGTCTCAGAATCAAGAGGCTGGAAACACTCCATACTTGTGCGGATCTCAGGAAGCAGGAAGAAAAGAAACAATTCTCGTTTGCACAAAAATTAAGGAAGTTCTCTGGATTTATAACATCGCTGTCCAAGCAGCATCAGAACTACAGACTCCAGTTAAAGAAGCCATCAGACAAAACTCTAATGCTGTCAATCGCAGCTTGCAAATTTAGTTTTGATGTGTGCATTCCAAGCTCAGACCTTCCTAAGCATCTATAAAATGAGCTACAAAGGCGAGCTATAGTTGAATTTACATCAATTAAACTTTGGCATTGTATCACAACTTTCCTGTCTGCCAGGAACTCTTCAAAATAGTAAATAAATGCATTAATTCCAGATAAAAGTCATTAGCACTAATACGAAAGCCCTAAATATCTCTTTCCAGTGGTTGACACCGAAACCAGCGAGGCTGCATGGCCTCTTGCTTTGCTTTGGGCTGTACAAGGGCCAAAAGAAAGCTCCCTGGATGTAAGCTCCACTTTACAGGGATGTGGCTCTGGCCATCACCATGGAACACTACTGCACAAGTGTCGTACAAAGGCAGTTATGTTTTACAGTTTCATTGGAACCCAACAGAGTGTCTGCCTCCTGTACTGTCCATTGCTTCCCCTGCTCCCAGCTGTGTAACTGCACTTCTGAGGCAGAAAAGTATCTCCACAAGGAATACTGTATGTGCATCAATATAAATAACAGCAACCTCCACAGAACTAACGCCAAAGGCCACACCTGGAAATCACTGGAGCACTTCAACTGTCTTAATATTACTTGCTTGGTCATTTTCAGAAATAGTCTTTTCACGGTGCTTACATTACTTCTGAACACACTCACTAACACACATCTGATAATGTGTAAAATCGAGCTTCTCCACCAACAGAACCAGCAGGAAAACATCTGAACACCTCAAGAGAGTATAATGTTGAAAGTAAGTAGCTCCCTTTCCCCTCCAGCAGGAGTTCCTGGCAAGCATGTCCTAGAATGGCAAACTTTCACAGCAGCGTTTTAAAACACACTGTGATAAAGGTAACAGCCGCAACACTCACAAACCTGTTGGGTGTTTACCTTCTGGGATGAAATCAGTCTCTGCCCAAGCAGTGCTGCACACACATGCACTAAGGAAACATTAAACCCTTACTCCTCATTTGAAGTACGAGGCTATACCACCTAAAACCAAATCAGTGGAAAGGAATACTCGAAGAATTCTTTTTACAGAACATGTGTACACAGCCCAGCCCGGTCAATAAACCACTGATATTCCCACTTACAGCACAAGAGCTACGTGGGGCAGTTTGCCTGTCTTTCCAGAAACCCTTATTATCACACTTGCATTTTTTTTTTCCACACATGCACACACAGAAAAATGCTTTAGATAACATTGCCCTAAGTGAGCGTTCATTAGCCTGTTTTCCATCCCCCCACTTCTGCAGCTTGGTATTTAATTACAGGGTGGAGTGGTCCCCAGGCTACTTATGTTTCTTCCAGTCACAGCCAGAAAATTTCTGCAGGAACTGACATGCAGGCGTGCGAATGCTTCAAGCTGTAGCTGGTTCCCAGTCAAGAAGGTTAGCTCACTGCTCATTCAAAGTCCCATCATGACTTCTGTTTCATAATGCTTGAAAACATGTTTAAATAGAACAAATTACATTCTAAAATTCAACAGATCATAAAGGTTTTAACAGACATCATTTAGTTGTTTTCTCTTAATCTCCTTCTCAAGTTTCTTTTGCTAATGACTGTAAAGAAATTTTTATCATTAACCTGGAAATGGCTTAAGGTTTTTTTTTTGACAGGCCTTGAATACAGGGAAATAGAACCTTCTCTGCCTGATGTGACCCAACAGGATTTGCAAGCACATCATCTGATTTAACCCTACATATTACCGCATGTTAGTTTTAAATCCTACTTTCCATAAATCATCTTACATTTCTGCAGAAAACTTTATTTTCACGTGAAAAACACTGTACTGCTTGCAAAATATTCTAATTTATATGTGATTATTTTTTAGCTAAGTATTATTCCTGAAAGCATTGCTGTATAAATAAATACATTATAGGAACAGAGAAATACATTATTCCAATTAATTGTTATAAAAATAAGAAGTCTGTTGGATAAATAAAACTGGGGAAACAAAACAAAGACTGCCCAAGGCAATAAATTACATACATAATCGAAGTTTTATTAAAGGATGGTGTTAATCAGAATATTACTGCTGATAGAATTTGGGGGAAAAAATGAAAGACACTTTGGGGTTTTATCCATAGGGTTTTTTTCTGTAAAGGACTTGTGGTTTTGGCCTAAGTTACAAGAACCTATCAGCTTGGAAAACTGTCAGAAATGTGTGACAGGAAGGGGAAATCAGATGAGCTCGTTTTAATATCAGTCAAAAAACAAACAGCAAGCAAAGATTACGTGATGCAGTTTTTAGCTGGAGATTGCTGGCCAAACCCTAGCAAGGATTTATATAAAATATTTGTTAAATACCTGCCACATCATACTCCTGTCAGTCAGCTGCTGCTTTTCTGCCCTGTTCTGTTCAGAAAAATACATGCCAGGTGCAGCACAACAAGATCTTTTCATTCAGGTGATAAACCAGGTTAATACAAAGTGCTGGTTGGGACCCTGGTATCTGTCCCCTCTGTATTATAACCCTCACACAGTGACATACAGAGCGGCAGAAATGAACAGCAGGTACTTTCATGCTTTGCTAGTAACGTGAGTGTGACAAGAGGCTGAAGCCTGACCCAAAGTCTGGCCTCTCGAGTAATCCTCTGGAGATCCCAAAGCCACGAGGCAAAGAAATCATTACAGACACATGGAAATGCTGCACCTATCCATTTTTCTAAGCAGTAAACGTTCTCTGCCTTTCCTGAGTCCCACGATACGTTGTCGATGTCCCATCTATTAACAGGGCTGAACAGGAACTCAAGACATTGCTCTTCTGACGGAGAAGGCTGCAGCAAAAGAGCAAATGACCTCCCGTAGCCCGGCAGTTTAACTCTCTCAAACTCCTCAGGCGGATGCTTCATCAGTGAGTGCTTTATTTCACTAGTAAACATTTTGCCACTGCATTCGTACCGGATTAATTTAGCGGCGCTTAATCCGCACTGAACCCGGAGCAGACATACAGCACTCGCTGCCTGTCACAGGTATTGCGCGTTTTCAGGCCTAAGAAGCGGCTCAGAATCAAGCTCCGGGTGTCATCAACAACCGCTCCGGCCCGGCGGGACAAGTGGGTACGGTTACGAGACTTCTCAAATCCCGTCCCTACACCAAACGCCGCCCCTGAAGGTACGGGCACCGTTTGTATTGCAGCCCCGCGCCCGCTTCACTGAGCCGCCCGCGGCCGGGACGCGGCGATACCGCGGCTGAAGCCCGGGCGGGAGCCGCGGAAGCCCAGGTTACGCAGCCCCGCAGCCGCCAGGCCACAGACACGTCGCTCCCTGCGGCCGCGCTCCGGGGGCTCCCTGGGCCAGATGACACCAGGCTGGTTTCACCAACCGGTTCCCGAGCCTTAGGCGCGAGGCCAGGCAGGGCACAAGCGCGGGGCCGGCCGCTTCTCCGCCCGGCTCTGTTAGCCGCCCCGCAGCCCGCGCCTCGCTTCGCCTCCGCCCTCCTCCTCCGGCACCCGCGAGAGGGAAGGCGCGTCCCGCACGCTCCCCGGACTCGGCCGGCGCCCCGCGGCACTGCGCCCCTACCCGGGACAGTCCCTCCCGCCGCCGCCTAACGGCGCTACCGTCTCCTCCCGCCTCCCGGCGAGTTTCCAGTCAGGCCGGGACGGCGCCCCCTCCCCTCGCCCCAAGCGCTAGCCCCGGCGGCCGCCGCCGCGAAGCCCGGCCGACAGCCCTGTCCCGGCGCGGCCCGGGCCGCCCCACTCACTTGAGGAAGTAGCGCTGTCCCGTGTGCGTGAGCGCCATCTCCCAGCCGGGCGGCAGCGGCAGCTCGTCCGTCACGTCGTAGGACCGCTGCCGGAGGTGCGCGTGCTGCGGCGCCGCGCCCGAGCCCACGAGCGAGGCGGGCGAGGAGTGGGAGCGGACGTGCTGCGCGGCGGCGGGCCGGGGCGGCGGGCCGCCCGAGTCGGTGCTGGACTGCCGCGAGTGCGAGCCCGAGTCGGGCTCCTTGAAGAAGGACTCGGGCAGGATCTTCTTCCTCCAGGAGCTGGGCTTGGGGTTCATCACCGCGTTGAAGAGCGCCTCCAGCTCCGTGTCCAGGTCCTGCGTGACGTGGATCACCTGCTGCCCCGGCGGCGGAGGCGCGGGAGCGGGGTTCATTTTCCCCCCGGCGGCGGGCGCGGACGTCCCGCGGGACAGGCGGTGGCCGGGCCGGCCCCGCTGCAGGCCGTCGCCGAGGACGCGCGCCCTTCGGAGCCGAGCGGAGCGGCTCTGCCGGGGCGGGCGGGCGGCGCGGGGAGTGCTTCTGCGCCCCCGCCGGCCGCGTCGGCGTCCCGGCCGGCCGGCCGACCGAGGGGCGGGCGGGTCAGCCCCCGGGCCGAGACGCGCCGGGCGAGCGCCGCGCCGGCCCCTCCCGCCCGGGCCCCGGCCCCGGCCCCCGCTCCGCCCGCAGTTACGCAACTGCCTCGGAAACTTCGGGTCCGCGGAGGCGCTGCGGCGGTGGGGCGACTTTCCCGCGCAGCAGAGGGGTCCGCGGGGCGGCGGGACGCAGGCCGGGGCGTCCCTCGGTGCCCGCCCTCGCGTCCCTCCCTCCGTCCCGCAGGAAGTCGGCGGGGGCCGGGCGAAGGCGGCCCCGCGGGACGGAGCCCTGCCCGCCGTGGAGACCGGTACCGGCGCCTTGGCGGAGCGGCCGGCCCGGGTTCCGCGTAGCTACAGCTGCACCTCCTGTCAGGCGGCGCGACGAGAGGCCGTGGGGCGCTGACCGCCCCGACGGGTCTGTCGGCCTGTCCCGCTTCACCTCAAAGCCATCGCTCGGAGGTTCTAACGCCTGGCAGCGGCGCGATGCTGACAGAAGGTGCTCTGTGACCCTCGCGTTAGTGCCGCGGCGGGCCCGCTTCTGCAGCGCGGGAAAGGCCGGCCCGTGGCGGGCAGGTCGGGGTCCGGCAGAGCTGCCACAGACCTGGGGGTGGGTCTGTGCGGTCCGGCCCGGCCGGGGCTGTGCTGGAACACAGAGCCCTAACGAGGTGCAGGCTGCAGCTCACGTGTAACACGGACCTTCTTTTTAATCTGGTCTTTGATATTATACACACATACTTTGTGTACTTGGTGTGGCCCAGAACAGGCGTCAGTTCAGCGGCCACATCTATAGAGTGAGCTATGCACTGTGCAGCTGCGGGGCTGGGTTTGCAAGGGCACCACACAAGCGCCCGGTGCTTTATGACCACACACGCATAGGTACTGCACGCTGGCTACACCAGCACACGGCGTGGGGGTTATAATGCCTGTCTTCATTTTGATTCTACCTTTTGCACAGAGCCCAGGCTATGCTGACAGGTAAGAACACATCCTCCTCAGTAATCTGGATCTATGTTAGAAAAACCTCGGGTAAACCACTAGAATTTACCTGTTTCTTACATGAAAGAGCAAACTGCTTGAAAGCAGCATGAGCAACCCTGAACTTGGTTTCTCCAGCTTGGAACTCAGACCTGACTCTGGAACAATCTTTGTCCCAGGTCAGTGTTACATTTAACATTGGTAACAGCTTTGAGATTCTCTGTTTATGCCTGTACAGGAACTCTGGATTAGGATTGGCTGGCTCTATGGAGCAGACCTTGCACGTGCGTTTCCTGACTTCCTTGCTTCAAGAAATACTCCCTGACATTTATTTTTCCTTACATTTCCTGTTCATGTTTCCAGTGGCTAGGCAGCTCTCCTCTTTTGTTTTTTTTGGGGTTGAGTTCCCACCTCACCACCATCTGCTGTATTTCTGGTCAGGAAACCCAGTCCTCCTGAGACTTGTTCATGCTTCCCTTCCCTAAGAAATTTCCGTGCTATCTTTTGTACCATTCTTCTCCTGTTTCCTTACTGGGTCCCTTGCTAGCATTTTACCAGCTCAGACAGCCACACTATCGCAGCACCTGCTCCAGGGTTACACAGAAATTACATGCAATTCTGCACTGCAATTTAGGGTTTTGGGTTTTTTAAACCTTTAGCTACTAGTTGACTGTATATGTGCATGTGGGTATCGTACAGATGATGATCTGAAAATGAGTGATTTTTCATGCAGCCTTTTACAAGGGCTTTTTTGATTCCTTCAGGCCTCTCTATCCTTGAGTAAAGACACACCCATCTCCCTATTACATTCCTTTCCAGATGACATGACTATTTCAGGCAAGGCTCTGATCACCTCATTCTTGGTGCCATCTCATCTACATTAATTAGACCACTTCCATAAGACAGTGTGGCATCTGATGAGTAAGTATTTGCACATCTTTTCTAAGCTTAAGCAGTATTTTTTACAGCTAGAACCATCTTCAGCAACATTAGTTTTTCAGCTGCACTTTCAATACTATAATTAGCTGCTGTTGCATCACTTGGTGTAGACTAAAGCATCTTTCTCTGCTAATCAGAAAGTGATTAAAACTCCCAAGAATAAATTTTCATGGTATTGTTATTCTTTGTTTATTAAATGGTAACTTCCTTCTTTGAACACAAAAAAAAAGGATATGACCACCAGCTTTTATAGAAAATTATTCAATATGTTCGAATCCAGGGACAATGACACTTCCATCACAATAGGGCCAGATTAAGTGATCCAGGAACCAAAACACAAATGTGATGTAGAAAACCTTACCGTTACTTTTCTTCTGATTACCAGATCATACATTATAAAAAAGACGTCAGGAACATTATTTTATCTCAATTTCATGTGCTGTTCAAATGCTTTGGAACAGTATAGTTAGTCTTTGTTTGTTCAGCTGAAACAGATATAAAAGTACAGTGCTTTGAGTATACCCTGATTGTCATACATTTTCAAGCAGCAGGTTCAGCCCATACTTCAGTGGAAAGCCGAAGAACCAGACCAGAAAGTGCACTTTCAAATGTACCCTTCAACAATGAGCATCTAATGGTATAAAGAAACCATACCATATGTTGTAATGCTTAATCTAGATCCATGACTGCCTTGTATTCCCACAATAATGTTTTTTCTGAGAAAGCCTACATAGGTGAAGGTACACGTGTGATGTTTACTGTAAACCAGAACATCCAGGATTCTGAGGAAAAATCTCCTGCTTTCTGGGTAACTGAGTAACAATCACACAGTGCAGACCAGGAAGAGCATGCACAGTTCCTGCCTTCTGTTTGGGCATGCACTATGCAAAGAGACTTTATGTGCTTGTTAGCTTTTTTGTGTGGCTGTTTGCTTTCATGTACTTCAGTGAAGAAGAGCCATGTATAAAAAGTTTCTATTCCTCAAAAATGGACACTGGAGAACAGAGAATAAAATGGAAGTAAACATGTTGCATGAAGTTTCACTATACAAAAGTATACGTGTGCATCACACACATTTACACTTTAAAAAACAGAGTTTGTCATGAAAATGACAAAACAATGCAATGAAAATTTGCACTTGGGGCAGTTGATTACTATTTAATAGGTATTTTTGTGTATTCTGCTCTCACTAGTAGTTCTATCTTCATCTCATTTTCACAGGACTTCTGGAAAGGTACGCTTCAGCAAATGTTTTTTTTAACATACGGGTCAATGCTTCAGAATCTGGGTTTCACCTGTGTGCATTTCACAGCTATTTCTTTCTCACGTAGCTCACAGCTTTGGGGCTTGTCTGGCACCTCAGAACATATGCAAAGCATGTCCCACAGAGGCTGCTGTGATGTGGTTTATTTAATGCAGAGACCTGGTGTGTCATACAAAGTCTCACCAGAGCAGTTGTGTCAGCTTACCTCCTCAGCCAGCATCTCCAAGCCAGCAGTGCCTCTAATGTGGACACAGTCTGCTAGCAAAGGAGAATAAATAAATAAATTTTAAAAAGAAAGAATTTCTGTCAGCTCAGTTCATGTTGTTTTACAAGTTGATGCAATTTTACTGGCAAGAAAGCGATGTGAACATCCACAGCAGATGCCTGCTCTGACACTGATTTCAGAAGCAGCTGTGCTGACCAGGAACTTGAAGCAGTGTTTGTGTCTCAGAGGTTGTTCCCCTCACAGCAACACCACAGGACAGGACATGCAAACACTCACCCACATCCACAGAGTCAGCTGACACTTCAGAGTTGGCAGCAGCGGTTTGGGCAGAGCTGTGGTGTCTGCTCTGCAACAGCTGAACTCACCTCAGAAGCCACCACACCACAGCTGCCTGTCGGAACAGCTTCGCTGGGGTCCGCATGCCCCTTCCCAGGGAGGCTGTGGAGCACAGCACACGGGCACACCGTGGGCAGCCTGGCTCAGGTAGAAACTGCTGATAGAGGTGACTTTGCTAATGCAGCTCACTGTGCACGTAAATTAATTAGGAAACAAATTTACTTGGACGAGGCTGGCAACAGCCTCCAGCCCTTCAGTTACTTGGGAGAGATTTGGAAAATATCTGTCCAAGTTCTGTGGGATAAGTAAGTCCTAAAATAGTCCTGTAAAGTTAAACTGGGACCTGATCTGCTCTGGTGCTTCAGAGTAAGAGTCCAGAATTGCAAAAAAGAAAAAAAACCCCAACCTTAACACAGTATGCTGTTACTGGCTAGAGCTGTTCTGGACTAGTTCCACCAGTCTGGCTCCCTGCGTGAACGCTGCTGACAATACCAGAAAAATCACCTCACTAACAAGACTAAAATATGCCGGAGAAGCTATGGAGGAAAGAACATTCTGGAATAGCTGTGCAAACTTTAGCAGTACGGTACTGAGATCCATACCAGCATGAAAGGTGCTTCCCCTAGCAGAGCTAATTCAACTTACAGAAAGACAGTTTTCTGTCCATGAAAACTGCACATACATGAAGAGGGTTTTCTACAGAATCACCTGCATTTCAGGACAACCAGGACGCTGTTATTTGGAGTGGTTTTCCTCCTACAAACCTAATGGATTTGAGAGATGAACTGGAGGATTGCCTGTCCTTATATCTAGAGTAAGTTGTCATAAAGAGCCCAGAATAAGCAGCTCATAGAGCTGATGGTTACAGTAATTCCTAAAATGTGTTCTAAAACTCTATGACAGGGGCACAGAAAAAACCCACACTTTTGTGCACGCAGCAGCAGCCTGCTCACCACTCCACCCTCAGTGGAACAACCATCACCATTTAAAACCTGCCACATCTCAAAGGCATCAAAGCCCAGAGCCCTGTTTTGATTGATACAAATAACTCACTGGGTGAGTGACATTTCAGGTTTAAAGAGACAACTGCAGCAAACTGCCAGAATTTATACTTACCTTGAAAATGAAACCAGCAAAAGTATTTAAAAAAAAAAAAAAGGATTGTGCTGTAATGTACCTGACCCTGACCACAAAGGCAAGTGTCCAGTGACAGGAGACTTCCTACCCTTGTTCTAGATAAGTAACCAACAGCAGAGTTTTACTCTTGGGACTTTCCCAGGTTATTCCTAATCTTGGACTTCCTTTCCTACACAGTATGTATTGTTAATATCACAGAGTCAGCATAGGAAACAGGCACTCACAAAAACTAACTGAAAATCACTGTTCATACCTTTGAGTCTATGCATGGACATATCTCATAAACAGCACTTTAGGTTCAAAACATTAAGTCCAGACAGAATTTAGTTTGTTTCTGTTAAATGACAACTCCAGGCCTAATCCAAAATTCAGATGCTGATTTTGCTTACATAGCTATGCCTAAAACTAACACTGTAGCTGTTTAAATGGAAACAGTTTTCCTCAAGTAATTCAAAGAACATTCAATTAACTAGAAAGGAGTTAAAAAGTAAAAGGTTAAGAAGTATTTATTACAGTAAAAGCTTGCAAGAGTGGCAGGGACAAGCGAAAGTGCAAGGCAATCAAGTTGTAGGAGAGTCTAAATGCACTTCAGAGGTGAGGGACTGATGAAAACTCGGATCAGAAACTTAACAGATTTTACAGGTTGAGCATGGATTGAACAGAGTTCATGCAATGGGGTTTTAAAAAGCAGAGGAAAAGGCACTGCTGCTTGATTTACTTACTACTTAAAGGAATATCAACATTCTATGCACCAAATTACATCAGTTTTAAAATTTTGCCAAATGGCTTAGCACATTACCAAATTGAAGAGACAATGTTTCATGGTGTTTGAGAACTAGGAGTTTTACTGTTTTGACACTGAGCACCCACTTGGAAAGCATGAGGTGAAACATTCCAGGTCTGGGGACTGCGAAGGACTCTTCACAGAAGACAAACACAAAGCCATTGTGTCGCTAATGGGAAAACAAACCTTCTGCCCTCTGCTGCTTGGCCAGGGAGAACGAATCTCAACACAGCCCTGCTGAGCAGCACGCAGCTGAGGGCTCAGCCTGGCTCTGCTTTTAGGAAAATAATCTAATTTAGGCGTAAACTAGTTGGATGTTTGGCTGACTTGTGCACTGGGAACGCCTCGCTGGCACAGAGTTTAGGGGTCTGCAGACAGTGCAGGACCCTGCACAGGTCACTTCTGCAGGAGCCCAGGTGACTCTGCAGCACAGAAGGGGCAGCTCTGCACCACCCACCTACCCCATGCCCTGAGAACACCATGCAGGAGTTACTGTGGGCACCAGGCTACATCCATGCTCTAAAGATGAAATGGCAACACACTCCACTTCCTCACAGATTACTCAGACCTTAACTGTGTTTGCCAATTGCTTCAAGATTAAAATGCTGCACTGCCCACAAATCAAATGGGATTAGCTACTTTGGGAGGGAAAAATTTAAGAGGCAAGTGGAAAGCCACTTTTTTCTGTTAGAAACTCAATGAGTTCTCCCAGACTTGCAAAACCAGGGCAGCAGACAAATGGCCTCAAACTGAGCATCACTTTTGGTACCTGGATACCAGAGCAAATTCTAAGCAGCCAGTTAAAAATAAAATGGGCCCAAGTAGCAATGTTGCTTTTTTTTTTTAATAGAAAACTTGTGGATGCTCATACACTCAGTGTCCTGTTCAAGTGTCTCCACAGAGCAGTTGCAAATTCATGGGAGGAAAGAAGTTGCATTAAAGCAACTTCAGTATTTGTGTCAGCTTCAGCTGTGGATAGCATTTGCACTGAAGAGTCACAGCCAGGAGTGAATGCTTACTGTACCACACCTACAGTGCTTCTCCACTGCCCTATGACACAGCAGCTGCAGAAACACTGCAGTTCCAACACGTAACTCAAACCAGAATGACAGCTCCAATGGCAGCAGGGTCACTGCTGTGCACTCAACTCATCACCACATCCCAGACACAGTTCTGCTCCGTCTGCGGCTCCACGGCCCTTCACACTGCTGCAAAGAGGGAAAGGGCAGTTTGCAGAGCTGTAGAAAGGCCCCTGCCAACCTCACATAAAGGCAAATCCACCTTTCTAATTAAGCTAAAATCATTAGCTGTGGAGAAACTGCTCTTCCAGGCTCAGTATTTCTCCCCCAGAGCAAACTGAAAGCTGCAATTCAAAAACAACATGCATGGTACAAAGGACCTCCCTCCTTACTTTTCTGCTCAAGTTTGTTCATGGACCACTGCCAGAGTGTCAATTTCTCTCCATTTCATCCAGCTTGGAAGTTTGACTTTCTCCATCCTTTATGTGGGTCACTCTTTGTTAGAGGAAACAAGACCATTCCATGTTGCTGTTTCTATTTGTATACTATTGAAATAACCTTCAAAAAGGAAACACACAGACTGTCAACTGGCATTCTGTACTCACAACACCCCCTGCAAGCTCTGTTCTACTTGTGATGACAGAGGGAAACCCTCCCCTGCTCCACTAGCACGTGCTGCAGGACATGGAACACAAACTGCCAGCACTTACATGATGCCAATGAGCTGTACAGCAGCTGGCTTCTTTTTAAAAAAAGAGACAAAAAGGTGTGTTGGGATTCAGAGGGCAGCAGTAAGACGAGGCATGAGAATGTTCAAGGCTTGTATTTAAAACCTGTACCTTGCTGACACAAGTTCTAGGCTATGGCAAGAGGTGGAAAAGCCCCACCAGCCTGTGGAGAGGCTGCTCCTGTGTTTCCCCTGAAGACCAGCCCAGCTGCATAGAAAACCACTCATCAGAAGTGTCAAGCTGTTTCATCACGTTTAATTGCCAATACTGTATGTGAAGGGAAAAAAAATAATCACCATGTGTGGACAGTAAATGAAGCACATGGCCAGCTCCTGCTGCAGCTTCACACTACTGCCCCACGGACAGACTTGGAGCAGCAGCAATCACTGCTGATTACAGCAGCTCTGCCCTCAGGTTACATGAAATAATGTCTCTCAAAGGTAGAAAAACCTCAAACCAGTAAGAAAATGTATTTGTGAACGTGGGAACACAAGGGATACAGAGATGTACGGTGTAAACACACAGAATCTGTATGTTAAGGGTCTCTCTTACCTGTCTGGCCTCTCCCATATTCTCTCAGGGCTTCATGATGCACCCTCACTAGCAACAGCACAACACTGACGAGTAAAGTTATTTCACCACAGTCACAAAAGCTCCAGAGTCTTGCACTGGAATACAACTGAAAAGTAACTTCTGACAAAACCTGTTGAAAACTTTTCTTAAAAATGGAAAAGCATCATCTGTGCCACAGCGCTACTCATCTCCCTTCATAAGTACACTATCCAAATAGGAAAACATCTTAACCCAACCCTCAGATTGAGCAGAAGTCGGCACTATGCTTCATCTGCCCCCAGCCTGTGTTTTTCTGTTGTGATTTCTGAGATCACCTTGATGTATAATCAGTGACTTGTGATCAGGGCACAGGTTTTCTGTGGTACCTGCTACCTGCAGGAGGCACGAGAGTTACAGTGAGCCGGGTTAAACAGGGGCTGTTACACCTGCAGAATTACACCACCAGAGAACCAGTGCAACACCCAGCCTCAGCCACCGAATCCTCAGGAGGTACAGGGCAGTCATCCCACATGTACTCACACATACCAGCATCTAGACTGCGGAAACATTCCAGTACAGGACCCCGGACCATCCCACCAGGACAGGGCTTTTATTTTAAAAAAAAATTTAAAATCAGAAACAAAACCAAGGGAAAAAATCTTGATAAATGTACAAATAAATGCACAGGTTCACATAATACTGAGACAAATCTACTCCAGGTAGAGCTAACTCTTGAAGTAGAATGATACTAATTTAGAGCTAAAGGAATCGTCAGCACCATGTGCTGAACTTGTACATTTGCAAGTAGAGCAGAACCAGCCAGCTATCTCAATCAGGGAGGGATGCAGAGTCAGCACCAGAGGACACCCAGCCCAGAACTGCTGGCTCAGGATACCAGTACAGGAAAGCATTTTATCTGATCCAGACATTTATTTTCCCTCAAAATGTGTTTGTGAGCCCTGCATTTCATTGTTTCACAAACCACTCAGCACAGCAGCCACCAATCAGTGCTATTTCATGTTGCGCACTATCCTCCTGCAGTGGTTGGTTTTCATCTCCCCCAGCGCTTGCTCCAGTTGCTGAATGAGGTGGAGGAGGGTGGAAGGGTCGGTTTGCAACACCTGGGCAGTTTGGTAGTCATCCTGGTGAAGATGCAGCTTTATAGTCACAGCAGGCTTAATCTGTTGTCTCAGACTTCTGCTTGCAAGCTGCAAGAGGGAGTTCAGAAGAAGTGGGAACAAGGACACAAAAGACGGCAGTTATCAACCTCCATATTTACAACACACAGCAGGTGTGCAGAACCTGCTTAAAAACCCTTCTCATCCACAGCTAGGATACACACAGGCTGTAATTCAGCTTTAACATTAGGTGATACTAATCTGCTTTAGTTAATGCTTCCATAGTATTTCTGAAAATCAGGTGATAATTCAAGACCCAGTAGATTTAGTATACACTAACATTTTTTAAATGTCAATGGAGGTACAAGTTGTATTTTCATCAAGCAGCAGCACTCTGCATCGTAACCCATCCTGCTCATCTCATAACAAGCTGTCTTCAGTGCAATAACAATATTACATCAAGTATGTGAAAAACTCCTGCTTCAATTACTCTGGAGTAACAGAAACTCATTTTTAGTAGTTCCTACCATGTTAAAAACCCCATAAAGTACAATACAGACACTGAGAATGTCACAAAGTCACCTGCACATCCAGTCTCCATTCAAGATTGTGGTAGCTGGGAAGCTTTGGTGCCAGCTCTCCAAGAATGCTTCTGATCTCTTTCCTGTTCTCGAGGTACAGTTGGAGCAGTAACTTGTTCAGGTCATCTGAGAATCCCAGAACTTGAATGGAGTCTTGGAAGTCTGTCTCAGAAATCTAGAAATGACAACCCAGGCCTTGATATTGGGCTGTGAATGATCATTTCTTGAGAAACAAAGAGAGCTGTAAGCAAGCATTACACATATGGTATGGCACAGTTGCTTCCTTGTGGGAACTTGTGAGGACAATTCTACAGCTAGGAGAAACCAAACCAAAGCAAACCATCCATGGTTTAAGCTGCTAACACCTTTCCACATATTACTGCTGGCTTGGATGAGCTTCAGGAACAGTTTCAGACCAGTCTCTTAAAGCAGAAGAACACTCAGCATCTTCACATTTCAACCAAAACACAACACAGAACAACCCCAAACACATGAGCTTTGTCATGGGGAAGTATGTTCCTTGATCATCCATTTACCAACAGCACGATAGCGTAACATTGATGTGCAAGTGACAAATACTCTCAAATGAGCTGAACGTCTACACACGAGCCACAGGTATAGCATCAGGCTCCTGGCACAGTAATGCCGGCCCCAGGAAGCCAGTTTCTGTGTCAACACCTGGGACTGAACTGGAGCAGCTCAGTTCAGCACTGAGAGAGCAGTTTTGTTCAACAAGAAGTGTCACACCTTCTCAGTGCATTCATACCACAACCACATTCTGAGGACAACTCTATTCCACTGTAACACACCATGGCTTATCTGCAGGTCACCTTACTTCGAGGGCAGATTCAGCAATGTTTCAACCCTTTCCTTGCCTGCTCTTCAGAACATCTGCTCAAGTTTAATTTGGAATTACTCATCTATGTATCCCTTCTCTGTGTCTCCACTGTACAAATACTCTCCTGTATCAACAGAAAAGTCTTTCTAAAGGAGACCTGTTAATACCCACCCAAGAAGCTTCTGATGTTAGGAGCTGAAAAGGCCCTACAAGTCTAACATCAACACAAGGAACACTTAGCAGAGGCAAGAACAGCACACAGCCTGTACAGGAGCTGAACAACAACAAAAGCATCTTCACTCCAATTTTGTTATTTAGACAGAGCTTAATCCAGAAGCCTGAATTACTGTGCGTTCTTGCTGTACACTATTAAAATGTCAAGTTCCAGCTTTGGGCATGGAACACACAAGTGAGCCAACCAAACAGGCACACTGCTTCTGCTAGAGAACAGTGCAAGATGTGTTTTTAAGTTAAAAGAATGCATGCTATCAGAATGTTGATCTCATCAGCATTTTCAGAGCCAGAAGTGCTCAGAAGACATCCCTCCTGTGTACCCATGAGTCCGTTACACAAAGACATCCTTACCATGAGCTTGGAGCTCTCAGTCAGGAGGTATGTCAGTCCTTCCACCCCATGCTGGATGGCGTCAACGCCAACATTAAGCTTTCCTTTGAAGAAAGCACAGAGTGCTGCTCAGTCACCTCCCCACGAGCTGCACACGGGTCCGCAGGTACCGTGCGAAATGCCCCGGGGAGAAAAATGCCCGAGAGGGGCGAGCGCCCGGCGAGGACCCAGCCAGCCCCGCAGCAGGCCGGGGCGCCGCACGCCCGGAGCTCAGCAGTCCCTCCAGCCCGACCCGACTCCCGTCGGCGGTCCCACCACCCCCGCCAGCCCGCTGCCCCAGCCCCGAGATGGACAGGCTCCTGGCCGCTCCGCGCCCCTTCCGAGGCCGCCGCCTCGCCTCCCGCTGCCCCACCCCGCGCTCTTACTGGCGGCTGCCTCGCAGGCCCGCGGCGCCGCGACCCGCCGCAGCAGCAGCTCCAAGGCCAGGCGCCCCAGCTCGCCGGCGGCTGAAACGAGAGGAGGCGACTCCGTTACAGGGCCCGAGCGGACGCGCCCTCCAAGCGCGCCGCCGCCCCGGCCCAGCGCGCCGCCACCCCGGCCCGGCGCTCCCCAAGCAAGACGGAATTGCCCCCGCAGCAGACCGAGCCCAGCCCGACCTGCGCCGCCCAGCCGCGGCAGCCAACCCAGGTGAGCCTTCTGCTCCTCCGACAGCACCAGCAGCATCCCCGCGCGCCCGGAAAGGGCGGCGCCTGCCCGGGACGCGCCTGCGCGGACGAGGCGGGATCTGAGACGGGGCGGCCCCCCGGGGCGCCGCCCGGCTCCGGCCCTCGGCGGCAGGGCGTCTCGGGGCCTCGTCCCCGCGGCGGAACCCTCTATCCCTGCCGGAGCCGCGCGGCGCGCCGCCGTCGCCTCACCGCAATGACGTCACGCGGAAGGCGGTGGCCTGGAGCGGCCTGGCCCCGCCCCGCCGCAAAGGTCACGGCGGCACCCTTGTGGGACGGGCGCTGCGCCGCCGCCATCCGAACTCTGCCGGGCACCAGAGCTGAGCACCACGGGGCAGGGGGGAAGAGAGGGAAAAGACACCAAGGGAAGCCCAAATCCCGCGGCTGGGCCGGGCAGTTCGGAGCTTCATAGCAAAACGTAGGGAACTGCTACGCACGGCGCAGTGTCTCACCGGGCCGCGCAGCTCAGCTCAGAGCCGTCCCGAAGCTGGGCTGTCCCAAACCGCACGTCCTGGAGCCGTGTGCTCCCCCTCCACCAGCCCCTCTCTCTGCTGCGCATGACATAATTGGCATGGAATACCCTCCTTGTCCAGTTTGGGTCACCTGTCCTTGCTGTCCCCCTGCCCCAGCTCCCTGGGTGCCCCCCACCTTCTTGTTCGCAGGGCAGGATGAACAACTGAAAAGTCCCCGACTGCTTGGCAACAGCTAAACCATCCCTGTATTACCAGCACTGCTGATATCATCCCAGCTCCCAAACACACCATTCCAGCCGTTGCTAGACAGAAAATTAACTCTGTCCTGGCTGAAACCAGGGCATCCCATACGGAGCAGGAAACCGACACCTTCCTCTACGTGTGTTTACAGCAAAGTGACTTCAATAAAACAGATGAATTCTGCCTACTCGTCTTTTGGCCGACAGCCTGGCTGTGCTGCTCAGGGTAACTTAGCCTTCAGCACGTGTGTACATACACTGGTGGCACTGCAGACGTGCCTGTCTCCTGCCACAGGCTGGCTGACCCATCGGCCTCACAAGAGGTAACACACTGCCTAAAGGGAACTGTGAGTAAGATGCAAGTTTTACTTCTTACCCCAATTCCACAGAACATACACATCATGTAATGAAAAACTCTGGTTTCACACACACACACTGAAAACTAGAAAGTGAATCTTAGGTGAGATGACTTCTGTTCTTAATCTTTACCATAAAACTGTATTTCCATTGTGTTTGGATAATTTCTTTAAACCAGAAAGTAGAAAACTTATGGTTTACCTTGAAGAAACATGTGGGTATATGAGTGTGCATATCTCAAGAACATAGTGCAGGTGCAATCTGTGAAATTATAAACTAAAGGTGACTGGAAAATAAGTTTAGAAATGGGAGAAAGGAATACAGAGGTTATTCTTGTAAAACAAGTATAAAGGGGAGAAGAGGGGAAAAAGAGAAATAAGACAGAGGAGATTACACACATGAAGAAAGGAGGAAACCCCCTGAACATCTGCAGGTACAGCAAGTGAAGTATTCCAGGAACTCGGACAACTGGCTCAGAACGGCAGCTTGTTTCCTCTGTGCTGTAACAGTGTCAGTGGGCTAGAGCAGAGAAATACACAGTGTACCTGGCCAGCAGAAAGAACTAAGCAAACTGAAATACTGGAAACGTGTAATGAGCCAATAGGCAATATGAAGGTATTATCTACCTAACTGGGAGGTGTGAATCTGTAGGAGGATATGCTCAGGAGGCACATACCATCAAGCTGTGGTGTCCTGCGGTGCCACAAGACAGGTGGGATCCTTCCTGGTGCAGCCCTTTCCTCAGCAGCCACCCAGCCCACTTGGGAATCCTGAGCTCTGCCAGACAGTGTTCAAAGCACATAAGCGCCCTGACTGTAAAAAGTCCTAAGAGTGAGCTCAGAAAACCAGCCATGTTGCAGAATGCTTCACCATTTGAGGGGGAAAGAAGGTACATGCAGAGACTGTCCCCACTAACTCATGTGAAGGGTGTTAGCTCCCCACTGGCCCTGAGGTAACAGCAGACGCAGCTGCTAGAGGGATCTGTACCTACTGCCAGTGCTGCCTGTAACCTTGCCATGGACCTGGAGAAGGAACTCCAGATGTCATCTCCCACTACTGAGATTGTCCTCTCCTGACAGGAAAGATTGGCATCATAACCTAGAAACTGTAATATGTTAGTTGAAAATCCCAGAAGGTTTTCATGAGTTTCCTCCATGTCCTCCGTCATTACATCTGACAGCACACTGGTATTGCTCTCAGAGCGCTGCAAAGAGCCACACAGACCCAAACATTAACAGAAGCTGCCAAACCAACATGTACGGTAAAAGTACATCTGACTTTAAAGTGTGACAGCAATGAGCAATTAATAAATTGATTAAGAGCCCCTGTATTTCATATTTTGGAGGGAAAAAAACCCTTTAGAAATCACAGTGTTTTTTACATCCTTCCTTCACAGTGAAACAAAATGGACCCGAGAAACATCTGCTCACGTGCTATTTACTCCCCACCTCGCCAGCTCTGAAACTCAGCAGCCAGTTCAAAGGCAAAACATCTCAACTACAATTAAGTTCCTTTACCTGTTATGAATCTGGTGAAGGAATAAAAAATCATCCTGTTTCTGAGCAGTCACCACTCTAGCCGGCAGATCCTTTCTGTGTGGATGGAACATTCTGTATCTTGCCCAGATAAAATGTTATTGTCAACATGAAGGGGAACAGTACATAAAGGAAGACGCAAATCTGTATAGAAGAGAACTTTGGAGAAAGGCTGCTGGAATTCTTGTTCTATAAACACTGGTTGTTTAAAGCAAAGTGAAGGCGCTGAAGGGAAAGGACCTTCACTGACTACTAAGTATGAGATATTATCAAGCCCTGAAGGATACAAAAGCAGTAACTGGAATAACACAGTAAATACATTAATTATACAAATATCTCCCTTCTTCCCCCCTCCTGTTTATTTTATGTGTTTAGTTTACATTTCTGAAGTGTCTTTTTCTGGTTGGTTTTGGATTTTTTTTAAACACAAAGTTGGGCTAAAGTTAATGGGGCAGGGAGTGGGGAAGCATCTAGTGCTGCAGGGGTGGCTTCTGCAAGAAGCCTGGCCTTCCCCCAGGCCCCAACAGAGTAAACACCAGCTGGGCTCAAGGCGGGATCCACGGCTGACCAAGGAGAGGCCCATCAGTGGCAGCCATAGTGCCTCTGGGAATCACATTTAAGAAAAAAAAAGCTACAAGCATCCACTTTATGCCCCCAGAGAAGGAAGTGAGAAGGTGTGAGGAGCTGGGCAGGCACCAAGGCCAGGGAAGGGGGTGAGGAGATGCCCCAGGTGCTGGGAAGATGCTTCTGCAGCCAGTGGAGAAACCCATGGTGAAGCGAGTATCCCCCCACAGCCCATGGAAAAGGCCCAGACCCTATGTGCAGCCCGTGGAGAGGCCCCACACTGGAGCAGGGGGAGACATATGGAAGAAGCTGTGACCCGCACTGGAACGAGCCCCTGGAAGGACCTGCAGCCTGGGGAGAGAGACAGAGACAGAGATGAGTGAGAGAGAGAGACAGACCCATGCTGGAGCAGGTTTGCTGGGAGGACTTCTGACTCTGTGGAAGACCAGGCTGGAGCAGTCTGGGCCTGAGAGACACTCTGTGATTTATGACTGCACCCATAGCAGTGACCCATGCTGGGGCAGCTGGTGAAGAGCTGAAGCCCCGTGGGAAAGGACTCATGTTGGAGAAGTTCGGAGAGGACTGTCTGCCGTGGGTAGGACCCCACGCTGGAACTGGGGAAGAATCTGCAGACTGACCCCAAACCGAATTGCCCTGTGCCGCTGGAGGATAGAGCTGAGCCCGGGAAGGAGGGAGGGTAGGGTGGGGCGGGGTGAAGGCCTGGATTCACTTCTCATCGTCCTGCCCTGCCCGGGCTTGCAGACGAGATGCGCACTGTTCCACGCTGAGCCTGCCCTGCTCGCCCCGGCAGCTACTGAGCAGCCTCCCCGCGGCCCTCCCGTTCTACCTACTCACCCCGCCTGGCTGAGGCGGGCAGAGGAGCAGCCACCCTCCGCCCCGCCCGGCCCGGCCCGGCCAAGCCCCGCACGGCGGCAGGGCGGGGCCCGGCGCCAAGGCAGCGGCGGGAGAAGCGCCCTCGCTCGTTCCCTGACACCTGCTTGCCCGCGTACCGGCCGGGGCCTGCTCGGCCGTCCCTCACGGTAGCGAAGCCCGGAGCAGCAGCTCTTCACCGAGCCGCGGCAACGTAGGCGAGCCCCAGCGGGCAGCCGTGACGGGACCCCGCCAGGACGTGACACCGCAGGAAGCCCGCCCTCAGCCCGCGGGCGGGGCTGGCTGCAGAGACTGCCTCGCGTCACGCGCGGGCAGCTGAGTGGCAGCCCGGGCGAGCAATAGAGCGCCAGGCCCGTCGCTGTCCCTCCGTGCGCGGCAGCGAGGCGGGACTTCCGCCGTGGTCGCCGAGCGCTCGCGGAGCGCCATGGAGTCGGCCTAGGCGCGGCTCTCGGCTCCCGGCGCCGGGCCCTGTGCCGGCCCGCAGGTGAGGGCCGCCGGGGCGGGGGGTGCGGTCGCCGGGTCCCCTCGGGCCTCTTCCCTGCCGCCGGGCGCTCTGGCTTCGCGGCGGCTGAGGAGATACCGGGCCCGTCGCTCCGTTGCGCAGCGCTTATTTGCCCCCACCCTTCGAGCGGTGAGGCGGCGCCGCCCGGGTCAGGCGGAGCCACGGCCGGCCCCGCCGCGGTGTGCCCCCGCGCTTCCCTCTGCCGCCGGGCGCTGTTGCGGTCTGCGTGGAGGGAGGGCGAGGGTGGCGGGTGAAGCGCCCCCCGAGCATCGCTTCCAGGGCGAAGGCAGCCGAGTCCCTGCGCTGGGCGCGGCGCTGCCGAGCCTGGCTGGGCGCTGAGATGCCGGTTTAGGGGGAAGGGAGGCTCGTAGCCCGTCCGGCAGCCGAACCGCTGGTGGGAACGTGAACGCAGGCTGAGAGCGATGATTCCTGCGTCGTGCCGGGCCCGGACCCCGAACCGCCCCGCACGCATCGCTTCTCGTCTCTGCACAGCCCTGGGACGAGTTTCAGGTCTGTGCGGCGCAATGCCACCAGAGCGCGAGAAGCCAGGGAGCAGGGGGCTTGTGGGATACTCGCGGCAGCTATCGGTGCCGCCTGTGTGACATCTGCTCGTCCTCAGCTGGAGGGGTCTTGGAAGGTGAATTTTGTTGGGTGTATTTTAACGTGGCAGCCCAAAATGTTTGGAATGCCTTCCCTGAACTTGTGACGGGATGGAGGTTTATGCCTTTGTATCGTTGTGCTCAGAGCATTATAATCCTGTTTGGCAGTAAAATAGAATTTAAATATATTTAATGCCCTTGTACAAGTCGGGCTTTTCTCTGTGGGAGGGTAGAGAGCTGCTTTCTGCAGACAACTGAAGCATGAGCATTACTGTGTGGATGAGGAGTTACTCCATGTTGTCTTCTAATGTAAAATATGGTTTGGGTTGATTGAGATACTTCTGAAAATTTCACGTTTATATGTGCTTTGTGGAGCTTGGTTTGTGGGTGGTTGCCAAAAGTTCTGAATATTCTTACCTGCTCTGTGTCCAAGCCATGTAACTTCTTAACATCTGTCTTAAATGTGCTCCTGAGGCTCGTTCATGTCAGCAAGTGCAAAGCTGCTATTTGGGATACAGGGGCTGCAGCCAGATGAACATTCTCCACTTGGGTTGCCTGTTCTGATCTGGGAGCCAGTGTGCTGAGGTTAAAATCACTCTGTACTTCATAACCCTTTCTTATTAATACGACACCGGTAACGTGCTAAGAGGTAGGCAAGGCATTCTCAGTGTCTGGTACAACGGATAGATGTATCTATCCTGTATCGTTGGCTTATTCAAGCTTATTTATCCATCCTTATCTTCACATGAGAAAGGAAATTTTACCCTCCTCTTCTTTTAAAAATGTATTCAGAAATGTATTTTCTGTTGCACATACAATACTACTGCTGCCTTATGTTGATGGGCAGTACCTTGTCGGACGTGTTCCAGGTCAGCATGTGTACTTCACAGATGCCTTACTGCTCCTAGGTACGCTGTGATAACAGCAGTCAAGGGATGTAGCTTGTTTTGCGAGTTCTAGCATGCAGAGTGAGAAGGGATAAAAAAGACTCTCAAATGCTTGAGGTTACTTAAGGAGAACTTTGTCTATACACAATGGAAAATCGGGTGTGAAGAGTTGAAGAGTCATACTAATGCAGAATCAAATTGAACTACTTCTGTGTGGTTTATAGCATAGACTTGTCGTGGTTTCACCCCGGCTGTGGGCCAAGATCCACGCAGCTGCCTGCTTCTTAAAGTTAACTCTATCCTGACTGAAACCCGGACAAGATTTTAATTACATTTACCTGTATTTCTGCGTACAGTAAGCTGCCCTCTTCAATTAAGAGTCAAGTCTAGAAATGAGCTGTGCAGTTTCAGGAATTGTAAGGCTTTCTTGCTTGCGTTTGAGACTGCAGCTCTTGGGCCCGGAAGAGTCTGTGTGTACGTAACTCTTTGACAGAGAAGACTGCAGTGTACTTTTGCATGTCGTTTGCAAGGGCAATGCTAGTTCTGGCATTTTCTGACCTTGCTGACTACTATTTTATTGCTTTCTTTGTGCTGTAAGCTATGTGCTGAATTTACTGTATTGGTTAATATATTGTGATAGCTTCAAGCATATTGTTGCTTCTATTGTAGTAAAAGTGGTTGTATTTTTTAGTATGATTGGTCGTCTTTCCTTCCAGTTTCACCAGTGTCCTCTTTGGACAGGATGATGACAGGAATTGGTAGATTTTAATTTAGAAAAAAAATTTCTTGAATTTCATAATTCATTACAGATTCCTGTGACTGTAACTTCTGTTCTGCTAACCAGCTGAATGTTTCACAAAACATCATATGCCTGAATGGCCAAGTCAGAATCATGAGAACTAGTTTTGAAAATACCAGTTGTTTCTTCCCATTAGTAATAAGGAGTTTTTAATTATCTTCATGTTAGTGACAGTTTAATTAAAGCAAGTAGTGTAGAGTTAGATTTGATTTAATCTTGAGGACCTCAGATCGTGGGACAATGCTTTCTGCTTAAAAAACCCGAAAAGGATAGGACTAAAACCAGGAGTTCTTAGGTGTTTCTCATTCTGGAAGAGACGTGGATAGTCTTGACTGTGATTTCTTGTTGAGGCCATCAAAGATAGAACTTTCACGGTGAAATCTCTACAGTCAGATGAAGACAAATCCACATGGAACCATTTAAATAAGAAGCCTCATTTTGGAGCTTTTCAACAATCTTACATACAGCTTGGATGACCCAGTTGAGTTTAGTGATTTGTGATGTACTTTTCATTTCTCCAATAAAAGAAGTTAGAGGAGATCCAGATGTTCTGGTACAATGTGGTGTCTACTGTTTGAAACTTGTCCCTGAATTATTTCACCTGTTACACTGGATCCAATCTTGTTATATTTACTGCTGTTTTGCCTTACCACTCTTCTAAGGTCATATCAAATAATTTCTTACTGAGAGGCTAGAATTGCTAGAAAGACTTAGTCGTCATCCATCGGTGAACCAAGTTGTTCTTTTAAATTCAGCAGTGCAAGTGGTTAGACTTCATGCTGAGTGTAGCACCCAGTTGTTGCTTGTCCTGTACTCTGAAGTAGGAGGTGTGCTGGTTCTTGTGGGGTTTTTGTTGAATGGGGTTTTGAATGTTGGGTTTTGGCAGCCTGATCATGTTGAGGTGTGAGTTTTTATAAGGTATTTTTTACTCCTGTGTTCTTAAGAGATGCCTGCATGTAATTGTGTTGCAGCTAAGCCAAAGAGGAATCTGAAGTTCCTCTGCAGACAGCTGATCATTGTTTTAAGAGGATTATGGCTAGACAATACAAAGAGAAAATGTCAGATGTACCTTGTCAGTGAAGGACAGAGATCCTGATCCTTGGCATTGGGTCCTGCTTTTGCAGTGAAAGGCATTTGGAAGTGAGAGCTCAGGGGGAGGTTCCTCTTGGTGCTTCTCACAACCCTCCTCAGGGGCTATTCTGGATGCTAGAGACTTCCTGGGAATTGGTGCTGATAAGGCTGTCACTCCTCTCTTAATGTATCCCAAGTTAGTAAATGGGAGGCTGAGTCAGGGTGATACCCCATTACTGTTGCTTGCTCTAAAGAGCAGTAATCTCTATTGTGAAGACGTTCCTCTTCAAAGGCAAGAAGGGGTTATTTAAACAGTGTGTATTATCTCAGTAGTTTTGTTTGGAATAAACTTCTGATGAGAAGAGTTCTGTCACTTGGCTTTGAGACTATTCCAGCAGATGTTGTCCAGGTGGATCCATGGAGGGTCTCCCCTCTGAGCTTGTGTGGTGGTGGTACCTGTCCCCAAACCTGGGCAGTACCATCACGCCATGGGAGCAGGAGTGAAGGGTAGTTGTTGTCTCTGGGTTCTGTGGAGGGAAGTGCTGCTATTGAGCAATCAAGGTTACTAAGTGGTTAAAGGGTGTCCTCTGAAAGTGTAAATTCAGAAAACATCTCCGTGTCAGTGTGCTTGTACAGATCAGGTGTGCTTTTGTGAATCCAAGTGTTGGTACAGAACATGTTACAAACACACATTGGTGTGATTGTAGGTGGGTCTTGAGAGGACACTGATAGCTCTCAGACACTCAGTAAATCCTGTGGTCCAAAGGAACAGGCTTTGTCAGTTGCAGAAATGATGTTTCAACCTGAGTCGTGTTTGTTGTCTATGTTGGGATTCTCACTAGGACCAGGAAAATAATTATTTGGAAGAAAGAAGTGGAAAGCAATCCGCAACGTACTGTGGGTTTCCAGTAGGAGCAGCACTGAGAATTATTATTTTAAGTGTTAGATTTAGTCTTTGCTGGAAAGTAGTGTTCAGAATTTAAACATGACAGCTTAAAACTTTGGTATTGTATTAGATGGACTGAATTTTCTGGCTTCAATATATGTATGATTATAAAATGGTACTTTTTGGTATGAGAGATTAGGGAATAAAATCTGTTACCATTGCAGTTAATCCATCAGTTACATTTGAGAGCAAGTTCAAAGCTCTGTGTGTGCAAATGTTCATTTTATTTGGGGATTTTTTGGGTTGGTGTTTTGGGGGAGAGTGTTGTGTGGGTTTTTGGCTGTGGGTTGGGGTTTTTTTTTTTGAGGGTAGCACGATACGCTCCATGACTGCAGTAAGGATAATAGGTATCATTGCTCAAGCAAGGAGGGCATTCAGGCCCTCAGTTTGATTTTAAGAGTTTGGGATTTTTTTTAAATCCCTGTGTGGCAAAGGAAAATACAAAAAGCTTATTTTGCTTCCTACTAACCTCTCCCTCAGCTTTTTTTGTTGGTTGTTTTGTTTTGATTAATGATAAATCAGCTGTTTTAAAGAAGTGTTTATGTTAGAAAACATGTCCCTCTATTTCCAGACACAAACTGTTGCTTTTTGCTGCTGTTTTGATGAGAAATTACTAACAAAGTGGATTTAACTTCCTTTTAATGTCCTGAGCTTGTGAAATGCATAGAGGACTGCAGAGTACTCGCGTTCCTCTTTTTAAAGATCTCAGAAATGCACATGGGAGACTAAGCCTGGTGTCCAGACCACGAGTCACATCTGAGCATTGTGAAGGTCGCTGAAGTCGATAGAACTGGTTTGTGTTTGTTATGTGTTGGTGCCACCTTGGTTTTGTAGGTGTGTATTTTCTGGGTTGGGTTTGTGCTTGAGTAAGGAAAGACTAAAATGAAGGATGTCTAAGGGTGATGAATACCATGTCAGTGGTTATTCCTGTGTACTGCTTGCCTTGCTCAGGGTTGTGTACAGCTTTTTGAAGTCCTGTGACAGTTCCTGTGTTTTGTGCTTGCCTTCCCACGGTGGCTACACACTCCTAGGAAAAGGGACTCCTGCCTCTAAAGTAATGACAGAAATTGATGATTGCCTGCTTTTCAAAAGCAAGCACGGAGTAACGTTTTGTTTACCTCTTCAGCACATAAACTGTAGCTGATCAGTAGTGCCCAGTAAAAGGACAGGAAATCATAGAATCATAGAATTGTAGGGGTTGGAAGGGACCTCGAGAGATCATCGGGTCCAACCCCCTTGCCAAAGCAGGCTCCCTAGGACATTTCACTCAGATAGGCATCCAGAAGGGTCTTGAATCTCTCCAGAGAAGGAGACTCCACACCCCCTGGGCAGCCTATTCCAGTGCTCTGTCACCCTCACTGTGAAAAAGTTCTTCCCCATGTTGGTGCGGAACTTCCTATGCTCCAACTTGCAGCCATTGCCCCTTGTCCTGTCTCCACAGACCACTGAAAAGGGACTGGCTGATTCCCCCTGCATCCCCTGCTTAAGATAATTGTAGACAATTAGATAGACAATGTAGATAATTAGGTCCCCCCTTAGCCTTCTCTTCTCAAGGCTGAACAGTCCCAACTTACTCAGCCTTTCCTCATAGGGGAGATGCTCCAGGCCCTTAATCATCTTCGTAGCCCTTCTCTGGACTCTCTCCAGGAGATCCCTGTCTTTTTTATCCCAGGGAGCCCAGAACTGGACACAATACTCCAGGTGGGGCCTGACCAGGGCAGAGTAGAGGGGGAGGATCACCTCCTTTGACCTGTTGGCTACACTCAATACTTGCTATATACCTGACTCTGTTTTTTGTTGTTGTTGTTGCAGGTATTAAATAAAATATGCTGCTGTCAATAGGAATGCTGATGTTGTCTGCCACTCAGATATACACTCTTTTGACTGTTCAGTTATTTGCTTTCCTGAATCTTTTACCTGTGGAGGCAGATATTTTAGCAGTAAGTATATTTCTCTACACAGATAAAATTGGAATAAAATTGAATTGTCTTTTAAAATGTTCTATTAATGAATTTGCTAGTAGAGTAAATGTTACAGCAAGTTGCTTGGAATGGAATTGCTTTAGCAGTTTAGTTAAATAAAAAAATTTCAATTTAGCTTACAAGTGATGTGAGTTCAGACACTGACAGTGAAAGCACTTAATTCCCTTAGTTGTTTTGAAAGTTGGGGTCTGACCACATATCCTAGAGCATGTTATAACCCTGTTAATAACTCCGTAGTTATCTGTTTAGACAGCAGTTTCAGCTTCAGTGCTGGATGCCATTTTTAGGTAACTGTATAAAAATAAAAGTGAAATAATTTTCAGTGGCCAGTACAATTTATGTGTGTGCTGGAGGCCCTGTCAGTGGAGTTGCTGTATATGTTACACCCAGATGTATTTTTTAAATATCTGATAATCTCTGCTGTCATTAAGAATGCCGGATTTTAAATTATCAGGCTGAACAGCATAAGGAACATAGGTAAAAGCTGTTCCTGGGCTTTGTGTAGTTTTAAGGAGGAAGCTGCATGTGTTTTTGTGTGCTAGAACTTAAGCCACCGAAGTAATTAAACCTAAGGACTGTAGTCTCTCTGTTCTCTGCTAGATACAGTGATATCCAGGAGAGTTGTTGATATACCAACTAATTTAGATAAGGAGAGTGGAAAAACCCTTGCAGTGAAATATTAACATAAAGATACAAAAAAAAGTCTGTGGTAATATGGGGTTGATGAATACTGAATTATGTTCTTTGGGTCGTTGCTAATCTGTTAATTTTTACTAGGCAATTTTCTTTAACAAAACAATGCAGGTAAATAATTACTTTTCATGGAACTGACATCACTGTTGTATTGTGAAATTTTAAACTGGCTTTCTCATGTAAACCTGATTTCCCCTTCTCTCACCAAGCCTGTGCTTCCTCTTTTCACAAAAAAAATAATTTTCATACTTGATACTTCCTCCCTTAGATAAGATATTAGAAACACCTCCAACAATCTTAAAAAAAAATTTAAAAAAAATGCGGCATTTTGGAAGCTAAATTTAATTTCTTCAATTTAAGCTTCCTATTCTAAAATAATGTCTTCTAAAAATGAAGTATTTTTTATTCTTGGATATTTGGAAGTTGCAGATTTATTCTGAGAACATCTTTCAAGTAAGAAATGAAGATATGAACTAGACACTAAAACCTTGCTGCAAAAAGGAGCCAGTGACATACTTAAGAGCTACTTGGGAGAAGAGGCAGTGTTTGCACGCTGTGTCATGTGGACTTGAAGGCATACAGATAGCTTATAATCATGAGAGATGTCATGATTTAAAGATGTCTGCTTTGGGAGCAGAATTCCAGCAGACATTTTGGGGTTGCCAACAAAAGAAATTATTTTCTGTGCTGGTATTTTATGCTTCTGTGTTCTTGCCTAGTTGCAGCCTCAAATGAAGGATTATGCTTGTGTAAACTATTGTTTTATGTATGTGAAGGATGACTGGGTTTGTTTTGTTGATTTAAATAAGGGATAAAAATAAATAGGTTTCTGTCTGTCTCTTATTTAAGTTCAGGCTCATTACGTGATTCAAAGGAAAACTTGGAGTAGCACAAGCTCAGGAGGGCGTTTTAAAAAAGGCAGGTGAGGCAGCAGTGAGGATCGAGGAAGGCAGCACACTGTCGTGGAGCTGTACAGTGTAATGGGTGGATGGCAGGTCAGGAGAAGAGGTTGTGTGAGGTGGATTGAATACATGGCACAAAAATGCTTCCTTGAAATTTGTCTCTGTTCCGACCTTTTTCTCCATCAATTTTATCAAAGCCTGTGTGAAGGAAGCTTCTTTGACAGAGTTGAGGTAAATTATGGTAGTGTTTTATTTTGAAGTATAGTGGGAGTTCCTGGGTCGGAGTCTGGCTAATAGGAAATGTCCCTCTGAAGTAGACACAGTCCTTGGGTGACTATTCTGTGTGTCAGTTGGATGATACAATGAATAGACAAATACTGGAGCCACTGAACTATTCAAAACTTACAAACTGGTTACACATATCATAGAATATGAATGATGAACAAGGAAAGGTCAGATAAAGATTCCTCAGATTTACAGGTCTTTATAGTGTTCCTCTGTTGTGAAGTTCAAGTTCATAGTATTAAACACAACTGCAGAGATAGCTTTCAGATGCCAACCCAATAGGTAGGGAATTGAGAAGGGGTAATCTATGGAGGCTATTATTTGCCTAAACCACCTGTTAGAAGCTGTTCTTCCCTGTGTGCAAGTGAATTCAAAGTGACAAAACAAAATGGAACAAAAAGTCCCAACAAGAGCATCATCATCAAAACCTCTCAGACTCAAAAAAAAGTGTCTTCAGGTTGGGTTTTTTGGGTTTTTTGGAGTTTCTCTTATGTAAATATGATTATATTTGAATTGCAGGCAGTAGAAAGAAAGATTTAACATACAGGTAATTTAACTAAAGATCTATTACTTACTTTCCTGTTTCGATAATTAGATAAAAAGTGGAAAGAGCAATTTTGTGATTTTGTTGACATGTTCATAAGAGGTCCTATGTCTGATAAATACTTTTAGCAATACTGCATATTTCTAGATTATTTCTATACCTATTCCTCTCACTACAAATCTGAATTTTCTTTAAAATTTATTTCTCTCAGTATAACCTTGAAAATGGAACGCAGACCTTTGATGATCTACCTGCTAGATTTGGCTACAGACTGCCAGCAGAAGGCTTGAAGGTAACAAAACAGAAAATACAACCTAAACCAATTATATGTGTCTTGAATATATATATAGATAGATGGAGAGAGAGAGGACTGTATCTGCTGAACACTTCTGTAAGCTTAAAAAATACAGTTCCATGGAAAAATAAACACAGAACTGATTACTGCTTGAGCAAAGGGTCTGATATGAACTGTGGCTTGTCAATAGGAGAGTCCAAAGAAGAGAATTTTGGTAATCTGACCTTTTCTACATCAGAGAGAATTTGCTGAATATTTTAAATATATGACTGGAAAAAAAAAAAGAATGAAAAATAGCTGAATGGTGGAAATCTACAGAAGTAAGTTTGGTAGACCATTGTTTCCTCTGGAGCTGGTGGCAGTACTAACACGATGTCAGTTATCTTGCATGGTTATCAGTGGATGCTGTTGTCTCTCTGGGGTTGTATATCGGTGAGCCCTTTCACACTGTAAAGTGTGGAAAAGGCAGCAGGTATTATCTCCTTTGAATCTGCCCCACACATGTGCTGTGTAAGGGAACTGTAGTTAATTTTCTTGGGAAGTAGAAGAACTGCTGTCAATTTACTTCCTCCTCGCATTTCTTAAGCAGCTGAAACAGGGAAGCTCAGGGGCTGCAGTTCTTCTTCCATCACTGCATGCTGTGCCAGGAAGCTGGTGATTAATCACGCACCCTCTCCTTATAAAGCTTCCTTTTAATTGCGGTCCACACCCCACAGCAGATGAGAAGTACCTTGTTCTCCCAGTGCTCCTCTCAGGCACTGCACTAATGCTGTTGTGTATGTGCTGTCTGCATTTTCCCCACTTAACGACAGAGTAAACACAAGTTTCTGTGAGTTGTCTGTTACAGTGTCTTATGCTGGAGATGAAATGATATTGGGGTAGGAACGCTGTGACATGACTTGAAAGCTGGTCAAAGGACTATTAAGGGAAGGCATCAGTAAGTGATAACATACTCAATTAGTAGAAAAAGTACTCTTTATTTGTGTTAATTCAATTTTCTTTGATATTTAAGAACTAAACGCATGTAAGTATCATACCATATTAAATTGTAAAATGCAACTAATAGTAGAGAAAACAGATGTAAGCATTTCCAAATGTTACAGAACTGAAAAGGGAAATACTATGCTGACTTACTATGGAGAGTAACATGCAAAAAAGTCCAAGATGGCTATGACTGTGGCAATACATGTGGGACTTAACCGTTATTGTGCACTAGATTAGAACTTCTGAAGACCTGATGTCTTGTGAAATACAGCAGCAGGCATGCTTTGAACAGCAGCATAATTCCTCCTCCATGTCTCTGTGTGGTTCATATACTTTGAATGTAGCAAGATCTGTGGATGAACTGAATGAAATTAATAGAAGGGAAATTATGTTCAAGGGGAAAGGACTGTGAAGAAGGTTAAATAAATGCAGCTTCATACACAATGATGAGAAGGCATGTTCTGCTTTACTGATTTCTGCTAAGGTAGTAGCTATCCCTATGTTCTGGTGACAGTAGTCAATAACTGATGTAAAGTAAAACTCACTTTCATCTGCATAAAATAAGATAGGGGAGGCAGAAAATAAATTATTTAAAGTAAATTACACGTGCTGATGCCCTAAACTGGTGTCAGTCCTGCTGCTGAGAAAAACATTTAAAATGCTGGGTGAATGTCCAGTGAAGTTGTGGCCTTCACAGCAGCTGAGGTAAATCAGTTGCTGAGATTGTGCAGCTGGTGAGACGATGTAGCTGATGCTGGTGTGCTGTGTTGAGTTCAGGAACAGAGGGGGTGCTGTGTTTATGTCTGTGTCTGACATAAGATGCCTGTGCAGTGACAGGAAGTGCTTACTTTCTCTAGATTCACATTCTTGCAGTCAGTGTCAGTAGTCTGTTCATTTCAGGTACAATTTCTGTACTTGAAATGCTCATCTGCAGGAAAGGCAGTTTAGTTAATCCATCAACAGTTTACCATTTGTGTGCAGTTCAAGTTTCATCATGTTTTTATTGTGGAAGTGGTGATGTGGAATCAGTGTTGTGGCAGCAACCTGCCTGGCTGTCACTTTGAACAGTGTGTGACTGAGTATTTTATGACTGAAATATATATGTTTATTTTGTACATGGATTCCAAGTGGTTAAGATACTTAGGCAGACCACCTCCCACGTTCTGGTGACGGGGAATTGCTGTCATTAGAGGCTGTGAAGGCAGAGCACTACTTTCCTCTACACTCTGTAGCCTGCATGGTCCCACAGTCTGGCTCTGCAGCACTGTTGGTGTTACAGTGATTGGGAATAAACAATAAACAAAATCCTCAGCTGTTGTGAAGGTACAAGGTTGGATCACTCTTGAGATGCATGGTGTCCTTCTAATCCCAAGGGGGAATAAATTGCTGTATGAACTCCTCTGCAAATGAAGCCTCAGTAAGACTTTGTCTTCACCCCTGGAGGGTTTTATTGCGGGCACAAGTGGTGTTAGAGCTGTACAGTTGTTTACTGACTATTTTGAGAAACAGAGGGCGATTAAGTGATTTGCCCAAGTAGTGAGCCAATTTAATACATCAAAAATAGACGTAAGGAGCTTTGATTCTGACCTTTTTATCTGTTAGACAGCTCTGTGTCTTAATTAAGGTAGATGTCATCACCTCTGTATAAATGAGTTTGTTCTGAACATAATTATAAAACACTTTTGTTTGCATTAAGACTTTAATTCTTTTAAAAATGCTTTGCTTTTGGTTGAAATAGAATCAAAACGTTACACCTTTTCAATGCTTCTGAGTAAAGATTTATTGATATACAACTTGTAAACCACAGCCTGTCAGATTCTGTAAGAACTGGTGCCAAAGCATAAGCATAGGTTTGGTTTTAGGTTCTTCTGTTTGTGTGTTCTAGTCATAAAGCAGTCAACCATTTGCGCCTGCATCCTTAGAAGAACCACTCCTCAGATTAAGATATTTAGGAAAATATATTAGCATTAAGTGAAATCCAGTCTAGTCCTAGTTAGCCTTTGTATGTGTTTAACTGTAACATGACACTGTGTCGTTTGTGTAAAACTTCTGTCAAATGCAGTTAAAAAAGAATAGATGCTTTGTGCTAAACCACGTGTGTAGGGTTTGGTGTATGGATCAGGAACCTTCAATCTGAAATAGGGCAGCTGGAGAGGGTCTGGGAGACAGGAATCCTTCCCAGGGAGGCCCTGGCACAGGGTGCCCAGAGAAGCTGGGGTTGCCCCAGATCCCAGGCAGGGTTCAAGGCCAGGTTGGATGGGGCTTGGGGCACCCTGGGCTGGGGGAGGATGTTCCTGCTTGTGGCAAGGGGACACTGGGGGTGTCTGAGGGCTCTTCCCTAAACCTGCCTGGGATTTTATGACCTAAATTTGTCAGCAAATGCATGTAGAATGTGCATGGTTACTGCATTGAATTGCTGCAGACTGGGTGGTGGTATGCCTGTAACCACAAAGATGGCAAAGAACAGATTGCTGGCACAGCTTTTCTGCCAAAGGGATATTGTCATTACAACAATTTATTCCTTAAATGAAAATTGCTGCTCTGTGTTGTAGGTTAAACTTTATGAATAACATATATTTATAGATAAAATGTAAGATGATTTGTGACAAGTATGTTTAAATTGCCAGTTTATATATAAACTTACATATATTTTATATATTTAAACTGTCAGTTTACATGTGCATTTATATATAATACAAATACATATAGTAATTATTGTTTCAACACAGGTGATGACATCTCTCTCTATATCTGAAGCTCTTAGTGAAAACTGAGTTTAAAGTGCTCGGGGATGTATTGAGTGCTGTAGCAGTACTTTCTTCAGCCCACAGCAGTGCAGCATCTCATGATCTTTGTTTGCAACAAATTGTGTGTATTCTTACTTTCTGGCAGTTCACCACTCTTTCCCTGTATGATAATTTGGTTTTGCTTTAAAACTGATTTAAATGAGCATGAATCTTGCAGGAATATTCCCATGTTAAGTGCTCCGCTGTTGCATTAGCGTCCAAAACCTCTTGCCCTGTGACCTTACTGCACACACACCATGCAAAGGAAGTTGTTCTGAAAAGACATGTTTCAAATAAAGAATTTACAAAACCTCCTGTAGGTGTGCACTCTTGATTTATTAATTAATATTAACCTAAGTAATAAGTTCCTTTTCCAGGTAATCTAGAGATTTGACCAAGAAAGCAAGCGTAGTCTAGTAAAGGAAAGAGGGAGGGTCTGCTCTCTTCAGAGCTAGAGCAAATAGCGCTGTGCATTAGGCTTGATGTTCTTTTGGTATTTTCTAGCATAAATTTCTGCTGCAGCAGTTTACAGAGCTCTCAGAGCAGTAGGGATAGGGCTGTGGGGGGTCGCCAGCCCCAAAATCGCAGCTCCCTGGAGAGGCACTGGTGCCTTTGGGATGGGGTAAGCGTGTTGGCTCTGAGAGAAGCTGCAGCGGTTTCCCCCAGATGTTAAAGCACGAGATTAGGAGAGATGCTGCTCCAAATGTTTTCAGTGGTGGAGTACTCAGTCACCTAAAAACAATCCACAGATTGTTTCAAGATGGATATTGTCAGAATTTCCTACTTCTGTCAATCTTGCAACTGCAGCAGATTTGTTATTTGTAGTCTGTTTCCCATGGGAAACCACTGGGTTGGTTTGTCAGTTCAGTGTTGGTTTCACACACCTCTCTCCTTGATTTCCCCTTTTAATTGCCAAGCACTAAGCTTCTGTTAGTGCTTCTAGGGCTATTCTAGGACACTTCAGTCTCCTTGTGTAGTCTCCACATCTTATGATAATAGTTCAATGATATTAATGTAGTATCTGCAGTCCTATTTACACTGAAATATACAGCAAGGTCTGAGCCATGAACTTCAGGCTCAGAAAAACTGTATTTTCTTTCCAGGTTTGTATTTTTTTAACAGACCTAAAGATTGTGATAGTCTGGGATGTAGCAGAAATCTTGCTATGCTATAGGGCTGAGTTGATAATGAGCATTTGTTTAGTTGCTGTACATAAATGTAATTTTCTTTCCTTGTACTTGTCTTGCAACCCTCTTGTTAAGACAAAGAGAAATGAAGCTCCCGTGTCTGTTCCTGTTTTCTAGGGGTTTCTAATAAATTCAAAGCCAGAGAATGCATGTGAGCCTATAGCCCCACCTCCTCTGAAAGACAACTCCTCTGGTGCTTTTATTGTGTTAATTCGAAGACTTGAATGCAACTTTGATATTAAGGTATGGTATTTCTCTTTAATTACACACACCCTGTTTCAAGGTCGTAAAGAATTTACTGGTGCTTCAGACAAATGTGTAGCTACCAGTGGTGTAGATATGTGAAGGGAATTGTGTACAGGCAGATAAAGCAGTATTGTAATATGGTTTAGTTTAAGATTTCCTGTTAGTGAGCCAGTTTATGGCAAATGTGGATGAGCAGCACTGCGGCGTTACAATAGAAAGCATTCAGTAGCAGTTACCAGCTTTTCTTGCCAGTTAGACTCTTTGCTGCTAGGGCTCACAGAGGGGGAGATCAGGGAACATCAGCTATCTCACTGGCAGGATGCAGATGTTAACCAAAACTGGAGCTTGTTTATTTTTGAAGGCCCACCTCTCTTTGTTTTATATTAAAGACTACAAATACATGTGTATAGCTGCTTCTTGACTTTATTGTTTGTGAATCTTCACTAGGCCAGAAGCTGTCTCTCCTTCCATCTGTTAGCAGCTAATGATTTCTTACAGGAAAAATTCTGTAGGGGTAGGGGAGAGATAAAGGCTGGAGGCAAGGGGAAGCCTTCAGGAGTGGCTTCTCCGTTGTGCAACTGGTTTTGGCTGCTGTTTGTTCTGGTGGCCAGTGTGGGAAGGGACTTACCCAGAGAGGGTGGTGCTGTGCTTTCAGCTCCTGCAGAACTTCTTTCTCAAGCCTGCATTTAGGGTCTGGCCATGAGCGACTCTGAAAGACGTTGTTGACATCATGTAGGAAATGACACTTTTCTGCCTACATAAGTTTTGTTCAGCAAAATATCACATAAAATTTTGCTCCTATGGAAAAACCTCATTCAAATGGTCTGGGACTGTGTGTAGCTCATAAATGATACCTTGCTGTGTTAAAACTGCACCTCTGGGCACAGAAGCCAGTAACTGCATTATTACACACTACATCACTTTATGTATGCTCAGTGGATGTTTTCTGTAGTGATGTAGGATTGGCCAGCTGTGCATTTAGGTTTACATCTAAAATGGATTATTTTAATTTTACTGGGATTTCTCAGTGCATCCACATTTTCTAAGAGTGTTGTTCTGTTGTTTGGAATATATTTGTTAGGAATATGGGGAGGGAATCTGAGTTGATGGCACTCTCAGGCATGCAACAGTTGAGTAAAGAGTTGATTATCATTTTCTTATAGTGGAAAGTTACTCTGCATTAAGAAGTAGTTCTCAGAAGCAGCGCTGTCCTGCCTTGGTCTGTCTGAAAAATGGGTTTGGGAGCACAGTTAATGCTTTTGGTTTTGGGCCCTGGGTACAAGGGTGAAGTTGCAACTCGTCGGTGTAGTTGAACAGGGAAGTGTTACTGCCTGTTGCAGCTAGATGGTGTCGGTAAGCCTGTTCGTGGTAGCTCGGGCAGAAGGTGCCTGGCTGTGGTTGTGATGATGTCACCCTTTGCTCCCTGCCAACTCTGTATTTTGAAGGTGTATTTATGTATGGTTCTACAGGAATATCATCATTCTGTAATCCAGCAATTAAACAAAGGCCCTATGTTATAATTAAGAGGCAAAAACATGTGGGGAACTAAAATGTTTCCTAAAGTACTAGAAATTATTGAGTACCTGTCCTGAAGGACACATTTCAGTGGGTAATGGACATACAATGAATGGCTGTTCAGCACATGATGTTAAATAAAATGCACAGTCAAAAGTTTACAAGACTGCTACATAAAGTGTCAGTACTGACCAGAGCGCACCTAGGTGCGCAGGAGAGCCTGGGGTGGAGCTTTAGAGCTCAGATCATTTGGACAGTGCACTCAGGCACATGCTCTGACTTGGCTGGCTGGGTGTGGAGTTCGAGTTGGACTCATGGTCCTTATGGGTCCCTTTGGACTCAGGATATTCTCTGGTTCTGTGACTTTTGTACTCTGTTCTTTGGTTTCAGCACTGGGTGACTTGTGTGCGTTACCAGTGGTCACTCCATCCGTGCTGTCACACAAGCTGAGATCCGAAGATATTCAGTGGTTTTAATCCTTTCTTTGTTTTTACTTTGGACTGTTTTAAAATCCTTGTGCCTTTTTTCCTCTCCTGCCTATTTTCCTGTTTTTGCTGTTGTGCAGTATGCTTCATACTTCAACCTTGACCTAGAGGACTTTTTTTTTTTTTTTTAAACAATAGATAGTGGAAGTTTTCTGCCTTTACAACTCATGCTCCTTGTTACTGTTTGTCTCTTGAGAAGTGAAATTGGGGATGGGGGACATGTGTTGGTCATTAGTAAAGCTCTTGTGAGGCCATATCTGAATGCTTCAACTGTTTTCCAGTTTCAAAGGTATTTAAAGCTGTTCAGTTATACTTACTGGGTGTATATTTGCCCGTTACATAAATACTTATTTACATTACAGTGTCCTTCAATACATGCATCTAAGTGGAAATAAAGGCTGTCACCGTGTCCCCTACTAGCTCAACTCGGAGCAACTCTGTCCAGCTATAGCCAAGCTTAGTATGTAGTTTTAAGTGGAAGTTGAATATGGGATGAAACCCAAATATTCCTCAAAGTTCTCTGGTGCTTTTTGTATCGTGTGATGAGTTTTCATGCTGCTGTGTGTGCTTCTTAAGCAATAGCTAGATGTGTGGTTGGAACAGAGTTATGTTTATATTGGGGATAGTTGCCACACCTAATGGCATTTACATAGATCTTTGTCTGTGCGTGTATTGACAGAAACCCCAGTATGTATCAGTCATAACTGGTAGAGAATATCTTTCCATTTGTGTATCTGTATTTATAGCTTTGTATTTTTCCACAAGGAAGCTTCTGATACCTGGGCTGTCAGGTAGGATGTTTCCACATCTGTAAAGGCACAGAACAGATACTACTTGCGTGATTTCATGAACTATCAAGCGGTAATTTCTAGCTTACCAAAGTAAGTTAGTACCTTCATTTTCAGTCATGATTAAATGTTATTTTTAACTGCCCATAGAAAGATTTTAATCCTGTTTTCAAAATATGTAAAAGCTGTCTGTTGAATATTGAAAGATTTTTCTGGAAAAATAATGACATGAGTGTGAGAGTAATGTTACGGTTTTATTTTGAAAGTTGACACTTTGAAAGTGCATATGAAGATGAGATGGCATTTATAACCTCCTGTACCTTGTCTTAGAGAAGCCAGACCAGTTAGAGTAGTATTTTGAAGCATCAGTGTTTCTAATAAGTACTTCGTATGCCTTACAGGTTTTAAATGCGCAGAGGGCTGGGTACAAGGCAGCAATAGTTCACAATGTTGATTCTGATGACCTCATAAGCATGGGATCCAACGACAGTAAGTACAGGTATCACTTCTTCTCTCCTGTTTGAAAATCATTTCACCCACTAGTTTGTACAGTGCAGAGATCAGTATAAAGTGTTATGATGACCTCTCACTTAAAAGAACAAAAGCGCCCAGAAAAAACATACCCCAACCAGAAACCTCCCTGCTTTTAACAGGTTAAAATGGGAGATGTTTGTGTAAGAGCCATATGCATGCTTGTGTATTATTTGTGGCATCCTCTATGCATTTCTCTTTTTCCTTTAAATTTTAGTTCAGCTTTTCTGGGTTAAATGGTTAAATTTCTGAGAGAGATTTGTATGACTGATACAGAAAATAGCTGATGTGTTGTTAATTAAGTAGAAATATAGAAGTAAAAAACCCTTTTAGAAGGAAATCAGACTTTAAAGGAGGACTTTTTAGTATTCATTAGTTGTTGCACTTGTGCACACTTTTCTGTTCCTTTGGGCAAATGGATTCTAATTTCCTGTGAATACGTATTACGTGTACATATTTTCAGTGGGAAAGAATGTTTACAGCCCACTGCGCCATTTTCTGAGGGATTCTGATGCTGGCTGTTCTGATTTTAACCTTTCATGGAGTGAATATGTTCAGAACATCTTGTAATCTAGGAAAAATGTTGGTTTTGTTTCATGGCTTGTGTGTTTTGTCAGCAGTGCTGTTATGACTTCCTTTGTGGCATTTATTTTTGTCCAGCTTCTAAGCTTGCTCAAAGTGAAACAAAGTAAATGAGAACAAAAACATCTTTCCAAGTGGAAGCACCTTTGAGCAAGCTGGAAATTAACTTCCAGCAAACTAAATGCATCTGAGTAGCCCAGAAAGCTGTGTGGAGTGGTTTTGATGAATTCCCAACCTGTTGTGAATCTTAATTTCAGGTTTCACTGAGAAATCAAATGAGAAATAACCTGAATGCCTTGGTATTGACTAAGCTGAGGATACTTTGACCTTTAAATGTGAGGCATTAGTCAGAGGTGCAAATCAATATAAAGTGAAGCCAAGGAGATTTTTCTAGAATGTGATTTTTCTTTAAATAATTTTTTGTTTATATTGCATCTTCTGAGCTGATTGCCTTCGTTAGTGAGCAGAGATGGGGAGACAGTTCCATCCAGTTTCTGAGACTGAAATAAAGATGTGAGATCTGTTTGTTCTCTTCTTTCTTCTTGTTGGCCTTTCCTAGCCACAGCTGTTTCCAGTGTGTGTGTATGTATTTAGGGTGAAAAGGAAGGAAGATTAAGTAAAACTTTTACAGTACCAGATGATAAAATTATATAAATTGCCAGAAATTCTGGAAATCAATGGAGCTGTGCGACTTCTTCGTGAGTTTTACTCAGAGCCTCAATATCCTGGTTAAACTTATTCTGATAATGCCTCTGGGGTTTTTTTGTCAAAATATTTTGGGTTTATACTCCATTTAAATTTTCCATTAAGAATTTTGATTTCTATACCTGCAATAAAGTCCCTAAATATTCGGTAGGAAAAATAATACCACTTCTTATTTGATGTGAAGATGTAGCATGTATGCGCATCAGTCTGTGTGTCACTATGTTAAAGTAACGTGTTCACATCGTAATAGTGTTGTAATGTTCCGGTTTTAGGCCTTAGGTGTGCCCATAGAGCATTTGTGTATTAATAGTTCTATTCTACTGCTTTTTTTTTTTTACAGTTGAGATTTTAAAGAAGATTGACATTCCTTCTGTCTTCATTGGTGAGACATCAGCTAATTCTCTTAAAGAAGAATTTACTTATGAAAAGGGGTAAGTTACCTCATGTGCAGTGGTGTTGCTGCTTGCATGAAGTCATTGCTTCCTTTTAGTATTTATGGGTTTAAAAGAGGATCTTTTCATGATGGAGGCTATAGGCCTTTTTGCCTGAGAGTAACAGGGAGAAAGCATTTTAGAAATGAATATAAAATGCTTTCCTTAAAGACAGTTACCATATATTTATTAAATGCTACTCCTTTCATTCAACTTAGGCATCAACTTTCATTCAACAGAGCATTCAACTTAGGAGTTTAGTACTCTGCACATCACAGAAATGTTAGTGAGAGTGCATATTTCTGATGTAAGGGTGTGTTATTTTTGCAATATATGTCAGTTCCCATTGAAGTCAGATGCTGGTCTTTAAAAATAAATATCATCCTTTATTAATAGTTCTAGAACAAGTTGAAGATCATTTCCTATGCTGGCTGAACCTGCAGAATGCATTTAAGATGATTCTAATGGGATGCATGATTAGGTTTGCACAGCTTCTGATTGCTTTTAAGCCTAAAATTTTAAAAGCATTGTGAGAACAATAAGGTTAAAATATATATCTTGCATAGGATGGAAAAGGAGGTGTGTTTCATATTACCAGTCCAGTGATCTTGCTTCTTCGTGTCTCTGCTGTCCTTTCACTGAATCAGGACTAGATTGTGTCATTCTTAAGTATCATAGAATCATAGAATTGTAGGGGTTGGAAGGGACCTCAAGAGATCATTGGGTCCAACCCCCTTGCCAAAGCAGGCTCCCTAGGACATTTCACTCAGATAGGCATCCAGAAGGGTCTTGAGTATCTCCAATGAAGGAGACTCCACCACCTCCCTGGGCAGCCTATTCCAGTGCTCTGTCACCCTCACTGTGAAAAAGTTTTTCCGCATGTTGGTGCGGAACTTCCTATGCTCCAACTTGCAGCCATTGCCCCTTGTCCTGTCTCCACAGACCACTGAAAAGGGGCTGGCTGATTCCACCTGCATCCCCTGCTTAAGATAATTGTAGACTTTAATTAGGTCCCCCCTTAGTCTTCTCTTTTCAAGGCTGAACAGTCCCAACCTACTCAGCCTTTCCTCATAGGGGAGATGCTCCAGGCCCTTAATCATCTTCGTAGCCCTTCTCTGGACTCTCTCTAGGAGATCCCTGTCCTTTTTATACCAAGGCACCCAGAACTGGACACAATACTCCAGGTGGGGCCTGACCAGGGCAGAGTAGAGGGGGAGGATCACCTCCTGTGACCTGCTGGCCACACTCCTCCTGATGCCCCCAGGATCCCATTGTCTCTCTCAGCCCCCAGGGCACACTGCTGGCTCATGGCCAACCTGTCATCCACCAGGACCCCCAGGTCCTTCTCCACTGAGCTCTTCTCCAGCAGGTCACCCCCAGCCTGTACTGATACAAACGGTTGTTCCTTCCCAGGTGCAAGACTTTACACTTGCTTTTGTTGAACCTCATCTGGTTTCTCCCTGCCCAGCTCTCCAGCCTGTCCAGGTCTCGCTGGATGGCAGCGCAGTGTTCCTGCGTGTCAGCCACTCCTCCCAGCTCTGGATCATCAGCACTTGCTGAGGGTGGATGCTATTCCCTCATCAAGGTCGTCAATGAAGATGTTAAACAGGACTGGACCCAACCCCGAGCCCTGGGGAACACCGCTAGTCACAGGCCTCCAGTCAGATTCCACTCCACGAATCACGACCCTCTGGGCTCGGTCCGACAGCCAATTCTCAACACACCTCACTGTCCACTCATCTATCCCATGCTTTCTCAGCATGATGGCACCTTGATGATGAGACTACCTGATAAGTGAAGTGTGGCTGCACATGAGTGGTGGTTATAGAATTACTGACACATTTTTACACTGTATCTTCTTAGGTGTTTCTGACTGCTTGGCCAAAGGGAGAATAATGGGATTTTACTTCCTTAAGGCTCAGTAAATACTAGTGCTCAGATACCAGTTACCAGCATCTGAGTCAGGTTCTCGCTGTGATTTATTGACCGCCCAGAGGACAAAGGGTGCACTTGACCATGCTTCATGATTAGAAACTATAACCCAGAATGCTTTAGTATATGATTTCACAGTATATTTTCATAGCCATGTTATATTTTTATCATTCTACTATCAAAGGAGCTGTGAGGTATTTTTTTCTGGTTGCTTTGGATTTACTTAGGATTGAAGGCAGTACTAGTTTTAACTCTAAAAATGTTTGAAGAAACATTGTTTCTTAGAAACATGGGGTTTTTTAATTGTATTTATTATTTAATTCATTAAGCTCTTAACTATTTGCAAATATTCCCTTTTTCTCCCCACAGTGGTCACGTTGTGTTAATTCCAGAGTTCAGTCTTCCTTTGGAGTACTACTTAATCCCTTTCTTGATTATAGTAGGGATCTGTCTTATTCTCATCGTCATATTTATGGTAAGTTCCATATTTTAATAATGCTTTTTTCCTTTCAAACAAGTTAGCATAAAGCTGTCACTTGCTGAAGTTAAATGAAAGGATAAAGGAGCAGCTACAGCCTTGTGTACTGTATGTTCCTGTACCAGGCTTGTCTGTAGTCCTTTTTCTCAGTACAATAAACAGGTGCAGAACTTTGGCAAAGGGATATTGGGAGCCTGTAGGATGTTCTATTGGACTTCAGTGCTGTCATCTTCAGGTCAAGAAGTTAAATAAATTGCAGACTAATTTGCACCAGTCATTTTATCCAGGAAGTGGCTGTGTAGCAGATGCATAGCGTTCCCATCCAAAGGCACCTCTCACTTCTCTCACTATGGAAAGAGCGGTTTTCTGCATCAGAAGTAGCATTACAAATGTGACATAGTTGTTCAGATTACACCTGTAAAGTGTTTGCTTTATGGCTTCTGTTAAGAGACATGTTTATACCCTAGAATGGCTTGGGCTGGAAGGGCTCTCAGCCCGCCCCAGTCCTACCCCCTGCCACAGGCAGGGACATCCCCCCAGCCCAGGGTGCCCCAGGCCCCATCCAACCCGACCTTGAACCCTGCCAGGGATTCCGGGGCATCCCCAGCTTCTCTGGCCACCCTGTGCCAGGGCGTCCCCATTAAAAACTTCCTTCAGTATATCCAATCCAAATATACACTATTTCATAGATACAGATTCTTTTAAATTTGCCTTTTAAGAGCTGAAATCTTTTTGCATCAGCATGCTGATATTCTGCATAAAAACATTGTTTTGCTTTAATGTGTGAATTGGAGAGTTTCAAATTAAAAAAAAACACACATGTTTTTTAAAAAAGGCATGTTGGTAAGCCATGGTTAAGAATTTATTTTTCCAAACGTGTCCCAGTTATGAAAGCAAAGGCTCTCAGAAACCTGAATTTCTCTTCTGTTAGTGTAAATAGCTTGTCAGTTGTAAAACAAATGGTGGGATGTGGGGGCTCTTGAGTTTGCTTCATTTGGTTAGGTTGCTTTAGGTTGGGATTTTCTAGGATTTTTGGGGTTTTTTTAGTGAAACTTCTGATCCAGCATCCTTCTGGATAAAGTGTCCACCATTGTGCTAGATGTCTGGACAATCCAGTGGGTGGACAAGTCTGAAGGGTTGGTCTGAAAGGGTTGTAGTAAACAGGGTAACTTCTGGGTGTCAGGCAGGCATCAGTGGTGGTCATCAGGGTTCAGCTTTGTGGCCAGTTCTTTCTAATGTTCCTATCAGTGACCTGGACACAGGAGTTGGGCTCACACTAAGAAAACTTGTCAGCAATACTCAACTAGGAGACACTGATTGCCTGGAGTGTAGAGAGGCCATACAGAGAGCTCTTGGTAGATTAAAGCTCTGGACCATTAACTGGCACGGTGAACTTGATCCCGGGGAGGGTCAACATTGGATTTGATCCTCAGCCACTTGTGGGTTTGGCCCTGCTTCTATAAGGAAACCTTGTTTTTAAACTAAGAAATGAACACAAGATGCTCTGGTTGCTACCAAGTATCTGAACTGCAGCAGGGAATCTGCTGTTTAGACACAGGGCTCAATGTTTAGCTGTGGAAAAGAGAGTCTGAATAAACAGTTTAGCTCCAAATATGCTTAAAAAGTGAAGCCAGCTGTAGTACAGAAGGATAAAGAAATTTCATTTTTGCCAAAAAAAACCCAGTTAGTTTCAAATGGTCCTAATAATATTTGTCTGTAATATACCTGCATTTGTACTTTTTAAAAGATAATCTGTTGTGAATTTTATCAACAGTCCTAAAGTGAAAGATACGAATGCTGTTTATATCATTATTCTTCTGGTGCTTGCCTTATCCGCAGTGTAGGCAGGTATAGAGAACCTCTGCAAATCTAAAGAGATTTGTTGGTGTGTATGCTTTTTATTCAGGTGATTTAATTGTTATCATATTTGAAAAGGGATATTGTATTACAGGTGCTAGTATTAGAAACTGAACAGAAATAACATTAGAGACTATTAAGAAAATGGAAACAGAATCTTTAGTATAGCTGCAGATGACAAGTAACAATGGCGTGAAGTAACCCCCTTACTCATCCCCAAGCTACATCTGGGTATGAAGAAAAGTTCTGCTGAATGTGAGACTAATCTTGTCAGAGAACTGTAATAGTGAGCAAAACCAGTCAAACTTAACAAACTATGTTGTGCTCTGAAATGTGCTGTCTTGCTGTACGTGGGCCTCGGCAGCAATTGCCATTATAATATGGGCATAATTTCTCCTCTTCTCCTTTTTCCTTTCAAAAAAAAAGCTTGTCTAGTTCTAGTTTCGAGTGCTGTGGTCACCAAGAACATCCTTTAGGCTTGTTTGGTTTCATCCTTGAGTCCAGGCAAGGAAATAGGGGATTCAGTTTGAGCTGGGATTCCCCTTTGACCTACTAACTGCAAAGACTCATAAATTGAAACATCTCTTGTTCTTTTATTGCTTTTTGCTTGCTTATATTCTTACTGCTTTTTTATTGCTTATTTTCTTATGTCTGTTCCCAGATCACAAAATTTGTGCAAGACAGGCACAGAGCAAGAAGGAATCGGCTTAGGAAGGATCAGCTTAAGAAACTTCCTGTACATAAATTTAAGAAAGGCAAGTGGATCATTCTTGGTCTATCTAATTAAACCCCATTGTTTTTTAATGATAAAGCCTCTAAATTGAGGGGCTTTGTACTTTTGGAGATAATTTTGAGTATACACCAGAAATAGAATTTGGAGTGAAAGTGTAACTTGACCCTGTTCCCACTGAAATAGAGGAGTTCTGACATTTCCTTGATGAGAGCAGAACAGATGCTATATGCAGACTGTGGCTGAGAATTTAAATGTTGCTTAATATACCACAAAATCAGTACAGAAATTCCACAGAGCTTCCTTGTTGTGCTCATTAACAGTGACCACGGCAGCCAGTTCCCGTGATGCATTATTCCCATTATTTGTTGGGAAACAGATAAAGAATAGTGGCACATAAATTGCCTGACGTTGGAGAAACTATAAAAACAAAACTGTCTTATGGGTATAATTTACCTGCTTTTTCTTTCATTCAGTCACTATGCTTCTATGAAGGGAAGGGTGATTCAGATTTAATGCTGGAATACTTGCTGTTGTGATCTTGCAGTGATTTAATTTCTGAACAGTTTAATGACAAGATGAGAGATAAAGCTGTACTGAGTTATTCAGTGAAACAGAAAAGCTGCCTTAAGTCCTTCTCTGTTGTAGTCTGCTCCTTAAAAGTAGGAAAAAAAATCCCAACCTGCTACATTTCTTCTCCATTTTGTTTGTGAAATGTGTTACCATTTTCCCATCTGATTGTTCGTTCATACAAGCTGTTGCAAGGTAGGGGAAGAAAAGGTGGAAAAGGTATTCAGTTGAAATGGATTACTACGTAACACGAGTCAGGAGCCCGTGTGTTTGCTGAGGCACTGAGCCCATGTTGGGGTGTATGCCAGGATTCAGTGATAGAGCTGCTTTAACTGTTCTTTGCCCTTGATAAAGCAACCTGCGTTATTAACGACACCACTCTCACTTTGTACGGAGCAGATGTTCAGTCTGAGCGGGTGCAGTATCTGTGCCATGTGTCAGTCAGCCTCAGGGAGAGGTGGGGAGGAGGAAAAAGAAGTGTTTCCCTCTGCAGGGCTGTCCTCAACCTTGCTACAATGACCTCTTGCTATGGATTCAAAATTACCTCTAAAAATTATCATAAGCCAGTAAAGCTAGTATTAATTTTGTTTCCTAGTTTTTAGTACCTATGAAGTCTAAGTAAAATAAAAATGCAACATAAATAATGTTGTACTTCAAAGAAATTTTAAAAGGGAAGGTTGCTTCAAGAAAGTCAGTTAACTCTGTGTGTCTGTAATAACTGCCTCAGGATTACGTGACTGAGTAGCCAATGTGACAGTACCTTACTGCTGTTTTCCTCATTCTCCTTCCTCTCTCTGTTTGCTGAACCTTACACAAGAGGAATTGTTTGTGTGGAGCTCAGTCAGTCATTGTGAACATCCCGGTACCCACTGCATGAGGGGCTCCTGAAAAACTGAACAAAGGGTGCTTTTTTCTTTCTTTAATTGCCTTTCCGTTTCTTCAAGCAAATGATCACTTTGGTGTTTCTTGTATGAAATTAATCCCTTACATTACTTGTAAGTCTTTTTACCAAAAGGACAAAATTTGACCCCAGCCCTTGCAGTTACCATTGGCAATTACAATAGAAATGTATTGCTTCGTGCTTCTTTGTGAAAGGATTTCTCAAAGCAGTATCCTGAAATCCTTTCGCTTCAGTCCTCTTGCTGATGTATCCCATGTTGTACCTTTTGCTTTGGAAGGACAGATGAAAACAACTCCAGTGGATGATAATCCTGATTTTAGGAATGCTGGATTTTCTTCTGTCTCCAGGGTATTAAAAATGCATTTGTATCGAAACAGATCATAACGTTAGTGAAATACTGAAGTGAAGACACTGTTGGTACTGGTGCTTCTCTTCCTTGCACTGTTCTCAATACCATGAGTCACTGCCTCATAAATAGTTTCACTGTACTATACAGGGGGTTTTAATGGAAAATTTACTTTAGTGGATTTCTAGAATTCAGTAAGTTGATAGGCAAATGATGATGCAATGAAGATCATTGTTCCGTAGGGGTAACTGCGCTCTGTCATACCTAGAGAATTAACACTGAAAATGCACAAACTGTCTCTAAACAGGATTTGATTCAAAGAGCACTGTAATGCATGGGAATTTTTTTACTAATTTCTGTGGGCTTTAGATCATGCACTTTGCATTTCTGTCCCAAGGAGAGACTGTGGTAACAAAAGATGTGGCACTGGCTGTCTTTGCAAAGTCCTGATGGACAAGCCTCGCCTTTGAGTGATTCCATAGGATGCAGTGTACACAATGCCAAAACCTGTGTTCTACACTGAAAGAGTTTTTGGGGTAGTGTTGTTGTGATTCTTTACAAAATATTTTGGTCCCACAGAAGTCGGTGGGAGTTGATACACAGCAAAAAAGACAAATCCATTTAATGCGCCTGTAACTTGAGCATTAGCAAAGCTGAATATTTGAAGGAGCAATAGCTTGGAACAAATACAGGTTAGAAATGTCTGCATTGGTGCGTAGTGTGCGTTAGTGCGTATTTTCAGAAATATATATTCTTGTTTCTGAGTTAGCTTAACTTTATACTAAACTGGAGTCTAGGCCAAGACTGAAAAGATTTTTAGATCTGAACTGTAGTGAAATTACCGTGTAACCTTCACCTTGTGAGAAGTGAAGGTTACACGGTCTTTATCTTCACATGGATTTAGTGAAGATAAAGAATGCTACAAGAGACAGATGTGTAAGCAAATTAAGAAAATAAAAATAAACAAGCCAGTTGTTTTCTGCATTGAGTGTTGAAAGTTACGAACTTAAATGAGTGTCCAGACACCTGAGGAATATACCAGATACCTCCCAATTTAGGAGTTGGTTTCTGTTTGGTAGGTATTTAAATGTGAAAGAGGAGCTTAACTTCAGGCAGCCAGCTTTGCAATGCTTTGTGTACACATGGAAAAAGACCCCAACATACATGACAAAGAGTAAGCTCTGTGTATCGAATGTGTGTGTACACATCTTTCTATGCAGAAATACTACATACGATTGAGCATGCATGGGAAATACATCTGCTTCAATGCCTTGTAAAAATCTGCTGCAGAGTAAGTGCAGCTCTGCAGTTTAGTACATATTCCTGAACTGGTTTTATTCCCTGAACCTGCAGCTGGAATTACAAGCATCCAGTTGCCACCCGTTACAGACCTGTCTGCCTGCCCACACAGTCAACTATGGTCTGACAGAGGAGCCAAGTCACAGGGTCTCCCAAAGGCTCAGCAGGTTTATTTTTGCATTTTTCATTGTTCCCAAGTACATGTGTATGTGGATGGATAATTCCATGTTTTTGAAAATGTTTATTTCTGTGTGCCAAGTAGATTAAAATTTTGCTTGCTAAAGACTTTTCACAGACAGTTGATTTAAGTGAGATACTATATTTTGCAGCAGTTCCCATACTTCCTTTTTTCTTTCCTGATTTTTTTTTGGTGATTCTGAGCCAGCTTCTAAAATACAGTAGAAGATGAGAAAAAGATGTCTGCCAAGTGTCCCTTTTGTGGAATCGTCTGTTCTTCGAGGGGCAGTGGTCATGGGGGTGACACTGACATGGAGGCTGGTCACCCCATCCAACCCAGCCTTGAGCCCTGCCAGGGATCTAGGGGCAGCCCCAGCTTCTCTGGGCACCCTGTGCCAGGGCCTCCCCCGTCCCTGGGAAGGATTTCTGCCTCCCAGCCCCTCTCCATCCCCCTCCTGCAGCTGAAGGCCATTCCCCTGGGCCTGGCCCTCCCTGCCCTAGGCACCAGCCCCTCTCCAGCTCTCCTGGAAGCCCCTTGAGGGACTGCTTTCCATCATGGATTTGTGTTATGTGGAGAATACACCTGTCAGCTATTGCAACTCTTACTCTCATTTACTGCATGCCCAGATAAAATTATTACAATCTGTCTGCTTTCTTCTGCATACCTACAAAATAGAAGTGAGACTATTTTACTAATTTGCATTGCTCTTATATAAGTTGAATAGTTAACGTTGCAATGCTCTATCAATACTATGATTTTTTTCATTAATCTTCCTTTTATTGTCTTTCTGCTTAAAAAAAGAACAGAACAAAACATAATGAAAGCCATGTAATTTATACATATGTACTGATGTGTATCATGTGACTTTGCTATAGCACACTGCACATTTGCTCCTTTATTAACCTCTGTGGTCTTGCCTCCCTTCTTACATCCCTGTCAAACCACTAGCTTTAGCAAACCTCTAATTAAACCAATTTGCCATGTCTTTGCTAATTGTACCCATACTGATGGCTAGCTGGTTTATTTAGTGTGATCTGTAATAATGCAGGTAACACAACTTTGCTGCATTAGCCATCAGCCTGTTAGTACATAGATGTGAATACTTTTTAGCATCTATCTTACACCCACAGATAGAGAAACCCTTTTAATGACGTGAAGAGCCCACCTTCTAAGGGTATCTTCTGTGCCTTGGTTTTGTGTCTGCTCCATAATTAAGTGCGATTTAAAATACTCTCTTGGGTTTATACCTGTGGAGGAGAGGAAGGTTAGATGTTTTATCAGGCACAGGCACAGTAGAAATTGTCATGGCCATCATAAAATACAAGAAAAGAACTATAACTGGTATTTTCATAAAAAGGGAGTGCTCATTTTGCGTTCCTTTGCTTATTTGGGGAGTTTAGTTTGCACAGGGGATAAAAGGATTGTGTGCAAGTAACTTCCCTTGACACCTTCCACATATGTACCCAGTGCCAGAATGGACAGCCCTTCAGTGCTGTGTGTTCCTTCTGTTTTACTCCCTAATAGATGCCAGGTTTCTGTTTTGTGTACTTCTGAAATACTGAAGTCCTTAAAAAAATCATTTTAGCAGAGCATATGACATTTGTAACCCTCCTCTGTCAGATGCTGTTCTGTATCTCTGCTCTGTAGAGGGGACAGTCTAGATAAACAGCATCAGAGGTCTGTATTTAAAAGGAAACTCATGGCAGCACCTTTAGAAAAGCCCAGAACAGAACGATTTGTATTCACATGCTTGATGCTGAAAATCCTGAAGGCTCCAGTGCTCGTTGCTGTAGACTTCAGAGACTTGTGTGCACAACAATATGGGGTTGTGTGGTCAAGTAACTGAACCACAGAGTTCTACCCTGTATTTGATTTTTTTATGTGAGTCAGTGGTATTCAACATCAGAATGATGGAAAATGCACCTGCTAATAACCCAGCTAACCACAAATGCAGACTAATTAAACACCCTATTGTTAGTGAGCTGGTTCACTTCTTGGCTCATGTTTGCTAATGTCTGAAAAAGGCTTGCAGAAATCCTGCATCGTGGTAGAGGAGTGCTTGCCTTCTCTTTGGTAGTGTGGGGTGTGAGCTGTGTCCTTCCTTCAGAGCCCAAGCTGCTGTTGTTCCTGTAGGAAGGTATGAGTGCTCTTGGGCCCCTTCTGTAAGTACTCAGTTGGGCTTTGTGATTTGTATTTTAATAAGGAAGTATTTAAACGTGATCGAAACTAGTCATGCAATTCAGAGATTGTTTACAGACTAAATGGGAATTGCTGTTGCACTGCAATTGTTTTGGAGGTTTTGGAATAAAAAATGCTTAAGGGTTTGGGATTTTGTTGGGTTTTTCTTACATCTGCAGAGAAAGTTTATTTTTCTTGATGAAGTATATTGTTACCCAGTTAATGAAAAATCCTGGTCAAGTTGCTATTTGGAACTTTAAGTCTTGAATTTTTAACATTTGTGTTTTATTTATTAATGATCTTATTCTGAACACAGAAACCAAAAAGTAGCACATCTTTGTTCATTAGTGAACAACTTCGTCTTGCTGATTCTCATTCCTTGAAAACTGAGTTTTATGTAATATTCAATTCAAGCTGATGATAGCAATTAATGTCTTTTGTGCCTCCACCTCACTGATGAGTTAGTTGTTAGCTGTTCGCATCTTCCTTGGAAAGCTTGGGCCCTTTGTTGCTGATGCACAGCTCTTGATGTTCCTACTGTGATGTACTCGGTGTCCCTGTGTGTACTGCACAGATAGAGAGCAGCAATGCCGAGTGGCATCAGGACACAGTTTTCTCTGAAGACTGGCTCCACGTACCCAATGTAGTGAACTTTGCCATCTGTAGAAGAGCACAGTACCAAACCAAGTTTTGAGCTGAGTTCCCAGATATTCTCTCCTGCCATGCAGATTTGTTACAGTAAAGGGAAAGCTCTGACCTGTTTTAGCTTCTGTGTTGAGAGGATGTCTCTGAGTAATGGGAAATCTGCCCACTTCCTTCATTCGCAAGCTGCTGGACAGGGTAAGCTCAGGACCCAAATTGCGGGCCTGCTGTGGCCACCCAGCATGGAAATCTGCCCCATTCTTTCCACCTTTTCCCCAAAACAACTTGTGTATCACATCAGCGCTTCTGAACAAGCTTGGAGTGTGGATGGTGGCTCGGATTGGTCCCTACTTGGTCTCGGTATGTAATCTGGACAACGCTTTTGGAAGTAACATTAGAATTGCCATTTTAAAAGAACATTTAAATTGTGCCACCGAGACGATGGTGTGTGGTATGTGTCTGGTGAAAGGTGAATTTAGTGCGTAAGAGATTCTTGCTGTGGCTGTTAACTCTAGTCCTGGCATGCCACAATATCAAACCCTGGAGTGACGTGTAGCAATGAATCATAGAATCATCAAGGTTGGAAAAGATCTTCAAGGTCATCAAATCCAACTGTCAGCCCTACACCACCACAACCACTGAACCATCTCCCCAAGTGCCCCAGTCTATCTGGCTGTTGAACACACCCAGGGATGGTGACTCCATGCCCTCCCAGGACAGCCTTACAAAGAATTTTTTCTTAATCTCCAATCTGAACCACCCTGGTGCAATTTGAGACCATTTCCTCTTGTCCTATTGCTAGTCACTAGGGAGAAGAGGCCAACCCTTGCTTCACTACCACCTCCTCTCAGGTAGCTGTAGGGAGCAGTAAGGGCTCCCTTGCAGGCTGAGCAGCCCCAGCTCCCTCAGCTGCTCATAGAGACCTGTTCTCCAGACCCAGATGAAGTTGTAGTACCACAGTTAGTCTGGATTAAGGTGACACTGTGGGGAATGTGAGTGGAGAACTGAGTTGTGAGAATGAGTGATGAGGTACCAGTCGTGGGATGGATGGGCTCAGATTAGGTGGGATTTGGAAGGAGGTGTAAGAGGTTGGGAGGAGATGGGGAGAACTGCCACGAGGGGCATGGGGAACAAGATACACCATCTCAACCCTTCCTTCTGTTACCTTGAGGCAGCAAGATCACAGGGGCCTTGTTTGTCTTAGGGGGTCTCTGCTTTACTGCATGCCTTTTCCCATGTGTCTGTTGGTGTAGGAGGGAGTGAGCCTGCTCTGCACACATGAGTTCTGGTGGGAACTAAGTCCCCTTACTTGCCTAGCTCCTCTGCTGCATGGGAAGACCCCCAGTCAAAACTAGCCCTGAAGATGGTGCAAATGAGCACAGGGAAGTTAAGCAGCAGCTGTGTGGGTTAGGAAGAGTCAGCCTTAGTGCTCTCGGACTGCTGCTGTAATCCTTAGCCCACACAGGCAGAGATGGATGCCATTGTCCGTGCCACCCCAGGATGCTGTGTACTGTGTCTGGGGTGTCCATCCCCTGGGCAAGGTGAGCTGTGTGGTTTCCTTTCTCTGTGGTGCTGTTGCTGGTGCCTTTCCTGACAAAGCACTGAAGCAGGGTGCAGGCAGCCTGGCACCACGTGGCGAGCAGGTGACTGCCTGTGTGACAGGATGTGCAAACATGCAGCACAGTTGTCACTTTGCCCTGCAGCCATCCCATCCCCCAACCAAATGTGTGCATGGATCAGTGCAGGCTGCTTGGATGTGTGCTCCTAGCCGTGTGACAGTGGCACTTGGAGGTGAGGGGGAGAGATGGGCTCAGGCAAGCAGCTTTTATTTTGTCCTCCTGATATGCTGCTGTTTGGTCACGTAAAGAGCACTGTGGCTGAAGCCCTGACCTAGAACTAGGTTTGGGTTGGGGGAGTTTGGCCCTTTACCACAATTGCCTTCGGCCCTGGAAGGGTGGTGCAGAACATCACCATGCCGGGATGTAATCCCTAAATGGATGCTCTCATACGTTGCAGTACTGAGCCTCATTCACATACCACTATTGCAGATTCACAGACTCTTCTGTGCTGTCCCAGGTGATGCCCACTTAATCACATCTCATATCTATGTGACTGATATGCTCCTTGCTGTCTGTTACCTATATTGCTCCAAAGAAATTGGGTGGGGAGGAACACATTTGGAGTGATGGTGTTTGTCTTCCCAAGCTCCTGATAGGTGTGATGAGGCCCCACTGTCCTGGGGTGGCTGAGCCCCTCCCTGCCCCTGGGAAGGGTTGCATGAGTTCCTGGGTTTGCTTTGCTTTTTACCCATTAAACTGTCTTTATCTCAGCCCATGAGCTGTCTCACTCTCACTCTTTGGATTCTCTCCCCCACTGCGCTAGGGACGGGGATGGTGGCTGCGTGGGGCTGGTGGTGTAACTGCAGACTTGAGCGGGCTGGTATTGTCCAGGTGATCATAAAGAACCATTTGGACTGTGCCTTGGTAAAACCAAGCATCATTACATTGACTTCTAAAAGCAGTTATCCTTTTCTCATGTGATGTATCACAACAGTGTACGTGATGTCTGTGCTTTTAGTAACGTGCGTCTTATTTGTGAGGTTTGAATTAGAGAATAATGTGAACTTTCTCCTGTGACAAGTCATTGTTCTGGATTATTTTTCTGGGTTTACCCAGTTGCCTTAGTTATTTTTCTGTTTTCTCAGTAACTTAATTCCTGTATGGTAAAGTGAATCCTGTATTTTAAATCCTTAGTTCCAATAAGGATGGTAGAATATTATGGAGATGGCACTTCACACAGGTGAAAATATTTTTATTAACCTGAAGAGAAAGTGAATGTCCCTAATAAGGAGGGAAACAGCTGGGTCAGCCAGGCAGTGGTTTTCTCCAGCCTGTAATGCTGACCAAGGGAACCTGTATGCAGGTGTTTGGAAAAGTCTGCTGCAATCCTGTTCAGGTTAACCTGATTCTCACTTACGTGCTGCAGGAGATGAATATGACGTGTGTGCCATTTGTCTGGATGAGTATGAGGATGGAGACAAGCTCAGAATCCTTCCGTGTTCCCATGGTAAGTGCCTGTGTTTCAGGTTTGGTGCTTGCATTGAAAGGCTCTCTAAAGCACCGTGTCTGTAAATTACGGTGAGTATGTTTGTTGGTTGATTTGTAAATTGTATTTTTGCCAATTTGGTGGAAGCACATGCAGATGGTGGGGAAAGCAAAGGTTTTGTTCTCTTTGAAAGCAACAGGGGTTTGCATGCCCACTTGCATTTTGATTTGGAGGTACCCATGAAAGAAAATGCAAGCTGGATGCTGTCCCTTAAATGTCTGTATTTAATAGGCAAACGCATTCCAGAGTTACCTTCTACATTAAAAAAACAACCAAAACAAACCCACTGCAGAAACACAGCAGCTTTGTTTTTCTCCAAGACCATAAATCCTAATTTGGGTCTGAGAGACAGCAATGTGGTGAAGGGACGTAGTGGGTCTGTGGCCTGAAGCCAAATGGACCTCTGCCCTTGAAAGTCAGTGTTGTCAGTGCAAAGCTGAGTTAGTGGAGTATTTTTCTGGGACAAGCTGTGCGCTGTCCAAACAGGCTTTCCCATGTACAGCCTGCTGCAGTAGGCACATCTGTATGTGCATCTGTCCAGGAGACAAGACTGCTCTTAGCTGCCTACAGATACCTGAAGCACTTACACTAAGAGATTGGAAGGGTCTGGGCCCAAGAGTGTCCCTGAATTTACACCTTTTTTTTTTTTTTTCTTTACAAAAGCTGTATAAAACCTGTCAGAGAGAATTCACCCTTCTTAGCTTGAGACCCCCTTTCTCCTCCCTGATACACGAACTGCATCACAGCTGTCTGGGTGCGGTTTTGCCCAGCTTGAGGCAGCTGATGCCGAAACCTTACATCCCCAGGGAGCACAGCAGATGACAGGCTGAGCTTTGCAGGTCCTTGATATAAACAGTAACTTCGGAACAGGCTGACAAACAGGGAGCTCTCAGAGGAGAAAAGGGACCCATGGCACCTGTCCCAGCTCAGGACTGTGGAGTTACCTAAACCCCATGGGCTGTGTCAGAGATTGGTGACAGACAAACCAAAACCCCACTGTTGGCTCTCTTGGAGAGCATGCTGCTGGCCTGCTTGGACAGGCACTAAGCACAACATGCCTGCCCACGTAAATACCTTGCTCTCTGCCAGGTACAGGTCTGTTAATAAATAGAGCAAAGCTTTCAATATTGGGAGGAGGAATTTTCAAACACACTTTTTTCCTGAACAAGACCAGTGTAGCTGCAGTGACAGCCCTGGGCCTGATTTAAATCTGCATAATGCTGTGGTGATGCTGGAGGTTGGAGCCGTTTGAGGGATGATGATGGTGGGCACATCAGCTGCCAGGCAGCTTGTAATTCCTCAAGAAGCTTTTAAACTTTGGCAGACGTGGCCCATTGTGGTACTGTTCAGAGTCACTCATTGAGGAAACAGGTATTTATTGGGTATATCCACATGGCTGAGATCCTGAGGATCTGTGTACATTAGGACAGGCAGTCTGTATGCCAGCAAGCTGGTAGCTACGGTTCCTGTGAGCTAATTCTGCATTGCTCCTGCACTGCTAAACATAAAACCACTTAAGCAGGTTTCCCTCTCCTTTTCACATCAGTAACACCGTGCTTGTGTCTTGTCTTCTCACAGCGTATCACTGCAAGTGTGTGGACCCCTGGCTGACAAAAACAAAAAAAACCTGTCCTGTGTGTAAGCAGAAAGTGGTCCCTTCCCAGGGGGACTCTGACTCTGAAACAGACAGTAGCCAAGAAGAGAATGAAGTCTCTGAAAATACTCCCTTGCTTAGGCCGTTAGCCTCAGTTAGCACTCAGTCGTTCGGGGCTCTGTCAGAGTCTCACTCCCATCAGAACGTGACTGAGTCCTCCGAGTACGAGGAAGATGACAATGACAACACTGATAGCAGTGACGCCGAGAACGGAGTGACCGAAGAGAGCGTAGTGGTGCAGCTACAGCCCAGTGATGAAAGGGAGTACAGAGTGGCAAACACGGTTTGAGACTACTTGTGATGAATAGTGTATGAACAAAAGGGTTCCTAAGACTATACTTCACACACCTTTATGTAGGGAATATATTTTAACCTGTAATCCGTTTGGTTTCTTCAGTAGGAGCAGCAGTTCATGTAGTATTCTATGGTTAAATCGTTACAGATAGATTTATTTTTGATTCGGGTATTCGGTCACACGTTCTGTCTTCTCCAGATGAGCAGTCTAACTGGACTTCACGATGCTAATGGATAATGTTAATAGTTTATTTCAGTAGCAACATGACACAGATTCTACATGTACCTTGTTAAAATGGGATTTATCTGGAAGTAATTTCTTTTCAGTTCTGTAGCTACAGCTGGATCATACCGATAGCAATATTTATTACATGTACGGTATGTGTTACCCCTTAAGCCCAACAAAAAATGTATTTGCATGTTTGTGTAAGCATTTTCCTAAAAAACATTGCCACCACTGAGAGAAAAATGTAGAACAAATCAGTATTCTATCTGCTGGTGTATCAAAACAAAGCAGAAGAAATTCCACTTCTTTCTCCAAGCAGCGATTCCAAATAATCCTTTGGAATTTGCCACGGTAGCTGAGTTTAAGCAGTTTCGTTGGGCAAATCCTAGGATAAGGGAACTTAGAATATATGTTTAGTTTGAGCAGTTAATGAGGTAAGGTCCACCTTAAACACATCAGTGATCCCTTCCTGCTACTGCCATGCGGCCTGGTTTCCAGTGATGATGTGGGAGTTGGGGGTGACCAGAACAGAGGTTTTGTTCCACGTAGAAAAATAATTTTAGGTAAGTATTCTCTTGATCCTCAACTCATATACCTCTTACTAAAGAGCATTTTATGCTGCATTAGTCTGCTAAACTATGTACATAGAAAAATTGTTCTTCTCAGATACCTGATTTGAAAACAAGTGCTTATAACTGTTTAACAGAACTCAGTACTTACCAGTGTATCAAGGAAAAGTACAGGATATATAATACCTCTGTAACTATGTAGAAAGGTGAAACGTACATATAATCAAAACGCAGAGATTTTTTTATATGGTCTCGAATAAGGAAAGCTTGAAAGAATGTTAATAAACATGTTTTCCACTTTAAGTATCCAAAGGAACTCACTGAACTTTTAGCACCACTCACACCCGGTGTGCACTCTTTAGTCTGTTACTTCGATTCCAGGACACGGGACTGTAATGATCCCTCAGCAAACATTAACCCTTGTTGTGCCATGCGTCGCCCTGTGCGCTGGGGAGGGAGCACAGGGTTACATGGGATCCTGCATCTTTGTTTGCTTTCATCTGAGGAGGAGTTTGGGTCAGTCTGGGTCTGTATGTGCGCCTTGGTGGGGGAGGGAAGGCAGACCAGAGTGCTGTCAATATCCCTGCAGCCTGCACCGTGGATCAGAGCTTCCAGGCCTGGGCTGAGGCCTTTGGTTCCCTGCCGCCCACCCAGCGTGTGGGCTGCACCCTCTCTTCGCCTGGCAGTGGAAATGGCTTCTCTGGGACTGGCTGCAGGCAGACACAGCTGATTGTTTAGAGTGCAGCATGGTAGAAGGGTAATAACGAACGATTCCTCTCCAGACTGCTGCTCTCAGCGATCTTGGGGTAATGGCGAGCAGCGCAGGAGGGGGTATGTGCTGTGTGAAACTCCCCTTCCTGGTGCTTGTGTCTGGTTACATCCAAGCGTGAGAACTGGTTTCTGAAAACTTCCTGAGCTGAAGGATGCGTCTTACAATAGGTTCCTGCTCCTGGTATGCTCCCAGTGCACCTATTTATTCCTAATAGCTTTTCAGGCACCCCAAACCTTAGAGACCCACATCTGTGAACTGAAGAGAGCTTCCTTAACATGAGCTGTATGTAACTGGTGGTTACTTGCTGCAGTGGCAAGTAATGTTACGCTCTTTTGATGGGTTTCTCACCTCCTATTCTCCAGGTATACAGACAAATGCCTGCAGCAAAGGATACCCTGTTCCATTCCCAATATGCTCTACCTTTGTTTTAGAAAATTCTAAATTTCCTGGTGATACTGATACAGCTTTATCTCGGCAGGCCTCTGCAGTCAGCACTGTAGCAATTGCCACAGATCAGAGTTCACTTGTCAGCTGCCATTGCCAGTGAGAACGAAAATGAAAATTAAAGGTTAGCACTTCATTATTAGAAATACTTCAGAAGGTTAAGTGTCTCCTTGCGTTTTTAAGTAGAACTCACACATTTCATTAAAACTTGCTGAGTAAGTCCTCTGCCTCAAAGCGTATGGGCTGCTGATACCCATGGGAAAAGATGACTATGTCAGTCTGTCTGACCTCAGTCTCCTGCTGTCCAAAAAGAGGATGTCAGTGCTATAAAGAGGTTCATGCTCAACTGCCTAGTTGAAAATAATTTTTTCTAAGTAGTTTTAACTGGTGCCTGAACTTCACAGTGTTTCATGGGACCTCCGAAGTGTCTCTAGTTTGTGTGACCAGTAGAAATGCCTCTTACACAAGCTTTCACCAAACCTTTCCTTGGACGGTGAGAACAGACTCCTTGAAAAAGGAGCCAGAAGTGGACAGGGATTAAGACTTGCCCTCGAAGGGTGAAGGTAAGCTTTCACTGGGAGGTTGGCAGGGATGCAATCCAGTAAAAAACAATGGGCAGAAGTGGTGGGTTTGATAAGTGTTGGGAGGTCAATGATTGAGGAGCAGAGAATTTAAACCAACCAAATAAACAACTTTCTTCACCTCTTCGACAGCACAGTGTTGGGAGAGGGACGGGTCCAGTGTCTTGACAGTAACAGGTACCTACATGGCAAACAGTATGATCAGTATTAAAAATCGGCTACCTAAAAAAGCAATGGCATCAGCAGGTCAGAACTGTTAGGTGTTTGTATTGAGTTGTAGCAGAATTCTAAGGAATGGGTTTATTATAGAAGGTAAGAGCCTTTGGAAGTCTAACAATGGCTGATACACTTAAAAACTCTCCCTGAATTACTATGGTGCATAAAATTAGCACCCTGACAATTAACTCTGTTAGAAAGGGCTGATTGGAAGGGTCTGGAAAGTCAGCATGGGAAACTTAAAGCCCCAAGACTGCCAGCAGCAGCCCTCACCATCCTCCAGCATGTGAAGCAGTTCAGGGTGTAGTGAATCATATTCCCCAGTCTGATAACTTGAGAACCACCCTTAAAAAAAATCAGCCTTTGAAGGAATTCTGCTTCTTTGTATCATGCTTCGTTTCCATGTCTTTCCTCCTCCCTCAGGTTCTGTAAAACTCTGTTCTGACCTGAGTTCTGGTCTTTTAACCAGGTTATAGGCTACTGGAGAAAAACTGAAACACAAAAAAGGTGGTGTGGGGGGTGGTGGGTGTTGTGCTCCTTATGGTGGGGAAGTGCTGCCATGGCAATGATGCAATAATTCTAAAGCTTGTAAGTGAGCAGGGAGGTCTCCATAAGATGGCAGATACTGTGAGCCACAGTGGGAGCTCTGCAGGGAGCTGTGTGCAAGTGAAGCCTCTGCAGCCCATGGTGTTTTCATGGGTAAAAAAGGAAAAAACCACGAGCATAACCCCTGGAGAATGGTGTGGGTCAGGCATCTTCCCTGAGTGGAGAAGCTGTGAGGGGTAACAGCCTCACGCACTCTGTGTCTGTCGGAATGGCACCAAGCGATGCAGCACAGGCGGCAGCTGGAACCTGAAGTGCTAGAGGGGGCAGATAAAATCAGCTACATCACTTCTTTGGGAAGTCTGAAACAAAGTGTCTCGTAGAAGCACAGAGGTTGGGGTTGGAAGGGGCCCTAAGGATGGTCTAGCTCCAGCCCCCATCCCCTTCCCTTCAAGTTTCACTGTATCTCTTCTAGTAACTTTTTCCAAGGAAGGGTAAAAAACCCAGCAAATCTCTGACCTAAGTGACAATTTCAGCATTCAAACCTTCAGCAGAGGAAAATAAACTGCAGTTAAGTTCTCCAGTCACCTGGAAATGGAGTTTAAACACTGAAAGGTGGGGAGTGTGTGGATTATCCAGGGGTGCGCAAGTGCGTCAGGCACCATCCTGCTGTAGGAACAGGCCAACAAATGCATTTGAAAAAATAATGTGAGCAACTGTTAATTCTTAACATGAGAAAGCACATGGGCACCATGCACCAACCCTACAGACATCTGCTCAGGAGGGGGGTGCACTTGGGAAGGAGACTGTTAAAATGAAGAAGGAATAGGATGGCAGGTACTTTGGTGTGCGTTGCCCCCAGAGCTCTGGCTCTGGCCATGCAGCTGAGAAGCTTTGGGGCCAGGAAACACCCCACAGCCAGGAAGAACTCACCCTGCAGTCAGGCCTGCAGCGCATGTGGCAAAGTAGAGGTACAGAGACCCACATGCCAGCAATTACAGGGAAACTCCGATATTTGCATCTTCCGTATTGGTTACCACAAAGTGTACTCTTGCTCAGGGCTATGGGCTTTTTCTAGGCTGTTCCAGCCTTAGCACTGCAGTTCAGGCGAGCAGCAGCACTTTGTAAAGGTCTCAGTTAGATGGGGAGCAAGTGACATGCTAAGGCACAGGTGCAACGCTGACCCTGAAGTGTGGGGGAAGATGGGGTAAGGCAGGTGGTGTAACAGCAGTGCCCAAGCAGTGTGCACCCAGCAGCATTGAGACTCAGCAGAGCTGCAGCTTAAGATGAACCTGCCCCGGTTTGGGCCCCTCTCCCTCCCCAGCTCCCATTGTTTGCACCCAGAGGTCCCCACTGCACCTCCAGAGTCCCTGGCTTCGGGAGCCCAGTGGAAATCTTTTGGGGTAAAGAGACCTTACATCTCTCCCTCCCCTACTCAAGGGGAGCACACCCTGCCCCCAGCAAATGGATCCCACAGCAAAAGGATCCCAGGGCAAAGGTCTCCTCCCTGTCCTGTCTGAGGGACTGCAGGGGGATGTTCACACACAAGGACGCCCCCATGCAGGGAACCATCTCGTAACCTCAGAGCCCTGCCCCAAAGGCTGCCCCTGGCCCTGACCAACCTTACCACACTGCTGCCTGCCAGCACTCCCACCTGCACACACCCCCCACGCTGCCCAAGGGCCTCAGGAGAGTCCTGTGGGGGTGAAAAAACTACCAGGAGCCTGATTTTGTTTGGTTGGAATAAATTTATTTCATCTGTCTGTAAACAAGGTGTTTTTAATAGTTATGGCATTTTTTGAAATGCATATTAAATCAGATGAGTTAGACTGTATCCCAGATGTAACAAAGTGCAGGGAAAGAAATGGACAAATCAGCAACAAGAATTTGTTTAAATCTGTACATTATCCACATGGCCCAACAACAGAAGCAATACTAGAACGTCCCTAAGGTAGTGCCATTCCAAAGAAACCCTCCTAGTCGGTTAAAATCCATCTCACAATAGCAACAGTTCATTTTTTTTTAAACAATAGTATGGCACAGAATACATATTAAAAAATTCATCACAAGACAGCCAAGTCAGTTATTCCAACCAATACCACCTCCCCTTTATTGTTTTGTACACAGAGTTCTGCAGTTCCCTCTACATGGACACACAAGTTAGTACCGTGCCTGAACGGAGAGCTTGGTTACAGACATGTCGGATGGCAGGCGCACAAGGCAGCTCACTCCATGATTTCTGCAGCAAGGGCGTGACAGGCCAAATGAGATTTTAAATTTGAAATGGCATCATTTTGACAGTTTAGCTTTCAAACTACCGACCTTCATCCAAACAGTGGCTTCAGAGCAGCAAAACTCTTTACCAGCGAGCGGTCTGGCAGAGACTGGAGTCAGCTAGAGCTCCCAGTGTAGCTGAAGGTGGCAGTTTCCCACAATGACATTGCAGTTTCATATTAAAAAACCAAAACAACAACAACAACAAAAAAAAACCAAATCAGAAACCCCACGACCCCCAAGCTGCAAAGTAAAATTGGTCCTATGAAAAACTGAAACCAGACACACTCCAGATGGCTACGCTGGGATGTCTGAGGTCCGCAGTGGCAGCCTTTCGCCGTTCAACTACAGAACAGGAGCTGGCAAACAAAAAAAAAGAAAAAAAAAAAAAAAGAAAACAAAGTGCCTGAGCTATTGCTAGGATGGAATGTCTCTGGGGACTCGCTCGGGTCGGGACGGTGGTTTTAAGGTCATGGGAGGAAGTGCATCTGTACCCTTTCATAGTTTTGTGATTGCACTTGTTAAGCAGTACGAGCTTCAGACGTCGTGGAGGAGAAAAGACAAGACTTGAGCCTACAGTGAAGTGCAACGACAAAACTAATTGACATTAATAGCTTTTGAGTGGCAAATTGGTTAAACAAACCAGGCACTATAAAAATGGGTGTAAGCAAACAAATGTGGATTTAAAAAACAAAAAAGAGGGACAGAAGTAAAGATATGCATGCACTTTTTCCTCCCAACCATGCTCTGTGAAAGGAAGACTAGTGAGCTGCGTCATTGCTCAAAGTGCTGAAGAGGCATTGATCAAATTAGATTGTACAATCGGCACCTTGTTTAGTATTAAAGTTGTTTTAGTTGTCAATATCACACTAATTGCTAAGACAAAGCAAAGCCTACGCTTGGCATATTCCCCTCCCAAGAGTTTGTCAAGGTATCATGCATATCATCTCCGTGGTGCAGTAATGGTGCCAGGTATGGGGCTTGGTTACACACAGTGGTTAACATACACATGGACAAAGGGTAACTGGAGTCATGACATAAGGAGATGGGTAAATAAAAAACACAAACTACCATCTACAGTCTGGTAGCACTGAACACAACTGGGTGGTGGTGAAGACAGTTGCTAGGTGGATGGGGAGAGGCTGCTTAGACGTCAGACCTCCTCAGGTATAAAGCCAGTTCATATGCTTTCTTGTTGAGTGTCCCTCCATGGACACCTTCCTTTCCCATGACTATAACCAATGCTGGAGTACACAAGGAAACAAAACAGAAATTAACAGAATTAAAGAAAAAAAAAAAACCAAACCGAAACACCTTTCCCCACCAACAAAGGGATACAAAGGAGACACAGGTTCATACCCCATCACCCTGCATTGCTAATAAAGTTTCCAGAATGTAAGGTTTAAAGCTCACCGCCAGGAAAGTTTAATAGCAATCTTCCCCTAATACTTAACAGTCTGCCTAGCAACTAGAACCCAGAGTCTCTCAAGTATTTTGCCATTGAGTATGCCTTCTTATTCAATCCGCCTCCATGGACCCCTTCTTTGCCCATTACAAAGACCAAGACTGAAAGAGAAAAGAAAAAAAGTTTTAAAAAGAGTGTGTTAGACAAGGAAATAATGCAAGTTTTAGGCAGCGCAAAAAACACACATTCAAGATGCAGTATCTGGGTATTAAGCTAGCTTAACAGGAGTTCTGTGGAAAACACAGGTGTAGGCAGGGCTGGGAGAAGGCACAGGCTATCCCTGGGGTATCACACAACATGATGTTGAGTTGAAGACTTCACTGCTAGCAAAAATGCCACCAACTATCCCAAAAAAGCATTATGGTGATCCTCTAGCCCCAGTACCACCCTCCATTGCCCAGCCAGGAAACCCACCCTGGCTGCATCTTAAACCAGAAGAAACCCACAGCAAAAGGGGGAGGGACAGAAGCTGGCCTTGGGGACAAAAGCAGCAGTACACATAGGACTGTGACTCTGAAGGGCAGCAGAGGGAATTCTCTTACATCCTCCTCTGTAGCAGTCACCCCTGGCATAAGAGCCCCCCATAGCTGCCTCCCTACCAGCAAAATCCCCAGGGGGTCAGACTCGGGCCAAAACGTTTCAACTATGAAGCTGCCTTTCACACAGGACAAAGCGTGGGGAAGGCTCCAACGCCGGCCCCCTCTCCCACCCCCTGTTTCGGCGAGGTGCCCGGCTGCCCCCACCCAGGCCAGCTGAGGCTCGCGGGCCACCCCGCCAGCTGCCAGCAGATGTCAGCAGGAGGCTCGCAGGCACCCACAGGCCCGGTGCCCACCAGCACGGCTCAGCTGCCCAGCCAGGGAGGTGCAGGGAAGGAGCCAGGGGTCAGCACCCTCAGCCCCCCCACAGGTGACCAGGCACCAAGGGCCCGGGCAGCCTGTGCCCACTGGCCCGCAGCAACCTGCAGCAACTCTGCTCGTCTCGCTGGAGCCGCAGGCGCTCCTCCTGTGTCACTGCTGCCTGGCTTCAGCCCACAGGCAGGTTTTCCTCTAGCTTTGTTTTTACTCTTGGAGGTTATAGCCATTGCTCACCCATTTGTTCCACAGCCAGCCAAAAAACGCCAGGCCAGGTCTGCTGACAGCAAAGCAAACAACTCATGGCCGGTATTTTGAGCCACAACTTTATTTCCAATACTGAGTGCCTACCCCACAGAATGTTTCACTAGAATTAAATGAGGAGCACAAGGAGCCGGCGTACCAGCATGAAGCAAGTGTCTGACAGGCTCTTTTGCCTTCAGCCAGACTTCAGAGAGCTCAATAGGAAGTGCAAGAAGAGTTAGTGTAGAACTTGTTAAAAGGCAAACAGGAGCCACTCGTATGAGGAGTTTGTGCCTTTGCAGAACGAACTGTCTGTTGAGAGGTTTACAGGAAAAAGCTAGTTTCACTACCAACCTGTGGTATCCTACCCTAAGCTTTAGGTACCAAGTTATCTTGCACTTGGCAAGCTTACTTGGAGCCACCGTCTGCCCTTTCCTGCTTGTCAGCGATCAGTTTAACCATTTCACACCCAGCTGCAATCACTGAAACCAGTGTGATTCCTGGGCAGATATCCAGTTAGTCAGCAGGGCCACTGCCAGCCACCCCCACACGTCACTTCCTGACCATTAAATGCAGGAACCTGGTTTTCTTAATGGCCAGAGTCTAAGCTCATGGTCACATTCTTACCTCAGTGATCTAAAAGGGAAGAAAATCATGCTTACCTCGGCCAGCTCTGCCTACAGCAACATTGTATGTCGGCTCACCACCTTGACTCTTTGTCCTGATGTCCATTGTGCAGTCACCGTCAACATACAGGCTATCTCTGATCACTGAGCACTTCTTTGCACCAAGGGTCAGACCATTGGTGAAGAAACCCTCTCGGTCTTTTCCTACAATCATATCTATTTCTACTGGCTGTCAAAGAAAAGAGTCCAGAGTTAGCATGGCAGAATTGCATCGTTTAATTTCTATTTAGAGAGCGTCCCGACTCACGTCGAGAGGGCGGGACAGCAACTCCCCCAGCTCCCACCGGGAAGCGCTCCACAGAGCAGGCCTTTGTTAGTCCAGCTCACGTTGCCCGGGTCCACCGCCGCCTCGGAGCGCTTCGCCGCCCCAGCCCGCGGATCCAAGCCCCCACCGAAGGCGGCCCAAGGCTGCGCGCAGGGGCACCGGCTTCACAGACACGACGAGCCTGCCAGCCCCCGGCCCTGACCGCCCCCGGCCGGGCGCCAGCCCCCGCAGCGCTCGGGGCCGCTCCGACACGAGGCGGCCCGGCCCCAGCATGGCACAGGGCGCACGGCCCGGGCTGGGTGGCGGAGGGCGGCCGCGCCGCGCAGCCATTCATCCCTGTGAGAGGGAGAGTGCGGGGCCCGGGCGGGGAGCGAGGCCCGCTTAGGCGGGGGGGGGGGGAGGGGGAAGTGGGGGGACGGTGGGCCCGGCCGCGCCGCGGCGGCCTCAAAGTGCAGCGTCACGGTGGGCCCGGCCGCCCCAATCACGGCCTGGCACTGCGCGGCCGCCGCCGGCCCGGCCCAGCCCAGGCCGCCGCCGCGGGCCCGGCTCCAGCCCCGCTCTGCCCCGGTCCCACCGCGCTCGGGGCGGGGGCGCGGCACCGGCCGGCGGGTCTGCCGGGCCCGAGGCCGCGCCGCTCGGCCCTTACGTAACGGCGGTGCGGGCGCCCGGGCGTGCGGCGGGAGCGGGGCCGCCGGGAGCGGCGCGGGGCGGCGGCGGGGGCGAAGGACGGGCAGGGGCGGGGGAGGGGAGAGAGGGAGGAATCAATGGCAGTGCGCCATCTTGGCGGTGAAAAACATGGAGCCAGCGGCGAGGTGGGCATTCACGAACGCCTCCTACGCCGCGCACGTAAGCCTCGCCGCAGCGCCGGGCCCAGGCGGCCCTACGCAAGCCCCGCCGCGCACGCCCCGCGCGGCCTCTCCCGCCAGCCCCCACGGGCGGGCCCCGCCGCATCGGGCCGCAACCGCGGCCCCCGCCCCCGCCGCCGGGACGGACCCTTCTCCCATCCTCCCGCGGCGCCGCCGGCAGCCGCAGACACACAAAAAAATAGCGTTAGCAGGCGGAGTGGCCGTCCCGGCCCCTCGGCGGCGCGGACTCGCTGCCCCCGGCGCTCTGCAAGGTGCCCCCGGCCCCCCGCCTCGCCTCGCCTCGCCACCCTCCCACGGGGCCGAGCCGCCGCCACCGCAGGCGAGCTCGCCCTTCCCCGGTCGCCCCGCGCCCGCCCCGCCGCCGCCGCCCTCACCGTGATGCTCTGGAAGATGCCGCCAGCCGTGGCTGCCCAGACGTACTTGGCGTCGCAGTAGCCCACAATGGCGGCCTCCTGGCAGCAGCCATCGCACATCAGGTTGTCCACGTAGCTCTGCCAGCCGGCCATCTTCGCGCGGGCGGCAGTGCGGGCGAGTGGGGCGGGCGGCGAGGCGCGGGCCGGGCGGCGGGCGGCGGCGCTGGGCGAGGCAGTCCCGTCCCTCTCCTCTCTCTCTCTCCTCTCCCTCCTCGACGGCGGAGCGGAGCCGAGCGCTGCAGCAAGCGGCGCGGCCCAGCCCAGCCCTCCGCGCTGCCGGCGCCGAGGGGCGGAGGGGAGGAGGGGCGCGGCCCAGCACCGCCCCCCGCACCGCCCGGCTCCCCGCGGCCGAGGGGAGGGGGGAACGGGGGGCCGTGGCGCCTTCCGCCGGGCGGAGGAGCGCGGTGCGGGATGGGCGGGCAGGTGCGGTGGAACCTGGGGCTGCTGCGGGCGGGTCGGCTCGGGTCCGGTCCTGTCCGGTTCAGCTCGGCTCGGCTCAGCTCGGACTCGCGCGGGGAGGAGGCGCGGCGGAGCCGGGCGGTTCGCGCTTCCCCGCTGCGGCGCAGCCGGCTGCCTCCTCGCCCCCGCCGGCCCCAGCCCCCGGTCTCCCGCCGGCGGTGCCGCCTGTCAGGGCGCCGCGGACCCCCGCTGCCGCCGCCCGCTCTGCCTGCAGCGCCGAGGGCGGCCGGGCCGGGGGTGAGTACCGGCTGCGGTGCCGCCTTCCCTCGTCCCGGGCTGGCGGGACGTGGGCGCTGCTCTCCGCTCCCGGCAGCCTGGTCGTCGCTCGGGTGAAGCCGTGTCGCCGCTCGGGACCGCGCCGCTGCGGCTCGCCATAGCGGAGCGGGCCCGCTGCCCGCGGCGTTGCCTCAGCGTTAGGTCGGCCGCGCTTCGGTTCGTTCTCCCGCGAGGTGCGTTGCGGCTGTGCCGTGCCTCAGGCGGCTCCCTCGCTGCCCGGCCGCCTCGGGGAGCTGAGCCCGAGCCACACCGCGGAGCGGGACGGTCCCGTGTTGCGTTGAGCCGGCGGGCTCAGCCTGGCGCACCTGCGTCTCTGTGTTTCATTTCTGCGCGGCTTTGTGTGTGAGCGGCGGCTTCAGGCTTTACTCTGCCAGGTCCCCCCAAGTGTCCGTTCGGACAGTTTAGTTTCCTCGTTCCTTTGTCAGAAGCCTTGACCTTCTGATGCCGGTGGCCTGCTGCACCGGGACCCGGCTCCAGGGCTCTCCAGCCACGGTCTTGCCGGCGTGTTGCCATGTTTCAGGGCAATGGCTGGGCCTTGCTAACACCGAAGCTCGGGGGGCATGGGGGGCCGTCTTCCCCTCCTTTGAGACGGGTGGGGGGGGTTGCCTTACTTGGCATCTGTTGTATCTCTGGGGGAGGCAGGCAGGTGGGATGGGAAGCCACTGTCCATGCAGTTAACTTTGAAGCTTGATTTCAGGGAGCTAGATCTTACCGCTGAACATGCCGAGTAGGGTATGGTCCTTGAGTCTGCCTTTTCCTGAGGCTGTATCCCTCAGGAAGAGTATTCACCAGGTATTTGAATGAATGGCCCAACCATACTTCAGGGTATCCTTCTAAAACCCTTTTAAAGCACTTGTCAGGGGGATGACTTGTTTAGATTCTAGCAGAGATTGCTTAGATTATTAGATGCTCACAAGAGAGCTTAATTGCCTCTTTAGCTTAATTCTGTAAGTATTTATTTTATTTTCACAGTGCTTTCCCCCCTCTGAATTTGGGCAGCAGAACTTCTGATTTATCCTCCTCCATGTATACCAAAATCATCCTCTTGTCGTTGTCTCCACCAGTGAATTACCAGCTTTAAATTTGCATTTGGATTTTCAAACAGAGAAAGCTTTTTGTGAATTTTAGATTGCCTTCATCATCCTCTCTCCACAGCTCCCTTCCAGAAAGGAAGGAGAAAAAGTTTTCTTCTGCCCGAGTCTGCTGTTGAGGTCCACATCTCTTTCTCACTGCTCTTTAGGAGGTTTAGCACTATTAATTGCAGAGTGGGCTGCATCTGTCTGAAGCAAACAGGAGGCTGATGGGTTCGCTGTGTTTAGAGTTCAACCAAAACGTGTTTGGTTTTTTGTGTGTACTGGTTTGTTTTTGCAAGCTGCAATAAGGATTCCAAGTGGTTTCACTTCAATCAGTGGATCTGATAAAAATACAGAGACCCCTCAGACATGACCTTGAACCCAGTGGCAGGCCTCAGGAATTTCAGAGCTGCCCGCTTGCTGGCCTGACTACCCTCTGCTTAATGAGAGGGGCTTCGCAGGGACAGAAGGCTGCTTGGCACTACTGAGGGGGCATCTCACACAAGGACCTGGGGGTTTCTGGGCTGTAGCCAGAGGCTGCCTGCCTCTTGCCCAGGGGTGTCTCACCTTCCTGCACGTACCCTGCCCCATGTTTGCCCGTCCCTTCTGGCCGGGGACCGAGCATGTGTTTCCGAGTGCCCGCGACCTCATGTCCAGCCCTGTTTCATGGGAGGCAGAGACCCAACAGTTGCTGCCAGCCGAGAGATGGGCTGGGTCTGGGGGAAACATGGCGCCTTGAGCAGCCGCTGAGCCCATGCATGGTGTGCTGTGTAACCGTGCCGGGGGTCCAAGAGCCTGGCCAGTGTAAGCATGGCGGGGGCGATGCCGTGCCAGGCATTTCACCCAGATGTGGAAGAATGCCAGGTGGGTCTGTGAGTGGCACCGCTGCTTGATGGGCAGCGTCACCCTTCGCTCGTAGCTGTGTAAAGTCAGTGATTGGCAGCGTGAGCGGGCTGTGCTAGCGATACAGGGAATACGGCTGCCTGCTTTCAATGATTTAAATGGAAATAGCCGCACGGAAGCCTGGCATCTCCTGAGTGTAAATGGACAGGCAGGAGGAGAGGGTTTCCTGCTGTTTGGTAAGCTTGGCTTTTAGTGGTGTTGCTTGTGAAGTAACCCTAGTAATATAGTTAGAAAGCGAAGTCAAATTGGGTTACTGTTATTTAATGTTACGGAGCTAGCAGGTAGCTTGTATAATTTGCAGATTCAGCAGTCAACAGTGGGTTTTTTTATAAAAATCAATCCTTTGATTCTGTTTTTGCTACTTGGTGCCTCATTTAGTTGTGTTCTGTGGTATACACTCCTTACAGTGCTATTTCTGTAGGCAGTACTGCAACAGCACCTTTGAGACTGATTTAAGAGAATGAGGATGTGCTCTGTACGCTGAAGATTGTAAGAGGGAGGAGTTCCAGTCTTCCTTTTTGTTACAAGTCTTAACAGGAATCCGAGACGTTTGCTAAACAAAGGATTTATATATAAATATCACTGTTAAAACTGATAGATGTACTGGGTCATTTTAACATCAGTACCTGGACTGATGAGTGGAACAGAGCTGTCTGAACATAAGCTGTACATGTATGATAAACAGTCTCCAAATTGTGATTTCTTGTATTTTAGTCTCTCTCTACGTTCTGCCCGGTAGTTCTTCTTTCTGGAATGGACCTGCACACTACAGCCACATTTTGGGGTTTCGGGTGGGTGTTTTTTAAGCAGCTTGTAACAATTATTAATCTTTTAGCTTTAGTTCAGAACTAAAATTTATGTTGGATCACATCTAAGGAAAACAGTAATTTGAAGGAATTTCAAAGCACCGACTGTGCTGAGCCACAGTGTGCTATTTATAGCTGTCTGAGAAACTTGACTGCTTTTACATTTGTAGCACAAAAGTTGAAATTGCCCAAAAACTTGAAGGAGGGCACATATTTTGTTAGTAAAATAACTTGGGACTTTCTGTCAGGCTTTGTGACTACCAGAGCTGCTGCTGTGCTCAGCAGTCATTCAGCCCCTGGTACGGTTTCTTACGGTGGCCCAGGATCTTCCTGGTTTTCACCAAACTGTCCCATTCAGAGATGACCTCAGCAGCATTTCTGTTTTGCAGGAAGGGCAGGTGACCATCAGCAGACAGCAGCAGGACTTCTTTGTGGAAATTCAACCTCTCAGTGCTGAAGCGTGCTTGCTGCATAGTTCGTCTCCAGTACTGCTGCTGTTGATGTTGGTTTGCGGTGCTGCGCTGGTGACTTCCCCTCCAGACCATACTGGATTTCCTGTGGCAGTCTTTCTCTTCACCACAAGTGCTTTCGGAAGTGCAGGGGGTAATACCAATGTAGAAGTGTTACCAGTAAGCAGATTCACTTCTGCTGATTGAATGCCGGGCTGCGAGGAGTGGTTGTCGCGTAGCCTCATGGTGACAACTAGAAAATGTGGCTTGCAGGGTCCTTCCACAGCTGCTTAAGTGACTTGGCTGAGAAACCAGGCAGCCCCCAAAGGCTGGGATGGGTGTTCGCTAGAATTAAATTGTAAAAATGACATGTTAATGAGCTGAACACTTGAGGCAAGGTTTAAGGACTGTAGAGATCTAAAATGCAACGATCATTAGAGCACAGTGCAAAGCTTTATTGCTTGCCTACACCTGTGCCCAGGAAAGGTCCTGTCCAGTGCTCACACAGCTGTGGCTGTGCTGGTGAGCCCTGTACAGCAGCACTTGAACCCATCCAGAAAGTTGGGAGAGGGAGGGGGAATAAAGATGTTTTTCTGGTGTACATCGTTTGGGAAGGTGGTTTCACTCCACCTGCAGATGAGAGTTTTGTCTCCATATAGGAGGTTGGCCTGGTATGGTTTTGCCAGTATAGACAGCTCAGCAGACCCTTTGTCTTCCTACAGATTAAATATGTAAGTGGTTAAGAAGAATTTCCCTGCCTTTATTTAACCATAACAAACCAAAAATATAACTTTTAGAATCAAATTTGAGCCTAGGGGTATTGCTGTGTCAGCTGATAAAGGTATGAGGCTGCTCCTGTCTCAGCAGCTCCCAGAAATGCTTTAACTCTGATCAAGGATGGTTCTTTGTGGATCTAATCTGTAGGCTGGCCAGAGCACCAAAAAAGATGTCTGGAATCAAGGCCCTTTGCTCTGCTTTTGGATTTTTAGGGTAAATTCTTCATCTCACCAGTGGCCAGCAAAAAAAATAAACCTTAACCTTAATTCTAGAAATGAAAGCGTGTTCTATGTGAATTCTTACTTGGACAGGTAGTCCATCGTAGTTCGTAATGGTGTCTTTGGTGAGAGTCCCTGTGCCAGTGAGATGTGCAGAATTAATATGCATCAGCTTCCTGTGTATTTGGGTTTATAGAAGAGGTTCCTCACTGTGCTTAGATCCAGCAATATTTTGTTTTGCTTTAAACAAAACCCAAATAGGCAGCCCTCTTGTTGAATTTTCAGTGATGAAACAGTGGTATGTGCAGTGACATTCGGTACGTTGGCAGGCAGCTGGGCACCAGGAGGGAAGGTGGTGGCTTCTTCAGTCCAAGCTCCTTTATGATTTTATTTTATTCAAACTCAGTGGTGATTCATTACTTGCCTTTGTTAACAGATTATTTCAGTGGGTGAAAGGTTGCAGAGAAGTTAATCTGAAAAGCAAAAACCAAGGCTAAGACGTGGTAAAGGAGTTGGGGAAGCACAAAGTAAGAGCTGGGGAAGGGAGCAGAGCAAGAATGGGCTCTCAGCACAGTTTTTATGGATACTTGTGGTTAAATGAGAGCAGCTGACAGTCTCATTGCTGCCTGAGGTCTGTACCTCTGAGCCCTGTTCAGACTTCTCTGACTGCATTGAGCAACGATGTCAGATGGAAAAGAACAGCATTCAACTTTTCCCAGGCTTCATCTGTGTTGCAGTTTTTCTTCCTCTGTCAGAGCTGGCTGGTAGGTGATGTTACCCCTTCAGTAGCTGATCTGCACCATCGTGCCACACAGGCATCCGCTCAGAAAAGCCCCCAGACATGAGGCCGTGCTGCGCTGAGGTGCGTGGCAGTAACGTCGGGTCTCTCCTGCTGAGCGTGACCAGGGGGCCAGCAGCAGCGTCCTGACAGTGCCACAGCCACCCGCCCTGCGTCCTGCCACATCTGGCCCGTGGCCACCTCTGCCTGCTTGCGTCCCAGTTATGGAACCGATGGCCCTTGATGTTCCTCTGGCCCACAGTTTCCTCAGGTGATTGCATTTGCAGTGCTTTCTGCTCTTGCTCAGCTGCCAGGTGGTTTGCTAGGAAACTCTGGTGCTTTGTTCGCTGCGCTATTTCCTTCCCTAAGCCCTCTCTCAGGGACAGTACCTGTAAATATGTTTATCTGGGTGATACTTCCTCCTCTGACCACAAATAATCTTGCTGTTGATGCTTGCTATTTGTTAAAAGTGTAAAGGATTTTTTGATCACACATGCATAGATTTATCTGTCTCGTATAATTTCTACCCAGAACATTCACTGTCGGCAAAAGCATTTAATAATAATTCTGAAGTATAAAAAGCCATATTTTCCCAGAGAAATTACACAGTTCTAACCTTATAATGCTCTGTAAAATTGCACTATGTATTTATTATTTTTTGAATGAAGAAATTACTAAATGTTTTTAAATTTTTTTTACCATTTTTTTTTCATTTTGTACCAAACTTCTCTCTATCCATGAAGTACTTGACTCTAGCTATGAGTTGCAGTCAACCTGCCTGCTGTCAGCTCACCAAAAAGAGCCAGTGTGGGTATATTCATTATTTAGAATATTTTTGTGTACATTTTTGACAGTTGAAGTACTACTTAGTTTCAGCACCCCCAGAATTATTTCTGCCATACCTTAGTGCTTTTCTCTCAATAGCATCTTGTCAAATAAATATCTCATTTGTGAGAAACAAAGTGTACAAAAATTATTCTGCTCAAATTCGTCTACATAATCACAAACAAAAGATCAAAGGAAAGTTTTAAAATGAATTAATTACATGCTTAGAAAGGGTGTCCTCAGCCTGAAAGCCTGGTAGTGCTGAGCTGTAGAGCAGCAGTAGAGCATCCTCTGGTATGGATGAGGGGAAACATTTTTAATCTAAAAATGGGAGGAATGGGGAAAAGTAGATTTGAGCGAAGGGGAGAGCAGCCTGAAAGTGGTGTGGTTTCATTTAGAACGTTTTCTTTTTAAATACCTCACTGAAGGAAACAAGTAATGCTGCATCTGAACCAAGCAACTATTCATAATGAAAAGCAAACACAATGACGGGGAAGAAGGGTTGCAAGGACTGTGGAGCAGAGGTGGGTCTCCTTCAGTATGGCTGGTGTCTGTGGAGACTTGGTGGATGGCTGCAGGAGGTCGTGGCTTGGCTCCTGTACTGGTCCTGTTGGTGGGTCATACCCCTGGCACCCTGGCTCAGCACTGTGTGTGGTAGGAGCCAGTGGAGCCCAGCAGCTGAACCTCAGCTTGTGTGTGGCTTCATGCAGGCGCTGGGTTTTCATCGTCAGGCTTTAGAGCACCTGGGAGTGGACTGGTGGTGGTGGTACTGTGGTACCATGGGGAAGAAAAGTCCAGTTGCCTGCTGGATGTGTGCTCTCCTGTCCAATTTCCCAGAGCCCTCACCCAGCAGTGCAGCTCACACCTGCTGTCAGGTCACGGGCAGAGCTCCACAGTCACTCACACATCCTTTTCAGTCGTGCCTGAATCTGACTGTATTTCCCAGTGTATGCTCAGGTTTGGTGAGGGAAAGATGCACCGAACACAGCTTGTCTGGGCTCTGGGGGAAGATAAACACCAAATTAGCAGAGTGTTTTTTAGAGGTGTGTGGCTCGGGTGTATCATGTTTATCTCCTGAAAGGGTTCTTCCTGTTTCAGATTTCTGTGAAACGGAAATGTAAAATGCAGAGCGATGACCACTTTTCTGAAAGGAAAGCACAAGGCTGCAGAATATAAATATGTCATATTTCACCAGTCTTGATGTGTTTCTGTGTAGACTGAGCAGTCAGAATACCTGTCCTTTGCTGTACAGACCTTATGCATGAGGCTGCCATGACATGTAGCGTAGATTTGGTCACAGAGCTGGATACAGGTGCAGTTTCAGCAGGTGCCATTGCCAAAAAGTGCAGAAAAACAAAGGAAGGGAAGGTTAGCACCAGCTGGTGTTGTGTGTGTGTGTGAATAGACACCCTTTTTCTCATGTTGCTGTTAGTGGCAGTGGTCAAGGTGTGTGTTCAACAGTAAGGGCCTCAGCCGTCAAGAGCAGTGATAGCCTGGGTTTAGACACGGGCCAGTTGAGTGATTTCCCTGCTGAGGTCACACAGCTTGGAGGCAGCGTTTAGGCTAAGGTGTGCTTGTTCCTCAGAACCTGCTGTTGGCACGGCCCTGGGGATGGTCATCAGCCAGACGTGGGCTGCAGCAGAGGAGATGGCATTTCTCCTCAGTGCCAGATTATCCTCTTCTGCACTTCAGCTATTTATAATGCCCTTCTGTTGGACACAGTTGTTTCTCTTTTACATTTACATGTTTTTCTGTGGTTCCAACAATTACTTATTTTGGGGAGTAGCTTGTGCTGAAATACAAGACTGCTCTGCGTTCTCCATACTCGAGCCATTATCCAAATAAAGGAATTAGGTGCTTAATTCTAGAGTTTTCAGCCCTCCTCCTGGGTGATCTCCAGGTGGCCAGGCCCCATGTGGGTACAGAGAAAAGTGTAAGGTCTCTAGCCTGTGCTGCTGTGGGGAGAGCAGTGTACCCCAGTTCCTCTCCACAGTGCCAGCAGCCAGGGCAGCTCTCCGCTGGCTTGGCTTCTTGGAGTGCCTGACCTACGGCTGCTCTTGGGAATGGCTTGTGAACATTGGCACTGGGGTCCCCCTGCAAAATGAAGGGGCATCTGGTTCTGGGGGAGCCCAGGTGCAGTGGCCCTTTCCACACTCCTGGCATCCGAAAAGCACAGCACAAAGCATTTGGCAATGAGGGTCGAGCAGCGCTGAGGGGAGAGGTGCTGAGGGAAGAGGTGCTGGGTGCCCATGGCCACGCTCTGCTCCGGTTGCAGGCGTGGGTTTTGAGCACCGCGTCCCTGTCCCGGCAGCACTGTGTTCCCGTTTGGTGGGAGGTGCAGCAGCAGAACTGAGCCCTGGCACACCATACGAGCTGTCCCAGCAGACCTCTCATCATCCCTGTGTGACTGCTTTGAGCTGCCAGGCTGGCTGCTTGGGAGTTCTGTGTGCATGGTGGCGATTTTTGGACTCCAGGGCTTCCAGTAACTTCCAAGACCCTGGCACTAGATGGGGCTTTAATCTCCTTGCACTTAGAGGTCTGTTTGGTTTAACCACAAATTGAAACCAGGGAAAATAAAAGCCAGTGTGTATGCCAGCTGCTACATTTACAGTGACCTTTTCCCCTTTTGTTAGCAGGGTGGTGTAAATTATAGTTTGAATTTAATTTAAATGAAAATTAAAACATTGCAGCAGAATCTCCTTGATCCAGCAGGTGCTTTATAATCACTCTTTCCAGCACCCTTTAATGTGCTCTCAGGCTTGTGGGAGAGGTTCCTGTAAGTTAGATAAGCTGAAAATACACCACATATTTAAGCTAATAACTAGGCTGTGCTGAATGCAGGTAATGCCATTTTCTGAACAAAGTTCCTGTTTATATTTTGGGATGGGGTGGGGGTGACCAAGCCTTCTGTGTTTGCTCATTCAATAATGCATTTGCATTTTTGCTTCAGCCAACAATCCAGAATCATCTGTTATCAGTCACTTTTCCATTTTTTCTCCACGTGTTACCCTTGAAGATACCGAACAAACAGAAACAAATAAAAAATGGCTTTGAAACTGCCGTGTTTAATACTTTTCATTTAGCAAGCACCCTGTCTTGAGGGCTGCACAGCACATTCCAGAAATTTAAGACCATCTCTGCCTTCCACAGAAATCACTGGAAGTAGCTTTAGTTTTGTTCCTGCATGCCTGTGTTCTTATCAGCAAGAGACTGGTTCAGTCACAACCATTGTCCAGATACTGAGGTAGCAGAGTGTGTAATCGGTTCTATTCATGCACCCTCTGCTGCTTTATTAAATGGTTTCATATAGTGAAAGAGGCAATAGATACTTGGGAAGAAAAGCAGAAGGCAGGCTGTGCTCCGGAGGTGATAACGAGGAGAAGATGGCATGTTGCATCTCACTCCCATCACCTTCTCAAGGTCTGAGCCTTCGGTGTCTTTCACCTTTATCAGCAGGACGAGGGAATAGGGAATCACAGGTACCATGGGGTGAAACCTCTGTGGAGAACTTCACGGAAGGGCAGCATTGCCTGTGTGAGCAGGCTCATGTTTCGGGGTGATTTTTGCTAGGAGGCTGTTAAGGAGCCGTACTGGATGCAGGAGGGTACATGCAGCGCTGCAGGCAACGGTGCTTGTGTACAGCAATCCGATTACAGCATCGGCTGCCCTGAGCAGGGAAGCAGCACAAGCAGCTTTCAGAAAAAGCCCCTGAAAGTAATTTTAGAAGGGTGTCTCATAGCTGACCTGGTGAAGTTCTGATGGCTCCTTGTGACCAGATTAAGTGTATTCAAAGTTGTAATTTCCACATCAATCACTGGAAGTTTGGTGTTTAAGTGCCTTTAAGAATTTGTTTTTATGAGGCTATTGCTGGTTGCACTGGGGCTGTAAAATGTCATTAGTACTGGTGGCAGGGAAGTAGTTTGCCACCCTTTGAAGACAGAAGTAAATAGCAGGAACATGCTGATATGTGGTTGAGAGCCATGAGAAGTTGTAATTTGTGGTGGCACAAAAAGGGTAAATATAATTTCTTTACACGTTCATTTTCTATGATTGTTTCACTTTACAAGAAGTAGCTTATAAAGTTACTGAAGATCAAAGCATGCTGGAACATTCTTTGTTATTTTTGGCAGCTCCTCTGCTGTGTGTGTGGTCATTGTTTCATTAAATGGGTGGATGTAGCTGGTAAACTGTCCTTGGGCACTGCCGTCATTACACAGAAGCCTATCTACAGAAGTAAGTGTCAAAATCCACACAGGGCATAAACTGACTTGTATTTCTTTGTTGATGCTCTGTCTCATTGTCCCAGATACCAAGTGCCTGCAGAACTCTTCCTTCCTTGTGAGTGGGAAGGAAGATGTGTACCTACATATCCAAAGATGGATGAATGATTTACCCACAGCTTCCTCTGACCTAAGGACTTGTAGTTTCCCCTTTGTAGAGATGGAGGCTGATTGTAGATCAGCTGTAAATGTTCAGATAACTAAGTGTAACCCCTGAAGCCTGGGTAACAGCTTGGCAAGTAAGCTGAGCATGTTCAGAGGCTGCAGAGCAAAGGAATCTGAGATGCCTCTAAGGACTGATGAGTTTGTAGGGAGTAAGACAGCAAGACCGTATTTACACAGATAGGTGCTGCCTGTGGTTTTGCTGTGCTACATTTAATTTCTGCCCAAGGTGTGCTTTATGCCCTTGCTTTAAGAAACCCCTGACAAGTGTGCTCTTGTCTGCGTGGCTGATGTCTTTAGTGGCCCCTTTCAGTGCAGGTGTACAGAACTGTGGACACAACTTCAGTGTTACTTGTGCCCATGCCACAGGCAGGTACGAAATCCCCTCCTTGTCCCCTCCTGCTGCGTTGCACTTGCTCATGCAGAGCCTGGTGCTGGGGAGTGGTCGGTCAAACTGAGACTTTACATGGGCAGGACCGTGGCACTTGGAGAACAGGGCTGCACTATCCCTGTGCATCCTTTTGTGCACCAGACTAAGTCCACAGGTAGGGATATGTGAAATGTAAAAGTTGATTGGGGAAGAAATCCATCTTTTCTGCAGCATGCTGGGGAAATACTCCTGTGTAATTAACGAGGTTCTCGTTAGGGTTTTCCCCTTTAAGTGCTTTGCACTACTGAATGTGCAATATTGGAAATTCAAACTGGCCGCAGAGGGAAATGGAAATAAATCACTGAACCAGTCTAAACGATCCTTACAGCTTGCAGGGATCAGGCTAAGGAAGCTGTGCAAGGGAGCAGCAAACATGCTCTTACCTCTGTTGGTGTAAACCCAAAGTAATACTACAACCCCCAAGGGAGCAAGTCTAGAGCAGTATGTGTCAGCCTGCTCTGGGAGGGAAGCTCTGCCTCCAGGTAATTATTAATTATTATTAAAATCTGATTCTTGTACTGCTTTATTTACCTTCTGTAGTAGATGCTTCTTGGGTTGGATGCCTCAGACACTTGAGGACAACACACTCTGTGAATGCTGCTTCAAAAAAATGTGGTGTGGAGCTCTCCTCTTGCTGTGTGGGCAGCCTGGCAGGAGGACAGTGCTATGGAAGGGCAGAGATGGGTTTGGTACCCACCCAGGGCCTGAATGGTTCGTGTCCTGTCACTCCTGGTCTCTGAGGGACTCCTGGTTCCAGAGAATTGGGTCCGTAGTAACTGTGGCCACCAAAACCATGGGAAGCTGCTTATGACCTAATCCCAGGGTTCCTCTTTAGATGTTACTGGGTGGGTCTTCTCCTCACACAGGCTGTTAATTGCCCAAGAAGAGAAAGGGAACCAGCAGCTGTGTGTGACCAGTGCTGTGGTGTGTGCATCGCACCCTGCCCTGATCCCAGGACACAGCAGACCTCGGGAACTGAAATGATGACACTCGCAACACGCTCTGCCGTTAAAGTGCTGAACATTGCTTGTTGCTTCACCTCCAAACCTGACCTTGAACCCCAATCTCTGTACAGGACTGTCTTTTTGGAGGCTTTGGCTGGATGGAGAATAAGAATAGGACAGTTAGTGTGCATGGGAGCCCTCAGCAAGGCAGGAGATCCGTTGTGGTATCCAGTCAGACATGACCCGCAAAGAGTGAATGAGAGTCTCATGTTCCCTTCTCGCCGCCTTCTTGATAGGTAAAGAAAGCTGTGTTTGTTTCTTTAAATAATTCTGCTGTTTATCTCAGGAATGCCTGTGCTGCTCATCCTGTGACAGCCAAGAAAAGCTTTTTGAAATCTCACGCCTCAGCGTTACAGGTTTATTCTATCATTTGCCGTAGCACTGGCTCTTAATCACCGTGCAGCCCTTGGGTGAAGCAAGGCTTCAGCTTCCATCGTTAGCCACCTCCCCGCACCCGCCACGTATTAATCATTATATCAACCGCTTTGGTTCATCTTTATTTCTCTTCAGCAAGCAAATGAGGGCACAAGCCAAAGTCTTTTGTCTCTATCACAGCTGAATATTAATGGGTGAGCAGGAAACAATTTTGTCACTTTGCTCCTCCCTGGAAGAGACAAAACTACTTCTTGGATACGAGAGGCTGAGGCGCAGAACGAGCAGGGGGCTGCTCTGCAGTGCTGGGGTCGATGCTCAGCAGATCTGTTTCTGGGTCTCCAGAGACCGTGGCTTCAGAAATGCGTAGGTGTGGGTTTGGGCAGCTGGCAAGCAGGACTGTTAGAGCTCTGGGTCCCTGGGGTGGCTGGACCCTGGTGAGGGCTGCAGTGAGAACATGGACGCTTGCCAGAGCAAGAGGTGGGCTCAGAAGTGAGCCTTGTCCTCCAGCCTCCAACTGCTCTTCTCTCCACTTCAGCTGTTTTTTGTCTCTGCCTTCCCAGGTCACACCACTTATGCTTGAGCCGGCTTCCGGAGGGGCTGGCATGAGAGGGTCAGCAGGAGCACAGAAAGCCCCGAGCTGTGGATAACTCCCAACCTGACCTTCTGTTCTGAGCAGTTACCAACAGCTGGGAAAGGTCAAATCATCCGACTCTCCTCTTAGCAAAAGAATGTGGCTGCTGTTAACAGTTTACTGGCCAAACGAGGTGCGTTCAGCAAGCATATGACTTGTAGGACTGGAGTAGTCATCTCCTCTGACTCCATGCGGTTGGGGGGTCCCTCTGGGGTTCTCTTGGGCTGGGTGGTTTGGGGGACGGGAGCTGGGGTGCTCTGCACTGCTGGCCTCTCAAGGCTTTCCTGGTGCCTTGTCATGGCACGACTGGTTCTGCCTGCTCCCATGTGAAGACAGCATCATATTCAGGGCAGAGGCACAGCACAGCAGCAGCTCTTTTATTCTTTAAAGGCCATTTGTAAAAGTAAAGGGCTAAATGCTGTTTCACTCATACTGGGTTTTTTTTCTGGTGGCATCAAAAGAAACTCATTTAAATAAGCACAATGTTTCCCCTGTGCTTCCTTTACATGACATTTTTCACAGACCATGGGGCAGAATGTGCTGCCTGCTGTTGCCGTGTATTCTGCATACAGGGGAGCATCCAAGGCTCACGTAGCAGTGCTGATGGTGAGTAGTTGCTGTGTTTCTACCTGGGCAAGCCCCATTGTGCCATGGTCCCCATTTCTTGACTGTAGAACACTGGATTCTGGTTCTTGTTGCAAGTAGCAAACAGCAGCTCATGGAGTAGAATTATTTTGCTGTAGTACCAAAGCGTTGCTTGTCTTATTGGAGCAGCAGCCTTGTCCTGATGGAGCAGCAGGCTACCCTGTGCAAACCTGGTTCAGGATGCAAAGATACGGTAGTCACAGAGCCTAGCCCTCACTATGCAGAGGATCCTTTGTCCTTCAGTGGGTTAATGACAGTTGCTTTCCACTTTGGGCTCTGATAATGGCAACTGTAACACTTGCTGCAGCAGCTGATGAGCAAAGGGACGGGTGGTTTTCTGTGTTTTCTGGAGGCCAGTGTGGTGCCACTGTTGGGTCTTTGCAGTTCCCTCTCCTTAATGCCAGGAAAGAGCGAGCATTTGAATTTCCTAAAACAACAAACAAACCAACCACCAGCCCCGCGTTTTTTGTGGCCAGCCCCTCACAACTGCCCTGGACTCTGCTCAGTTCTTTCTATTGAACAATTTTAGCATTAGGCCCTTGTAAAGTTTGCTCTGAAATGGACTCAGTCCAAACCTTTTGTTGGTTCAGAACAAGTTATAGAGAGCAGACCTTTCTCTCTTGTTTAATATGTATAAGCCCCTTTCACAAGCTCTGTCCAAAGAACATTCAGTTAATTACTGACGGCATCTTGTTATTTGGAGCCACGGCTGGCAAGGGAAGGGAACCTGCTCTGGGGAGCATGCACGCCATTCTTTGTGACTGCTTTGTTCCCTGAGCCCCACTGAGCACTGCACCTTCCTCTGGCCAAGGGGAGACCCTCAATGTCTCCAAATCACTTGGTGCTCCCACACGGGGAGGAGCGACTCAGGTGAGGCAAACTGTGTCTAGGACCAGAATGGAGCAGCACAAGGAGGGTTTGGGTGGCTGCCAGCCAGGGGGAGTGGAGCTGACTTCCCTGCTTCCCCATCCAGTTAGCCTTTCCACGCCAGAGCAGGGCTGGGCAGGGGTGCAGAGATGCTGCCCTGGGACACTATGTGCTAGGTGTTTTCCAGAGTGAGTCACTGATTTTTTCAGTGTGAGGTGGTGTGGTTCAGATCTGTGTCTCAGCGTAGCTGCCAACTGATGGGCAACCCTTCTGTTTCCAGCAGAGCTCGGCTGATCCCAAAAGGGCTGGCACATAGGTTTCCTGACACCCTTCTCCCAGGCCAGGGGATCCACAGTCATGTTGCACGCCTTTAAGAGAATGGTGCCTGTACCCATCCTTTGTGCTGGGGAAGCCTGAGCCTGGTCAGCAGATGGGGAGGGACCACGCGCAGGGATGTTGTAGCAGGCTATGAGGGCTGCTGCCCTTCTGTTAGTCCTGTTCCAGCTCCCGTGCTACAGACCAGGAGCTTCATGCAGCAAGAGCACTGCTGGAGCTCCACAGCCTCCCTTGTCCCTTGGCATGGGGAGTGGGGGGCGGCCAGCAGCCCCTGCCCCAGGCTGACCCTGACCAGGCCTGCAGATATGCAGCAGTCTGCATGGCTCACGCACTCTGGGCACACGAGGTGGGAATGGCTTTTCCTCACATGCATTGTTGCTGTACAAAGCAGAGGCTCGATGCTAATCCCCTGGGGAGCTGCAGCAGGAGCTGCCTGCTCAGACTGTGCCACCACTGTTAGACCCAGGTGTAGGAGCACTGCGGCCTTGCTCAGGCACAGAGGCACCGCGTTCTCTCATGGAGTGAGCAGAGCAGGGCCTGGGCATCACTCCTGGCTTTGGGCAGAGGCAGGGCCCAGACGAACAGCTCTTGGGGCAGTTGGTTTCTGCTCCTGGCTGCAGTGGAGCGTGGATAGTCACCAGGCAGGAGTCCAGCCTCTGCCTGAGGAGATGACACATGGCACTGTGGGAGCGGGATGGGACCCCTGTGTTGCCATGTCGCTGCCAGTGTCTGCAGCTCCTTCCCTCCTCCAGCGAGGCTCGGCTGTGCTCCTGCCTGGTACATACCTGGGGCAGACCGACTGTGCCTGGCTGCCCATGCCCTCAGAGGACAGCCGCTCCTTCCCAACAGGAAGAAGGGAGCATCCAACTGCAGACACGGTTGCCTCTCCGTAAATAGCAAACCAAGTGACCTAATTCCGCGCAGCAGCTCTTCCAGGCGTCCCTCAGCAGGCTCTGTGGCCGGCCGTGCTGGAGCTGACTCATCACTTCCAGTGCTGCAGAGATTGGAGCTTTCAGGCCCTAAGGATTTCGCTGTTTCTTTATTAATTTTGAATTGATTAAAATGAATTTTTAAAATACCAGGAGAGACTTGCCTAAAGAAATGGTTACAAAAAAGGAAGGAAATAATCAGTCTGTGGGAGTTAACTGTGTGCTTAACAATCTCTGGCTCGTACAGCCATGAGCGCCCATTGTGGCTTGGAGGGGTCTTATGTCAGCTAGTCTGTCCCGGTGGGCTAGCAAAGACAGGATTAATCTGTCATTATAAAAATGTGAGAATACAAACTGTCCTTGCTTATAGCCACTGCAACCCACCGGTCTCCTCACCCACAGCAGGATGGTATTGTGGGCTTGCTTCTGCTCTCAGCTACCAGCCTTCATCCAGAAGTCAGGATCTCCTGGGGAAGCACATCCCTGCAAGAGCATCCTGTCATCTGTGCCTGATGAATCCCCTTGCATGGTCCAGAGGCTCCCTGGGGTGGCTTGTGGGTGTCTTACTGGAACGGGCTGTCGGGTCCCCTGCTCAGCCTCCATGTAAGGGTGCCATAGTGAGCGTAGGCAGCAGCAGATGGGTGGAGGATCCTTTTCCCCACCATCAGAGGACAGTCATAAGCAAGTTTTCCTCTGGGCCCTTCTCACTTGGTGTTCGTGCTCCCACTCTGTGGAATGGAAGCTGCCTTATGCTGTGAAACAAGAGGATTTCTGTCCCTTAGGACTTCCATCTGCTCCCCTGTAACCGCACAAGTCAAGGCCGCACGCCTGGTGGGCTCCAGAGATAAGGAACCCCTCCCTCTCCCGGGGCTAGAGAGACAGGTCAGAGTCCCCTCCCCACAGGGGGTTCATCCAGGAACACAGCACCCCTGTGTCTGCCCAGGTGGGACTGGAGAAGTGACACATGGTGCTGCACTGCAGGGGCACGGGTCTGGTTTGAACTTGTCAGTCAGGAAGGGTCTTGGCTCCAATGAAGGTCAGGGCCAGCTCAGGCAGCAGAACAGCAGACAAATAAACAAGTTAAGGGAAAGGAAAAAGGCAGGTGGAAAGCCCTGTGGTGCTTCAGAGAAGCAGAGCAGGAAGCTGAGGAGGGAAGGGGCAGAACATGGAATTCACCTGGAGATAATGAAGCAGCAGGTTCTGTCAGCTCCTTTTATGTCTGCTTAAATAGAGAGACCTGCTATTTTAGTGACACTAAAGAATAAAAACTGACGGAAAAAACCCACCCAAACCTCTGCAAAAACAATCTGACACTTGCTCCTGATTGAAGTAATGGAGCATGCAGAGAAGAAGCTGCATAAAAGCATCTTTGGTCTGGTTTAAAAACCCCTCTAGAAGGTACAGCAGTATTACTCATACCCTGTTAACCTATCTCTCTCTTCTCATCTCTAGCTCTCAAAAACTGAGCCTCTCCAAACTCATATGCCAAAACAGACCTGTTTTTCCTGACTGTGCCCTGCACTCGGCTATCAGCCTTGCCTGCAATGCTGTGGAACAGATAGTGCTGTAGAAGATCCTGGTTGATGAGCGACACATAGTTCCCCTTCACCTTGAGCATCAAGTGGTGCCAGCTGGGATGATGGGGAGGCCCATCATTCTCTTGTCCTTCAAGATCAGGTAGGATGGGTTCTTCCTCAGTTTGTGATGCTCTGCGATCAGCAGTGGGGCTCTGTCATGGGTGGGTCACCATTTCTGCACTGTGCTCCCTTGGGCTTCTCCTCAGAGGCCTACGAGAGATGGCAAAGGGATGGTTTGCTTGGTGTACCATGCAGAGCAATGCTTTACCTGAGAGTGGCTTATGTGTAGGCTTTAACGGGTTTTACATTTTTTATGACCAAGGTGGTTTCCAAATTAATAAATCATAGAAAAAAATCCTTCCTGTGCTTAAACAGACTCAGATTTGGTGTTTTACTCAAATTAGGAAACCATTAAGTAGGGTAAGAAGAACACTGGGTTACAGAATGTTCTTGCTTCACTCATTTTGTCAATTGCAATTTTAGTTTTAATTATTATAACACGCCAGAATGTTCTGTTTAATTTACAGTAGCGTATTTCTGTACAGTAATGGGATTAGTGACATGAGGCTTGCTGCAGCACTTGCTGTTTACTCTTTGCTGAGTAATATACATGTCAATTATATGCATATTAGAATGGCTTTGAAGTATATATAGACTCAGCTGGAGGGTTAAGATGTTTTAGGCTTGCTTGTTCCTCAGGTAGCTAAAAATAGCGTCATCTAAGACCCAGTGGTAAGACGCACATGGGATCAGCGTGAGCACTCGTGGGGGCAGGTTCTGACAATGTGAAATTGTTCTGCTCTCTGACGGGCCAGGCCCCAGCCAGCAGAGAGCTTGTTCCAGGCTTCTAAGGGCCATGCTCTTGCAGCAGGCTGTGTTACTCTTCTGTCCTTCTCAGTAAAAAATACCTAACAAGACTCTGCTCCCCGTCCTGTGCAAGGTGTGGCCAGGGCTGCCGAAGCCCTTCTGCTGGCAGTGAGGAGCACGGCTGGCAAGGTCAGAGCTGTGCTGGTCCTGAAACAAAACAAAATGCTGCCAGGTTCACAAGGCAAACAGACTTGGAAATAGAGAAAATACTGTTTCACGTTTTTATCACTCAGCTGTGCTATTCGTAGTAGCAGTAGTAGACATAACATTTGCAGGAAGAAATGTGACAGGTCTATTCAGCTGGCAGTTTCTCTGAACGATCCCACATCTTGCCAGCAGTTCTCATCCTGTGGAGAAGGTTGTGTGTAGTTACCTAGCAAGACAACTGGCTGCCTTCGTTATGCATTACCGTCTTCTCCAGCCAGAGATAAGACATGCCCAGGTATGCCAGGAATTAAAACAACCAAACATGTCCATTCTTGTTTGGTGAAAAAGCTGCCTGGTGTTCTCCAGGCAAAGCAATTACCTTCTCTGTATTGTCACAGGTTCTGCTGTTTAGTGGTAACAGCTGTCAAGCATCAAACAACCCACAACAAAACAAACAAACAGAAAAACAGCCCAGGATATTCTTCCTAGCAAGTACCCTACCCTTCTCAGTGCTATTAGCTCCAGGCTAAGGATGCTGCTCCTGACAGGAGGGGTTGACCCCTCCAGCTGTACAGCAGCCAGCCTCCTGGGCCATGTCTTTCCTCTCCGTGCTCTTACAGAGGCTGCTGTGACACACGTGTGCAGCATCAGTGCTTTCATGCAGCCCGTGTGGCCTTGTGAAAGCACAGACTGCCTGGATGAACAGGAGCTGGGGGATTTGCCCCTCAAAATTCATTGCCAGTGGACAGGTCGTGATTTAGCTGCATTTTCCTTATCCCTGTGGCTTCCGGGGGGACCTGCAGTCACCTGCGCCTGCTGCAGTATGAGTGGTCAGGGCATGAAGCTTTGCCACAGAACCATGCCAGGCATTTCCACAGGTGCTGCTGGGGAGAGGCCGTGCCGCACGCCCTGCAGGTCCTTCCCGACTCGTAGCCTTCCCCCTTCGACAGGGTGAGTGGGGTCCATAAATTGTGTGAGCCAGCAGAGCCCACAGGGCGGCCAGTGGCTCCCTGAATAGACCCCAGAGGGGAATAGAGCTCATTGGAACGGGGATCGTGGGGATGGACAAAGGTGATGGGATGCTGGGAGAGCAATGCAGAGCAGCTGACTCAATCTCATTGTGAAGGGGACCCAAGGGTGGCCTTTGATTTAGATAAACAGCTATCAGCAGCTAAATGGATCAACTGGGGCTGCAGATGTCTCCCTGAGGTAGACAGACTGACGGTGGGGAGGAGGGAGAGGGGTTACCTGGGTCAGCCCAACCTAAAGGAAAACATCTAAGCAAGCAAAGGAGTGTCAGAGCAATGGGCTTGGGCTGGTGCCAACCCACCTATCCTTTCCTGATGCCCAGCATCGTGGCGCTGAGCAGAGTGTGGAGTCTGGGAGTCACATTGGCATGGCAGCTGAGCTGTGGTTTGTGGTCACTAACTCACATCTGCACTGTGCTTCCAGTGTATTTTGTGTATTTTGTCCTGACGGTTGGAAATCTTGGGTGCAGGTGGCAGCAGGAGTGCCCGGGTGCTGGCAGGGCTGGTGGCTTTTGGGCCCCTCACGCCACATGGTACCAGCGCTTGTTACAGCTCCGCGCACCCCATGACTGACTGCTCTCTTCCCCCCGAGCCGCAGGGAGTGCCCCCTTAGAAGGACAGGGTGTCAGAGGGGTGATATCCCCTATGCTTTGTTTAAACATCCCGGTGCTTCACTGCAGAGATGTCTGCGTTTCAGTAAAGCCCAGTATTGCTCAGGACAGGTATTGCTCAGATGGGTGATGGAGTCTGAGCTCCAGCAGATGATGAGCAGAAACCAAATGTTCCTTTTTCAAACACAAAAACAACTTTCCTGCAGAAAAACAGCAGCATAGTATTCAGCCAAGGAATGGAGAGCTTCCTCCCTTCTGAAAACTCCTTTTGTCTCTGTCTGTCAACTTCTGCCCCTTTATTGTTTTTCCTACAAGCAGTGCTTTCAGATAGGCATCTTCTGGGAAGCTCTGCTGCCTTCTCTTGTGTTGCACAAGGCTCAGGCATCTTAAGTGACACTGAACTGCACATCAGTACTGGCATAAAACCCCTGTCCCCTTCCTCAGGCACCCCTGGCCATGATAAATGGTGTGATTCCTGGGTTTATGTGCTACGTCCCCTTATTTCAGAGACCTCAGTGCCCATCGTGGGCACAACCCTTCCCCAAGAAAACTTTAGAAAGACACAATATGTGTTTGCTTAAGGCTCTGCAGAATTAATGTCCAGGGTAAAATTTGGCCCATGGTATTTTATGACACCAACTTGTAAATAATTTTGTTTCTAAGCATAAAGGTTTGGGGACATGAAAAACTGCAGGGCTCTGGGTGGAGCAAAGCTAGACCCCTCCTTGTCATATGTGCCATGCAGCATGAGATGGGATGGTGATGAGCTGCCCTCATCGTTGAGGCAGAGCATGTTCAGGCTGGAATGCAGTTCACAAGCAGCTGGTGCAAATTACTTTTACAGTGATAGGTTAATTTGATGAGTGTCCATCCAGATAAACAAGACTCTATTGTTCAGTCAGTAACAGGCTCTTTGTGATTTAGTCTTGTTGATTTTTTAAAAACTGTCAGCATCAAAACACAGGCTGGTGGCCTGTGGCTTCCCATCCTCATGTATGCACCACAACCACTGAGCACTGGATTAGTGAAAAATGGCCTGTGCCTAACTATCTGGTCAGCCAGGCTCTGCCCATCATCTGAACCCCCAGAGCACAGTGCCAGTGCCACTCACAGGCAGCATGGTGACACTGGGCTTGTGCTGGGACGCAGGGATGCAGCCAGCACTGCCCTGTGGATCGAACAGTAGCTTGTCCTGTGTCCTCCTACAAGGAGAACATCTGCAACAGTTATTTGTGCAAACCCTTCAGCACGACCTTAGACAGGACTCTGTTGGTCCATGTTGGTCCATGCAGAGTCCTGTGGTGCCTTCTCTCATTTCTCTACGGAACGTGTGTGTGCGCGTGTTGCAGAAGGGCAGAAAATCATTGAAACAATTACTCTTTTTTTTCCTTCTAATTTGCTCGTTAGGGATTTGTTAGAGGAAACCTAGGCAGTGAAGGAAGTAGGGAAGTCTCATCAGGAGCAACACCCACGTGCAGTTATGAAATGCCTGCATGCACCTGAATGCAATCCATGCAGAGCAGCTGGATTTAAAATGCAGCACAGAGCAGAGCAGGGCAGCTGGAGCATCTGTACAGGAATGGGAGAGCCTGGGGGGCAGCAGGCAGGGACCCCAGCCGTGCCACCTTCCTCCTGGCTGCGACCGCTCCCTCTGGAAGGAGGGGAGTGGGAATGTCTGTTTGGCCTGGTGAACTCTTCCAGCTAACACTTCTTTCATCTAGCATTCCAACTGTTGGAGGGATCTGTATTTTTATATGAGTTTTAAAAACATATATATAGGGGGTGAGGTTGGGTAAATGTTCATTATAAAAGGCCCCAGAAATGCTGTGCTTCTGTCTCTGAGCACAAAGAGAAGCCACAGAAGCCCCAGGATAAAAGCTTGTGAAGGGTACCTCAGGCAGCCATAACATGATGTGTTATGGCTGCCTGAGGTGTGTCAGTGTTTGGGGTCAGAAACGCTTTGTTTGTGAGCAATGGTGTGATGACGGTATGATGATGGTGTGAGGACAGATTTCGGCTGCCCAAGTGCTGTGGGGAGATGGGCGCTTGCTTGCCTGCAGCATCTCCCCACGCTGGGGGAGCAGGTGCCAGGGCTGCGGCAGCCTCCTGGCAGCCAGAGGGAAGAGGCAGGCTGGGGACCCCACCATGGGGACCCCAGTACGCAGGTCTGGAGGAGTTGCAGGTGGCTGCAGAAGTGTTCTGCAGGAGCCCTGGCTGCTGGGACAGGCGTGCCGTTCCATCCTTCCCTCACTCGTCCTCTGGTGAGAGCAGCTCGGGTGCCTGCCTGCAGCACAGCAGGGAGCGAGGCCCGGGCGCAGGCCCTGCGCCGTGCAGCTCCCGTGCTGCCAGCACTGCCTTTCCTGCAGCAGCGATGGCACGCGGCACTCCCAGCTCCATAAAGAACCTTGTAGGCTTCGCTGCTTCACAGGCTTTTGAAGGTGCTGGGTTTCTAGTGCTTCCTTTACCAGGCATTAACCACACGGCTTCTTTAAGTGAAATAAAAATACATTTATCTCCATACTTATCTTGCAGTCTCAATCTCGTCATACCTCTAATTTTAACGTAGGCTGAGTCACTTTCATCCTACGGCTTTAAAATCAGGCTATGGAGCATGGTCTTGTTCTGGTGTGTTTGGGAACTAGAACAATTTATCTCTGTCTCTTAGTCAGATCTGTCCTGCCAAGCTGCCATCACTCGGTGCTCCCAGATACAAAAATAACATAGAGCCAGGCATGGTTTGCAGAGTTCCTTTTATTACTGTAAGCAAAACTGGAACATGAGGGATGCCAGCTTACATTGTGGGGCTTGATTTATCAAAATAAATTAAGTGAAAGTATTAGTTCCTATGCAATATTTAACCTTGCTTTGACACAATTCCTTGGGGAGAATTGGCGTTGTGTACACAGTGCTCCCTTCTCTGTTTTGTCTCTCTGGGCCCACTGGCTCCTCTCCTTCCTGCCTGCCTGCCAAGCCCTCCTCTGCGGCTGCCATGGTCAATGAGGTTACGCCTAACGTGCTCTTCTGTCCATTGTTCATTGGGGTTTTGCAAATCAAAGGACTTCAGTGTGACTTGGCATGAGGAATACAGGTGGGAGAGCTGTGGTCTGGCAGCGCTGGGAGCTGCTGGGAGAAATGGTGATGTGAAGCCTGGACCCTACGTAGAGCTGCTTCTGGTGCGGCACTGTCCTGCAGCATGCTGGAGCCTCACGGGAGGTGTATGGGGGCAGCCAGACCAGCCCTGTGGATCCGCTGTGTGGCTGTAGTGTTCCTCCCAGGCTGGTGCAAGCTTCACCTCCCGTCTCCTGATGTGGAGTGTGGGTTTTGGCCTATAAAGTGACGTGAAGCCTGGGGATGATTTGAATCCTAGAGTACCAAACAGGTATTAAAAACCTCTGCTCAGCTCTAGCACAAGTCCCTTTGTACTACTCAGAAGGCTCCAGTTCACTCAGCTGGCCTTGACGAGACTCAAGGTAGTCCGTACTTACAGAAACAGGCTAGCAGTTCTTAGCCCATCAGTGGAAACAACATGTCCTTCAATTGGTTTTAGTTGGCTTTCCTCTGTTTATTTTCAGCCTCTGAACCGTTGCAACCCCAATTTACTGGTCTGCTCTGTGAAAGTAAAGCATCTTACAATGGCAAAGAAACCCAATAGGTTACTCAGCAGGGGGTTTTGTTTGGAGCAGAAGTGACTATCTGCTATCTGCAGGAAAAATTGGTTTGGTGGAAGAAAGACTAATAATATAACATATAATTCTGTGTTTTCCACCTTTATGATTGTGTATAAGCAACAGCAAAGTCAACAGACATTCTATTGCCTTGTCACGCCGCGATTACAGCTTGTGATGTGAAGTCCTATCCTGTCTCTGTGAGGCTGCTTGCATACCCAGCAGTGCCCAAGACCTCAGGATAACTCAAATGGGAGCCCCATGTGCTTGCAAAGGGAGTGAAGGACGTTTCCTTGCAGCTGTTAGGCACAAGCTTTGGCTCCTCTCTGCTGCAAGGCAGAGCAGGCTTTACTGTGCTGCCGCCTTGCCATGGGGCTTTCCAAAACCCCCTCGCTCTTGAGATGCTCCTGCTGCCCTGCGCTGACCCAGCAGAGCTGGGAGGTGCCTGCGTCTGGCCCTGCCTCGGTGGTTCACAGCCCCTGACACCGCCGCGTCTCACTGCCGGTTCCCTGCAGGCTGCACAGCCTCGCCTCATCCGTTTGTAGCCAGAGCTTCATCTGCTGCTTTTTAAAAAGCCCAGCAGAGATGGCTCTCCAGCCAGCTAGGCAGCCACAGGCTCGTGTGTTCATATAACCCCTTCCCCAGCGACTGCTGCCCTCTCACATCCCATGTTGTGCATGGAACGTTCTGGCTTGCTTATGGGACGCGGTGACGGACCATTACAGTGGCAACAGCCAGTGTCGCTTGCTGGGTGCCTGCGGTATACTCAGGAGGGTGTTAGTCTGTTTCTCCATGGCTTCAGTGCAACGTGAGAAATGGTGTTACCAGGAACACCACTTCCCAGAGCAAAGATGAATCCATGATCACAAATATAGATTAAAATAGAGGAATATTTGAGTATTTAAAAGCACACAAAGGTGCATCCTGTGAATACCATGTGCCAGGGCAGGGCTTTAAGTAGGCGGTCCCTTTGCACCACCTACGTATCTAGGTTTGGTTTCTAGATAATTACATGGACTATTTTTTGCTGGTGTACCTCAGAGTTGGAAAGCTGTAACCTTCTAACAGCAACCCTGCCCCTCGCAGTGTAATTGGAGGCAGGAGGGCATTAGTTGGAAGGAAGCTGGTGTCTGGCTAGGCCACAGGCTGCTGTTCTCAGGCTGCTTTGGGGCGTCCTGAGCACATTTCACTGCTGTCCGGGTGTGCAGCATGCACATTCGTACCAGCCAGTTAAACCCATCGAAGTCTTGAGATCAAGTTGGGTTTTTACCTGTCTTTTCCGGTGAACTTTCTTGAAGAGTGCAAAACCTCCCCACAGAATACAGATTATTCCCAGGAGATGGCAAAAGAAGAAACATGTTTTGATGCTTTTGATGGCAAACCCAAACCAGCCAGTGTGCAGGGATACGGTCAGGGGTGGGTTCCCTCCCAGGTAGGTTCCCTCCCCAGTTACCCAACTGCATGGATGCTTTGCTTTTCTGTGGTTGTAAGGAGCACTGTCTCTTTGGCTCATGGCCGCTGCTGACCAGACAGGAGGGACTGTGCCCTCTGGCTCCTGCAGCTCCCTGTCTGTCTGCGTGCACCTTCCCGGAGAGCCGCTGACAGCCCCATGCAGGTGGCTCCACTTCAGCAGGGGCTTGCTGGAGGCTAGGGGCTGAAGCCACCCATTCCATCACCTGAGTGGTTGGAGGTGCTTTGCTCAGCCATCCACTGTGAGCCAAGCTTTCCTGTGCGTCAGCCTGGACTGGCAGCTCTGAGGAGCTGTAGAGCTCTGGACACACTCATGCTCAGTGCTCTCCTGTGTGCGAGCTTCCAGCTGTGGGGGAGCAGAAGCTTGGAGAGGGGGTAGACATCATTTAAATCACTAAAATAAGACAGGAAGTCAGGCCAAAGATACCTAGGCAATCCTGTTCTCTTTAAACCTGCTGCTGACGGTTTTCCACGGTCTGTACCAGCCCCTGCAGGGTAGCCCCTGCAGAAACACATGCACATCTTTCCTCAAAACCAGCCTGCAACTTGTTCAGCTGTACCGGAAAGAAGAAGCTGCTGTATGGGAAAGAAGATTGCTGTCCTCTGCAAAAGGATCAGTTCACCCTCGGCTTCACTATCCCAGACTAAACAAGTCACATCCTTCCTGTTTCTCATGGATCTGAAGGCAGCTGAGGTTGGAGGGGACCTCTGGAGATCATCCAACCCAAGTCTTCCCTTCCAAGCAGCATCAACTATAGCAGGTTATGTGGAATATCTCCTGAGCATGGAGCCTGAGAACAGGAGATCATTTCCCAGCCAAATACCAGTTTCATTCCAACCAACACCTGCACTTTTTATCTTTTTTGGGTTTTGCCCCTTGTGCTTGAACAGATCTTCCTGTATTTCGGTTTGTGCCACCTGTTGTTCTGATGCTGGACACCCCTGTGAAGAGTCTGGCTGTGTCCTCTTTACTCCCTCCATCAGTGCTCACGCACTGATAAACCCCCCAAGCCTTCTCATCTCAGGCCTGCACGGTCCCAGCTCTCTCAGCCTCTACCTGTCTGCCACATGCTTCTATCCCTTCATCATCCTCGTGGCCCTTTGTTGGACTCTCCCCAGTGTGTCCAGGTCTCCCTGGTGCTAAGTGATGTTGGATATTGCCAGATCTTGTGGTCCCACCTGTCCCACCTCCTGCTCTGTTCTCCAGTAAGAGTAACGTATGGACATACGGTTTGTTCTTGGTGTTTTGCAGGGTGTTCCTTGTCAGGAGAAACCAAACTCTGCATTGCCTCTTACATAAGCCTCCTCCTGACTGGTGGCCGTGAAAGGAGATGTCGTGAGCTGCAGCTGAAGAATGAGGAATAGGATTTCTCCTCTCCCTGGTACCAGCAGGTTGGTCACTTCAATCTCCCTTCATGAATACAGACTTTAGAAAGTAGCATTACAGATTTCAGAGGTAGGAGATTAAAAGATTTAGGAAATCCTAGGGGAAAAAAATCCTCCTTCTGGCTGTGGTGGGAGGAGTTGGCAGGCGTTTGATCCATCTGCAGACACGGAACTCGTGTCTCACAAACAGCTGAGGTTGCCATGGGTTTGGAAGAACCACAGCGTGTGCTGGTCAGGAAGCCTTCTCTAAGTGTTTTACTTCTGCTGCTTCTCCCCTGGCTTGTGTCTGGTGTAAATCAGAGGGGTGTGAGTCCTTGTCCTTGCCCAGGTTCTGGCAGGTGTAGGTCTACCCAGGGCAGTGGCTTTGCTGCAAGGGCGCAGTGCGTCCCCGATGCCCTGCCCTTTGATGACAGCCTGGTCGTGTTGGTGCAGCAGCAGGGCAGGCAGTGGAGAGGAGCACAAGAAGGCGTGCAGCAGCTCACTGTCTCATCCGGAGGCATGGCTTGGGGGCAGCAGAAAGGCTTAGCAGGGCTGGGCTTTTTGGTTTGGAGATTTTTCCATCATCTCTTTCTGGCAGCTCTCCAAGCACAGCTGGGATTCTCAGAGCATCCCCACACGGGTCACTTCACGTGCAGGGTGCCAGAGCATGAACACGTAGCTCCCAAGTACCCCAAGTTCAGGCTTCTCATGGGGTAGCAGGAGCAGGCCTGCACCCAGCGATGCCGAGGATCTATGCAAGCAGTGTCTGTGCTGTGGGTTCACGCTGAACCCTACCATGTGCTGACTTCTTCAGGTAGGCTGGCTCCAGGACCCACACTGGTTCCCAATGTGTCCCTGGCCTCTGCCAGGAGTGGGGATGCCACCAGCCATGCCAGTCCAGTGGCACCAGGCGTTGCCTTTATGTTAGGTTCTGTGTAAGCTCCAGATCTGGGGTTTTGTGACAGGTTTTGTTGGTGATGACACAAGACTGCGGTGCTGGGAGCACTGTAACTGCTGACCGCTGCTCCACTGGAGATGCTTCAAGAAGCTGCTCTGTTTGCTCCACAGTTACAGATGGTGGGGAGAGGAACGTGTGGGAGGCACACAAAGCTCTCTGGAGACATGGCAGAGGCTTCAGGCTGGGTATGGGTGCAGTGACTGCCCAGGGTTTACCTGAGTTGAGTTAATCAGGTAATTGATTCATTAGAGAGGGGAAAAGGGGTGTCTGCCTGGTGACTGCATGGGGGTGAGGTGAGAACCATGGCTGTTGAGGAGCAGGGAAGGGGAGGGAGCCAGGGCCTTGTGTTACTGTGGATAAATGCAGAGCAAACAGAAGTGATTATTAACATTAAAGGCGGCTGATCTGGTGATTGAGAAGCTACTGCTTTGCATCCTTGCCTTCAGGAGGGGCTTGTTTTCCTGTCTCTGAAGAGGGAGCGGTAGTCCCTGTCCAGAGGCCTCACCATACCCTGTGAAGGGATTTGTCACCCCTTGCAGTATTTCTGCTCATTGAAGGTGCAGCTAACCTAGAAGTGAAGGAGTGAGAACAGGAGGTGTGGGAGTGTGTGCGCAGAAGACATGCTCATCCCAGTCAGCTGTGAGGTGGCATGTTGAGGGGGAGCTGTGCCTGGTCTGCAGGATGCAGGCTGGGATCTGCCTGGGCTCTGAGTGTCCATGGTAATTGGATAGTACTTGTGCTTTCTGCTGTGGGTATTTTGGAAAAGGGCTTTGGCACAGATGTATGTATCTGATGACAGTGGGTTCAGGAATGTAGTTAAAGGACTGAAAAAAAAACCCTAAACCCCTAGAACATGGCAGATGGACTCCTGTTTCTCCCTGTGGAGACTTCCATGTGTTTCAGGGGGCTGAGGCTCACGTTTCGAGCACAGCAGTCTGCAGAGCCAGGGGTCTGTGGGGGATGCTGTGGCAGAGCCTTTTCCTGGGCTCATCGCTGTCTTGCCGACACCAGCTGCAGCAGAACTTCCTTAGGGTCAGGGACTCATTTGGGTGTAAGGGCTCTCAGACCCCTCAGTGCCCCTTGCCACAGGCAGGGACAGCCCCCCAACCTAGGGTGCCCCAAGCCCCATCCAATCTGGCCTTGAACCCTCCCTGGGATCCAGGGGCAGCTCCAGCTTCTCTGGGCACCCTGTGCCAGGGCCTCCCCCTCCCTGGGAAGGATTTCTGCCTCCTAGCTCCTGGGCATTTGCCTCCTTGGAGGCCTCATAAGAAGAAACATGATGGGTTCTGATGCTGACAGCGTATGTGTCCTTTTCCTCCCAACCTTCTCCCACAAGCTCTCCAGTGGCACTTCAACATGTCTGTGCAGCCTCCAGACCTGCAGAGGTTTTATACTCCTGTACCCTGACATTTTCCACAGTCTTTCGTGCTCCAACTTCATTTCTTACTTACCCGTTTGTCTTCCAGTCATCCCCTCTCCTCCTGCCTGCCTTCTCCACCCTTCTGACCGAATCCAGGCTCTGGCAGAGCACGAGGTGCCTCTTGCAGAGTGGAGCAGCTGCTTCTCACCAGTGTCAGCCCTGGGGCGCAGCCAGCACACACAGAGTCTCCAGGTCTGCTCTGCCATGTGCTCTGATGCTGAAACATGGACGTTTTGGGGTTGGCTGTGCATGGGGTTGGCTGTGCAGCAGCAGAAGTGACGGCTCCCTGGGGTGGTGCAGGTCTGGGTTCTGGTGTCAGGCAGCAGCAGAAGGCATCCTGTGCCCCTGGGCAGAACCCAGGAGTGAGTGGGACTGTGGGCCTGACTCAGTGTCCCGGGTGGAACAGGCTGCAGCAGTCCCCTCTGCTCCTCTGCTGCAGTTAACTGCTGAAGGCTTGTGGGAACCAAGGACCTTTTCAGGTTTTAACATACATCTGGCTTTTCATTCTGGAGGCTGTGGCGTGTCCACGGCGCAGATCATCGCTGGCTGACACAGGGCGTGCCGCAGAGGGTGACGTACTGTCTGGCACAGCCACGGCAGTTTCAGTGAAACTCCTGTGGATGAGACACTCAACTGACATCACACGGCACCATGGCTGGCTCACACGCCAGTTGGCACAGGCCGTGTCGGCACCAGTGCTCCCGGAGCTGCTTGCTGCCCAGGGCTTGGTGTAACATCAGTCCTGAGTGGGAATTCTCTCTGCTGCCGGTAGGTTGCATCCCATGCTGTTACCAGGCAGAGCTTCCTTAAAAAAAATCGCTGGCATCCATCACCAGAGCCAGCGACATGGGCTATCTTTAACTATTCTTCTGTAACCATCTCCGCACCAGATAGTGCTCAGCATCCTGCCTCCCTCGCACAGGGATGCTGTGGGGATGAATCTAGTCGGGGATATCAGAGGCATCTCCTTCCACAGCATCCGGGCACCTCACAGGCATTTGATTATAGTAACGTCTGCCTCGTCAGACACCCTGAGGGACAAAATAATTGTAAGGGGATGCTGTTCCTTTTTTAACACTTAATTTCTCTTTTATTCCTTGGGTCTTTGTTCCAAACACAGCCCAGGCTGCCTTTGAAATCAGAAACGTGTCTGCACCCAGATGCACCACATCATTTCCTTTCGTTTTCACATATCCCAGTTCCTTTTCTCCCTTTCTTCTGGCAGGGAGCAGCCCCCGGGGTGTTGTGCAGTGCTGCTGATGTGAGGAGGCTGAGGAGCTGATGTATGCAGTGATTAAGTCACTTTTGCAAGGTCACGCGGCGAACTGTTGGCAACGCTGAGAATAGCACCCCAAGTCTCTTGGCTCTCTCTAGCCCACCCTAAACATTGCAGCCTGCCTTCTTCCTGGTGAGCATGATCTGATTCATAATGCAGCAGTTCTTCTGTAAGGCTGGCTACCTCTCTCTGAGCTGTCTGTGCTGCTGCGGAGAAAAGCAGTCGGGCTGAGGCAGCAGCAGAGACTGCACATGTCTGTGGCAAAGAGTCTGAACCCCAGAAACACAATTTAGCAGCTTAGCTTATCTGCAGATAAACTCATCAAATGTACTGACTGGTTAAAAATAGGGTTTAAAGTTCTTGGCAAACATCTCGAACTTGATATTCTTTGTGGTTTTGCTGCAGTACAGAAATACCATTTCAACGATTCTGATTCATGTTGGCTTTTTCTGGTCTTTCTGGAGAAAAAACAAATTATCCATGGGTGTTTTTTGCTTTTAATTGTGCTCTGGAGTGCTAAAGCTATCCCTACTATTTGCCTGCAGTATGTTTAGGCTATGTTTAGGCAAATGCAAATGTAAGTGGTTATTCAGAGCCTTTGGCACTCCGAACAGAATGTACCGAACTCCCGGGGCTTGTCACAAAGGCTCAGCCTCCAGCACTAACAAAGCCTGTGCAGTCACCAGCTAAATATGGGAGCTACCTGGGCTTGGCAGGGGGCTTTGGAGGATCTGTGAAGATCAGGAACTCCAACCCGGTTTTTGTCCTGTGGACTGGGAGGATGAAATGAGGGGCCCTGCCTGCATGTTCAGCAACCAGCACACCACACGTGTGCTGCCCATAGCGCTGGGGCCAGGCTGGTTTAACACCGGTCTGGGGGCCCTTTGTGGTGCACAGTTCACCGGCAAAGTTCTTGCCATGCCCACGCTCAGATCAGTGTGTTCCTGCATCGTGATGGAGGCTTTCCTCCTATGAACACCGCGGTCCCTGGAAGCCAAGCGAAACAGTGCAAAGCTGCTGCCTGCTGCGTGTCCCTTGGCAGCAGCCTGGGATTTTTACAGTTGTTTGCCTTGTTACTCAGCCTATTTTAAGCTCCAATGGAATAAGGATGGCATTTGATCGCAGCACTGGGCTCAACTGTTTGACGTTTATAACCCATGTTTCAAACTGGAGGCTTTTTCCGTATATGCCGTGTCTTCACATAACTTGAGATGTGTGGCTTTAGGCTTGTGTGCTCCTTTGCTGGCCTTTGCTGCTGCCTCTTAGGAGAGATCCCAGCTTTCGCTCAGAGGTGTGGTGTTTGCCCAGGTGAGAACCCTTCAAAGGAGGGAGCATGCTGGAGACTGGGGGGCACACACTGAACAGAGCACTCCCCAGCCACAGTCCTTGTCTAGCTTTCATCATGGGAGCCAGTGATGTATTTTTATTGTATTTTCTTTATCACAGCTACATGAGTGCCAGCATCTTCTGATCTGGGTGCTGATCTTGGGTTTATTGAGTAGGTGGCACACTATGTAAAGACTATAGCAGTATAGGGTAAATCTCTCCCATTGTGGAAATGATCAACTGCTAATGCTGCTTCTGTGTTCATTGGCCTCTACTAAGCTGTGTGAGTGGCCTCCATCTACCACATAAAGCACTTTCAAACCTGATGCTCTGTGTTTGACCCACAGGACTGTGGCCTGTGAGAGCAGCCAGTCCTGCAAGCCTGGCTCCTCAGCTCCTCAGCAGCTGAGATGCATTTATGGTGAGCAGTGAAGTTTAGTCTGCTGTCACTTGTTCTCTTGCTGTGCAGAGCCGGGCAGAAGGCTCATCTCTTCTGTCACCGAATGTAGCCAGGAGGTGCATGTTTGCCATCTGGGAGGAGAACCAGAGCTGGCAGCAGTGTGAAGCAGGGCTGGAGGAGAGAGAGGAACTGCTCTGCTGAGAGAGGAGCAGAGGCAGGGAGTGAGATGTCTGTCATGGCTGTCTCATCTCTCTGAGTAATAATCTAAGGAACTTGAAAGTAACTCACTAGAGCTGCTGCTTTACACCTGCTTCACAGCTGGTAAGGAAAACTATGGGATGTCTTTGCTGTGTGAGCCCTACCAGCGTGTTTCAAGGCCCACACAGATAAGTAATGTCCATAAAGCTAATGCACATTTACTGTGATATGAAATAAGCTTTATACCCATATATTCTCCCACTTTCGTGTTTTGATGGACAGGTTTTTAATCAAAACTCTCTCTTTTTGTATTTCCAAACTGTGCAGGCACGTGCCAGCTTTGGGGTAACTCTGCACCACAGTCAAACAAAACCACCTGATGCTTGTGACACCATGGGACCAAGTAGAGACCTCACCCCACCCTCTGAAACCAGGAGCCTGGTCACAGAACTGCTGGGTTTCCCTGCAACCTGGTGCTTGATGCGCAAAAGAGAATCGCCTTCTGCATGAAGTAAAATTACAGCTGCTGACACCTCCGTGCTGTGTGTTTAATGTAGGCTGGAAAGAAAGCTGGAACAGCTGGTACGTTATGGTAAACTGCAGTTTGTGCTGTTGGGCCCTAAGAGACAGCAAATGCTATTTCCCCCAGGAAAACATGCTTGCAGTAAAGAGGCAAGCTAAGCCCTTCGGCCAGGCAGGGTACTGGCACCCCAGAAGCCAGTGTGCAGTCATGAAAGACAGCGCTGTTTGAGCCAGCGTTCAGTGAGAAATACAAGGAGTTTGAGCATTAAAATATCTAACTAATTCATTGTTTGAAGTTAGAGTAGAGCCAAATGAACCCAAAGCTAACACAAAGACAGTTCGAGCCGTTAGTGGGAAGGGAAATAGCCTTCACTGCTGCCTCCTCCTCCTCAGTATTTCCAACGGCACCCAGGGCTGAGCCTGCATCACACAACCAGGAAGACATGGGGTGTTTCGGTGCTTGACAAGAGTTTGTAGGCTGGAGCATGAAGTGCTGCAGTGTGTGGGAGGCAGGCAGGCCCCTGACTGTGTTCACACTGCTGGGGTTCTGCTGGCTCCAGGCAAGAGCAGGCAGCCTGGCTGGAGCTCTGGGGTGCCTGGCCGTGGGGCCGGGGCTGGTTTGGTGGAGCCTCTCTGCCCTCTCACCAGGCTGCCTGGGGTGCACATGGGCACCTCTGAGTCCAGCAAGTCTGCAGCAAGCCCAGGGGCTGTCTGGCCTCCTTGTGCTTTCATATCTGAGGTGGCGGAAGGGACACCTGGGAGCGTGGCCCACAGGTCTCTGCTGCTGGGGGTTGGCTCAGTTGGGCACTGTGTTGGGGAGCCACCTCACTGGTCTCAGTGGCCACACGAAGAAGGGGGCAAGGAGCCACAGGCGTGCCTGGCCACGGCCCTGCTTCTGCCCCCAAGTCCTGGGGACAGAGTGGGCAGAGGGCTCTGCGCAGCGCCTCCATGCAGGGATACAGGCCATGCCACACTCCTTGCGCTGGGGCTGCAGGGGAGGGAGCAGGCCCGGCTGCTGCACCGGCCTGGCTGCTGGGCCAGAAGATTGGTTGATTTGCTTTATTTCCTCTCCAGGAGAACGGAGGGGTGAGGAGAGTGGCTCCGCTGCCATGTGTATGCTGCAGCTCAGGGGAGGCGGCAGGTGGGGGATTTTGGGAAGTGCTGGGGAAGCCAAGCTTGCCTCCCTTTCGGGGTGTCTGGTCTGTGTGCTCCAGGGCAGGCCAAAGGTGAATGTGGGCAGGCTTCCTTGGGGCAACACCTTGAGGGCTTCTCCCACCCATACAAAGCTAACATGTATTCCATCCTGTTTTCACTAGATCAGACTGGTTTGGTTTTCTCTTCACTGATGGATCACATGTACTTCGTTACCATGTCCTTTCTGTTGTTCTCAGGAGCACCAACCTTTCTGCAGCAAGGCTTGAAGCAGCCAAATCACAGCTACACCAAAGTCCCTAGGATTCGCCTGTGACTTCCAGTAAGGCTCCTTTAAGGTATTCCAGTTAACATTATGAAGTCATGAACTTGTATTTCAGGAGTCTGAAATGCTGTGGGAATTTTATGATGGCGGTACCTTTCAAAAAGTTGTTATGCTTTAGCACGCTTTGCTTGTCATTTCCCAAATGACACGTGTCCTGTAGAAGTAACTCCTCACAAAGCTTTGAACGTTGTTTTCCAGTACTTCCTGGGGGTATCCCTGATCCAAGCTCCGGTTTGGTGGGAACATACAAATGTATAAACCCATTGCTTTCTGCATCTCACCTCCATGTTTCCTCTTGTGCTAAGGGCCATAAGGCAGAGACATAACTGAGAAGCGGTAGATCAAGACAGTGCTGTGTATGTACTTGAAAGACCCATTACCCTTCCTCCTCCTCGCCTCTTTACTCTGCCCTTAATGGGTTTGGATAGAAAACGGAAGGTTTTTGTTCTGCTGAGGCAGGCTGGCTGACAGCTCCTCTTGGCACTATCACTGGCAGCCTCCGCAGGCCCATGAGCTTCTGGCCCCTAGACAGACAGACTGCCTGTCCCGCGGTCACCGCAGCAGCTGACAACTGGGTGACCAGCCTGCTTTACTTAGAAGGTTGGTACATCCATAGGGTGTAACCTGATAGAGGGTGAGCAGCTGAACACTTGGGAGCAGACAAAGAATAGCACAGAGGTCGGATTTGCACTGCGTTTTGAGCTCTTTCTGTGGAAAGCAGAAGCAGTACTGTGGGTTCCCTTCAGGTGGTCCTGATGCAGGGTAGTGTCACTGCAAAGAATGGTTGAAGCAGGCAATGTTTGTGCGGGTAAGGGGCTGAAATGTTTCCTGTCACGGGTGAGTACTATGGATGTTGCTGCTATTTTAATTCATGACCCGCTGCCCTGCATGGTATAAACACCATTGCTATGCGCGGGCAAGTGGCACCTTCCCAGAGGCGGCAGGGAGGCAGCAAAGGGGCACCAACCCTCCCCATACTCCCCCACCTGTCTCATCCTCTTCACACTTTGCTCTGTCACACACCACTCCAGACAGAGCAGGGGCAGGTGAGCGCAGAGGAAGGTGGCAGTGGAAGAGGAGGGCATGAAGGCACCAGAGGGATGGAAAATGTGGGAGCAGTAGGTTACCAGTATCTTACCAGTCAGACATGACATAAAGCCTTACTCTGCTGAGGGATGGGGCAGTACTGATGGGTAAAGTCTCTGCAAGGATAAAGTTACTAGCTAAATTCTGCTTGTGGAGGCCTTACACGTGCTGAGGACGGCAGCTGTAGTTACTGGAAGCAGCTTGGAGATGCAGAACTGTCAGAAAGTCTCTTTGCTTCTGATCTGAACAGCTCTGACCAGGAAGCGCTGAAACTTTAAATAGAAGGGCTTGCAGGTTCTTTTTAAGGTTGTTTTTTTTCTTGCTACAATCAGAGGCAAAGAGGAATGGATTTCTCTGGGGCATGTACCTGGGTGCATCTCCCATTGCTATGGACAGTACAGTGCTTTACCAAAAGTAGCTTGTGTGTGTGCACCAGGTGTGTTGTGCACGAACTCCAAAGTGATTTGTTGATAGCTGCAAAGGCTGCTGCTTTCATGCTGGAAGGGCTAGAAATCCCCTTCAGTGTGCCTGAAGGAAGATGACCCCTTCTGATGATCTCTCTGTAGCCATCACCCAGCCAATGGTGCATCACCTTGAGCCAGCAAATGCAGTGGGTGTCAGTGGGTGCAGAACCACCCAGCCAAGAAACTTGTTGGAGAGTTTCCTTCCCCTTGGGAACAGAAGCCTCTCCCTGCTGCCCGCAGCCACCAAGAGCTGCTCTTCCCCAGTCTGATGGGTCCTTACCATCAGCAGAGGTGCTCTGTCTCCACTCCATTCTCCCCTTTTTATCCACCTTGGTCAGTAGTGATGCAGCCAAAAGCTTCTTCAGCTCGGTACCTTTGTGAGTCTTGTAAAGTAGACTGATGAGGAAGGGAAGTAGTGATTCAGTGGTGAGGCTGGCAGAGCCTGCCTGTACTTTATACTGGAGCTCGTTCCTCTGTGTGCACGTGTACTCATGCATATCTCCCCTTCAACACTTTATCTCCCTCTTCTCTTTAGTGCTTTATCTTGGTTCTGCTCTTTAGTCCCCATTATCTCTTGTCAGTTATCTGCATTACAGAGTGCAGGACAGTATTTAGGAGGAGTGCTGTGAATCAACCTTGTCTGTCATCTGGGGAGCTATGCATGTGTGGGTGATGCATGGTTCACTGGAGTGGGCCTTTCTCGAGGCAGGTATAATATATACATGATCTTGCTGCTGGCTACTGTAGCACATCACATACTTCAGTCTTTCCATCTCTGCTTGGGTGGTTTTTTGCAGACAGCTGAAGCCTGGCTGCTGTCTGTCTGCAGCTCCACTGTCCTGATTGGCTTTCTTCTGTCTTCGTTAACGGGTGAATCCCTTATGCAAGCACTATTGATTAGCAACCACCTGTCTGTAAATCACGTTCCATTTTTCATTATGAGCAATATACTCATGCTTTGTTTATCTTCCACACAGTGACCCCGGTTCTTCTCCTGTTTCTCAGCAGCGAGGCTGAGAAATTACACAGGGGTCAGGGTGGAGTGAGCGAGGAAGACTTTGTCCCTGGGTGGTTTTGTGCTCCTCGTAGGTACCGGAAGTAACCAGAGGAAGTGGCTGCTGTCCAGAGTATATAAATGCAACCATGTGACAGATGAACCCGCAGTCCATTTTTTGGTGAATTAAGAAAACCAGCCATACTGGACCAGACAGTGTGCTGGTAAAGGTCCCTCCCATGTCCCTCTGGCTGCAGGAAACTGGTCTGCTGAAGTGGGAGCCTGGTGGGCAGAGCCCAGGTTGGTTTTGTCCCCAGCGCAGCATTACTGCTTGTGGACTGCTGCCCTCGGCCTGTGCTTGCAAAGGATGAATAGCTGGCAGGAAGGTAGCAAGTATGTGCTGCTTAAACATACATTGCCTGATGGCTGTCTTCCCAGTGCCCAGATGTATGGCTTGCTCTAGGACGCCGGGACCTCCCTCTCTGCTGCAGTAGACACTTCTATTATTAGCTCAGTGGCAGCTTTCCATGTGCCAACACTCGTGACTGCAGGACTGTTTAATTTTTGCTTCTCTGAAGTATTTAATTTGTCAGCTGTTGGCTTCTATTCATTAAAGGCCAAACCTCAAAGTCCTTACCTAGGTTTTTTCTCCATTAGGGTTGAAGCACAGATCCTGCCTGAACAGACCATTAAACCTACGCAGAATCAGAGTCAGGATAAGGTCTTAAATCCAGAAAGTAAAGGCAATCAGTAGGAAACCGGTCTCAAGATGTGTGTCTAGTCTCCTTTCTCCCGCTAACTTCTGTTCAGAGAAAAGGAAAATCAGTTCTGATGAAGTCCTGCCTGCTCAGGTTTCACTGCCTGCCTTGGATGATGTGGTGTGCAGTTGCTGGTGACTGTCTGCAGGTGCTGGCACTTCTCTGGTGGCTGGGGATAGCTGCTGCTGTGAGATAATCACCCAGCTATTCACTGCTGGGGGCCTCTTTAATTATTAAATGCCAGAATAGAAGTATATTGAGTTACGTTGCTGGCAAATATAATCTCCAGCATCTCGTGTAGCTCTGCAATATTCTGTTTTTCCCCCTGCATAACGTGAAATCTTCTTCAAAGAATCTAAAACGGGGAAAAAAAAGGCAAACCATGTTTTTATATATTGCTTATACAGAGCATAACAAATTGTGCTCTGGCTTTGAAGATGGCCTTCACTGACAGTCAGTAGCATGTGATTACTCTTGTAATCACAAGCCTGGGCTTGGATGTGCAGCAGAAGGAAGCAGGATGTGCATGGTGCAGTATCAAACCAACAACAAAACCCCACCAAACCCCTGCCCCAAAAACACACTCCCCCTCCAAAACCCAGCGTAATTCCCCTGGCCACCTGTTGTTGCAGATCCAGCGAGCGTTCCTGGGAAAGGCTGCTGTGCCTGCACTGCTGGAGAAGAGAGGAAACCAACATGCACATATGTCATTTTTACTAGCTTGCAGAGACCCAAGTTAAATGCCAGTATCCCCCCTCATCCCTCCTGCTGTGTCCTGCTGTTACGCCCGGATTGCAGGCGTTAGATCTGCCAGCGGTGGCTGAGAAATCGGCCACAGATCCCTTGACCTGTAGTTTCTCTGAAATCCACTGGATAGCATAATCTTGAGCGTTCCCGGACACGATAACAAATTTTATTTACGTTGTCACTAAATGGGACAAGCAAAATTGATCGTTTCTGATTTTTCATGAGAAATAAGATGTGCTTCTCATCTCCCAGGCGGGGCTGAACCCCCTGTAATCCCGGGAGCGATTTACGGAAGAAAAGGAGAGTACTGGACAAAGCGTAACTGAACGAAAAGGTGATGCTATGCCTAATCCAGCGTTCTCGTCCTCAACCGCCTGGCAGCACGCTGTGTGGCGGCGGCTGGAGCCCGGCTGGCTGCGGGGCTGGGAGCAGACTGCGGGGCTGTGTGCGGAGCAGGCTGCGGGGCAGGGACAGCCCCAGCCCGGGCAGCAGCAGGGCGGGGGCTGCAGCGGCCGCGCCGCAGCGCAGGGCCCGCCCGAGCCGGCGAGAGGACAGCCCCATCTACTGTCGTGCGGAGAGAAGGCAGAAGCCCGCCCAGGGCCCCGCGCACACCGCAGCTGCGCCCGGCGCTCCCCGCGCTGTGGGCGCTCTCTGGGTTTTTCCTCCTCTTTTCCCCGCGGCCTGTAGAGCCATCGGCCGGAGTTCCGTGGTCCTGCCCCCGGTGCGGGGCCGGGGCCGGGGCCTCCCGGCGCCGCTGCACACGCCGGGCAGACAAAGGGGCTGAAAGCAGCAGGGCCACAGTCGACGCTGTGTGCAGGGAGGCCCGGGAGCGGCCCCAGGCACCGGCCCGGCTCCGGTCCCCGCCCGGGCAGGAGGGGTTCGCTCTCTGGAGGGCGCTGAGGGTAGAGGGCTGCCTCAGGGGCAGAGCTCCAGGGAGCGCTGGTTGCTACGCCCGTTTGCTTCATTGCCTGCGGCACCACTTCTGAACTTGGGTGTCCCAGGCAGGGAAGCATGATCGGGGGCTGGAGCCCCTCTGCTCCGGAGCCAGGCAGGCAGAGCTGGGCTGGCTCAGCCTGGAGAAGTCAAGGCTGCTGCTGGGGAGAGCTCTGAGCCCCTTCCCATCTCTCAAGGGGCTCCAGGAGAGCTGGAGAGGGGCTGGTGACATGGCAGGGAGGGCCAGGCCCAGGGGAATGGCCTTCAACTGCAGGAGGGGTATGGAGAGGGGCTGGGAGGCAAAAATCCTTCCTGGGGAGGGGGAGGCCCTGGCACAGGGTGCCCAGAGAAGCTGGGGCTGCCTCTGGATCCCTGGCAGGATTCAAGGCCGGGTTGGATGGGGCTTGGGGCACCCTGGGCTGGGGGGTGTCCCTGCCCATGGCAGGGGGACACTGGGGGCTCTGAGGGCCCTTCCCCCCAAATCGTTTTGTGACTAAGTATTTCTTTTTATATGTAGGCATTTACATGAGGTTTGAGCCCTGCATAGAACCTGGATCCCTCTTCAACGAAGCCAGGGGATGCAACAAGGGATGAGAGCCTGAACCAAGGTCTGGGTGCTAATTCTGCTGATAAATTCTGTCCTCAAGACTTTCATCTAAAACCCTTCTCTCTGACCTTTGGCCTGTGCTCTTAATTGTTGTAGTGCTTGTCCAGAACTGAGCATTTTCCACTGATCCTCATCTTTGTAACAGGCTGAATTAAGACCCACTGTTCAAGTGTGAGTTGTGCTGGCCTGAGGTATATGAGGTACATAGCTGTTACTGGCCAGTGTGAGTAGGTTCTAAAAGGACAATGTGTACTACTTTGCTCAAGAAAAACCCTAAGTTTTTGGGATTTAGAACACTTGTAAAAAACACTAAGTTCTCTGCAAGTGATTTGCTGGCAGTGCCAACACATGGTTAGATGTGCTTGCAGGGACATCAGACGTGTCTGGGTTCTTAGATTTCCATTAAAACCTTAACTGGTAATTGTTCTGTGCTAATTCAAGAAGAATCTGTGCTTACGTTCCTTGACTGTGAGAGCTCATCTCAAGTGATGTGAACAGATGTTTTGGATTTGAGTTCAGCCTGGCACAAAAGAGAACAGTCTAGTCCCCAGCATTTTCCATCCTTTATAGTATTATCACAACCTCACATCTCCTAGATATGCTCTCAGATACCACATCTTCTGTAGATATTTGCAGTCCCTTCTCTTGCTTGGGGAAAAAAAATATCAACAGTGAGTTTTTATTAACTGGATTTTTCTTTACCATGAAACTGAAATGCAAACTTTTTGAGAGGAAAACCCAGTACTTCTCCTGGGGCACTGCACTGAGTAGAATGTGTGGGTAGAGGGTGGTGAGTGTCCTGACAGTCTCAGAGGCCAGGACCTGAATGTTTTATTGGCACTGGCCTTTGCTACACACATGGAGCTTTTTGCATCTGGGTGTGTTCCGTGGGACTGTACGGGGAGCATCAAGGAAAACACAAGTCAGGGCACAGCTGGGCTCCAGGCCCAAGGCGCAGCCCATAGCAGGCTCTTCCAACAGCATGCCATTGCCACTCACCGACAGCTGCGGCAGGGCCTTGGTCAGACAGACAGACCCCGCTGGTCCCTGGAGCTGGGGCAGGACACATGGCTTTGTGAGCTTTCCCAGCTCTGATGAACGTGATGCTGGAACGGGATTTTCCCTTGTGGAGCGACCCATCGCTGTCTGAGGGCTGCGTGTACTGTCCTCAGACAAATTAACTCTCTACTAGCTTATCAGTAACCTTTAATTTCAGGTTGCTCAAATGCCTTTTGCTTGTCAGTCATTTAACATGCAGAGCTGCAACTATCTCCTTAAGGTTGTAATAATTAACCCTCACCCAAAACACTCTTAGAAGGCATCCTCTGCTTTTGGTGTACAAGCAGTCCTGAACGTGGCACTTGTATGTATGCAGCAAGAGGCACAACAAAAGCAGCATAAAACACTGCTTGTGATGCAGCTGTCAACAATTAGGCTGTGTTTGGCTTTCCTAGCAGAGGTTATGAAGAAGCCCATGGAAATCTGAAACAGCTTTCAAAAGAAAGCACTGAAAATATGTGCCAGAAACCGAGGAATAGATTGCAGATGGCAAATGTATGTCTCTGCAGCCTGTCAAGGAACAATGTGATTTGACAAATGGCTGTGATCTGCCATGGAGCTGTGCAGAAGATGAACTGTCAGGCTGCAGAGCAGCAATGTACAAAAATAATTAAGCGATATTAAGCATCCTGATAGGTTTTTTGTGGGAGAATTCGCCTCATATTCAGTGGCCAGATCCCACGGGCTGCTGGGGGTGGAGGACCCTCCGCTCCTGTAAACAATGCTGGTTAATTTTTGTCATCTGCAAACATGGGGATCTGTTTTAAGAAAGAAGACGACACCTTGTCATGTGGCCATGAGCTGGGGCAGGACATGAAATGGTCAGGAGTGAGGAAGGTGTTAATTGATCATAGCTTTTGTTTGCATTGCAATGGGGTAGGCACTGTGCAGTTTAAAGTTTGCTTCTGCTGCAGCAGGGTTTGTAGCTTAGTCCCCAAGCTCCCCAGGGCTTTGGCACTGTGCAGCGTGGAGAGTAGCTCACCCTTTCCTCTGTCACCCATTTCTTTCACAGACTGTCAGCTAGATTCTCTGGAATTAGTAGTTTTCTCAGCTCTCCAACTGTGCAGACTCAATTTTTACTGTGGTAATGCAGCCCATTGGTGACAGAGGGCTTGAGCCAGGCTGGAAGTTTCCCGAATACCGAGACAAGAGTCTGGACTTGGCCACTTTGCTGTGCTGAGGGAAGGCAAGAGGCCGGCTGGAGGTGGGGGGCTGTGGGGCTGCAGCAAATAGGGCTGAAGTTGCATCTAAAATAGCCAGGCTGTGAGGTTTGTTCTCAGCAGTTAGAAGCATTGAGAGAGTCCCCAGATGCTTCCTTTCTGTGATTCAGAAACTTGCAAATTGTGTTTGATTCACACCTTATAAGTAAAATTAGCCTGTACTTCATTGTTGCCAAACCTTACCAAAGGGAATATACTGGTACAAAGGAATTCAGCCACAGAAACGGAATTCACTTGTGGATCAGATTACTGTTATTTCTGGCTGGAAGCAGCACCAGAAATACTTTCAGGGATTTCCACTTTGCCTTTGGAAAGATGTCGTGCATATTGCTGATAGAAAAGGAGCTGTTTGGGAGGATAATTCTTATACATTAAGAGACAGAGAGGGAGATGAGCCCCATGAGGCTGTCGTAGCTGTGAATGCAAGTGTTTAGCTTTGCATTATCATGCTCAGTCACTCCTGAAGTGGGGATCTTGAGATGATGTTGTTGGGGATGTTGTGACTTGAGCTGTGACTGCTGCTGCTCTGGGAAAGACACTTCCAGCCTGATGCCTGAGCTTTCATTCACAGCAAACTTCTTTGCACGGCTGGTGCCTTGCCTCCTCGAGAGTCATGCCAGGCATCTTCCTGTGTGTGGGTACTCTGCTAAGGGAACTTGATAAAGGGGAATATTTTGGTGATATTTAAAGCAGCAATCATTTGTGACGCTGGTGAATGGGATGTAACCTTGACATGTGAACTTACTCATCGGTTGGGGGCGTCAAAGGAAGTCTGGCATTAAAACACATCCTGGTCAGGGGTCTGTGCTTGGCAGCCAGCTTTAGGTAAAGCCTTGGTCCATTTCACGATGCTCTCCTCAGGGATGGAGATGTCACCTGAAGAGCTGGGCTCAGCAGCTGATGGACCTGCGCTGCCCACAGAGGGGAGCAGACCCAGGGAGAGTTAGAGGCCCCAGCACCACTCTGTCAGCAGCGGCAGGGAGACATCCGGTTCCCCTTGGTGTGCAGGACAAGGCACACATCCCAACAGCATCAGCTATCCGGGTAGCCAGGGACAAATGGAGGAACAAATGGATGTTGGATGTATAATATAGGAGGATATTTCTATTCCTGGCAAACTGAGAATTTTGAAGAAAAAAATTCTAGTGAGGTTTTACTTAAGAAAAAGGCATACCAAACTGGAGATAGGGCTGGTGATACTATCTTACCCTGAAATAATATCTCTTAATGTCAAGGGAAGTCTTAGGAAGCAATAGCACAGGTTTGTAGGCATCTTGCTGAGTGGACTGTGCACAAAGAAGTCTGTGTCCAAGGAGTGCGGGTCTGGCTCTCTGGAAATGCATGTGAAAGGGGACAGCAACACATGGACTTGGTGTACCCCAGGGGATGACTGTGGGGCCTGGGAACATGTCATGCTTGCAGCAGGAGTAGGAAGAAGGGAGGAGGAGAGACGAGCGACTGGCTGCAGAGACATGCACGGTGATGGCACTGAAGTACGTGGCTGCTCCGTGTAGCGAGAGCAGGAGCCATGCTGGAGGGGCTGGGCTGTGCTGGCCTGGCTGGTCCTTATCACAGTCGCGGTGAAGAACGTATCTTGTATCGCGTGCCTCCTCGCAGCAGGAGTGGGGCTTCTTGCACAGAGCTGTGGGCAGCATCTGAACCAGAGGCTGCAAATAAAGTCACTGGCCAAAGCAAGCCAGCTGCTAAGGAAGGAAGGAAGAGACTCATTCAGCAGCTCAGTGTTTGATCGGAGGCTTCAGGTATGAGCAGAGGCGGGAGCAGCCTGTGGCTTGTCCAGATGCATCACCATGAGGAGACATGTTTATGGGTCAGAAGCTCCAAACGCTCTGCAGAACAATGGACTAAAAATAAAGCTGAGCAATCGCAGGTGAGCGCAGCACAGGCAGGGTGCACACAGAGTGCACGCACCAAGAGCCTGCGTGGTGCCCTACACTCCACAGCAGGTCTTCAGCACATTCTTTCTCTCTGAGATAGAAACAGAGCGATTCTTATTCAGTGCTCTGGTGTCACAGCTGTAATGGAGATGGGTTAGGAACCATGGGTTTCTCATTCTGGTGCTTAAAGAACAACCCCCTCAACTTGTAAGTAACATCTACAATTAAATGGGGTGCCTTTCCCCTGCCTGAAATGTGTGACACACCCCAGCGAGGTCACTGGAAAGGGTCCCATACCTTTCCATGGATTTATTGTACTCCTTAAAAGATCTTCTGATTTATTTACGAGACGTGCTCAGTGAGGCTGGGCCCATATTCCGCCTGGCCCCCCAATCTGGTGTTAGTAGGAGATGCTTTCTCCTCCTTAGCATCTGCCTGTCTTGCCAGGAGCAGCGGCAGCACAAGCCTGACATCCCTTCCAGACTTAGCTGAATGTGGGACCACACGACTGGACCTGGAGCTGTGGACACTCCATGAGAAACCAGTGGTAACCGCAGGGGAAACTTGCCTAGATCCAGACAGGACCTGCTTTTTGTGAAGGAGGTGGCCTCGACAATAACATTAATGTAAATCTGTACTCATTCTCTTTCAGACTATATATTAGTTACCAGTTTCTTACCACGTTCATCTTTGCTGGTGCCAGCTTCTTGCCTGTTACACTCTCAGCCATCCTGGAGGATGCACACGCAGGCCAGAAGACGACAGGAATGCTGTAACAGGTCTTCTGCAAGGAAAGAAGACTTCCCAAAGCTTCAGAAATCTCTACTGGCTCATGCTGTTCCTGAGATACATCCAAGATAGTGGTCGTATACAAGAACTTGCAGCTCCTTCTGAAGGTTTTGTGTTCCAGGAGAAAAGCCTGTCTGAGCATTATTTGTGCTGGACTGAACTTAAAACAAAATTGCTGCTAGGAACTGACAGCAGAGTATGTATGACAGCTAGTGGTATGTAGCACAGCCCTGTCAAGGAATGGATAATCCCTCTCCCTTAAATATACTTTCTATTTATGTTGGCAGTGTAGACTTCCAGGGATTTTACCAGTTATCCCAGACATAACACTTCAAAAGCGCCACTGAGGAAACATTTATGCAAATCTCTATTTCAAAACTTCTGAACTAAATAATGTTAATATGTTGCAGGCTGTTCGGGCTTAAAGTAGAAGAAAAGTTCAAAAGTAAAAGGAAAATATTTGGAGAGTCTCTTTTTACTATCACACAGAGCTGGAAATTGTACCAAATTAGGAGATGCACCAATTGTTCTTCCAGCTTAATTTTCCCTGGTTAATTTATTTTTCATGCTTATCAGAATGCCAAGAAACCAACCCCCTTCCTGATGTTTTGGGAAGCTTGAACTGATGATACAGATGTCTGAGAATGGTCAGTGCTTTGATAAAAACATCACAGAGCTGGAAGCTCTACTTGTGGAACTGCCCCTGGCATGGGGACCCTGCTTGGGGTACATCGAGAGCAGCCCCGGTGCAGCTGCAGAGTGGACCGTGATGAGCCCCGCCAAGGGCAGGGCTTTCTGTGTCTGCAGCCTCAGCTTGCTCAACGTCCTGCATGTTGGGTGGGAGCCAGGGGCATCACTGTCCATTGTCGGTGCGTGTTGGGAGGGACCTGGTGGGATCACTGTCCATCATCGTTGAGTCTTTGGAGTGATCCATTGAGATCACTGCCCATTGTTGCGTGTTGGACTTGACCCAACCCAGTGGGGTCACTGTCCTCATTGTGTGTTGGGCGTGACCTGGTGGGATTACTGTCCTTTATCAGCAGATACTTCTCCCTAGCACAGTGGCCTGTGAACTTACTTTGTGCTCACAGGCTGCTCAGAAGGTAATGTGTGTGCTGCAGGCAAGCTATGAATTTCTGTGCATCCCTATGATCCACAGGGCTGTGCATTTCCTTCCTTGGGTGCAGATCAGCCTGTGCAACAGGAGCCCTTGTGCATCCTCCACACACGTGCTGTGTTGAGGAAGATCCCACCAGCTGAATGGCCTTGAGTGCTTTCTGAGGGGCATGCAAAAAAGTCTGCAGCAACCTGGTGGTATTGGCACATTCCATGGGTTTGGCCTCGAGTTGTTCTGGTTCTGGCACTGCTACCCAAGCATGCATCAGGTTTCCTCCTCCTCTTCACAGTTGTTTGTGAAAAGCCGCTAGTGATGTTAGTGGGATCAGATGTTCTGTGAGTCTGGGGAAGGGGAGACCTGGTGTTATCCCCCATGGGTCTGCAGTCACATATTAGACACTGCGTAGGTTTTCATTTGTTTGTGTTCTAAAAAATTTACCTTGGTATGAAATCAGAGATGAGTGGAATCAAGTATCTGTCTGATGGGAAATTGATATAAGCTACACTTGCCTTCACCTCAAAACCAAATGAAATTTAATGTTTGTGTTGTTGGGTTTTTTGTGGGCATAAAACTCCAAACCAGAGTCAGGAATGGCCTTTTTATCCAAGTGAAACATCTCAGTGTTCCCAGACTTGCAGCATTCAGTTTCTTGAACCGGCTTCAAAGTCAGCTTCTACTTGAAGTCTTTTCCCTGTGAAGCTGCGTTTTCCAGCCAAGGCTTCAGGAACCTACATGTCCCCAAGCATGGGGGTCCCCAGGGAGGGGCTGGCAGCTCCCAGGATGCACAGAGCAGCTTGGCCAGCAAGATGTCTGTGTTGTGTTAGAGGAAACCCAACCTTCCTGGGGCTCTGCAGCTCTAACACCACAGAGGCGTAACGAGATGCAGCGAGATGTTCACTTCAGCTGACACACAGCAGAGCCTTTCAGAATAAAAAGAATGCAGGGAAATGAGTTGCTTCCGTTTCCCAGCAAGAAAGATGGGCATTTTCAGGAGGAAAATGATGGTTTTTTCACAACATGTAGAAACTGTTGAGATGCTGGGTCACCCATTGACAGTGGGGCAGGCTGACGGTGCCTGTACTGGAAAGTTACAGGGGAGACTTCCTCGTGTTTTAACATCTGAATCCAGGGACCTGGCCCTGGCTTTCTCTTAGCTGTCTGGTGCAATCACCACAGGCCTGGCTGGAGTTAATTGAATTAAGTGGGAAGCTTGCCAGGGACTCCAGTTATCTTGGTTCAGTCATTAGCACAAAACCAGTGTAAGGATTAGCTGTTGTTTGTGGTCTCAGGTGTTAGTGGTGATACCAACGCGCTAAGGTCTTGTGGGAAGCAGACAGCAGCCTTTCTGAGCCATAATATATATCAATTTTTTAAAATGCAGGTCTTCCTCATTGGAATAATTTTATTTCATTCCTCACTTTGCACAGTTTAACATGCTTTGTATTTTTTCTCTTTTCAGTTGGCAACCTGCACTTGCAGTTTCAGGGGTTGTGCAAACCTATGAGACAGATGTACTCATCTTCTTGACTGGCAGCCTGTCTGAAAGACTCACCTTCCAGCCCTTTGCAGCTGGCTGTGCCAGGCCCCTTGGAGAGAGGTGAGTGATGCGGGTGGTGAGTGATGTGGGTGGTGAGCGATGTGGCTGCCAGGCTGAGTCACCAGCAGTGAGCATTCACTGGTGTCTCATGAACTTCGTAGGCAGTAAAGGAAGGAGCTGGGCTTTTTAATGCTGAGGAATATTGCCGTGATAAATAAGAAAAGATTACTGCAGGAAAGAACAGAGCTTTGCTGGTTTGTGTTCTAGATGAGACATTCCAGTCCTGAAATCTGTACAGTCACTGAGGAAGCAATGGGAAAAGTTAACATCCTTGAGAGCCCCAAGAGACCCTCTAGCAAATCAAGGCAGATTAGCATTCCTTAAATACTTCTGAAACAAGGGAAAAAAGAAACCCAAACTTGTTCCTCCTTCTGCTCCCCACCATTTCAGACTCCTGTTCTGGTTTAGAAATAAGCAGAACCGGAAACAAGGCCACTTTGTGAAAGTTCCCTCTGAGAAAGTCGTCTCACCCGTAGAGATCTGTCCAGAGGGCTGCAGGCCCTGCCAACGTCCCAGAGGGCAGCGCCGGACGCGGGGCCCGCAGCCCACCCGCACCCATGCCCACCTGCAGCCTGCCCACTCACCATGGCCCACCTGGCAGTGAAGCACAACTGCTCTCTTGGGCTTCGGAGCAGAACCAGCCACCATGTGCTGCATGAACTGCTGAACTCAGACATTTCCCCCACCCAGGGTTTAATAGGGGGGTGATTCACCAGGTGGTAAATAAGGGTTTGGGATGTGTTCCCACAGCTGGAGTGGCTTCTAGTCCTGATGGATGTCACTACCTAAGGTCTCTGGGTGAGTCTGTGTCTTTATGACGGTGAAGTCCTGGCAGGAGCCAGAGAAGCTGTGTGGCTAAAGCTTGCTCTGTGCTGGGCTTGGCCCACAGTGGGTGGGGATAGTCCAGGGTGGCTCCACGTCAAAGCTTTGACCTAGGTTTCTTAATGGATTAATTCTTTCTCAAGCCAGTTGTTAAAAGGCAGCGTTTTGTGCAACAGGCTTCGCAGTGACGCCAAGTATACAATGTGCAATAGCAACCTCGGTGCATTCTGAATCTTGTGAAAGGCACTTTGCTTTAGGGAGACATTTTAAACTCTGAGGGAGCCTCAAAACTTCTGAACTTTCAAACTAAATTCTTGTGATTGAATATTTATTGTTGAACTCAGCATGAAATATGGAACAAAGCCTAAATCCAGAGATGCTCTTGATTTTAGCAGTAAACACTGACAGCATTTTTAATATAGATTGTATTTTAGTAGTGAATGCTTAAAATTCTTCTTGTGTTTTGTGTCCTCAGCGATTTCTCTCTCTGCTGTGGTTAGCTCTAGGTCCTGTGTTGGAATGAGCAACACACAGAGATCTAAGAATTACGATAGACTGGTCTGATAGTGTTTCCTAGAAAAGTATAGATATTTTCTGGCACCACCACAGGGTTTTTTTCCTCTTTTGTCCCTAAATGGGCAGTTCCATCTGCATGCGAAAAAGAGGGGTAGAGACCTCACTGACCAGTGAAATAAGTCTGTCAAATGCAGTAGACAAAGAAACCTGTCACTGGTTCTACTCGATGCCACACTGCTGTGCATAGGTTGTCCCCAGCCAGCCATCAGCATGGCGTGTGGTGGCCTGCCGGTCTGCACTGCTGCAGCCGTGGGTGCCACTGCAATGCCCTCATGTGCCTGTGAACCCCAGAGACAAAGCTGCCCGGGGCGCCTGCCTGGGTCCCTTCCACTCCAGGCAGAAAAGCCTGTGAGGGGCTAAGGGCATGTCACAGCCCCAGTGGGAGCCCCACGGAGCGGCCACAGGCTTTACTCTTCTGGGAGCCTGTTCCTTGCTGACTGCAGGTGCTGTAGGCCGAGCCAGCCTTTTTGGCCACAGACTCCATCATGGACCTTTCTGATGTAGGAGGACTGGCTGCCTCTCCCGTTCATGCTTGCAAGACTTCACCCGGTTCGAGCCTGCCTGTCCAGGTTCACCAGCTTGAGTCTGTTCTGTTGCTGCAGAATTGTTCATCCTCATGGATGAGTCAGAACTAACGTTGGGTGGTGGTGGGAATGTGGTTCTGCACAGGGCCAGTGGGGTGCTGACTGGCAGCCTCAGGCTGTGGGCCTTGACCCACAAGGGCTGGTACAGGTTCCAAGGCACAGTTGCTAATTTCTTGTGTACTCTGGAGTATTATCAAGGAATATAAATATTACAGGACTTCCTTAGGCAAATCTCCAAATCCACAGAAAGCCTTTTGTACTGTTTGACAAAAATCACATAAATGTTTCCTTCATGTAAAATACCTGTGGTGCACTTGAAGTAGTGGCTGCAGCAACTGGTAAATAGAATTAGAGCTGCTTACTGAAATAAAAAACACTCTGTAATGATGCAAAGGCAGAGCTAGTACAAAAAATAGTCAAAATGAGACAGATGTGAAACATTATGCTAGTATTTCCTCAAGGGTAGCACTTAAGTAGCTCTTTGCTTGCAGAAAGGTATCACAGCAGGTTTGTGTCAGAGTAACACTAGCCTGAGCAGTTTTGTGTAAGAGGAGATAGCCGGCTCCTTTTGGAATCTCACAAATGGGTTTATCAGATAGGAGAAATACTACGGAAGTAATGGGAGCCTTCAAAAGCTGCTCTTTGTCCCCGAGCCTTTCTCTGGACAGTGAACTGTCTTGAGGGGAGACAGAAACAACAGCAGCCTGTGTGAAGGGCAAGAGCAGCTGTGTTCAGTCATGGTGTTAAGGAAGGTGTGCAGCTCGCTGTACAGTACGGTGACCAGCCCCTCACATAGTAACGACCCGACATGGGCAGCTCCTGGTGTCACAGTGCAGGAGAACGACACTGAGGCCTCTCTGACTGGACCCCAACACTCCAGCACTCACTGTGGCCACCAGCTGCATGCATGCCCTGTGCCTGTGCCCCTTAGTTTTGCTGGCGTGATGCTATACGTGGGGTTTTGCTGCACTAAGGCAGCAGCACAAATGGGACGATGTCTGTCTCCAGGAGCAGGGTGACCCGGGTCCCCAAGGGCCTCTCTGCCCTGTTCCTCCAGTCTGGGCATGCTGTGGATTCTCCTGGTCCTTGGGCCAGGGCACTGGATGCTGCCCAGCTCTGCCTTGCCCTGACCTGAGGCACAAAACAAACTGGGGGGAGCAGCTGAGGGATCCAGCTTATCAGGAGCAAAGGAAATTCAGGAAAATGTTCCTCCATGTGCCCCCTGAGCAAGTGTCAGAAGGGAAAGGGGCAAGTGAAGTGCGCTGCATTGCACCAGGCCTGTTTGCAGGTGAGCACTAGCCACAGAAATGATGGTCATTTCAAGGTTCAACTGGTGTAACTGAAAACCTGGTTTGTAATTTGATTTCCCTAAGCTGGTTCAAAATCCCCATCAAATGTTGTGCTGGGGTGGTGGAGAGCTGTGTCAGGAATATTAGGTTATGCTCACTGAGAATAGCTTTAAGCTAAAGTCAAAACCTGATGTACATATGTCTAGGCTAGGCTTTATCTCAATTGAATTGTCAGTTTTAGTTTAAGTAGCGATGACTAGTGCAGCTGCAGCCAGAGGCAGCAGTGATCTGTCTGTGGGCAGAGAGATGGTAATGGTTTGGTCTGATGAAATCTGAGGATTTCTAGCAATGAGCCTGAGATAGATACAAAAAAGCCACCAAAGGACTCCAGAACAGCAACCTCACACAAATGGTGTCCCAAAAATGCCATTGGGATTTCTGTCCTGAATTGCTCCAGCTCTTTCTAGCTATGTTGTTTTGGTTTTAATACTGTCCTGTGACATCCAAGTGGTTTAACGCTGGAAGTGTTAGCTGGGGGAAAAACTTCTGCTTTTAGTTCTGAGTGAGAAATCCGTACGCAAGAAGGCAGGACTGGATTTCAGAGGAAGGAAGAGGCCCTCTAGGACAGATGAGCTGTACTGGAGGTGAAGGAGACATGGTGCTGTCTTGGAGATACCACAGAAAAGGCCAGAGGCTGCTGGTGACTTACCAAGGCTCGGTGTGTTCATATTTGTCCCACTGTCACAATTCTGGGCTACAAGAAGGACTGAAGTGTGTCTGCAGGGGAGTTTTGAGAGAGAATGGTGTGTATCTGGTGTTCAGACTGCACAGCAAAGAGCTGCAAGGGTACAGAGGAGAAGGTGATGTTTAGCAGCTGTTTCCCTTTAGCAGAAACAGATCTTTAGGTTCAGAGACTCCTTGGGCACCTAAAAACCCCTTCCCAGCTCTCTCAGGTAGCACGGACAATCTCTGCATATGCTCCCCTATATAAAACACAGACTCTTTCCCATCTCCTCTGCAGACTTGGGTCAAGGAGTGCCTGTTTGGGTACACAGATGACACCCAGCCCATAGCGGCCTGGCAAGCCCAGCTCGGTGAGCATGGTGGCAGCACAGCCCCAGCTCTGCTGGCACTGCTGCGCTCACTGCACAGACCTGTGCCTGGCATGGAGCTGACATTGAGAGTTTCTCTGAAGAACATTCTCAGAAGCCAAGGAGAAACCTCCTGCTCCAGGAGCACCTACTACTGTGTAATAATCACATTGATCTGTTTCTTTTCAATTTTAATGCAAAAGAGCAAATGGGAGGATGCATGTCTTCTACCTTAATGGAAGTGTATCAACCATGCCGGAGTAAATGTAGCAATCCGTGATTCTGCTAGGCTTTAAACCAGAAATGCCTTGAGTTTTCATTTCTCTTCCAAGTGCTTTTCAAATTCTATAGAAGTTTCCCATAAAAGGGCTTTGTTTCAGCTGTAGTGCCAGTTTCCCCGACAGCGCAGTGCGGGAGGTGGGTAGGTATGCTGTCGTACCGAGCTGGTCATGTTAGCAAATTCTTTTCTAAAAAGAGGTGTCAGATTGTTCAGCCAGCTGAAGCAATCCAGTTGGCAGGAGAGCCACTTAATTCAATAAGCAGAACTTTTAAAACACTGCAGTTCTTTGTTTAAGAGCCAAATCCTACAAAATTAGCTGCAGCTCTGCAGTGACTCCTCTCCCTGCTCGCTCCGGACTGTCCCCTTGCATCCCATGTCGCTGCCTCTCCTCACCCCCTTGTTTTGTCTGGTGCTGCGGTGCTGGAGCCGTTCTGCACATTCCCCGCGGCGGCTGCTCAGCCCGAGTCACGCCAAGGCTGCGCTCCCGGTTTGGGCTCAGGGACACAGGCATCTTGCTGCCCTGCACAGTAACTCCTGTTGCTCTGGAGGGGGCACGGTGGGGCTGACAAACCCTTGGCTGGATGTGTGCCTTGTGCGGGCAGGTGGCAGGGCCTGTCGGGATCCGTCTGTGGACACGCCCGGGCAGGGAGGACCGGTGGCCCTTAGGAGGGCAGGGCTGACACCCCAGCTGGATGTGGGCAGGGAATTTCTGTGAAGAGTCCAGTTCAGCTCCCAGGAGCAAGGAGCACGCCCTAAGCTCTTGTTGCCGTCACACCATGAGCACCAATGGCCAGCAAGTCCAGCAAGCCTGCTGAGAGTTAAAAACAGTCAGCACCTGCACACAGCTGTGCAAGGAAAGAGAAACTCCCTATGCTGTGGTCCCAAGCCTGCCACACTGCTGCTCCTCGCTCCCAGGAAAATCTCTTGTTCCCTCATTTCCCCTTTTCTCCTCTGTTGAGATGGATGAGGACATGAGTTGCCTCCTGCTGCTGCTGGCGTTACTGGTAAGGGCAGGGTGGCTCCACCACTGCGCCAAGATGCTTCTTCACTTTTGCTCTCTTCTTTCTTTTGTCTCTCCAGAGTGCTGTTTGGGATGCCCAGGTTCGAGGATATGCATTTCCCATCACCAGCATCCCTGGAGCTTTTTCCCCAAGATTTTCCTTCCCTTCTCCTTGCTGGTGCTCCTGCTCATCCCTTTCCTGCTTTGAGAAAAGCATCGCTGTTGGTTAGTGGACTCCTCTTTAGTGGGGAATATCAAAACCACACCAAGTTTGCTCCAGAGCCTGTCCTGCAGGGAAAGGGCTCCAAGACTCTTGATGGTGGCAGGAGGCTGGAATCTTCTATGTGTTTTCACTCCACAGTGTGCTGCTGGCTTTCCCTTCCTGCAGCATGTGTCCAGCAGCAGCCATGGGGAAGGAGAGGGATGGAGATAGCACACCCCGTGCTGTGCTGAACATCCCTGCACGACGGGCAGCCACTTGCCAGGTCTGCAGCACAGACGTGCCCACACTGTCAGAGGAGCATCCCAGGACTGCACTGGGGAAGGTGGAGGAACAGTCAGAGCCCTGGGCTGCCTTGGGGAGGTGGCTCTGACAGCTGTTCTTCCTCCAAATGCACCTTTTACTCACTCTCCCCACCGCAGTGGAGAGCAGGAAGGGATCAGGACAAAGAGAGGGAATTGCCCTGCGCTCTCAGTGATGGCATTGAAGAGCAGCTTGTGCATCGATGCTGTAGCTGAGTTCACAAACCAGGAGACCTGAAGGAGATGAAAAACCCATATCAGGTTCCTTCTGAGGAGGGCTGGAGGAAGCAGGGTGGGAGGATGGTCGTGCCCAGGGCAGGAGCAGTCCAGCAGCCACATGCAGAGCCAGAGCAAATCGCCCTGTGCCCTGCAGCAGCCTCATCCCTTCCCCAAGGGCACCTGAATTCCCCCATTGTCTCAGGGAGGGGTCATAAAGCAGCTGACAGGGGTCATAAAGCAGCTCCAGGAGCTCCTGGGGGCTGTGGTTCAGATTGATCGAATAATGCAAACCAACGGGCCTAAAGGTCATAGTCACTAAAACACCAGTTTTCCTGTTTCAAATCATGTAGAGATGAGATGTTCAGAACACCACCAGCTTGCAGTGAGAAGTACCTGACACCTGTCTTGCTCTCAGTGAGCCGTTCTGGCTGAATGTGGTTCCGTTGACTGCAGGTATGGCAGATCCTGGCTGCTGGGGGATGGAGGCATGCAGCAAGCATTGCTCCTGCCTCAGCCTGGCAACCTTGCTGTTAGGATTTGTGTCTGTCATCCACAGATCCTTTGCTTTCTTCTTCAGACGTACCTTTATAATCCTGAACAAGCAGAGTTGTGACTGACATTCCAGGCCAAATCGCACTGTTACCCCTCTCCTCCTTTTCTTCTACTGCCACCTGATTTATCATTCCCTTCCCATTTCAGGTCTGCTGTTTCCTGGTTGGAGCATTTCTCTGTAGTTTTTTAAGAAAACCCACAGGTGAAGAAAGGAAGGAAGAAAATGGAAAGGAAACTACAGGCATGGTCATTAATTCTTTTGGGGAGAGGGCAGCCTGCCTGCTTCAAGCATCCAGACCTGCTGCAGAACATGAGAGGTAAAAATAGAAAACAGAGTGCTAAAACAAAGAGAGAGTAAAGATTGACTTGGGGGACTTGGGAGCCCAAAAATAGCCAGTTCTGCCCTTCTCCAGTGACTTGCAGCAACAGAGAATATGCTGCAGCCGGCAGGATTTGGCCAATACCCAAAATATAACACGGAGATCTGACGGGAGGGATTGCAGCTATGAAATGTGACCATTCTCTCTGGCACAGCTGTCATTGTACTAAGCCAGTTACTTCTCTCTAATCCTAATTAATACCCCGTCTTTCCACTCTGAGCCAGGTTCTCTGGCCAGCAGCAGCTGGGGGCTATGCTGCTCCCCCTGCCTTGGGGCAGCCTGTCCTCTAAGCTTTCACTGATGCTGAAGAGAACTCCTGGCATCCGCCCCATTGGAGAACCCAGCGTGTCATTCACTAGGGGTAGCCACAGCTATAGGGGGAACCCGCTCCTATCAGAAGGGGCCAGTTTGGCGCTGCTGTCAGGGGCAGAAGGGGAGAACGGGGAGGTAGAGGTCAGCCCCTGCTCCAGTGAGACTCCTGTCCTGAGACCCAAAACTCTCGCAGCCCCTGGGCTGCCCGAGAGCCAGGCTGCATTTCAGCCCCAAGTATTGTACAAAATAAATACATCTTGTGGGAGGGAGGGCTCTGCTGTCTAGATGCAACACTCTGCTGGGTACCACCCATTCTCACAGGCATTACTTTAATCCCAGCATTTTATAAAAGTGTGATTTACGAGTTGAAAATGCACAGACAGTAACCAGAGGTAGTTAAACATAGATGATTTTAAAGGACAATGTGTCTTTAGCAAATGCCATGTACATGTTATATAAACGTTGCAATGCTATATCATATATTTTCTAGGTTTAGACTGCTATGAATGGGGGCAAACAACTTATCTCTATTTTTTTTTCTAATTATAGAATTTCATATTTACTCAAAATAGATCTCCATGTGCCTGTTATGAAATAATTCATTCTAAACAGAAATACAAGATAAATGCAGCTGGAGTGGATCTTGACTTCCATCAAGAAATCAAAGCAGGCATGAAGGGAGAGAGTACAGCGTGTCAAAGAGACGTTTTTTACCTGTGCAGGAAGGACTGATTAAAAGATGTTGCGCTTGCACTTCAGTAGAGAAAACTGCACGTGTGTGTGATGGGCTATAATATTAGACCAAGTGAGGTGTAACACACTTTCTCTTATTTCTTAGAGAATATGCGTTTCTGTGGAGTGGGACAAGTGCCCAATGTCAATGACAAGTGAGGAGGGTCCGGTGTAGTGAGCGTTCCTTGAGCTGCCTTCCTGCCGTCATCGCTGCCCCAGCCCAGGAGCACCCGGTCCCTTTCTGTGTCCCCTGCAGCCCCATCCTGGAGCCCAGCAGTTCCAGCTCATCCAGCATCTCTTTTGGCCCCCAGGGATGTCCCCAGCCCACGCAGACCGCATGGCTTCATGGCTGGTGGGTTTGGTGCCGTGTGTCTCCCTGTGACTGTAGCATGGGGCAGGCCGGGTCAGCCTGATGTCAGTGTCAGCGTTATGCAAATGTCTGTGCCTGTGAGAGGTTCCTAATTAAGTTGTGTTTCTCAGACAGGTCTCAGACAGGGTTCCTCAGGAATTGTCTGTGCCCAGTGCTCAGTGCTGGTCCCAGCATGTGTCCAGGGAGCAGCCTGGCTGTGTGGCTGAGGCGCAAGAGGAGCACTGAGGGAGGCATAGCTCCAAAATGCCAGAGATCCCTGTGCCAGAGATCCTGTCTGCCCTGGAGGCATTTGAGGAAGGAAGGTCCTTTCCACCTGCTTCCTGGGTGAGCAGAAGGACCAGTCCCTACCTCAGCTGCCAGCCAAGCAGCAGCGAATCAGGAAGCTGAGTAACAAACTTCCCAAACTGGGGGTTTTTCTGCTCGAGTTGTATAAGAATGTGAAACTGACGCTGCTCAGCTAACTGGATCTCGCTAAGTCAGCACTGGTGGCTGGGAAATGGAAGTCAGCAGATGCAGCTAAAAGGCTTCAGAGGTAATCCACTGACAAACCCACTGATTAATGTTGAGCTTTTTACCAACCAATGCACCACACCGGGGTAATTATTGTCTCTGTCCCTTTATGGTCTGTAGAATGTTGGGAACAGCGAAGGCTTTGAGAAGATTTGAAACATTTTTGAGGTCTGATGCCTCTTCTGGAATTCTTTGAAATAGTTTGCAAGAAAGTGGCTAAAGTGATCCAGTCAGTGCTGGAGGGTTCAACAGCCCTTCCCTGAGGAGCTGATAATGGCAGCTCTTGGAGACACTCTTGGGCAGCATGAACCTCACACAAGTTTTGTGTCCCTGCCCCTTGCAGTGCCTAAAGCCTGAGGCGCCCGTGTTCTCCAGAGCAGCTCCATGCAGAAGAGACAGTGCAGCTCAACTTGAGCAGCGTTTTCCCTGAGAGGAGCAGATCCTCCTGCAGTGAGGACAGCTCGCAAGGGTTACTCTGCATGGAGTTAACTGACAGAGCTCAATGTCATGGGGCTACAGGCAGGAGGAGCAAGGAGCAGTACACTGCTACTCTTAACTGTGACTTTACTGTCTTTAGTACCTGCCCCCAAAGGACATCCTTGAGCTTTTCCAGTCTTTTTGCCTTTGACAGCTACTCCATAAGCAACAAATAGGTCAAGCAAGCATCTGAATGCCCTGAGAATCAATGAGTTTTATCTTCTCAAATCTGGGGCAACTGTTGTGAATAAACACTGGTTTTCTAGATGTGAGCAGGTGTGGGGCAGATGGCACTTTCCCAGTACAGCTGATATCAACCTTAATGACTCTGTGCCCAGGGAAAGCAGCAGCGATAGATTTGGATGACAGGGAGTGATTTTGGTTTGGCACTTGGCCACACAGATAGGAACCCAGCGATAGTCACCTGGGGAGCCCAGAAAGCCTCAAAAGCTTCACAGGAGAGCTGACAGTGCTCCTTGTTCTTCAGAGCCCCTCCGCAGCATCCCCAAGGAAAACCCAGTGAAACAAGCAGTTTAATTCTCTGTCAGTAGCATGTTGCCACTGAAGAGCAGATTTCTTCCAGCCTCAAGTCTGCACTTTTATTTCCCACTCTAAGCCAGCAGCATCTTTGGCCTTGCTGTGCGCTGCCCTGTGTGCGGGTGGTTTCCAGCACGCAGCTTACTCCCACTGTTCCTGGAGGCACACGCTGCACAGGCCTCATCGCTATCAGGATGGATGCTGCATTCCTGGAGGAGGAAGCTTCAGAAAAGCTTTTCTGGGATCCCTCAATGAGGCAACAGCTCTGACAGCCCCAGGAGCCCAGCATCATGCGGCCTGATCCAGCCTTGGGCTTTCCTTCTCTTTACCAGCTCGCAAGGGCATTTTGCAGCTTCTTTCTTGTTAAGTCTTGCACGGGTTCTCTTCTTCCTCTCCCAAGCAGAACGGCACAGGAGTGTGAGCTAACTCTGTGTGATTGGGGTATGGAGGTTTTCTGGCATTGATGTGTTTTAAACACAGCAGTAAAGCTCTCTGCACTGGGACAGCCAGTCCAGAGCACTGAGTGGGGCTGTGTGGGGTAAGGCTTTCCTCCCTCAAGGACATGGATGCCCCGTGGCAACAGACTCGGGAGGTGGGAGGCTTGCCTGTGCCTTCCTGGGCGAGTGACGGGGAGGACCCCATGTCCCCCACCCAGAGCCCATGGGGAAAAAGGATTTGTGCCCAGTTAGGGTGCAATGAAGAGCAGAGCTCAGCTCTTGGCGAGTGCTGCCTGGTGCAGGGCGCAGAGCTCAGTCCTTCCCGGGCGCCTGCAGCAGCCAACGTGCTCCCCTGTCCTGGGGTGAGCAGTGAGCATGCTTGCAGTCTGTTATGTTACTTTCTCAAATACCTTTGCCAGAATTCATGTTTTTCTTACTTAAAATGAGCCCATTCCAGCATATACCCTTGGATTCCTGTACACATGTGTCTGACCACAATGCCACAGAGGGTGTTTGTCTAGGGTCTGGGACAGCTACCTGCTGGAGAGGAGTCCTGTGCCTTGCACACTCAGCACAACCTCGGCAGCGTCTGGAGCGACAGTGGAGTGTTTGGGATCAGGAACTCTCTGTCTGTTTATTTACTGGTGTTGGATTCCTGTGGGGACAGACCAGGGCCTCGTTGTGTGAGGTTCTGCAGTTTAAGCAGCCTTTGTTTTGATGAGTTTACAGCCCAAGTGGCATCGTCTGCTCAGATCACCAGCCATTTTTCAGACAAGTCCAGTTTATTACATTAAAATCTCTCCTAGAGTGGAGGTTTGACTTAGCAAAGTTCTTTTGTGCTTCTAAGTGTAGTGCAAAATACATTTATTTACTTCTGTCTGAAACTTTATGTATTAAAGAACATAAAGGTTCTTTAAGTTTGTTTAACATTCTTTGTGTAGTTTTGTATGGATGTTGGGATAATGCAACCATCTGGTGGCTGTAACACTTGTCAGTTCAGTTAGAGAAATGTTTTACTTTCTTCCTTATTATCACAAAACTTACTGGTCTGTTGTGGTAATACCCAGATTTGTAAAGCCTGGAAGGAAAAGAAGCAGTGTGAGCTTCCCTTAATGCTCAATGTTGGAGAAATTACACAGGAAGCACCCATGGATGGCCAGGCTCACTCCATTTTGTCTGTCTGTCTGTCTGTTTCAGAGCTGATTTTTAGATTGTTTTTCATATCACGATGCAAAAGCAAAGTAAGTGGTTCTTTTGCAAAACTTGGAAGTGACTTAGAAGCACAAGTGTCTGTTTAGAACCCTCAGCTGTTCTCTGGGCAGTGGGGACAGACAGGAGTGTTGCTCAAGCAGGTGGCTTGTGAAGCTGTGATCTGGCAAAGAAAACATGCAGGGATGTGGGGACAGTGAATTCACAAAGCCACCTTGTTCTTTGCCCCGTTTGAGTGGGCTTTCCTTTAACAAAGAAAGTAGCTGGGAAAATTACCCAGAAATATTTGACCTTCAGAAAGGCCTCTAAGGCACAATTACCTGATGTTCTCTGAACTGGTTCACGTGGTTCCCACTCTAAATGACTTTCTGGGTTCACCCAGGTGTGAAAAGGGGTCTGATTATACGGAGAGCAAACGGGAAAAGGAACCTCAGGGAGGAGAGAAATTCTCCAGGGAATTTTACTGGCTGTGTTTGCTGCAAGGGAAGGAAGGGGCAAATAAATGTACCTGACTCAAAGTAGCTTTTTGGCTTTGCATGTCAGAAGTCAGTATCTGGAGAGATGTGGGGTATTGATAGCCCTCGGCAGAAGCTGTTTCACAGGTGTCAGTAGGGACTGTAGGATGCATCCTACTTTTTCTCTTACCCAGATGCCAAATTCTGGGTTTTGCCCCAAGCACAACAAAACCCCTGTTTCCCCCAACGCCGTTTGCTTCCTCCTGCCCGTGGTTGCACTGCACACAGATCACTTGGCTGCCCAGCCACCTGCGCTCATGCCCAGGTCCGGCCGTGCCCCCTCTGTGGGAGTTTGGTCTCTGCACCGCGTGCTCCTGCCAATGGAGCAAAGCGAGCAAGTTATCAAGGGCTGGATCACCATTAGGCTCTAGGGAAAATACTTTTCTAAGGAAATAAATTCCATGGTTGGCACAGAAGTGCCTTTCCATGCACTGTTTCCAGTGGGAGGTATAAGCAGGTGCACATAAAGTATGGCCGGGGTGTGTGGCTGTGCCGTGGTGCACCCAGCATCGCCCAGCCCAATGTCACCCAGCCCTGTGTCATGCAGCCAAGTGTCACCCAGCCCTGTGTCACCCAGCCAAGCGTCACCCAGCCCTGCTCCCGCAGGGTCTCCGGGTTCTCCTCTGCATCTCTGCTGGCCAAGGCCCTCAGCATTCCCAGTGAGGTGGGGTGCTGTGGGCTGTTCACCTGGTACTTGCCATGGCACGGGAAGACCTGTGATCCTGTTTCTGCCATGGCTGGGAGGGCCAAGGGCTGCTGGGCAGGGCTGGTCTGTGGGCCCAGAGGAACTGCATCCCCCACAGCCACAGAGCTCCCTTGACATATGGGCCAGATATGGCACCAAGACACCCAGCGCTGCCAAAGGGCTGCCAGCTTCGCTTGTGACACAGACATGCAACGCCACTCCCAGCAGTGGAGTTGGGCAGAGCTTCTCCGGCCAGAGGCTGCGTCTGCACAGCCCCTCACCTTGGCACTGTGGGGCCAGCATGGTGTGGGGCTCCAGGCCTTAGGGGCAGAGCTCTGCTTGCAGGTGATGAGCTCTGGCAACCAGCAGGTCACTGGGCAAAGGAGGCAGCTGCCTTCCTCCTGAGGCAGCCCACAGCTGCGAGTGATGCCTCTGGGGAGGAAGGAGTGGGGCAAGCGGGTGAGCTGGGGGGCGGGTGCCAGAGCAGGACTGTGCCCCTGGGCGGGAATTGCTGTGCCCTTCTTGTTGACATGAGATTGTTCCACTCTTGCACTCTGTGGGGCCAACATGCCAGCTGGAACCAAAGCTTTAGACCAAACCTTGGAACTTTGGAAGTGTTCTCTTGCCTTTGCAGCACATGAACTGGAATAAAATTGTCCCTTAGGGAATAACAAAACAGATGACAAATAAGTGCTCATCTAAGATCTGAAGGCTGAGGTGGTCTCAAAGTTTGTTTGGTTTCCATCAAACTCTGAGCAGGATTTGACTCACTTTAGGGAGGCAGAAAAAAATCACTCTACACTGTAAACAAAAGAAGAACCCTGAATAAGAAGATTTTTCTAAAAGCCATTTCTGAGACCCAGATCAAAAGTGACTGGTGGTTCAGGACAGTGCTCAAGCACAGGGCCACAGCAGCTCCCAGGCACCGTTGGACAGCAGCTGGGTGGGAGTCCGGCTCAGTTTGAACTCAGCACAAATGCTGGATGATGGAGCTTGCCATGCCCCAGCCCTCTCTGTGCTCCTGAGTCCATCTCTGTCCTGGCAATTTGTTTTCCTGAAACTTGAACTTACATGTTCATCCTGACCTGCACCAAGCTCCGCCAAGCCCACAGCAGTCAGTGTGGGCTGCAGAGGGACGCTCAGCATCTGGAGAGCCTGCATGGGGTGTGCTGCCTTCCTGCCACGCCGGCTGCTTGCTAACAGCTGATCCCAGAAAGGAGCTGACACAGGGGCACCAAGGAGCTTGGCTTCACAGAAATGCACTCCCTGCGTTTCTGACTACAGGGTATGTGCTGAGTAGTTAAACTACAGCAGGGAGGCTGAAATATTTGAGAGGTTTCTACTGGAGCCTGCTTTTAACTAGCTGTAGCCCTGGTTGGAAAAGGGCTGAGGACAGTACATGCTTTTAGCTCAAAGAAATGTTCTGAGAGCAAATTCCACGTACATCTTCTGCCATCTGCTAATAGCATGTGCCAGCAGCTCTGCTGCCAGAAGCCAGGGAACAAAGATAACATCGTTGTGGAGAAAACTGCACTGCTCTGAAAAGGAGACTTATTCCAGATGACTTGATAGACTTGATAGCTCAGCACCCGCTGGGGCCGAGCCTGGGGCCAAGCTCTGCTCACCAGCACTTGTGCAGACATCAGAGAGTCCAGTGGGAGCCTTTACACAGGCAACGTTGCTCCCACTGAGGCTGAGGAGCAAGCACAGTTACAACCCCTTTCATATGATGGCCCTGGAATCCCAGAAATTACATTATTTAGGGTGGGAGGAAGGACAGGAGCTGAAGAGCTTCTCTGCTGAAGCCATATGCAGGCAGCTTGGAGAAAAGAAATGAAGGGGAGTCCAGACAGCAGTGAAGAACCCAGGAGACTTGGAGTTACCTTCCTGGGTCTCTTTTTGTGTCAGGTCTCAATTGTGTGACGTCAGTGCCCCCTGTAACACTGCAACAATGGTGATGGGATCTGAGCTGCCCCATCCCAAAGAGTCCCTGTGGGAGCAGTGAGAGCTGCATGCCCGGCTGCTGCCTCCTGCCACACAGCAGGACCCCAGAGCAGGGGACAACTGGGAACACCGGGATCCACCGGTGTGAACTGTGGGCTCCGAGGCAGCCCCACTCCTTGCCCTGCGTCTGGCACAGTGCAGGCAGCAAGACACAGAGACATGGTGCAGCAATGCTCTCCAGACCCCTCTGTTGCATGCTGGTTTTCAGTGGCTGGGTAACAGATGGATCTGGTTATCAGGAAGGAAAAGGAACCATAAATCATGTGAGACATGCAGGTAACATGGCAAAAAGGTCTAAAAGTGGCACCAGGATTTCTGCTTGGTACAGCCTGCTAGAAGAGACCCAGGAAATAGCTCTGGCTGTAATTCTGCTTGCAGCCAGCTCAGCTTCATCCTCCTCCAGGACTTGGCCTCTGATGGCTCAGAAAAGTGTTATGAGTAGATCTCAGAAGTGTTTAAGTTTCAACGTGGAGCTGGCACAAGGTCTGGCTGCTGTCAGTCCTCTCACAGGCAGAACAAGGAGGACAAAGGTTTGCACTTTGCCTTAGTCTGAAGTGTGCATTTATACCCTGGAGCCGGAGGGACATGAAATACAAGGCGAGTTTCTGCATGGCTCACGCTGCTCGTGGCCCCTTTTTCAGACTGGGAAGTTTCCTTTGGTTGTCAGTCACATCTGTAGCCTGGCACCAGGTTTCCCACTCAATGTTACATTAGGTAATAGTTAATAACACTTTTAGGAAGGGAGGGGAGATGTTTGTAAGCAGCTTTTGCAGCTTTCGCATTTCTTATTTCCAGTGGTGTTACTGGACTTGTGACAGCACCAGATGGCTGCAGGACTGGTGCTACTGGGAGCCATGTGGCTGCTGCAGGACTCCACAGTGTGATCCAACACACTGGCCCTGGCTCCACGCTCCTTGGCCTCCCAAATCTCAGTGGGTCAGGCAGATGATGTATATCCTGGGAATACAAAGCCTCCACCAAAGATGTGTAAGCTCCTTGTTCTTACACCACTCCTGAAATCCTAGTATAATAAAATAATAACATCCTAAAATAGTATTACAGAGTTTCCTGGGAAAGCTCCTCCATGTGTTGATGAATTGCACGTTCCTTCTGGACCTACACAAACTTCTCTGCCAGAAATTCTCTCTGAGAGATGCAAATTCATCATTCCCCAACAGTGCCATGTTCTCATCAAAACCAAACAGGCTAGTGAGAAGAAAGCACCAAGCGAATCCCCCAGACCTGAAGATGTGTATTTTTTATTCAAAGCAAGAATTAGTGTCCCTGGAGAGGTGAATTCTTGTGTCCAGTCACCATCCTTTTGGTGCTGAGAAGTCTTTTGAAGGACCCCAGCCCTTTATCCCACCAAGTCCAGATCTGCTGCAAGGGAGGGACAAGCCCAGCAGGTGCACGGTGTGATGAGCAGGGCCAGGCAGCAGTGGCAGCTACCACCACGGATAGACACTGGAGGTCAGTGTGACTGTCAAGGGGCAAAGGTGGCAAGAAACAGCACAGTGAGGAGAAAGAGGGGAAGGAGAGGGAACTGTAGTCTCAGAGCGAGGAGAGGTGCCAAGGAAAGGAATATTGTCATCATGACATGTGTCCTGTATGGATGTTGTCCAACCTTTTGGGCTTCACCACTCCTCTCTGTGCCAAAGCTTTCCCATCCTTCCTCTCCTAGAAGTTGTCCCTAGTCCTCCTGAGCTTACTTACCAGAGCTGAAAGGACTTGCTGTGTCCCCCACCAAATGCACGTCCATCCCGAAGTCGGGCTTCTTCATCTGCCTCCTGCTCAGGGGCAACAGCAGAGGAGGCCGAGGGATACGAGCAACTGTCAGGCTGCCAGGAGAATCTGCTGGTCTGAGAACTCACACAATGGCAGTGTAAGAGCAGTGCAGCTCTTCAGACATCAACATCCATTTACAGCCGCAGCATAAAAATCTTTGAGGTGCTCAGCAGCAAGCTGCCTGTGGCTTTTCACCCTCGTGTCTCATGGGTTATTGCTCAACAAGGGAGCATGAGGTGGTTTGTCGGGACCCAGAGGTGATTGAGAGCAGCTACTTAAATAGCCCTAATGATATTTAGAGAAGGCTGTTCCCTGAAAGCAGCGAGAATCTGTGAATAAACATATTGCCAAAGGTGACCACCTGATCTGTGCATATGGACCTAAAAAAAGCCAGTTTGCTAAGTTTAAATACCTCCAAATAAAGCTGACAGACACCAGACGCTGATGGCTGAGCCTGCTCCATGCCCACTACCAAAGGTGGCTTTGTGCAGGGGATGCTACTGGAGGAGCACACAGTGTATGTCCCTGTGGCACCGCAGATGACCACATAATGTTGAGCCAGCCCGTCGTGCCCTTCCGGGGGGTAACAGCCTCAAAGAGGGGCCTGTGAGTACCACACAGGCAAAGGAAGAGGAAGAAGTGACCCCAGCCCGCGAGCAGAGGGTGGAGAAACGAAGCTGCTTGTTTTGCTTAATCCTTTTGCAAACACACACGAGGCCTGCTGAAGGCTGGTGACAGCCCTGGATGTCCCTGTGGATGGCACATCCCCCTGCCCATCTGGAGCCAGCAGCGCTGGCTAGGCACAGCCTTGGCCCCAAAATTACCCCTCAAGGGACATCCAGGCTATGACCTTGCAGGGCACCTGGGGACGTGTGCTTCTTTCTCTGGACAAAGTCTGACTCTCCACCAAAGTCACCTGTTTGGCAGCCAGGACAAGGCCCAGGCAGCCCCCAGCCATGCCTGGGCATTGGTGGGGCCTGGGGGAGCATCCGTGCTCAGCTCAGACCAATGGTGCAGTTGCTCTGCAGCCAAGCCATTTTCCTGGGAGGTCAGACTGGACAGAGGAACCCTCCCTGGAAACACTCCATGCTTCAGGCAGAGTTGGACCCCTACCTGCCTGCATGCCCCCCAGCCCACGCCCTGCAGAGCCACTGCCTCACGGGGTCAGCAAGCCCAGGGCCCTGCTGGGTGGCAGTTGGGCAGTGAGCTGGAGAGCTGGGCTCAGACGAGCTGGGGTCAGGCCACCTGACTCAGCTCCCAGCTTGGCTGCAGCCCTACACCACCAGGATTTTTTCAGGCCGTGACAGAGGGGACAAACGTGGAGCTGTTTAACATCTGTGAGGGTTGAAGAGTTCATGGCAGCAGCTGGGATAACGGCTGGCCTGGCTGTGGGCCGAGCCCTCCCTGCACCACCGGCTGCCTCCCCCTGCAGTGAGTGCCTGGCTGCTGCGCCCCACCATTAGCTACGTGTGGCTTCAGCGTGACTCAAACCAACAGCCACACACAAAACCGGTACATAATTATTGTATGTTTGGGCATGGAAGCACAGGAAGTCTAGAAATAAACTCTGCCAGTTTGAATTAACCTGGCAGCCTGTGAACAGATAGAAAAAGAATCAGTATCAGTGCAGTCAGTCCTGCTTTCTTCCTCTCTCTGCTGTTTGATCAATAATCACTTGCAGCGCTGCTCCTGCATGGCTGAAGGAGGAAGTGAGCTCAAGCCCCAGCCCCCTCCCTGGGGCACACAGTGCTGCTGGCAAAACAGGGGACACTGAGGGGACACTGGTGACACCAATGACCTCTTGAGCAGCTCCCAGTGTTGCCCCCTACCAGACAGGTGTCCTTGTGCGCAGCACCAATCGGTTCATGCCACGTCCATCTCACCCACTGCTGGGCTCCCAACCTTCCCCTTCTCCTTCAGCTCCCCATCTCAGCATGTTTCCCGGCATCTGTCCCCTCCAGTATCACCCCGGTGTCATCCTGGACTTCGGCTCATCCTCGGGGAGCAGCAGAGGGATGGGCACTGTGCCCTTGTAGCACTGCTCAGGGCAGCACGCCACATTAAGCTTAAAGGCATTTTCTGAGGAAACTGGGGACAGCTGCTCTTTGCAGACACCCCTTCCCACCCAGTTTGGTGGCTGTAATGAAGTCCTCTCTCTCTCAGTCCCCTTCTGGTCCCCTTGAATTGCCACTGTTAAATTTGTCAGGTTTGAGGGTTTTTCTGACCACTGCAGAGCACTGAGCTGATGTTTTCTGACTATCTCACTATCTAGCACAAGCTCGAGGCCTCATTCCTGCTCATTTTTTATAGGTGAAGCTGTATTTTTTCCTTGGCCCATTACAGTTATATACATTAAATATAATTTGCTGCTGTCTTGCCCAGTACTCAGTGTTTCTGGGGACTTACAGATTTCTTTGTGGTCAATACACTGAAATAAGTGTGAGTTACCTCTCATGCACCAGGCTGCATGCTGTGCCACGTCAGGAGCTGCTGGAAGTCTTGTTCAGCATTTTCCCTCCAGGGTTAGCAACATCCCAAAGAGTCAGGGCAGGAAGCTGGGGATGGTTACAGCATCACTCATCTCGGTTTAATTTACTGTCAGACGTAAATCAACGCCTTAATCCCACTGCGATAGAAATCTTTATGATCTCTGCAGTGGATAAAGCTGTTTGGTCAGCAGCCAGCTTCAAACCAGTCTTTATAATCCCTTTTTTCACCCAAGCAGGTGATTTTGTAACCACTGTATATACTAGATCCCACCAGGAAACCATTACTCGATAGTGTCAGCTGCTTCACCAGGATGCATGATGGGGCTGTTAGTTATTTGCTTCACTCTCACACCACAGAATGTACAAAGTGAAGTTTCTTTGCACTGTGAGGTGAACAAAACAGATGAGAGAAGCATCTTTTCAGAGACTGATGAGAAAGCATCTGCAGTGGGATGAAGACAGGAAGCCCTGTGGTTAGACACCCGCTCGGGAGCCGCAGGACTTGGCTCGTTTCCAGCACTGCACAGATTTTTTACATTATCTTTGGGCTCCAGCTTCCCCATTCAGGAATTTTGTGAAGTTCAACTTATTCATATTACCTAAATTAATTTCTCTTCCTCCTCTAATCAATTTGGCCGACTAGGCTTGTTCTTCTCTCAAAACAATGAGATTTAAATATGAGTCAACCTGAAGAAATCAGTAGCACAGGACGTACTGGCTGCTGCTGGGAGAATCCCCCACGTGCATTCCTCCAGAGAATCAGAGTGTAATTGTGGTGTTACAGCACTGTGCACATACCAGGTCAGCTTCGCTCCTCTCAGCTGACACAGACCTGTGGAAGAGCCGGGCGCTTGGCAGGCCTTTGCTGTGATGACACCCATTTTCCTCTTGGGCAGGGACAGGCAAAGCTCCTCTGAGAATGATGAACATGCTCTCCTGGTGTGTTACAGCAGCTTTCCAAGGATCCCTGTGCACATGTGAGATAAATACTGTGAGCCTCTAGACCCCTCACCTATTCCCAGGAAACTCTTACCCACATACACAGTGATGAGAACCTCCTTGGCACTGCTCCTGGCACGTCTGCTGAGGGATGTGATTCAGAGATGACCTCTCGCTGTGGACAGGGTGGTGTTTCTTGGCTGTCACAATACCCAGGCATTAACACACAGATGACTGTACCAGTGCAGCCCCTTTATCTGAACAGCAGTGATACAATTTGGCACATTTCAAAGAGCAAGCCCTTGCTGTATCACCCCAGACCGGACTGCCACATGTCCCCTTTCTCCTGGTGTGCCCACTTCCCACCGGGCACAAGGGCCAGTCACAGTGCCTCTGGCTGCTGCTGGATGGGACATCCCTGAGCACCATGCAGACAGTCTCTAGGCACCAGCAGACCCAGGTTAGTGACAAGAGGTGGAAGAATAAGGTCCAAAGTCAGCAGACACCCACTGCAACCGGCAAAGATGTCTGCTTTCAGTAGCTGAATCTGGCTTGCTGCTTAAGGAACCAAAAATCCGTCTGGCAGCAAACACCTTGAGCAACTGTGCAGAAAAAGAAAAAACACCAACATGGGTCACCAAGCCAGCTCTGGGGTGGGAAGTCTCAAAGCCTGGATGGGATGGACACAGCACATCTCTGCCTGGAGTACCTGGCAGCAGCTGCTGGTGGCACACCTGACAGTGCACAGGGCAGACACAGGGTGAGCCCACAGCCCTTGGCACCCAGCTGTGAGATCCCTGTGTCCCTGGGCAGGATGACAGCCAGGCACTGGGCAGGCTGCTTACAGCCGTGGGTGGCTTCCTGGGCAAGGCCACTGTGCTCTGAGTGCTGACTCTGGCCAGCGTGTCCACTGCTGCACTGTGACTGCTCTCAGGAGCATGCTACAGCACCTCACGGCAGCATGGGGCACGAGAGGGACTGTCAAGGCCAAGGAAGCAATAAGGCAAACAGCATCACACTTTTTTTGGGAGGAATTTTGGTGCAATGTTGCCCACCCATTCTTCAGAGCCACTGGCTGCAGTGAGGCAACATGCACAGGCCGGGCAGTGTTTCTGCATGGATAGTGTGAGTCCTGTTGTCATGCTGCTGCTGAAGCACATCAAGTGAGGGGGTTCAGGTCCTGCCCCAGCTTTGACTCAGTCTGTGGATGCCAAACATTTCGAGCTGCAGAACTCAAGCATTTCATGTTTCATCTCTCTGAGTGCTTCAGTGGGTTTGCCGCATTTCACCTGTCAATTTCTCAGTTTTATCCACTTTCTGTCAGTGAATTGACCCCCTAATTTGGCTGCCCTCCCTCCCTCACCAGTGGGCAACAAGGAGGTCAGCTTCAGGGAGGCCTGAAGAAGAGGAGGCTGGTGACAGGTCGGTGAAGTCTGAACTGAAAGGCAGGATGGCTGTGGGAAGCACTACCAGCTCTTTGAATACTAAGATCATAACAAGGCAGGCTCATATCTTTGCCTGCGTGTTGAGATTCAGAATCTCTGCTGCTCAACATTTCCATGCCAGAAACCGGCACCGGCTGCTTGGGCCACAGATCAGTCCCTCGGCTGATACTAGGGCATGGGTTGTGCTCCAGTTGTAGGACCCCTTCACCTCTGTATCACCAGGATTTCTTCAGCACAGTCATTAACAGCTCACACATACCTGCCACACCTTCCAGCACACGCCTCTGCATACCTCGCCCTGCTCCAGACCTGCCTCCTGCACAATGGGGCTCTGGGAGCTCTGCTCAGTCTCTTCATTCCCGAGGGATGAGGCAGTGCTGTGCAGTGCTGGCAAGTGGCAGTCAGGATGAGTTTAGCCCACAGGGACCCTGTCCTTGTGAGAACAGATCAAGGGCAGATTATCCTGTCACCCAACCAGTATTTTTTGGAAGTATTTTACAACTTAGGTTAAGAAAGTCAGTGCTGGAAACACCTGATCCATAGCGAGGGCCCCTGGAATTCCTGCACACACACTACACTCGTGTCCATCGCTTGGTGCATTTCTGCCCCATCTGTGACCGGGATTTGCAAGGCTCCTCCCAGCCTGTTCTGGGCTTTCCAAGCTCCCCCCATATCCCGTGCCCAGTCTGGGGTTCCAGGGTGCTGTGGACCTCTGGCTCTCTCAGGCCTGCATGGCCAAGGCTCTGGGCAGGACATGAAGTCCCTGGCAGTGTGAGCAGGGGTCCCACAGGGCCCCTAGGCTCAGGGCCCTGCCTTGGGCCAGAGGAAACTGCATTCTGCATTCCCTGTTCTGTCCTCCCTACCACAGCACAGCAAATCAAACCCCTAGCTCAGCACAACTCCTGGTGTTTCTCGGTTTGCAGTGAGGAAGAAATGACCCCCCAAGCTCCTCATCTCCATCCAGTGAGTGGGAACTGGCAGCAGTTGGCAACTCCCTCACTGCGGCCATGGGCAAAGGAAATTATTAATCCTGACTCCAGGAAACATGAATCCCTCTGCTTCTTACTGGGCTGAGGGAAAGATCTGAGTCCTCCACTACATCCAAACACTCAGCTTAGCCTGACTTCATTCCCATTTCTCTGTTCTAGTCTCATATTTTATGCCTTGGATTTACTTTAATCTTATTTTTGAGAAGCAAAACCTGCTGCTCAAAACCATTCATTCCGTCCATTAATTAGACTCATTGCCTGTTTACCTCACAAGCTACCTCATTATAATGAAAACAATATTCTGGACAGAACATGTAAGAAGTTGTATCTCAAGAAGAGTCTGTTAGATTTGTCCCTGGGCTCTGGGTAGGAAAAGCCCCTTCATGGATTACCCTCATTTTCTTCCAGCAAGCCTTCTGAGAGAAGGATGAAGGATGGCCTGTGGTGGGAAGGGGGATCTTCTCCGGGACAGGTCCTACCCACACCCACATTGAGGCTGCAGACCTCTTTGTTGGGTCCCTGTGATGCTGTTTTGATTTAGGAACTGACACACCTTGAGATGTGATTCCACTGGTCTGATTGCAGCAGAAACTCTTCTGACCACACTCCATTAAAGGCTAGCCTGCTTCCCCACTTGTTGCCTGCCCAGAGCTTTGCAGCCCTGTATCCATGCTACACTGGCTTACACAACACTGCTCCTTAAACGTGGCCAGTCTCTTCTCAGTGACAAAAATCCTTCCTGCCAGTGCTTCTGCTAGCACCTGTGCTCAGGACACTATCCCTAACATGGGGAACACTTCCCCACTGGTGTGCAGGACAGAGTTCACAGCTTTGTCTTACTGAAAATGAAATCCTGATTATTCATGCAGTTCCCAGTGAGTCACTCCACACCCTTGAATTATTTCTGACATGTGAAATGACTTCTGCTGAATTCCTCCTTCAAAGAGCCTTTTGCATGACCGGTTTATCGGTGAATGGGACCAGACTCAGGATTTACAGTGCTTCATCACCACTGCATGTGTAATACCAAAAGTGATGAGTAGGGAGCCAGACCCACCCCTTCTCTGCCGCAGGCTCCCAGCCTCCAAACCCTGCCCGAAGCCAGGCAAGAGGCACTCCCGCAGGGCAGACCCTGTCACACCCCGTGGATCCCAGCTGTGGGATGTTAGCAGAGGCCAATCTGTCACCTCTCTGCCTGGTGAGGTGGTATTTCTCCTTCTATGTAGGGGTGACTGATACTGGTATCAGTTAGCTTCCTGACTCAACTACATGGTCAGCCTCTGAGCTTTGAGTAGCTGCAGTGCTTGTTGTGGATATTGGAGTAGTTGTAGTGCTTGTGAGAGTTGGAGGAGCTGCACGCTCTGATGTCTGAGTAGCTACAGTCATTGTTGTAGGGGGTCTTTCTTGGGTTTGGAGGTTTGTGTAGCCCCAGAGTCTGAGGATTTGTTTTCCTTGTCTGGATATTTGCCTGTACTGTCCCATGGACCATGCCACCGCAGAAACTGCAGACCCAGCAATTTCTTGTAATACTTAAAACTTGATGAACATTCAGGAGAATGAGCATCAGAACATCCCTGAGGTAATCAAAGTTCTTAAAGGCTGCTGTAGCAGTCTGAAGGAAAAAGGGGACAAGGAAGCATCCCTCCACCTTCCTCATAAATTGGGTGGCATTATTAAACAACGCTAAGATAAGCAGCCCAAGAGTTGGAAGTGACAGAAATGCAACATACAGATACTCTCCAAGGCTGACAAACACAGATGAGGTTTTGTCATAAATCAGTATCACACAGTACAGCAGAATTAGGAACTCGAGTCCTCTTCCTGAGGTGGTAAACAGCTGGGCAGGGATGACATACAGGGGGTGTGGGTTCACCTGCCAAAGCCAGGGGATTAGACAAAACATCATTGTTACCACCACCTCTTCAAATAACATGATAAGCATTTTATCACAGCTTTTTAACACAATTGGGTCAGATCCCAACCCTTCATGCCCCACACTGGGCACCAGAAAGGACTGTGGTGGGTCAGCCCTAGACCGGGGCTGAGTATCACACACCACTCGCTCACTCCCAGAGGAGACAGACAGAGCCTTCCTGGGTTAGGATAAGGGCAGTTTACTGACAAAAACCACCATGAACATAGAACAATAATGTCCAGTTACACTCACACCCAGTGCTAACACAGAGTACCGTACTGACCTGATGATTACAGAGTGCTGTCCAATCGCAAGGACAGACAGCCCAACCAACTGACCAATGCCCCAGCTGCACTCAGACTGCCCTGGATGCACCAAGCCCCTGTTCTTCCTCACCAGATGCTTTTATGGGGAAGTGATGTCAGGTGGTGTGGAATCAGCCTGGGTAACTCAGCTCACCTGTGCTGGCTGCTTGGGGAGGGAGCTCTGGCCTGGCCAGACCAGGACACCTGGACAGCAGCCCCACTGGATGCTGATGGCTGAGCAGAGGCCATTAATTAGACCTGCCAACCTTCATCAGCCGCCTGCCACACTCCCTAGGCAATTTGGTGTTATGCACCTCAGGCAGCTCTGGTGCAAACATGGCCAGGCAGTCATGGGGGGACACTTCCCCCCTGCCTGCCGTGCCTCTCTTCCTAAGAGAGAGAAGAAGAGGGCTTGCTCAGGCAGTGCTACCCTTGCATTGGGGGTCGGCAGGGCTGCATTGTGCAGTGTGGGGGTTGCGTCGACGCTCAGAAGAGCGGCCGGGCTGGCAGCAGCTGTGCAAAGGTCCTGGTATTAACTCCCCACCCTCGTGAAGGTTACAGGGGATAATGCCGCAGGTTTTGCGGGATTAAAGAGCCTTTTTCTTGCTTTTCTAAGGAGGAACTATGCTAGAATAAGCAAACAAAAATCGGGCCCGATTTCACATCCCTCTGCTCCCACAGCTCCTCACGGGAGTCACTAACTCTGCTCCTGTGGACGTATGGTGTGGTATGATGACTCGGAGCTATTCATTCTCTAAAGGAGAAGGGTTATTTTTGCATGTAACTGTGGCCTGTTTTTAAATTTTGCTACATATACCAACTTACTCTGGTTGCACATCCAGGAATCCTTTGAAATGCCTGTGATGCAGAGCAAATGACCAGACCTTAGGGGCATATTTAGAAAATGCCAGTTTTGTTTATTTTCCATGTTTATAATTGTCTCTGGCCGTATGATCATTGACTATTTTCCACAGTAGCTTTCAAAGTAATGTTGGTTCCTCTGGATATTCAGCCTCACTAAAAAGCACTTAAAATGCCAAGCGCCAGTCCAGTTGTTTGGGCCTTTTCACTACTGCAGCCTAGCACAGCCTGGAAGCACAAGCCATCTCAGTACAGCTTCTGAAAGCAAAGAACAGCTAGATAACACCCAGCATAGCACAGACATGCCCTGTAAAGATGCAGAAGTATCTTTCGTGAACCTGCAGCTTGCAAACAGGTGGACCTTAAAATCTTTTCTCATTACATTACACATACTTGCCTTTGTTTCAAAGGCATTTGAAAATAAAAGTGTTGGGGTTGAGACATGGGTTGGGGATGAGAGAATGACCTGCAGTTGCAATGGACAGGTCTTTTATTATGCTGCATACTTTCTAAATTACCCTCATCAGAGCTTTTCCTTAAACATTTAATTATCTCTGCTCCTCTCTGCTCCCCAGACATCTCTAACCAGTGGGGACTGAACTGGGTTAGTAAGTGGATTCTTATGGGAATGCAAATGCTCTGTTGCTCTCCTGTCAGTCAGCCTAGCTGAGGAGCCCCCTTCCATGCTGGATGCAGTGGTAGCATCTCGTGGGACCCCCTCCTGCTAGTGTCTGTGCTGCACAGTGCAGAGTAAGGGCTAAGCGTAACACCCAGTTATGAAGTGACGTGAATCAGAGCATCTGCCAACATCTGCATATGTATCAGGTCAGTGGGTTTGCATTCCATCAGGTCAGAGAACAGAACGAATGTGATCTCATCCCCCTGCCAGTTCCTCCACATTACAGAGTCACCACAAGACGTGACGACACATGGTTCCTGTGCTGGGAAGATGGGGCCAGGGGCTTGTCTGCACTGCCTGGGAGGAACGGACACGCACAAGCAGTCTCAAGGCAGGAATGCAGCAGAGCACAGGCATGTCGGTTTTCCCACAGCATGAAACAGCTGAGCTCACAGTTTGTGCTTCCCAGAAAACTTACACGCCTGGTCTTTACCTGACTCTTACCATAGTCATTCACACTCCTTGGTACCGTTCCATGGCTATGAGGGACTGCAAGACCTTGGAGACCACATTCGCTTGGTGCTTGCCCACCAAAAAGCCATCTGTGTATGATCTCGTGATGCCCTGATGAGCAGCGAGGGAGAGGAAAGCCGAATAGTGGGAGGCAGCTAAACAAACCTCCACAGAGGAACTGTGTTTTCCCACTCTTCATTTGTGATTCTGCGTGGCAATGTATTAATTCCCTAACTAAACTCTCTTGATTATTTGTATAACCCTTACTGATGTCACTCGGAATATTACTGTTATCCTTATAAATACACAGTCCCTGTTCTGAAGAAATTTTAGCCATCCAGCTAACATGCCCTATGACTTTCAAATCAGTACAGTAAATTCATCAACGGCATTGAAAATAAAATTAAGTTTTGGATGAAAGCTACATGATATGCCCCTAAGGCTTATAACTTTGGCCTGGTCCAAGGTGTAAGTACATGTCCCCAAAATTAATATCATTCTGGTGGGCTTTATGTATCCCCTCGGAAGACCTAGAAAAACTGAAATACACATTGTGTGTGTGAGACAAAGTTCTGGTTAAAAAGGCACGTCCTTGGTTAAGAACACAAGTAGTGTATTACCCAGAGCTTTGCATTAAGGATGGGAACCGCTCAGAATTGGCATGGGTGAAGCATACCTTTACATCTGATTCGCCTAGGCAACATCCAAAGGGTCAGACCTTGCAAGCTTTTGCTCGCTGCAACGTAATCTGCCTCACGTGCCAACATCCCCGTGCTGAGCTCCCTGCACATGTCCCGGTGTGGCGGGCAGCAGGCCGCACGCTGGCTCTGGTATGGAGCTTGCTGCCAGCAGTGGACTCTGCCACACATACCTGTGAGGCAGCCACGCTCTGACAGGCCATGGAGAAAGGCTGCTGCTGCGAGTGCAGCGTGCGGCCTGCACACGCATGGGGCTGTGCAGTGAGAGCCGGCAAGAGGGGCCATAGCGCCAGCACTTCCAGGGTTCAGTACCGCACTTATTGACATGCAAAGCCACTGTGCAGTGGCTTAAAGGCCTCGAAGGTCATAATCCTACAAGCAGGAATGCATCTGTTCTCCTCCAGTTTAATACAGAAACACTGGACTGTCCTTGAGTACCTCACGTGGGAGAGTTGAGGCTGGTGGATGGTGAACATGCCCCCGACACCCATTTGTATAATGTTTACTGCAAAAGGATTGTCTCCAGACAGACTGACAGTGTGTTTTCCATGCTCAGAGATGGAGTTCCCTACTTCTTTTTCTCAAAAGCTGCAGAGCCTCAATACACTCGCTGACTCTGGGCCCAGCACTGTAAATCTTGCTCCAGTGAATAAGCCTTATTCACCAACATTCTCATGTCATGAGAAAAAGCTTCTATGGAATCATGTTTTGTAAGCACTAGTGAAAAGCTAAGCTAGATAGCATTGAGGTAAGACAGTGATGAATACATGATAACCAGGTTTTCATACTTACGGCCAGACACTAACACCCACAAATGGCCATGCGCACTAAGTAACAGACTCACACAGAGGTCAGCTTCTGAAGACCTACTGATAATAAAATTGTTCTTTTCGGTGCATAAAACCAGAATAGGGCTCTGGGAATTAGCAACATTGAGGTAATGGTGATGAATTAAAACTGCCCTCCAAACAAGAAATTGAGGAAATCTTTAGTGAGGTCTTGTGGTGAACTTGATAAATCTTTCCACGGTTTTTAATTCCAAGTATTAGTTATTTCGTAACCAACAGTGCTCACTTAGCAGCTGCTGCAGGCTGCTGAACAGAGCATCACAGCAACGAGCAGCCCTTGCCATGGGCCAGGATCACTAAACTACGTCTGGATCATATGTCATCCCGAATCTGCTTATGCTGTTGTCATTTTATAACTGCAGATCTCAAGACGATTAACAACACTGGATATTCATCAACCTCATTTTGAAAGTGGAGTAACTGTGATGTAACGAGATGAAGAAACTTGCTCGATATCAATGAGTGGATCAGCGTCCACGGATTAGAACACGTTTCCTTATTCCTGGTGCCATTCGTAATCCACCTTGCAGGAATGCCGAACCCCTCCTTAGTACCAGTCCCATGTTCCAGCTGGCTCGGCATCGGAGGACTGGGCGTTAAATCTTCCTCACTTTTCAGGGCGGGTTCTAAGAAAGGCTCTTATGGCCTTGTACCCACCAAAGATTTGATTACCCACCCCATATTAATTACCCGTAACCAGACAAATCCAGTAGGCTGCAGTGAGAGCATGTCAACATCCTCCAGCTCTGCATGGTTAAAAAAATGGTGGAAATGTAGAAAACTGCAGCAATTGATATGTAAATCCAATCCTCATGGATATCCACTGGGTACATCTCAGGTCCTCTGTGCTATCGGGGGTCAGTTTGTACAGTCAAACTGTACAGGTTCCTGTATCACTTCTATGGGGTAGTGCGGCTGTGCAGATAGGCACCAGCACAATTAAGAACAAGGTTCATTTTGTGCTACAGTTAGTGAATTTGAAAACACTCTTTACATCAAATTTCTTTGCCTTTGTTGTTTTCTTCTAAGTAGCTATACAATGCACTATTTAAAATTTTTAAGAACTCTGCTAATACTCATGAGATTTATGAAGAAATATATTGCCGAATTACTCTTTTCCTCTTGTTTCAGAACCTGGGGAAACGAGCTCACAAAACTCTAGCACATCTTTAACTTTCACGCCTTCCAAGATATTCTGATACTTTTTCTTTGCAACTCAGCGTGGAGGAGACAGGACAAGTGCCTTCAAGTTTACTCATTATCAGGCTGTGATGTGAGCTTGTAATTCAGGTTCTGTGCTGCCTGGGAGGAACTGCAGAATGCTCATCTCTGCCCCCTGCACCCACCCAGATGCGGTGTTGGATGCTGATCTCTTTAATTAGTAGAACTTTTATTTTTAACCATTTGAATTAACATACTGGCTTGCTAGATTCCTTACGGACCAGCACCCTGCTGGATGTTACCCAGCTTTTCCTGCTCTGTATTTGTAGATTCCTGAATGGCTTAGGTTACCACCTCTTGTTCCATATGAACCTAACTACAAAACAAAGGCAGAGGATTGCCTTGCAGTTGCGATCCTGCCATCAGCACTCTGGCACAGAGCCTTTCCTGCTACAGCTGAGTGCACTGGTGCCAGCCCCACTGCAGAGGGGCACTGGTCCGGGCTGGAAGGAGGGTCAGCAGGGACTGTAAGGGTGTGGGCTTCCATTGTACTATTTCAGCAAGATGAGGCTGAAAGGTATTGAGTCTAATGATTTACAAAGCGAAAACTGGGTTACAAGGTTCCTACCTACGTGTGACTGTGTGTGAGTCATGGGAGGAAGTAATACACGTGACACATTCTACAGGGCAGGACTTGTACATAATGCGAGTCCCTGTCAGGCTCCTGTTACTGACTTTACTTCATGTCCCATGGCTTGCCTTGTGAACACTGGCCAAAGGAACATCCTAGATCCTACTGTTTCCAAGTACGCTGCTATGACCTAACTGCACAACCTTATGTAAAATCTCTAGCAGTCTGCTAGAGGACAGAAGACTTTGGCTTGCTGTCCTCGGGGTGCTGTGCTCTGATAACCAAGCACTAGACCACCGTCTCTGGGAAGCCACTGCAGCTCCATGGAAGTCAGTCAGCAGCACTGACCACCTGGGAAGATTCTTACCCTGAGAACCCAGCAAACGTACTCCAGCTGCCACACTGCAAAGTGGGAAGCAGGAATGAGAAAGCAAATGCTGCTGGGAAAGACAGGACCAGAAAACGCAGGAGGAAACTGAGAGCATTGCCCTTTTCCTTGCACAAACTCTCATCCAGCTTTCCAAGTTTCTGCTCTGCATCACCTCATTATATGCAGAATCTTGTTTCCTTGCTTGTCTGAGAACACCAAAAGAAGTATAGACTCACAAATCCCATAGTAATTTGACTCAAAATCATTCCCCCCCATATCTGATGTGGTGTTAGTGCATCTGCAAAAATTCAGGTACAGAAACAACAGACTAGTGCAACGTGTGTTATACATCCCACAGCTACAGACTACAACATTTGAATATGTCACCATTCTTGAAAAGAATAATTTAAAATCAATTATGTCTACATTGTCATGCTAATTTGAACAGCATGCCTGCATGCACATTTTAATTTAAAAAAAATCTGAACCCATTTCTGCTACTTGTGGATACGTTGATATCACTTAACCTTCAGATTCTTGCAGAGCTCACCATGAACTTTCCCATGTGCTACATCTATCATACTATATATTTACTTACCATTATAAAAGCCTTCTACCACACGAGTAAATGCTGAAATATTTACACAGGTTCACTTTGATATTAGCCTACATAGAACAAAACCACATTTGCACTGTGCTGCTGCTCTGTATTTCGGCTTCATACTTTCACCATCACCCTGTGTCCTCCAGTTTGCTCTGACCTCTGTGTACTCCTAAAGACCTTGATGATATGATAACCTTTGAACCAGAACAGCCTATGACTGGACAGAGTCACCGCTGTTATCACCCTGGGAAGAAACTCTGATTCACTGAAGCACAATCCAGCCACCAGATCAAAAATTACGCCCTGTGAGTGTTTCCTGAAGGGAACTGCTTGCCACAGCCGCCCCCAGCCAGGGCAGGTGAGAGCTGAGCATGCTGCTGTCTCCCTGCCGCTGCTGGCAAGGCAAGCCGCCATGCTGGAAGAGCACAAGGGCCATCTACACTCCAACAGTAACATTTTCCTGTAGCCTACATCCTCTTCTTCAAAGACCTCCCTTTATAGTTCACATCTTGTGCTCGGCTTGCTTGGCATTGGCTTCCACATGCCAGCATCCAACTAGCCCCTGCAAACAGTAAAAACAGTAAGGACTCTTGCATGTGGGCCATGCAACATGCAGGCAACCTTTCCTATCAAGATGCCTGGGATCTGGAGGACGCTGCAGCATGCTGCTTGATCCCCTGCGCAGCATTGTGCAACCTCCCATTCTGTCACAGAGAACAATATTGATTCCACTTATCGTCTCTGCCCTTTGTTATTGGCACCAGATGAGAAGGGAAAAAAAACCAACAAGCCAGCTCCAAGATAATTAGATGGAGAAATGCCCTAAAACTTAAAAAAACCCAGGGATCTTTGATCCAGACAGTGCTGATTCATAGCAAGCAATTTAATCTTCTGAGTGCCTCATGGAGGAGAAAAAAGTGAGACACTGAACAGCTTTTATGTAGCCACCACGATGCCAACTGAAGGTGCTAAGGCTGAAGGATACAGGATTCTGGAAAGAACGTTTCCCCTTCCCTCAACTGATCTTCTCTTTGTATGACTATGCCATCTAAAAATTGTCTATGACTTAATGCTGAAAAAAAGCCAAGAGCTCCTGTGCCGGAGAAACCAGGATAGAACTGCTGAATTAGTCACAGGGTGCATTGCTGTGTGCTGCTGGAGTGAGTTATTCACAGGGAGTTATCAGTCAGTACAAACAAACACTATTGTCCAAGGAGGGAAATCTACATCACTCATGGCATTCAATAATCAAATCCTCTCTGTTGACTACCTAAGTAGGGCAGATTCGTTTTGGGTCTTTTTCCACTTTCAGACACTATATAAAAACTGAAAAAGAAAACAAATAAAAGCTACAGGTCGGATTTGTGCTGACCTAGAGTAGGGTTATTCAAATGGTAGAGTATCTCCAAAAGCATTTTAGAACCATTCCCCAGGGAACCACGCTTACATGAAACATGAATGGAATCGTTATTGCCTCTAAAAGGAAGGGAGGAGATGTGGAAAAGCAGAGGTGAAGAGACAAGAGATTGACTAATTCAGAGAGATACAGCCCCTGCATTACAGACATTGCTCATACGTGCTGAGTGCTTCCTGATGCCTATTTCCAAACTGGATTTTAATGGGAATCCTGCTTGAAGGAGGATTTCAAGCTGGATTCCTGTATTTCGTGTGTGCCCACTAGCATTGATTTCAGCCACCCAACTTGGCACATTTTTAGTAGAGAGCAACACAACTTCAAGACGTAATTCCACATGATATTTAGATGTCTCAGTAAATTTATCCACAAATAAGGAAGCCACAGTGTTGGTTCTAATTCCATCAGTACTAAACAGCCATGTAAGAAACTGCTTTTTGATGTCACAGAGCTACTTTTCTTTTTTGGTAGTATCAATAAATAGTCTTGTTTTTCCTACCTGAAATATGTTTGTTTATTTTTTATGGCTTTGTATGTCATGCCACAGTAAAACAGCAATTCCCTCTCCAGAAAAAGGAAGGACAGCAATCAATTTTCTCATGCATCAGTACAAAATTGTTACTAATGAAACGGCCTAGCCCTTAACTTTGTTTACTAAGGAAAAATATGCTCAGTGACGAAGATCTGGCAAGCCAGAAACCATATTTTGCTTTCCATGTTCTCAGCACATCACTGTTTGCTTTTTGCAACCATTAATGTAAGGTAAATTCTGTTCATATAAATAGCATAGAGATGTAACATCTGTACCTGAGACTCACTGCATGATTAAGGAAAACCTTGTTAAGCAGAAGGGGAAACAACAGTTGCTTGTTAAACTAGGAGAGAATGCCTGCCTTTTTGCACCAGAGGAACATGGGCTGACCTTAACAAGCCCTGAAGGTGAAGCCAAGGTTTTCTCCCTGGGATTACTCTTGTGAGTGGAGAACAAGTATTTCTTTGGGACAAATGTTTCCCCAGTTCTCTCCAATACTGTCCTTGCTGATGACCACAGCGACCCTTCTTTCAGTAAGAGGGAATCTCTAAGTCCTCAGTACTCCCATGGAGACCACAGCTCCTCTTCTTGGGCACCACTCCCTGTCAATGGCCTCTGATGATTTTCAGATGCCTGATAACAGAGTAAGAGTCCCTGAACTTGCAACAGTTACAAGCTAATTCCTATCCATACGGAATGAGTTACTTATAGTGCAGCTAAGAAGAAAACTCTTAGTATATCGCTGCTCTTGCAATGTATTACTAATGATTTTCCACACTATTTACCAGCTTCAGGAAAATTTCACTGATAAGAGTCATAACACAGCATCTGTTAGAGCTGCCCATTAAATAGGTGATTATTATGGAAGTCCTAGGAATGTTTTGGGTTTTTTTTAATATTGTATTTTCCAGTCTGTACCACTCCCACCAGTCTACTCTGCCAAGCTCCAGAATACTCGCTTCCCCAAATGTTCTGTTTCCTCATTTTTCTTGGCCTCTCAAGACAGAACTCTGAGAGTGTTTCGAACCTGCACACACACACACACATACACTCTGAGATAACTTCTTCAGCCTTAATGATGAAGGACAACAAATTGTGCCTGTTCTTTCAATCAAGTTTATAGTGGAAGTGTTGCATCGTAAAACAAATTACAAAACAAAATTCAGATCATCAGCAGCAATTACTGTTTGTCTACTTTCAACACTTCTATTTTTGCAGTATCTCCATTTCACTGACAATTCTCTTCCAGTGGATTTCAGTGGAACTACTTCTATAATTTTTAAATCAAAAGTAACAGCAGAAAAAACGAGACTGATGTGAACAGAATTTAGGTTTATATTTGCCACACTGTTTTAGTGTCTGACAGCAGTGTTTCAGGAGGTGCAGAATCCCAGGGTTTTATAGTACCTGTAGAGTCTGAAGAGAAAAGCAGGAATGAGCCAGAGAAGTGTCAGAGAGGCGTTACGTTTTGTGTGCAGCTTCCATCTGGAGCCAGAGAATCCATCGATCCAATATGCACTACCAAAAATAGAAAAAGAAAGAAGTGTTTTTGTAGAAAAGTCACATCTATTGCTTGTGGAATGCAGGTTCTGTGTAGCACAGGGACGAGTTTTGGCTGAGTGGGGTCCCACCACAGGATATGGTAGCAACAGACCTGTCAAAAATTACTCTGAACTGAAAGATGTGGAAGTTCACACACACCTTTATTTATATAGCTCAATCTTTGCTCCTGAATGCAGCTTAACCAACAAAAAGGGGAAGAAAAGGCATCTTGCTTGTTGAAGGGAGACGTGAGGGGCTGAGGTCCAGGTCTGAATCTGAGCCTCTCATGTACCTGAGCCAAATGAGTGTTGCCTCAGCTCATTACAGAGCACAGGCACCCCCACTCCAAACCATCAGGGCTCCCTCACAGCTCCACATAAATATGCCATCTAAATATTATTATTACACAGGTGCAGTGGCTTTCATGTGCGTAAGTGCTTTCTCAGCTTAAGAATAGACTTTTACTCCACAGTTCCTCTTATGCTACAAATGTTATGCAGGAATAGGAACTTGGTACTGCAAAGTCTCTGACTTCTTGTCTGAAATTTGCACAGTCCCTTTGTGCTCAGAGAACACCCAGTGTTAATAAAATTTAAAAAAGCCCTGCCATTATCCATGCTTTTAACACTGTGAGACAATTGATATACCTGGTAAAAACCTGAGTAAGGAATTCCTTACTGTTCAAAGGAGAATTATTCCAAGATGAGCAACCTGGACTGCAGGAAATCTAGCAAAGAATCATTGAAATAAAATACACTCATGCCTAACAGAATGATTTAAGATGCACAAAGTCTATCGATGTGATCGACTATTGATACCATCCCACTAACCACATTGATCTTTACTCAGTATGAGAGGATATGCTGCTGCACACCAGGTAAGGCATCTGAAACCATTCACACTGCTCTTCTAAGGAGGGTAAATGAAACCTGATCTGCACTCTGCTTCATCATAAGACCGGAATGCTGGAAATGCTGTAATCTCTTTATACATCAAATTGAAGAAATTCTGTGTCTCTTGAAACTTCATTGCATTACAGTGTATTAACTAAATATTGACAGTTTACAAATTGCTTCATGTTCAAACTGAGAAAGACAATACAGATCAACCTGACTTATTTACCCTAAAGCCAGGTTTTATTTTCTGGCTTTTAAGCTATGGCCCAAACCCAGGTCTGCTCTGTGCCTTCCCTAAAAGCATCGTTCCTGCAGCAGTAATTCATCCCTAGTGCCAGCACTCAGTAGCTTCCTTACAATGGCTCCAAAATACATGAATATATTTTTTCAGCACCAAGACTGTACTGTGATCTCAAACTGAGCTCGCAGCTCAAATGTGACGTCTACTTTCTGCCTCTAAACCACAAATGATTCAAAAATACAGCAGAGACCAAGGTTGGGAACAGCTACGCAAGTGAGAACAGCCCGATCAAACAAAGGGAAGCCACACAGGGGCTACACAGCCCGGCTGTAAGTGGCAGTAACCAGTCTGGTGACAGCCAGCCTGAGAGTCCCCTGGTGAAACAGCCCTCTGCAGCTGCTGCCCATCTAATGCTGTGATCCCCCAAGTTACTTACACAATTCTGTAGGTGTGCACAACAGACTTCGACATGTTATGCTGGACAGAGGAGAAGTCCTGCCCCAGACTAACTGATCCCAGCCCAACAGCTCACCCCGGTGCAGCACCAGGCAGCATGGAGAAGGTAAAGGTACGCATCCTGCTACGCTGAAGACCTGTCCATTGATCTGTACTACTGTCCATCCTCAGGTTTAACACATCTCAGTGGAGTCAAACACAGCTCCCACTGGCATTTACTGCCTTGGAAGGGGTCTGGATCAGGCTCACAACTACTGATGAGATGCTGTAACCTCTATTCATTCATGTTGGCACTTCACACGTGTTTCCATGTGTGTAACACCTTCCCTCTGTTGCTGGTCATATTAATTCTTTTTCATTAGTTGTTCACTGTAGTGCCTGCTGTTTTCCATGTGAAAGACAATGAACACTACAAAGAAGAAAAAAAAAAGGCAATTTTGTTAGGGTCAGGAGCAAGGAAATTTCCATGCTTTTTGTCACGTGAGACTTTAAAAAGAGCCTAAAGCTAAATACTGCAGCTACTATTCGCTGGTTCTCCTGATAGTTAATGGCCTTTATAAATGCAAAAATCCTACTTAAGAGATTCAAGTAACTCATTTGCCCTTTTCAATGCCCTTCTTCCCTCCAGCAGTCTGTAACCTGGAATTTGTCTTTTGAGACTTGAAGGCAGTCTCTTTCAGCTCGAAATTCAAAGGCCCTTTAAACTCAAACTGCCACTGCATCTCAGGTTGAGATCATCTGTGGAAATAAAGATTAATTTGAAAAACAAGAAGAATTTGGACAAACGTCTGACTGTCTAGCACCACTAGTTTAATAACATGGAAAAAAACCCCAAAAACTCGCCCAGACGTGTTCTTGTGTGACCTAATCTAGGTGATCCCGCTCTGGCGGGGGGTTGGACTGGATGATCTTTTGAGGTCCCTGCCAACCTCCATCATCCTGTGAAAATGCAGGGTTTACAGTGTAGGAAAGGAATTTCTGCTATTACTGTTTATTTTAAAAGTTCAGGTGTTAACTTGGATCTTGATGCAAGAGGCATCTGAAAGGGAGCGCACCCTTAAAATACCGAGCTGTCCAACAGACATCAAAGTTCAGTTTTCAGTAACTCCTAAATTTCTGTCCAAATCTGAAAGAATTGAGTGACAAATTAATTGCTTTTCACTTGTCCATTATTGTGCCAGTATGTCACTATTTCTAGGACAGCATTGTATGGCCTGACCAAAATGCATGCAGGCAGAGCCCTCAGGACTCCTCTCTGTCTGCAGGCAAGGCAGGACGGGGAAAAAAATTTAAAAATAAGAGGCCAAAGAAAGACAACTGACTTGTACAAGGCTGTGTTGCAGATGGTATTTACCATCCTAGGTGTAAGAGTGAAGTTAAAAGCCTAATCCCCTGAACTTCTGCTACTGACTTCCACACAAACCATTTCAGTCTGGGCTCCCAGCTAAGTGCCCTATCTGTTAGATCACACTGCTTCCCCAGCCTAGTTTTTAATCTTCAACAACAATCACCTAAAGTTATTAAAGGCTAAGAAATCTGAACCCATGACCTCTAGATACCAATACATAGTCCAAGCCCAGCTTTCCTGGGAAAAAAAAAAGAAAAGAAAGAAAGAAATGTCAGTGTTACCATGAGGGATTTTCAAAATGTAAAATTGACATATGCAGCTATGAACATCTTTAAGCATGCATCTCTAGATGTGAGCACGAGTGTGCCTGTGTAAACTGCCCACGTGCTGCAGGGGTTTTGATGTAGGGTTTATATCTGAAGGCCAGCAGGAAGGACCACCTTTGGCCCATTTAAAATCACACAAACAAGCAGAACATTTCAGTACCATTTGCAAGGGATACAGGCAGGTGGTCAGTGTTTAGGTCTTCGTAGCTTACATGCTGCAGGAGCCGCTTTTTTTGGTCTTCTGTCATCTATGACAGCATTTCTGCTCCCTCAGTCCCTGAGGCTGAGGTTTTGAGTGAGACACAGGTCTTTTGGCTGACCACTGTGATCTCAACGGCCAAAATGTGTCAATCCACCCACAGTCCCTGAAGAGCAGAACCACGGGGGCAGAAAGCCCCTCACAGCTCCCACTGCCACTGGGACTGTGTCTTGGTGAAATGCACAGAATGACAGAGTGCTTTGGTTGGAAGGGACCTCGATAGTCGATCATCACCCCCTTCCAAGCCCGCTGCCGTGGGCAGGGACATGGTAGAGGTGGGTGGAGAGAGTGTGGAAGAATCCCACACAGTGCTCTGTCACAGTGCGGGAGCCCTGACAAGGAGCCTGCTGCCCCCACCGCTGCCTGCTAGATCTGCCCTTGTCTGATGGCAAAAGAATTCTCACAGAGGCACAGACACCACGAGAGCCCCACGCTGCCGGCACAGAGACTCACACAGGCACCATGTGGGAATTTCTTTTCACTCACTCTGGCAGATGTTTTTCTTGAAGGCAAAAAAGAAACACAGAGATGCCTGACACTAAAAATACAGTATGTTTGTGCCCAACGTACTAGAATATTGTCCAGCACTAACTCAACCTTGTGACAATATTATCAGTGCAATGCTGCCAAGGCCATTGTGTGGGTTACTGGCATGTATCTTGGCTGGCCTGGCCACGGGCCGCAGTGATTTTTATACCTGACTCCTCAGAAACCTTTCTGGTTCGCTAGCCAATCAGTTGATCTTGTTCATTCTTGTTCCCCAACCTCTCCCTATTTTACCTTTTATTAATTTCCCTTTCTCCTTTGCTAGACCACGCCAAATAGCCCATTCCTCATTCCATTTTGGGTTACACTAAAATATTCCTACATACACAGTTGATGAAGGGAGGGTTTAGCCACTGTCCCAATCTGGGATTTAGCATTTTATCATTTCAAATGTTAACTTATCCTGAGCAACAACAGCGACAAATCAGTGGATTGTTGGTAGTTGTGCACTGTCACTGGTACTTGGTTTAATGTTACTGCTACAACCAGCAGTTCAATGTCAAAAAAAGTCTTGCTCTCCCTGTCGTGGGGCTGTGCACCCCTAGGGTGGGAAAAGACATAACCCCACTCATGATGAATCCACTGCTTCCTGTAGCAATCCTAGAAGATCACTTAGAGGATACTTCTAACAGGCCAGCGTTGCCTCTGTTTCCAAGGCTCCCTTGTATGTTTATAAAACATAACTTCCCCACAGAGACTCTTGATTTCACATGTTACTGAGATGAAACACCATGCAAAAGTGCAAGAGTTGATCAATAAGAATTTCACAACTACCTTACATGGTTGTATATTTAAAACGTATTATTTTAAAGCAAGGAAAACGTTAAATATTACAGTTTGGGGGAGACTGTGCCACCTTTGCTCAAGATAAAATCACCTTCTTGCTGGTGACTGAAAAAGGATTGTTGGACTGGCTCACTCATGTTCTGGCATCCTGCATCTCTCCACCGATATGCTTATTATTTGTCTGTGCAGGGCCAGTGATTATTAAATGTATTGCCATACAGACCAGTCTTATTGTATGTTCTCCTGAATGTACTGGATTAACATACCCAGATGCTTTCCACCTGAAAAAGAAATTTAAAACCCCCATATACGGAAGTCCTCTCCTTACTGCTTCCTGCAGCTAGCTATTCCTTCCTCTGGTGACATTCTCTCCAAAGATTACCATCATCATTTCCAGAAGAGCTGCACCACACACAATCCCAGATGCTTCGCCTCCCTGCAGCCTTCACAGTAACCTGAAAACCCCCCCAGGGCTGTAGAATATATTGCATTGCAATGTAGCTTCAGCCGCACGACCTTCCCTCTGCCATTCCATCTGCCATTGCTGCGACCAACTGAAAAGCTCCCAGACACATCTCCACATGCCACCTGCTAAAAGGAAACTGGGCCAAAGCAGCACCGCCCTCTGCTCAAACACCAAGTTCCAGCCTTTCATCACATTATATTGGTTGATTTACAGAACAAGGAGTATTAGTTCCTGGGCTAATGGCAGGTCTGAGGTCTAACGCCTCACGCCCTGTGCCAAAAATACACTTTCTCATGGACACGAGACATTTCTTAGGTTGAAATACAAAATTTTAACATTGCAATTTGGTATGAAGATTATTGGTATTACTCACTTTTAGAGATCCTGAACTCTGCACACTGCATTTCCTTTTTAACACCTGTATGTTTGAAATCACGCCGTGAAGAGAATCGTCTTTGTTCCCTCTTCAAAGTCAGGTCTGGACAGAAAAGATGAATTCTAAGATTGAAGATTCGATCTGAAGACTGGGAGATGGCAATAGAGAGAAGACAGAGAATATACTTCATCCTCCATAAGGTACCTGATAGAAACTGCTCCAGAAAGTGTGGCCCAACAGAGCTCATGTCGTATCAGGAGCAAAAACGCCTGTATACCAGAAGGAAATCCAACAGTCACAAACGGAGTTCAGGTGGGAATTCTCAATCATTAAGGAGGAAAAAGGATGCTGCACAGACAGTTCATCCTCTCCTGACATATGCAGAAAGAAGAAACTAGAAGGCAGACTTTGAAGAATACGAGGACAGGAAATAGTAAGGGATGAGGTAGCACAAAGAGAAACAGAATTGAAAATAGGGTTCAGACTAGTGTAAAAAGACAAGAAGAAAGGCCAGTCCTGGCACCCGGGACACAGACAGAGAACCTGAGGATTTACACACATCAGGAGGATTCACAAGGCACCACAGAACCAAACGCTTTACTGAAAGCAGAACAAACAGGGTATAAGCCTGAGGTTCGGGGCTCCAAGTGACTACCCAGGGTGTATGGCAACAGGTGAAGGGACAGACCTCTGCTCAGAGTATACCTAGAAAACATGGGGTTTGTTACTTGACAAGACATAAATGGTGGGACACTCACTGCCCTGAGGGTAATGGAGAAAACCCCACCGGTTATCTTCCACATTTGGTCAAACAACACTGCCAGATTCTCACCCAATTACACCAGAGCATCTTTGCCAGGCTGGTGGAAAGGATGGCAATGCTCAAATGGAGGTGTGGGTGATCAGCAGAATTCTTTCCTTCGTGAGAAGAAATGAGGAGCCGTGATGGGATAATGAAGAGAGATTTCAGGGTGGAGGCTCTGAGCATTTTACGTATCTGGTTGGAAGTGACCAACACGATGACCAGACACAAACCCAAACACCTCTTCCAGAAGTTTTCTGGAACTGCGGCTAGTGCAGTTGGTAACTTCAAATTAAAGTGGGGTAAGTGAAGTGGAAAGGCATTTGTCAAAGACTGTGTAATCGGCATGCCTGGCTTTAATGGGTACATTCACCAAGGTGGTTCCTGCCAGATTAACTCAAAACCCTTTTATAACACAAACGAGTTCTTACATTGCTAATGCAGTAGGTTTAATCTCTGCTAGAGAACTATTTCGTATGGTATCATATTGGAAAATATTACTGAAAACAAATACAGAAGAGGTGGATTAGCACACAAAATTGCAAAATCAATCAGAAGTTGGCTGAACTGCCACCTTCACGGGACTCATGGAAGGGAAGCTGGCTATGGGCATCTCCCGTGTTTTAGAGCTGGTCTTCAGAAGGCTTCATGGCCTTACACAGGGGACGGGCTAAAGGTACAGGTGTGCAAGGTACGGCTGTTCCAACAGGGACCGGTGCATCATACATGAACAGCCTCATGGCACCGGCAGCTGGGAGAACTGAACCGAGGTACCACAGAGCTGGTTTAGGTGCCGCATCGGGGATTTGTAGGAGGCACCTGAGGCAGGCTCCTGGAGCTTCCGTACGAGCTACCAGAACGCTCTGTGGGAGAACACCCACAACCCCCCAGAAGCCATCGCCGAGGGGTGCTCGGCGGGAAACACGGCGGGAGCAGCCCAGTGAAAAGCCTGCGCGGTGAGGCGGGACCGGCAGCGACAGCGCTCCGGCTTCGCGACCGTCCAGGCTGCCGCTGCTCTGCCCGAGGCTGCGGTCCCGCGCGGATCCGGGCTGCTACGGGCTGTGCCAGGGAACCGGCCGCGGTCACGGCCAGACATTGGCTCGAAGCGGCGGCGGGCTGGAAAAAACGTTAATGGCGGCCTCGCGGCAGGGCTGCCCGGCAGGAGGGGCGAGCAGTCGCAGCGGCCCCGCTCCCCGCCAGTCCGAGGGCAGCGGCCCGGCCCCCGCCCGCTCTCCTGAGGCGGCCACTGCGCGCGCGGCGACGAACGGCGGGCGCCAGGGAGGGGCGGCGCGCGCGGAACGCGGAGAGCACGCGCCCCTCGGGAGCGCAGCCCCCCACCGCCAGGCGCCGCGGCTGCGCGCGGCGACGCATGCGCCAACCGCCACCGCGGCCGCTTCGGGCCCCCCGCGTGCGGGAGGGACCAAAGCGGGCGTGAAGGCGGGGGGAAGCGAGGGGCGGTGGCACATTCCAAACGGCCAGCGCACGGTTCCGCCCCTCCCTGGCGTCATTACGCCGGAGCGGCGAGGGGGCGGGGCGCGCGGCCTTTCCCAGGGTGCAGCGGCGGCGAAGTTGAGCCCCATCTTGGGCGAGGGGAGCCGCGCTCCGAGCCCGCGCTCCCGGGGCCGGCGTAGGGCAGCGGGGTCGCCCGCGCCCGGGCCGCGTCTCCTCTTCCTCCTGCTGCTCCTCGCCGGCCCTCCGCCCCGTGGCGTGGGGGTCGCCCGCGGGGTTCGCCCGCGGGCTGGTTCCGAGCGGGATGCGCCTGGCGCTGGTCTCCAGGTAGAGCGCAGAGACAGGGCGGGGGGGGGGGACGGCGGGGGGGAGACGGGGCCGCCTGGGCCTCGCCCGGCCGCCGCGGGGCCCCTCGCGTGGGGCGGGCCGCGGGCCCGCTTCTGCGGCCGCTGCGCCCGCCCGGGGCCCGCGCCGCGCCGCGGCCGGCAGGAAACCGCGGAGTCTTCGGCCGGCCCCGCCGCGCTCGGAGCGGGGGCCGCGGCGGTGAGAAGGAGGAGGGGGAGGCCCGCGTCCCGGCCGCCGGAGGAGGGCTGCGGACGGGGAGGAAGAGGAGGAGCCCCGCCGCCCCCCGCGCGGCCCGCCAGCGGGAGTGCCGCGGCCCGCCCGCCTGCCGCAGGAAGCAGCCGGAGGATGTGCGGTAGCGCCGGGGGCCCGGCCGGCACGCCGTGACAGCCCGCCCCGGCACAGCGCTCTCCTCGCCTAGGCTGGAGGAGCCCCTCCCCGCGGAGGAAACATGTCCAAGATGCCGGCCAAGAAGAAGAGCTGCTTCCAGATCACCAGCGTGACCACGGCACAGGTGGCCAGCAGCATCACCGAGGACACCGAGAGCCTGGACGACCCGGATGAGTCCCGCACCGAGGACGTGTCTTCAGAAATCTTTGATGTTTCCAGAGCCACTGACTATGGCCCTGAGGATGTCTGCGAGCGGAGCTCCTCTGAAGAGACTCTCAACAATGTGGGCGATGCCGAAACTCCCGGCAGTGTCTCTCCCAACCTGCTTTTGGATGGGCAGCTGGCTGTGGCTGCTGGTGGGGTGGCTGTGGCTGCGCCAGCTGTGGCCCCCAATGGAGGGGCTGTGCCCAAGAGCTCTGCTGCGCCCCTGCCAGCTGCTGCCCCTGGCACTGCTGCGGCTGGAGGTGGCAGTGTTCAGACCGCCTTGCCTTCCATGGGGCCATCTGCGTCTGCTGCTCCTGGGATGATGTCTCAGACGGTGGCCGCTGCGTGCAGCTCACGCTTCAGGGTGATCAAGCTGGACCATGGTACAGGGGAGCCCTACAGGCGGGGACGATGGACGTGTATGGAGTATTATGACCGGGACTCAGATGGTGGTGGTGTCTTGGGCAGGACTGGAGATTGCATTCGGCACAGCAGCACCTTTGAGCAGACCACTCAAGAGAGGGACAGCGGCCTTGGGGCCACGGGAGGTTCTGTCGTGGTCTCGGCTATGCCAGCATCGGCCCATGGCCCTGATTCTATAGCTGACAGTTCCCTGACTGCTGTGTCACAGCTGCTTCAGACAGAGAAAATGAGCCAATCCTCTCTACAGCAACCTAATTTTGTCATTGGGCAACAACAGCAGCCACAACAACCCATAGGTGGGGCCGTGCCTCAAAGTACTGCTCAACCTATGTTTTCTGGGGCTTCGGTAGCAAATCAGCAAATGATGGTGCCACAGCAATCGCAGCCACAGGTAAATCCACAGGGTGTTGCGCAGGCTGGACCCAATGGGAAAGGCATGGCACCTTCAAATGTGACAATAGGGCAGCCAGGCATTCCTGTGGCACAGCAGCAGGTGCAGCAGGCAAACATACCAGTGACTCAGCCTCAACAATTTGCTTATTCTCAGTCCCAGATTCCACCGGTGCATCTACTGCCGACGCAACCTTCTGGGCAGACCGAATACATGCAGCACATGACAATTATGCAGTCTCAAGGAGCTCTTCAACAGGCTACTGCAGGTGCTGCTCCAAGTACTGTGGCTTCCAGCCTTCCGGTGGGGCAGGTGACTGCCCAAAACCAGCCTGTAGGAGCACAGGTGATGGGGGTCTCGGCACAGCCCAGCGAAGCGGTCGGACAGGGATTGGGATTGATGCAGGGTGGCCAGGCACAAGCCAGTCAGACTGCCGTTCCGCAACCAGGAGGTGTGGTGCAGCAAGGCATCGGGCATGCAGGGGTTGTGCAACAGAAATCTGTGACTCAGCATCAAATGGGTGGAAGCAGTCAAGTGTCCGGAATGCCTGGTGCTCCCCACACCGTGGTCTCTGGAGTTCAGAACGTGCCTGCGGTTGTGCCCAGTGCAAGTGTGCCTAGTGTGTCTACCACCACTTCTGTTACTATGCCAAATGTCCCTGTTACGCTGGTCCAGTCACAGCTGAGTAGCCACACTTCTGTCAGCAGAAGTACCGGCGTTGTCCAGCCACAGCACGTCGGACACTCGTTAATGCAATGCACGCCTAATGCACCTGCAAGTCTGCCACAGTCAAGCCTCGGACAGTTTCAGACTCAAGCTCAATCCTTAGTAGGCCAGATTGACGATACTAGAAGAAAATCGGAACCCCTACCTCAGCCACCACTTTCTCTTATAGCTGAAAATAAACCTCTTGTGAAGCCTCCCATTCCAGACACTCTAGCAAATCCTCTTCAGTTACCTGCAAGTACTCCTATGAACAGTCTTGCCAGCTCTGTGTTTGGCATATCTATTCCTGTTGATGGTGATGAAGACAGGTATGAATTACTTTATAACACCATAAAAATACTTTTTCTTAAGGGGGTAAAATACCTCCAACTTTCAAGTTACTGTCAAGTGGGTTTTGTAAGCTCATATGTTCAGGAAGTTGTACTGAAATTTACCTGGGCTGCTTATTTATTTACTTATTTAAGAGTACAAAGCACAGCATTTAGGCAAGTAGTGAATTGTACTTCTTGGACTGTGAGCATGATTGCTTTTATCTCAAAGTAGGGCAGAAAGTAGTGTGAAAGCTGCTTGATGCACAAATAACATGACCTCTTCCCAGTCAAAGACTGGAAGCTGTCCTAATGGCTCGGTGTAGGAAGAGGTCTGTTCTCCCCTTTCCCCTGAATGCATCTTAAAGCACGGGAATGATGGCCAGATTGACTTGTGTTTATCAGCACTGCTACATTGCAGCATTGTTAAACACAGAAGTGTAGTGCTGTCTTAGAGCCATGGGGTGAGAGATCTGGGGAGACTCAAAGACTTATAACACAGACTCTTGATTTTCATCCTGCTGTTGAATTTGCACTTTACAGTACCAGTAAGGAAAGTACTTGCATCTGGGTATGATTTTGTGTGTGTGAACATAGAGAAAGCTCTACAGATAATGGGCTTTTGCCTTCAATCAAAAGGACGCCACTTACTTAAGCAAAGGTGTAGGCACAGTGCAAAGTACAACCTTACAGTGAGCTTTCTTTACTGGAAGGTAACTTGGAACTACTAGTTGTAACAAAGGTGTGTAGTAGGAGCAGGCTCATCAAAGGATCCAGAGAGGCAGAATGATGTGACTTACTCCCTTAGACTTCTAAAACTGGTTAAACTGTTCTTAATGGAGTTCTTTGAAAGACAGCTTCCAGGGAAAGCAGTCTTTGAGCATTGAATTAATGTCATGAACCTTTAGGGGAGGGCATTACTGCAGTTTGGAGGAATAAAGTGCATGCAGGTTCTATATATTTGTGTGTTTAAAAAAAAACCCCAGGAGTGCCACCACTGTGGAAAGGTCTGATGTGCTGTGTTACCCCAAGAGCCTTCCCTTGCTGGGGAGACTGGGAGGTAACCCAGCCAGCCTAGCACAGGGTCCCTTCTGGAAAGGTGCTGCGTGTATCGGTTTAGGGTGCTGTGTGTGGTGAAGGCACCTCAGAGGCACGTTGGTGTTTGGAGCATTAGATCTGCAGTGACCTAGGCCTTGTGCTTGCTGGAACTGCAAGTAACGCTGTGAGTAACGCTGCGTTGGGGTAGTAACTCTGCTGATGCCTTTATGCAAGCGAAAGCCTCGTCCTGGGGAGTTGGCCTGGTTCTGATTAGAGTGGTGAAGGGCTTAAAGAAAAAATTAAACAGTTAAAACTTTCCAGCAGTTGTGCCTACCTTAAGAGGATTGCTGACCCAGCTGGCAAGCTCTTCTTTGTGCAAATAAGGTTAGATTTCAGGCTGGCAGGGTTTTTTTTTTTCATAGCTCAGTGTATTATCAGAAGATGATTTGTCTTGTGTTTAATCATTCTCATGGTTAAGGGCTCAGAAAGGAATGTATTTTGCATTCATTTTGCATAGCTTCTAATACTTAATATTTATATAAATCATAATAAGACATGATTATCTGTGACAAATGAATCGCTTGATACAGCGATAAGGAAAAAACTTGTCCTGCTTACTCCAACACATAGGCTGCTAACTTTGCACTGCCCACTAGTGAGACAGCTCTGGGTGCTGTTACCCTGAACAGTGATCCTTTACAGTTATTTCCGTGCTTTTGTCTTTGAACTGGAGCCACCGTGCAGCCTTGCTTCCTGCACTGTTCGTTTCCAGAGAAACTCCTTCAGAAACTTGGCTGGGAGAACTATGCGTAAGAAACAGGAACGGACTCTACATGCTGAGCGCTCTTTTTTACGTGCCACATCAGGATGGTCAGGAGAGAAACCAGCTTGTGGTTATCTGCAGAGAAATGTGTACTTCTCAGCTGTCTGCTTCTGCTCCGGGTGATAAAACCCTGTCACTTGCTGAAGCGGTACTCTGAGCACTGTGCCAGAATCTCTCCTGTCTCTGAACAGTTTGCTTTAGTCCTGAGACTGACAAGCAAGAAAAGTTTACCTTAGGCAGGCCTAGGCTTTGTATGAGGGGTGGGATACGGAGCTAGTAAATCTGAGTTTATTCTTTGCTCACCTCAAACAGTGTTCTGACTTCCACTCACTTCAGACAAAGGAGAAAATAAAAGCCTTTACTAGAGAACTGTTTGCTGTTCTGTCTTGCTCCTCCTTTCCCCCTCTTCCAGCAGCTGAAATTGCACCACTGCTCCTTGGACTTATGCTCAGCTGCTTTATCTGCTGAAATCCGTGGTGAAAGAGTTAATGAAGACCTTCAAGTGTCATTAACAGGCTGAGGGTTGACACTGATAAAGCTAATAGGGCGCAAAGGGAGTTCACACATCATGAGTCACCTTTTCAGGCTGCCTGCAGGTTCAGGAAGTTACGCTTGGGTTTGTGTAGAGAGGTTACTGTGTGATCATAAGCCCTTGAAGTTGGTGGAAACCATTTTCTCTTAGTATTAATGTAACATGCCCAGGGAGGTGGGGGTCAGCATGCCGGGCTGGTATCCGTTTCTTCTGACACCAGTTATATTTAAATACTTGTACATGCCCGGAACTTGTGAAGATGGTTCTCTTGTAGTCGTCTTCTAAAACCCTGATTCATTAAGGAGTCCTGTATAGCTCTGACTATCTAGGGTTGCTCTACTAAGTCATTCACCATTCTGAATGCTGTTGTGAAGGTACAGTAGTTCAGGATGGGAGTACTGGGAAAGCCAAGTGTGAGAAACGCAGCAGGTATGAGACAGGGGCCTGATAGGAAAAGCTGCTCAGTTCCCATCTTTCTGAAAAAAGCTCTGTATTTTTCTTGCTATTGAAAATCAAATTGTGTCTAAGCAAAAGATGGAGGTGTGAGGTTCTGTAGCCTGGTATATAGACAGGTAATACTATGTATCTATAGATTTAGGACAGACTTCTGTGCAACATGCTGCCTGAAGACCTTGGGCTTGCTGTTCTGATAACCTAGGGTGGTCTGGGCAAAGCTGTGGGTTCTGGTACACAATGACTAATCAGTGGAGAAGCCTTCCTGGGCAGGGAGAGGGTGCAGGGTAGGTGGTCCAAAAGAATTGACGCAGCCCCCACCAAACAAACAGAACCCCATAAGAGGGAGAAGGTCCTGACATGCCAAAGGCCTTTCCTTTAAAAAGCAGACGCTGGGTTTTGTTCACTTGGTGTGTCTTAAATTGCTAAGCTCTTAAAAAAGAAGTATGCTTTGTGGAAGTTACAAAGATCTACAAGATAAGAGTTTTATTTTCCTTTCCTCTCTGAGTGTGGCTGCAAGTAGAGTGAACTGCAACAGCCCTGAGGGGCTGAGGCAGCGTAATTCTCACTGCCTGGAATAGGGTCTGGCACCTGCAGTTAAAGCAGGAGTAGAGCTGGGTTTTGGGACAACCCTGATTCTTCCATAAAGGGGGGTCAGCTCTCCACTCACCTTTATGCATGTGCATACACAGATTGGTAGCTGACAGCATAATATTCCAGCTGGCTTAACTTTATTTTGGCTTTTGGGGGAAATGAAATGTCGCCTCTGTTAAAGAATGTGACTGAGAAAGCTTGTCCAAACCTCCTACATCTTTGGCAGACTTTTGGGGCAAAATATTCCTAGGCATGCTGGAAGAGAAATGGAGCGTAGATTGCTTTCCAGAGATAGCTGACCGGCTTGAGCTGTGCAGGCTGTATTCCAGAGCCCTCATGAATGGCTGCAATTGTGGACTGTCAACTGCAGCAGCTAAACTGTTGAAAACCTGATTGTGGAGATCTCTTCACAGCATGTATCTCTCTGCTCAGCTAAATCGTGTACTTTCATAGCGTACTGTTGATAAAACTCAACTCTCAAGACCGTGGTCGTAGTGAAGAATGAAGCTGGGCACGGGCATTGGTGTAACTGGGATGAGGCTTTCCTTATGTATTGCCCATGGTGCATAGTTTATTGGGGTGCTAAAGAAAATAGAGGATCCTCCTGCAGATACGTACCTGTAAGTGATACTTGAATTGTGCTTTGTGGATCCTGTCCCTTCTCTTTGCTCTTGCACTTGGAGATTCGAGCTGGGCCGCAGCTGGTCTCAGCTCTCTCCCCAAGGATCTTGGTGCCCAGTGTTGGTGTGAGCAGGTGGGAATGAAGCAGGACGGGTGTGCTCTGGTTACCAGTGCTGGCAGTTCAATGGCAAGATCTGCGGCGTTTGAAAACAGTTGAGAGGAGACTGAGGTGAACGGTACAGCTGGTGGTATCAAGTGATGGTTAATGCAAACAGAACTCTGGTTAGTTGTGTTCAGATTTTGCTGTGCTTTGTCTAGCGAAAATTACGTGAGGTAACTCCAGCACTGCACCAGCTCCTAGGCTGGGAAAATCCATCCTGCTGTGCACTGAGTTACTGTGCTGTTTCCCAGCTTTAAGAGTAAAGGGGAGAGTACTTGAGGGGGATTCACAAGGAGAAGCTGCTCCCTTTGTTTGAAGGACTACAGTTCCCAGCTCTGACTGAACCTCTGTACCTCTGGTTCAGGGGCTCAGCTGTTGTGGGGTAGCCTTCCTGCTCCCCTGCGGAAGAGAGCCGGTGCCCATAGGCAGCTAATGGAAGGAAAGCTGTCTTGGGCAGTAGAAATGACATGTGTTTCATGGAAACCTTTTTAAGTCTTGTTAGAAGCTGAGTATTCAAGTGTTGAGGGTTTTTGAGCAGGCAGGACTCTAAAACTGCTGTCAGACTACTGAAGAGCTGAAGCCTCTCTCTGGCTCTGCACTTTTACAGGCAGTGCTGATAATCTTTTATGACTTCAGATGGTAGTACAATAAAAGGAGTTGTTCCCTCTTACTGTGCTGGATATTTCAATATCAGCCTATAGCACATTGAGGCTATATATTAATCTTTCGGTTTTAAAGCTGGTGATTAGCAGCTTCTGTTGCTCATGAAAAATATGAAGCTTGTTTCTGCTTTCTGTCAGCAAAGATTCCATAAGAAATTTCTGAGAGGAGACTCCTGCTGAAGTACCACCGCTTTAGTTCTGGTAGATAAATCTGGATTGTCAGCCACAGGTGTCTGCTTTTATTCCTGTATTTGACAGCATAAAGATGGAAGTATTTATAGTAACTGCCACAGCCACATCTTCTGGAAAGGTTCTCTAGACGTAAAAGGTCACTTGAAGTGCAGTGTATGGTTGCATCTTCATTCCTCATCTTTAAAATTCCTCTATCTTAAACTTCATGCTTTATAAATATGAACGTGTATTGAGTGCTAGTGAATTGTGTTAGGGGATAATCTATTTTTATTCATGCAGGGCAGGTGAGTTAGCTGCATGAAAGATGTCTGGATGCTTTTTTTGTTGTTGTTCAATGTAAGATTATGTCAAGAGATTTTTTTTAATTACGTGTCTGTTCTCCCTTTGAAGCTAGGAGTAATGCATTTGTATGAACACAGCTTTCTTGAATGCTTTTAACAGAGCAGAGTAGGTAGAAATACCAGTACCACAGAGAGGGGTCAGCTGTCTATCGCAGTGCAACTGGCATGTTTGCCTCGCACTCGGTAACAATGGCACACTGAAATAGCAGAAAACAGCCGTGGGATCGCACACTGGTGAGGTGGTCAGGGGCTTCTGGAGACTGTCATCTCCAGCCCCCTGCTCGAGCAAGGGCTGTCCCAGAGCCAGCTGCCCAGGACCATGTCCAGAGGGCTCTTAGTATCTCTGAGGATGGAGACCCCACTGCCTCCCTGGGCAGCTTGTGCCAGCACTCAGCCACCCTCTCAGCGACAAAGTGTTTCCTGCTGTTCAGAGGAACCTCCTGTCTGTCACTCGGTGCCCATGGTCTCTGTTCCTGTCCCTGGGAAGAGCCTGGCTCCATCCTCCATCCTTGTTGCAGCCTCCGGGCAGGTCTGTATGTGCACTGAGGAAGATGGCCCTGAGCCTTCTCATCTGCAGGCTGAGCGGTCCCGGCTCTCTCAGCCTTCCTCACAGGAGAGATGCTTTCTTGTCCCTTCATCATTGTTGTGGCCCTTTGCCAGGGAGCCCAGCAGCCGGCACAGTCCCTCAGGTGTGGCCTGGCCACTGCTGAGCAGACAGAAGGATCTCCATGCACTGCCTCGTGCAGCCCAGGATACCCTGAGCAGCAAGGGTGCAGTCCTGACCCTTTCATTCTGTGAGGGGATGAGTATGGTAGGTAGCTGAAGTGGCAGTGGAGAAGTGTGGCAAGAGTAAGAAAGGAGATACTGGCTTCAGTGAAGGGTCTGAAGGATTTTCATTTGTCTAGAGCAAGTTTAACTCTGATGTATCAGAGGATGGGGTTGATCGAACATGAGGGCTAAAATAGAACAGCCCTGCTTGCTTCTCTGGCAAGTTATTTCAGCTGTTCCTGTATGAGTGTAGATGACAACTCCTGGGAATGTCTCCTATGCAGAGCACTGTCCGGTGGGTGTGAGGACCATAAATACCTTGACCAACCCCTACAAATGCCTTTATAAAAATACTGTTTCTTGCAGCCAGGCTGCCAGCCCTTGTGCTGACAGTGCTCCAGATAGAGCTTCAGAGCAGTGCAGGCTGATGTGGATCTTGATGAGTTGTAAAGACCTTGTAAGCGGTGGAGAATGGCAGACAAGTGCATTTCTAATACTCTGTGTAATAACCAGGCCATACATAGTCTAGGTTCTAATATCTCTTTTAAAAGCTAGATATTTAATTTAAAATGCTGCTAGTAGGTGCTCTCTTGAGCAATGTCACATAAGTAAGGACAGGTGGTGCTTGAATCTGTTTTTTCCACTTGTTTTTTTTCCCCACAAATATTAAATATTTTGTCGTCAGAACACCAGAAGCCACTTGTATTTCCAGATAACTGAAATACCTGAAGCTGCTGTAGGGGAGGGGCAAAGAGAAATCTTATTTTTTGGCTGTTACCTTTGAAGCTGAATACTCAAGCCAGCTGTTGCGCTGTGCAAGGCCACTGTCACCAGTAATCACAAGCAGTTTCCCTTTCATTGGTTGATTTGAGGAAGTCTAGCTTAGTGGGCAGAGCAGGCAGTAGGAGCCTAATCCTCTACAATAATGTGTTCATACATATTAATAAATGTCTTTACCAGCCAAGTTGTGTGAAAGTCAATATTTTCAGGAGTTTTGACATCTCTCCCAGATTTTTGTATGTATAATGCAGTACTAGCAAATGTGGATCTTTGTAATTCAGAAATACAGGATTTGTTTTTTACTACCTCCTTTCATCCCAGCGTGTTAGGATCTGCTTTTTAAATGCCCTGCAAACTTGCTCTCTTGGATGGGTTCAAGCAATTGGAAGAGAAGAAGGTCATGAGGAGTAGTCAGCATAGGTTCACCAAGGGGAAATTGTGCTTGACCGATCTCATAGCCTTCTACGATCTCATGACAGGCTGGGTAGATGGAGGGACAGCAGTGGATGTCATCTACCTTGACTTCAGCAAGGCTTTTGATACTGTCTCCCATGACATCCTGATAGCAAAGCTGAGAAAGCATGGGATAGATGAGTGGACAGTGAGGTGTGTTGAGAATTGGCTGTCGGACCGAGCCCAGAGGGTCGTGATTCGTGGAGTGGAATCTGACTGGAGGCCTGTGACTAGTGGTGTTCCCCAGGGCTCGGGGTTGGGTCCAGTCCTGTTTAACATCTTCATTGACGACCTTGATGAGGGAATAGCATCCACCCTCAGCAAGTGCTGATGATACAAAGCTGGGAGGAGTGGCTGACACGCAGGAACACTGCGCTGCCATCCAGCGAGACCTGGACAGGCTGGAGAGCTGGGCAGGGAGAGACCAGATGAGGTTCAACAAAAGCAAGTGGAGAGTCTGGCACCTGGGAAGGAACAACCATTTGTATCAGTACAGGCTGGGGGTGACCTGCTGGAGAAGAGCTCAGTGGAGAAGGACCTGGGGGTCCTGGTGGATGACAGGTTGGCCATGAGCCAGCAGTGTGCCCTGGGGCTGAGAGAGACAATGGGATCCTGGGGGCATCAGGAGGAGTGTGGCCAGCAGGTCAAAGGAGGTGATCCTCCCCCTCTGCTCTGCCCTGGTCAGGCCCCACCTGGAGTATTGTGTCCAGTTCTGGGTGCCTTGGTATAAAAAGGACAGGGATCTCCTGGAGAGAGTCCAGAGAAGGGCTACGAAGATGATTAAGGGCCTGGAGCATCTCCCCTATGAGGAAAGGCTGAGTAGGTTGGGACTGTTCAGCCTTGAGAAGAGAAGACTAAGGGGGGACCTAATTATCTACATTGTCTATCTAATTGTCTACAATTATCTTAAGCAGGGGATGCAGGGGGAATCAGCCAGCCCCTTTTCAGTGGTCTGTGGAGACAGGACAAGGGGCAATGGCTGCAAGTTGGAGCACAGGAAGTTCCGCACCAACATGGGGAAGAACTTTTTCACAGTGAGGGTGACAGAGCACTGGAATAGGCTGCCCAGGGAGGTGGTGGAGTCTCCTTCACTGGAGATACTCAAGACCCGTCTGGATGCCTATCTGAGTGATATGTCCTAGGGAGCCTGCTGTGGCAAGGGGGTTGGACCCGATGATCTCTCGAGGTCCCTTCCAACCCCTACAATTCTGTGATTCTGTGATATGCCAAAGAATAATACGGCAGAGTGATGTTAACTGGGAAATCGTGATAGATGCTGCAGGACTCCATCCCTTGTGGGATGTTCCAGATGTTTGTTGAGAATCTCTCTTTTTCCTTCAAGCTTTCTCAGTTCATCCAAATGTGAATTCTGTTGATGGGCCTTTCTGTGGCTGGTTTTACCACTTCTTTCTCAAAGTGGCTAGTTCACTTCTGACACTGTGCAAAGTGACATCCTAGCACCTTATGTTTGATAAACGTGGCTGAGGATCAGGGGTGTTTTATGGGCGTGTTGCCGGGCTCCTGTGTCCTCCTGTGCAAAGGATGGGGAGGGAGAAGCGTGCCCTTGAATCCCCAGCCTTATAGATTCATCACTGTATGATCAGTGACCTTGCTTCTAAGACTAGGAACACAAGAAGGATGGGTGATTGACGAATACTTCTGAATCCGACACTCGGTGCCTCGGTATGAGCTTTGTCTGCAGCTAAGAGGGATTTTGTTTTACAATGGTCTTTTCTCACTTTTCACCGAAACAGACATGAACTTTACAGTTGAACGGAAGGACAATTTGACTTCAAATTATAAACATGCTCTTTCTTTGCTATAAAACAGAAAGGAAAGAGAGAAACTCAGTGCCTGTGCGAGTTGATCCTATTCACAGGCAGAACCTCTGCTTTCCAGCTCTTGCTAGCAATGCCCTGCCTTCCCAAAGCAGCATGGAAGCTGGGCCTGTGGGCTGTCAGGGCCTGAAATCGTTGGAGCACTAAGGGCTTGGTCTCTTCTAGGCTGATGGGTGTGGGAATCCCACTGCCTCTGTAAGAAGTCTCTTCTACTCCTTGCTGTTTGTGCAGAAGACAATTCTGATGCGTAAACTCTTTTGCTGCATTTAAACTGTTGTGTTTGTGCTGTGCTTAGACCAAACCCAGATGAGAATCCTTTGCAGAAATTTGAAGAAAACCTGTGCAGTCTGTAGCAGTGTCGTTGGTCTCTTTTAAATGCTTAGTTTTCCTACTTAGTGGTTCTGACTGTAGGGAAGAAACTGGAGTATGACATGTCTTTTGGTGGTTTTATCTGGTGGTTTTATTTGGTAGGGTCATATCCTTCTAGAATGTTGGTATGCAAAGCTGGCCATAAAATAGAAGTTGAGGGCTCAGAAGGACTGACAAAAACAAGATTTCAGTTAGCATGTGTACGTCCTGTGTAAGAGGAGCATTGTCAGTTTGACCCCTCTGCAAGATTTTTACTTTTTAATGTCTGTGTAGATTCTCTCTGTGGAATTGCAGTCAGCTACTCATTCCATGCTCTGTACTTGGCAGCTGGTTATTGCTACCGGAGCGTAATACTGCATGCTTATCCTCATTGAATTGCATCCTTTGTATTTCAGACCATTGCTCCAACTGGGCAAGATCTTCCTGAATTCTATTCCTGCTGTCCAGAGTGCTTGCAGATCATCTGCAGGTATAAAGATAATCTGTACTCCACTGACCAAGTCATGGATTAAAGTTTCCCATAACACACTCGGAGGAGACCCCTGGAGAGCTCTGTTTGATGCACCCTTCACTGAGCCCTCAAGAGCCACGTGCACAGTGTAGTCACCAATGGTGGACTTGCTTTGTACAAGCCATGTTCTTACCATCAGGAATGTCATGCAGGATGGCATGAAAAGCTCTACTGATTTCATAACGTGATCACATCCTCTGTACTCTTTCTCTGTGTGAGGCCTGTAATTTTTTTGGAGAAGGTGGTGGTTTTATTCCTGACACAAGCTTTCGCAAGGGCTGTCCGTGTTGGCTCGCCGCAGTCTAGCTAATAATACAGAGTGGGTCTGCTTGGGTTTCCCTCTGAGTACAGAGCACAGGCGGTCTGACATGATGCTTCTGTGTATTTCAAAGCCAGGTGCTTAGGCCTTCATAGTGCTCTGGATCATTTCTGCTCTCCAGCTCATGACAGTAATGTCCAGTGATGTTGGGAGAGGAATGTCTCAGCTGGTCTAGTGTGAACTTTCTATTTTGCCACCTTGGGACGAAAAAAAAAGCATGGCTTTCTTCACGTGTTCCTCCTCTCCTTGCCCTTAATTGTTGATCTTGGGCAGGAGTTTGGAGATTGAACCAACATAGCTTCAGCTTTCTCATGAACGGTGATGTTGTTACTCCTCCTTCAAAGGTAGTGACTGGAAAGAAGACATCTGTTCAGCAGCCTCTGTGTGCCAGGCTGATACCCAGCACTTCCAAAGCCGATATCGTTATTTACACTAAAAAGCATTTATCTGTATACTTTAACTTGCCAGCTTGCTTGGGCATGGTTTCTAGCGAAATGGAGCTCTCTAGAATAAAGTTTCTTTGGCATGTGCTCGTACTGGTCACTGGCAGTGTGAGGGTATGCTTTCCAGTGTGAGGTGAGACCTTGGAGGTAGCTTAGACTTACCTTTTAAAGGGAAAAAACTTGGTAGTTTCAAGTATTCAGAGACCTGAACAGATTTGTGTCATTTAAACTTAGATCAGATTCCTGTTGCATGAAAACTGTTGCTGAAAACCTTACCATCAGAGTGCGTTGTGAATATTGATGTTTGTGAGCTGTGTTGTCAGACCTCTTTATGGAGACAGGGAGGTGGTTTTTACCAGTTGAGATATAGTTGGACTGTTGGAAGGTGCTAGACTAGTTGTCTGTCACAGTCCCCGGGGCTGGCTCTCTGTCCCTGGACATGCCTGCTCTCCCCTCTCCAGCGGTGGTGGCAGTGGTGCCTGCTGTACCTCCGGCAGCAGAGGAGGTGGGTGCTCACTGGCTTGGTGTCAGGGGCATCCCCTTTCTGGGCTGTTGGCCCCACTGTGACATCTGCCAACAACGGGGATGAGTCTTGACCTCTTGGACTTGGCCTGTGCTGGGAGGGGACTTTAGGAATCCTCTTCCCTGGTGTGGGCAGCAGCAGCAGAGCTTGTGGTGTTTGGGCTGCGATGCAACAGGCGAAGTTACACTATGCCATTTTCTCACTCATTTTTAGTAATCCTCTAACTCTTACTGTTTTCCTCAACAGCCGTTGTAGATCAGACCTGCACGTTGGCTGTCGCTTACGTTCTGTCTATGGATGTGCTTTCCCTGTTCAGGTAGCACACACACCACTCCCCCAGTTAACAACTGGCTAAAATGTACCTGTGGAGTGGAAAAATGTTCTTGGAATTGTCTGGAACGGTGCAAAAGCGATTTCAGCAGCAGGGAGTACAGATGAGAATTTAACAAGGAAAACTTTCATACCTTTCAGACACTGCTGAAGAATATCTAGGTTATTGGTATGAAAATAGACCGTATGAAGCATGTGCTGTGTGGTTATAAACCACAGCTTCTATACCTAACAATAGCAACAGGCTGTGCCACAAGTAAACTTAGCGTGGAAGTTAAATGACTTTCTATTTACAGTCACTTTCTGAAGAAAAGCTTTTTACATACTCAGGACAGCTGGACTAGACAGAAGGGCCTCCTCCTTCCCTGCAGCAAAGGAGCGTTCTCTTACCTGCAGATGTGAGTTGCTTTCCAGGTGCTGAGGCCCTGTATCACTCACATGTCCTCTAGCTGTTGTGTTACTCTTCCTATGATTAGATCTATTTAGTTGTTGGTCAAATGTGCAGTTCTGGTACCAACAGCAGGGACGCTCATCAGCTTGGTCGAGCAACTTCTGCATCAGGTTTTAAGCTAAATTCTGTGGTGGTGAAGGTGGGAGGAGTGATAAACACATCAAACAAGCGATTCCTGATCTTTGGAGGTTTTTGGTGTACACCTGCCATGGGAATCAAACTGCCTCAGACAGCGTTTTGCTATGATGCTGCTTCTGGGATATTTTTTTTGTGATCTCAACTATACAGTAATTGTACTTAAATTGAAATAATTAAGTAACTGGAAAACAGTTGTTTCAAGATGTATTTTTGTCATGAACTTGGCAAAGGGATGGCTCCTGGGCTTCTAATGTTGGCATAAATGTCTAATTTTAAAATGGGCTTTGAAATTCCTTTTAACTAATACTAGTTTTCTGAAGATTTTTCAGCTAGACTGTTGCGTTCTTCTCTAGGGCTGGTATAGGTACACCGAGGTAAGGATGAGCCACAGTATCATAAGAGGAATTTCCAAGCTGCAGTGTGATGCTCTGACACAGCTGCTACAAGTAGGGAGTTCTGACTCTGTGCTTCATCCCGCACTCTGTAGACAGTGAATGTTTGGATGAGACTTGGAGAATTAAGGTCTTCAAATTACACTCGTGGCATAGTTGATATCTATGTGGCTGTTCCTCTGGGCCTGGACCTCCCTGCCCTGGGCACCAGCCCCTCTCCAGTTCTCCTGGAGCCCCTCGAGGGATGGGAAGGGGCTCGGAGCTCTCCCCAGCAGCAGCCTTGTCTTCTCCAGGCTGAGCCAGCCCAGCTCTGCCAGCCTGGCTCTGGAGCAGAGGGGCTCCAGCCCTCACACCATCTCTGTGGCCTTCTCAGGACTTGTTTCCACAGCTCCCTCCATGTTGTCTTGTCCTGGGGACCACCGAGCTGCAAGGAGGTCTCCCCAGATTTCCCCCTGCTGCCAGCCTGCTGGTTATGCTGCTGGGTACTCATGGATGGCTTTCCGGGCTGCCAGCGCACATTGCTGCATTGTGTTAAGCTTCTTGTCCCCCAACCAACCTCCCAAGTCCTTCTCCTTAGGGCAGCTCTTCCATCTGTTGTTGTGCTGGGGATTGCCCTGACCCATGGGCAGGCCCTTGGCCTTGTTGACCTTCACACCAGCCCACTTCTCCAAGCCTGTCAGGGTCGCTCTGGGTGGCAACATGAAGGTGACTGACAACCAGTTACAAACTGAGCATTATTTTACACTGCACTTTTAGATTTTAAGTTGCCCTGGTTCTCAGCTGTATCAATCTGTAGCAGTTGAAATGCAGCATGTTTAGCTCTGACTTTAGGCCTGGTTGGAGAACTCACATGTCCTGAACGGGAGGAAGGGAGCGAAGCAGAACAGGGACACTGGGCACTGTTTGCAGAGACACTTTGAAATATGAAAACTGTGTAAGGTAACTGTGAATCTAGGTGTGTAGCATCAGTGGGATGTACAGCTTACCTGTGTGAGGTTGTCTGCATGACATGTTTCTTCCTGAACCAGTGTGTCCTTACCAGAGCCCCATGGAAGCAGCAAGGCCTTCCAGTCGTTAACCTAGCCCTCAGGCGTCCTGTGACCTTGAGGATGTACATTTAACCTGTCTAGACAGCTAATCTAGCTTTGTAATGCAGGTTGCATGAGAGAGTATTTTTATTACGTACCCACTTTCAATATGTCTGTCTGATTCTTGGATCTCATAGGAATCCGTCAGCTGCATTCTACCAAGCGTTCCATTTCAACAAGTTACGCGAATCAAAGACCTTCTGGGATAGGTATGGATGCTAAGTATGGAATGCATACGTGCTGAGGTATGCATGAACGGCTTCGCTCTCTGCAAGTTTCTCGTCACTTTTGTTTGCTCACAACTGCTGCTTATGTCTAGAACCTTATATTGTACTTCTGCAGCCTGAAGGGCTGAAAGCAGTCATAGGAGTGGAGCGTTGAAAACCAAGTCTGAAATACTCCATGGCACTTTTTTCTTCCTCCTTCCATTATGCATGTGTCATACACGATGTGTAAGCTCAAAGAGTTTAATGCTAGTCAGTTCCTAGCTGGCCTTCACTAAAATACCTACAGCTTCCTTTTCCAAAAGAAGGAAATGTTTTGGTATCGTGGCTGTTGAGCCCTGTATCAGAAAACAAGCTGTGAAAATGTTAAACACAGCTTTGGCCAAGGTAAAATCTTTCAATCTCAAGGAAAGGAAGCTTTCTGGCTTGTTTTCCCTCTGCTTACGTTAAGCTAGATGGGGAACAAATGTGAACCACGATGAGGTACGAGGGTGAAGTGAACCTCAGTTAGCATTGAACTCATGGTGAGAAACTGCAATGAAGTGCAACAAAGTCCTATCTGTTATGGATAGGGCTTGTCAGAGATGCATTACTAATCATCAGGAGCTGCAAGCTGTGTCTTTCCTGCACTTTAATGGTTTTTGAAGGAGGTGGTTTGTTTTGTCGGCATTAAGCTGAAGTCACAGTGATTATGTGACTTCATGGCTGGTGATGCTCTGGCTTGTCACAATACTTCTGCTTAGCAAGCTCTGTCGAAGCTCTTGAAGTATTGGTAACTGTTTCATCATTGTACTGGCTGTAATTGACTTGAGAGGCTTTTCAACTTGCAAAGCTTAATCCAACCTTTTAAAGTTTGCTTGGCAATGATTTGTGTGCTGCACAAGGCTGAGGGCTCAAAGTAATGGGACCGTATCCTGTGCTGGTTCTGTGCTGAAGTGCTACTGTCAGGGTAAGCTTCAGAAGCACCTCTTCCTTTTCAGGCACAAATATGCATTTCGTGCTTTAAGCTCTAGATGATGGCACTTTGCTGTATTTATGGGACAGAATTGGTATTTAGGTTCAAAGGACATAGTTATTTAACTGGAATAAACTTCAGGGCCTTGAATAACAGATTTGGTAGTTAGGCCAAAAGCTTGCTATAAGGCCTAGCTGCCTTCTGTTCCTTTGGTTTCTTGTCTCTTATCTTAAAATGATTCTGAAGATGAGGAAGTTGATTGACAAAACCCTGAAAATCAATTAATGATTAAGATTGAGGCCTCACAAAACTGAGGTTTCTGTACAATGTCTGAAGCATGGGATATGGAAACACGTTGGGGTCAGGCAGAAGCATGTGAATGGCTTCCTCTAAAAGCAGTCCTGCATCTTTGCTTTCTGGTAAGAAAGGTACTGGTAAAAACATACCAGGAAATTCATCAGGATTGACACAAGTTTTAAACTTCTGATCTGTCTGAATTCCAACATCCTTGTCAGGGTTAGCAAGGCTTCGCATGTATAAACCAGTTTTTGAGTCATCTTAAGATCACTGCATGTAGTTTTGCGTTACTGGATGGCTGAAGCTCAAAAGCTTTCAACAGTGAGCTTGTGATGAGCACCTAAGGGAAGGGATGCTGAGGGCAGAGCCTGTGTGGGGACCTCATCCCAGCCCTGTGCATACCAGCAGTGGTGGGATGGGGCTGAGGGTGCCCTGATAGCTCCACTCCATGCAGGCAGGACAGGCCCTGGTGTGGGAGGGCATGATCTGATCACAAGTGCAGTGGTTTGGGGCTTTTTGTGATCTCTGGTTTGGGAAAGAGATATTTCTTCTGTGAAAGCAATAAGCTCCTCTAATTTCCTCAGAACCTGCTCGCTTCCCCATTCCAAAACGTGGGGCTAACACACCACAAAACACCAGGCCCCGAAGCAGTTGGCTCTTGATTATGTTTTGCAGCTCCTTCATAGGTAGTTTGGGGCCTGCGGTCCGAGACTTCAGAGTCAGCATGAGAGGAGATTTCTCTGTATAACTTGAGTATTTTTCCCCGAACAAATACATATTATTCTCCTCTGAACAGCCATCTCTTTAGACCATTAGAAGTCAGCAGAGTAACATCATGCTATTGCAACAGGCAGTAGAATGTTGCTGAATTGCTCCAGTAAAAGAGGAGAGACTTGTTTATTTTTTACTGACACACCATGGCAGGGAGAGTGCTGGCAGGGTTCAGAGCATGAAGAACGGGTACAGTGCTGGTTATTGCTGGCACGGGGCAGGGAGCCTACAGATGTCTGTCCTGCATAGTGTTCACATGGGTTGCTGTGGGCACAGCTCTCAGGAGCTTTCTTTTCAGCCAGCACGGTTACAGAGAGCATTTAGAAGGGGGATAGCAGTTTCTTGGCATATTTGCTTGAGGCTGGGTGCACTCCTGTGCTGGACTGCCTTTGGCTGTGGTGCCACAGGAGCTGCAGAGGGGTTTGCCTAAAACATCCTTGCTGTGGTAAAACTAGAGTTTAAAGTTACAGGGTTTGTTTCCATTGAGGTTTTGTGTGAAGTGTTAAACCTTGACAGTGTAAATTGTAAAACATGGATTTTCTCCTCGCATAGGCACCCAGATAGGTGTACTCTAAGTGTTGCTGGTAAATATCTATCCCCTTATGGAAAGGTAAATTAAATACAGTACAATGCATTTTGCCAAACTTGCACTTTTCTATTCCAGTCCTTTCTCTTAATGCTCCTCCTGGAGACAAGAGAAAGTCAAAGAGCTGCATATCTCCTACTTCTTGACTGTAGGCTTCCCTGGAGGTTCCTTTAGGGATGAACCCTGGCTTGAAATTAAGTCTCTGTGAAGATAAGCTCCCTGTGAAGGGAGTTCAAGGAGTCTTACGGAGAGGCTGACCATGCCTGTAAAGCACTGATCCAGCCACTGTTGTGGGTAACGTGTTTCCTGATGCCCACTTCCCATGGAAGCAGTGTGCAGTGGCCTTGTCTTTGGGCATAGGGAAGGAGTGTTTGGTTCCTTAGTATAACTGAAAAACTTAGTGAGACTAACAAGGAGCCATGGTTTTCTTTATTGTCAGAGAAACAAACCATCCCTGAAAACCCACCCCACTCCCAGACACCAACACCCAACAAATCCAAACTCAACAATGCCTTGGTTTTACCCAGCAGTGTTCTGGGGAGCTCATATGTTGCTTCTGAGATCAGTTGTGATGTGAGGAGGTCAGTCATGCATGTAAAAGTGAAGGAAATCTCACTGTCCTGTGGAAGCCAGTATGTCTGTCTGTCTGTCCTGGAGCGGGGCTGTGGGGACAGCCAGACGCTAGCTGGTAATCCTGAGGCTGGGAATCACCCACCTCAAACCTTCATGTTCTTGTGTAGCTTTGATAAAGAAAAAGGATTAAAATCTGAAACAATTACATAGATGCTGGATAATTGATCATATTGGGAAGCTGCGGTTATAGAATCATAGGATGGTCAGGGTTGGAAGGGACCTTAAAGATCAAGTCCCAACCCCCTGCCATCATCAGGGCCACCTCTCACTAGACCAGGCTGCTCAAGGCCCCATCCAGCCTGGCCTTGAACACTTCCAGATAGAAATGCCCTAATTGGATGGAGGCTAATTAAACATGCCATAATGGCTACAAGGACAGGCAGGGTTTCTGTGGATGGACTAAATAGCTCAGATAGCAGTAAGACATGTAAGGTGGCTGTTGAAGTGACATAGTAGCTCATCCATGAGTAAACCAATGCAGGGAAGGACAAATTAACACACTGTTTAGTGTGTAGTTCTCTGGTGAGCAAAGCGGATGTGGGAATGCTTCAGGTACCTTAGTTCCTTCAGAAAAGGTGCTGGAGAGTTTGATTTAAAGCAGTAACAACCAGAGCTGGGGAAGACCTTTGGTTTGGGGATGTCTGCCTGAGACTGTGATGTGTTGGTCCTTCCCACCTCAGCCTAGGGCCCAGCAGACAGTGTGTTAGCAGCAGAGCTGTCTTACCAAGGCTGTGGAATGAGCTTCTATGTACCCCTTTGTGGCCTGTTCCACAGGCAGTCCTTTCCCTCCTGCACAATGAGCAGTGTTGTGGTTGGCTTTATGTATCTAAAAGCATGAGGTAAATTGGAGAGTTGCTCTTGGTGCCAACATTTAAATGGCAAGATCAGGGAAAAGCAAGAAAGCTCAGGCATATTCTGTCAGCATTGCTGCCAAGAAATTCCTTTGGGAAGTAATGTGCAGATGATCAGTAACGCAGTCAAATCCACAGTAAGTGTTTGGCTACTAAAATACCTGGAGTGCAGAACCAGTGCATATCACCCATCAGCAGGATGTGCAGTCTCATGTAAGTGTGAGATGCTGTCACCTCGTCTAGAGCTCAGGATTGTGAGTAGGGGTCCCTGTCCACGAGGCATCTGGTGATGGTGTGAAACACAGTCCTTGCTGAGGATCAGGGTGCAGATGAACCACCACGGGGTTCTTCAGTATGCAGAGTGAATTGAGCTGCAAATGTCTGTGTTTGGAATTGATTCCTAGAGTTTCTGCCTGGATTTGAAGTGAATGTTGAGGTTGAAACACATCTCTGAGGGATGATAGTTGTACCTAAGGTCATTAATGGTGAGAACCACCAACCTGAGTACAAAAGTGCTTGTTGAATTCACCATGGAAAGAGGAAAGAGGCCTTGTTGCCTGCAAATGTGAGCTGATGTTGAAGGCTAAATTTAACTCCAGCCATTAACACGTGAAGACATTCACCTTTTGTGCTGTCTTCTGATCCACTCATCCCCAGTTTCTCTATTAACTGTGTATTCTATTCGTTTTCCCCATTCTGCAAACAGTGATGTTGACGTTTAGGAACAGCCTGAGCTTTCTTGCTCTGTGAAACTGTTTCCAAGGAGCACTTACTTGAAGGTTATCTAAAATCTGCATTTCCAGTGCAGGGGTACACCAGGACCTGTTGTGCTGACAGGGATACCTTTTATTTTTAAACAATATTGTAGCTTGTTGATCACACGGAAACATCTTTCCAGTAGTAGCTTGCTGTACTCCTGGGAAAGCTTTTCCAGCACTCTGAGGTGGGAATTGTGCCCAGGCTTTTAATGGAAAAGGTGGTTGCTGTGCATTGTGTAACAGGCATCAGAGACCAGGCTCGCACTGAGACCCACCGGTTCTCTCCCCATTTCTTAATCTGTGTGTACAGGAGTGTCCAAGACATGTCTCTTGCTCTGTTTGAAAGATGTTTAGAACAGAATCATTACAGTGCTATTCTTGAGCTGTTGGCAGAGAGGAGAAATGTCCCTGAAATACACCATGAAGAGCTGAGATGCAGGCTCAATTGGAGACACTTTGTCCCCAACGCTGTGTACCTGGTGGGGAGCTGCAGCTAGCTGGTGGTTCTAGCAGTCAGAATCTGGTTTTCCCCTTGGTCATCTAAAACAAAATGCAAAAAAAAAAAGGCATTAAAGCTAGTAGGAATTTTTTTAAACAATCGAATTGAGGATTTCTCAGGCTAAATCCCGTTCAGCCTGTCTGGTGTGTAAGGTGGAACAGTGCTGGGCTTGCCAGCCGTCTCTGCAACTGGCAGACTACTTGGAGTCTTCTGCTGGCTTTGCCGACTGTAAATCTTACCACGTACCTGATGGGCTTTGTAGTGACCCTAGTACAGCATTATCACCTCTCTTTGGTCAGAACCTCCACCTGTGTAACTGTAACACAGAGGTCTGAGCCAGGCCGGGCTGGTCTCGGGTGATTCTGTGTGGGCACGGTAGGGAGGAGGCTGCAAAGGCTCAGCGTCAGGGGTGGGAGGCTTCAGCTACAGTGGGAAGGAAGATATGCCCGGTGCATCCTTTTCCATGCCCTGTGCTGTGCTGTGGGGATTTCTGTTTGTCTAGAACAGCTTTGGTGGCAGCCGTTGGACTTCTGTAGGGCCTGGAGCAATCAGCTTTGTCAAAAAATGTGGCACAGTAATCAGTGTTTTCTTTATAAGAGCTAAATAGTGCCTTTCCACTTCTAACTCGAGACTTTGCTTGTTGAGACACTGGCTGTGCAGTGGATGGCTCACCCACAGAATGTATTTCCAGTTATGAGATCCAAAAAGATTTATTTAACATTTAATTTGTTCCCTGGCCTTTTCATAAGGGCTGGTTTGTAGCTATAAACTTTGTCCTGCAGCCATGGGATAAGGTATCCTTATCCAAAGTGGGATTTGATACCAACAGCGAACCATAGGGTTTGTGCTTGGGCTGTACCCTAAGAGCAGCTAGCACTGGGGCATCCTGCTTCCTGCAGGCCTGAGCTGTCTCCTGTGGGGATCCCTGTGACATGGGGCAAGGGAGGAATGGTGCTAGCATAAAGACTACTTCTTGCCTGCTTTTGGGAGTGAAATGGAAGAGTCATCAGGGTGAGTCCTGACTGATGGCCAGCATGAGGCTTCTCCTGGGGGGAGGTGGTGGGCTGCAGTTCAGTGATGAGCAGGGTGTTTTGTTCCTGTGACTCAAGCAGGGCAGGAATCCCGACCTGGCACTTCCATGCTAGTGCAAGCTGCTCCGGGAAGAAGAGCATGGAAGTAGCGTATAAACTACGTAGGGCTTTCAGCACTGTGGGCTGGTGTTGCTTTTAGTGTGAAATGGGGGTGGGAGCCTTGCTCTGTTTAGAGAGGCTTTGCATTACTTGGTACTAGGTGCTGGCAATTCCTGGGAGACTTGTTAAAAGGGATTTCTCTAAATAATGTCATACTCCTTCACCAGCTGAGCTCTGTTCCGTATATGTAGCTACTACCACTGAGCATATTGCCAGCACTCCTTTTGAAAAGCTCTGTAGCTTCTTTCCCGAGGCTTGGTGTCAGCGAGCGTTGGGTGTTTCAAGGGAGGCGGGTTTCCGAGCAGGGCTGCAGACCTGGCCTTTCCCCGTACCCTAACTTTCTGCACCGTAGCTGCATGCTGCTGATAGCAGCTTCCGTCGCCGGGGAGCGTTATCAGCAGCTGTCACCGCCAGCCCTTGGTAAATAGCCCAGGAACCGCCAACCTGCGGGGCCAAACGCCGGCACCCAGCGTTGGGGGCAGACATGCGGAGCACAGGGCCATCAGCACGCGTGTGGATGGAGCTGTGCAGGCTCCTCCGCAGAGAGATCAGGGACAGAGACACCCCCAACCCGAAATCCTGACTCCACAGAGTTGCAAGTCAGTGACTGGTTTGTGTTCACATGTGATGACTTGAAAACAGCCTCGGAGCCCAGGGTTAAGGATGCAGCTCCCGTCCCATTTCCAGCAGTACGTGTGCATTCTGACAGCGATTGCAGGGGTGTTGGGGCTGTTCCTCACCAGAGAGTCCTTGGATGGGACTAACTCTGAGGAACAGCCCCATGCTCCGTAGCTGCTGAATGCACTGGGGTGAGAGTTCGCTGACACTGAGTAGGAGCACTCAGGGCTTTGGCAGGTCTGCCTCTTCCTTGGACCGCTGCAGCTCCCCTGGGAGTGGTCAGTGTGGTGCTGGTGCAGGAGCTCCTTAACCGGAATGAGTCTGGAGTAATGGGGCAGGGAATCAAGGCAGTTAACTTAGTTTATTCTAAAGCATTTCTCTGGCTGTGGGTGTGGTAAGCATACCCTGAGGATGTGACCTGAAGGAGCAGTGCCTCGCAGGAGCTGTGACCATGCTGGGTGACACAGTGCAGGATCCTGGGTGTCTACACAACTGTGGCAGCTGAAGCTTCAGCCTCTGAGCCCTGCAGGTACCAGCAGGCGTGTAGTTTAAACTGTGATGCTCACCAAGTTTTCTCCTTATGTTTACAGTGCATCTGGTACAAGTGTTGTTGCCATCGACAACAAAATAGAACAGGCAATGGTAAGTAACAACCACCTTGTTACTTCTGGTAGGGTTAGCGCTTGTTGCTGAGCTTACATCTCTGGCTGGACTGTGTCTCTGAGCCTGGAGCATCCCTTCAGCCAGATCAGGCCAGAACACCCTTTGGAAAAAGGAGGATTTTCTGTACTGACTGTGGGATGACCGTGAGCCATGGTGACCTGTGCTGCTGGCCAGGGGCGTTCTTACATTAATTTTACCACAAATATCTGTGAACAAGCTGATTGAACTTAAAGGGGTGCTGACAGTAAAGAGCACATTTAGGTCTTAGTTCAGCAAAGTTCATTACTAGTTTTTCTTAATTGTCACACTGTGCCATCCTGGACATGTTGTTCAGCTTCAGTTACAGCTGTTTGAGTTTTGCCCCTGCTGATTTAGAGGCTTCTTATTTCTTGGTTCTTGTACGCTCTGGTGCCTGGGACTGTGTCAGGCAGACTCCTGCTTCCAGCCCAGACAGTGGCTTGAACTTCGCAGTGAATGCTGGAAACGGAGTTGCTGGTGAAAGGGCTGCTTGGCCATGAATTTAAGGCAGGGTTATTTGCTCTCAAAGGCTAATTTACTTGTATGCTTTTAGGGATGAGTGCTTTGGTTCTCCAGGCTTACTGCTTACTTTGGTGGAAGCTGTGAAGCAGTAATTTCTGGGGAGTGGGACGGAACTGTTGTTTGGCTTGGTGTAACTGTGAACTTGTTCTTCGCAGGATCTGGTGAAAAGCCATTTGATGTATGCAGTAAGAGAAGAAGTGGAAGTCCTGAAGGAACAAATAAAAGAATTAGTTGAAAGAAACTCTTTACTTGAACGGGAAAACGCACTGTTAAAATCTCTTTCCAACAACGATCAGTTATCCCAACTTTCAACCCAACAGGCCAACCCCAGTAGCACTTCACAGGCGCAAGCAGTGATAGCACAGCCTCCGCAGCCAACGCAACCTCCACAGCAGCCGAATGTCTCCTCAGCATAAAGCTTCCTGCCGCCTCCGAAAGCAGCGCCTGAGAGCAGTCTGTCCCTGTGTGCCACTGGTGTCCTTCCCACGTTACCTGAAAGCAAGTAGCCATGCTTCTCTTGTGTGTTCGGCCTTTTCAGTATTAGACAATCGTTCTCCCAGAGCTGTCCCTCACCCACAAGTCCCGCTCAGCCTCCGCTGCACCGGGGAGGCCGTCGGAGGAGCTGTTGGTGTGCGGTGCCAGCGCGAGGGCTCCCAGAGCTGCAGTGGCTCCCGAGGCCCCCGCTGCCCAGGGGCTGCTCTGAGCCTTGCTGTCTGGTAAGAAGAGCCACTGTTCTCTCAGTACAAGTAACGTTTGCCTACATTAGTTTCCTTGTTTGTTTTATTTATTACAGGGCTGCTATTTTCATAATGTACATGAACAGTGTCACAGAACTTTTTAAAGTTTTTTTTTAAATAAATGTACGTATCAGTAAAAGGATAGATGGGATTGCGTTTAACAGGCAAGATGTTAGGCAATAATTTGAACAAAAGAATCCTGGCATATTTCTAACACTAATGGCAATTTACCTTTGGTATTTATTTACGGTAGTAAAGATCCAGCTTGAATGTAAATTTTGTATAGAGTGTAAGTATGAAGACCATAGTGCATCTGTACAGGTAGTCACCAGTTATTGTGATATAATAAAAAATTGATGGGCTATTTTGATGAAGAAAACTTTGCTCATTTCTGTTTCTACTTTCTAATAGAGAGAAATTGCCATGATTCCTCTGCTTTTGGACATTTCGTATAATTTTTTTTTTTGGGTGGGAATAAAAAGCTGTGAAATTGTTCAACCTACTTTGTAACCAAAGAAGCAAAGCTGTGTAATTGAGGTGTTTTTTTATTTTATAATGCACATTCTTTATGTATTTTTATTTAGTGTTTTCTCATTCACACCTTTCTTTGCTGTCTAGCATGATCTGCATGACCTATAATCTTTGAACCACTTTCGTACCTCATGTTTTTATCCAGCACTCTTATTGTAATATGTAATAGTCTGTGAACAATGTCAAATAAAAGAGAAAGAACAGCTGGTGTTGGTGGAGCTGAGCTAGTGTGCTATGCACTAGTCGTTTAAAAACATAAATGAAGTGAGCCATCTTTTGTTCATTTAAAATGGTGTTTTGAATTTCGTATGCAGAAAACGTTTTGTTACATTGCAGATTTTAATGTATTTAATAAATGCAACATGCAGATTAAGTGCAGTGTATACTGAGTATTTAAATTAAAAATGTACATTTCATAAATACAGTTTCAAGAGAGACCATCATTTGTGTAAACTAACACAGCGTGTCAAATCGATGTATAGATATATATATTTTAACACATTTTCTGAAATTAAACTGCAGTTTTGTTCAATGTGTTTTGCTGTAGAAGTTGTTGCAGTGTAACTAAACTCAGTAGCACTTTTTTCCTCAGGGAGCCAGTGTAAGGCCCAAGCCATAACTGCTGCTTTCGCATCATCATCCTGATGCCATCATTGAACCTCTTTGTTTGGGTTTTGCATTGAGAGGCATAAATTACCCTTGGGCGGTGTGCTGGTGTTGGTCAAACAGCTCGGTGTGTGAAGCCCAGGAACCTCCTGAGAAACACCCACACATGCAAGTGGCACAGCGAGGAGCCTTTCCAGGCAGGTGCCATGGGTCCCTGTGTGCTGCAGCCTGGTTCGCTCCTGCCTGGGCCCCTGTCCTCAGGCGTCTGGTGCCTTCTCCCTGTGCCTGTCTAGCTCTGACCAGGTTTGTGCTAGGTAAAATGAAACACAAGAAGCAACACTGGAAGCCGTAAGTTCTGGTGTCTTCGGATCCTGAGGGGGCTTCCTCACCCCGTGTTCCAGAACCGATGCTCCAGCATCATACCCTCCAGGTAAGCAGCAGTTCTCAGCATGGTTCAAAAAAGCTGTGTCCATCTCTTACATATAATTTATATATATAAATGTATTACACTACAGTGATCTTGAGTTGTAGGTTGCTGCTCTTGGCCTGCTGCAATCATGGATGTGTGCTGTGAATCCTGTGGTGAAACCAGAGCTTTGCATGCAAATTCAAAGATCCTTCAGCAGCTATGTGTGTCTCTGCTCCAGCGTGGCCAGTAGCTCACTCCAGCTATACAGCAGGGATGTAGCTGGTAAAGGAAGTCAAACGTTGGGGGACTTGGGGGTACAGAATCCTTCAGCTGAACAATGGATTAATACTTTCCTGGGGCGAGGCTGTAGCTGTCAGTTCATTCTTACAGTGGGAAATGGGAAGGAGAGGTTTGAAAGGCAGCTGTGGTGTCCTGCTGAGGGTGGAAACAGAATCCAGCTGGCCAGAGGATGGTCCCGAGTGCATCTGTGTCCCGTGAGCTGGTGTCTGAGCATCTCCCTCTGCTGTAGCGCTTGTTGCCTGCAGTCGTCTTTGTGTGAACTCTACCCACAGCGACAGCCCCATCCTTTGATGTGAGGGTGTTCTGGGGGACGTGTCTTCTGAAAGGAAAAAGCACTCAGACAATGGCCTGAGAATCGCGGGTAACAGGTTAATCAAAGAGTAACCGCTGCTGTTAGAAATCCTTTGTTTGCTTGGCTCGGCTCCTGCCGGTTTGGGGTTTAGCTTTCTGCTAGGGGCAGGTGTCATTCAGCTTGAGCTGCTGCTCAGGTCGTTGTGTGAGAATGCTGAGACGGCAGCAGCGGGTCTGTGAGCTGCTGCTGTCTCTCTGCCTGAGGCTGCTCTGGGGAGAGAAGGGAATGGCCGTTGCTCAAGGCGAGAGCATCACCTCGGCAGTATTAAGGATTTGATTTTGGAGAGGGTGGCAAAGGCGTGCTGACAAATGCTCTAGTTACTGCTGGGCTGTGTCTGCTGCTGCGCTGCTTTGTTCACGCGCTGTCAGTCAGCTCCCTGCTGCTGTCAGCCTTTCTTTGTGTGACAGCACCACCAACACCAATCAGTAGCCTGTCGGTGTTTGCAGTGTGTGGCTGGGCGATGGAGCTGCGTGCTCCGGGTCTGGTGCTGTGCCCGTGCAGGGGCAGCCATGCCCACTGCTCCATGTCAGCTGCCGCCTTGGCGTGCTCCCTCAGGGACATGAGTGCGGCAGCGTGCTTGGAAAATGCGATGCTGTCCTCGGTGGGAAGCAGCGTGCCCGGGTATTCCCGTAACACGTACTGCACAGCTTCAGTGCAGCGAGCAGAGGCCACGGGATGTGCTGTGCTCCGGAGGTGGTCTGACCCCATGGCTGGGCGCATGGCGCAATGGGAGAGAGGCCGCAGCCGTGGTGCCTGCAGCAGGCCGGTCTTGCAGCGGTGACACCAGGCTTGTGGCGGCTCTGGGTCAGTGACGGAGGATGCAGGGAAGAGATACTAACAATGGGGGATGTGGGGGAAATGCCTAATGAGGAAACGCCTACTGAGGAGAGCCTGCGGCGCCGGCTTGAGAGAAGAATGCGGGTTCTGCACAGCATCGGCGCCGATTTAACCCGTCTCGGTGGAGGGCCCGGCCGGGGAGCCTCCTTCCCGGCCCCGGTGCCCACTGGCTTTGGCCCGGCGAGGGCTTGACCTGGGAGGACCGGGGAGCGAAGGAAAGCAAGCCCGGCGCTGTTTGGCTCGTCCCGAGGCAGAAGCTCCTTCGGGCCCACGGGCTAGGCAGTCGGGGCAGGACGGGTGCTGCCCGCTCGGGGCGCTGCCTGGCTGCCGGTGAGGCGGGACCGGACCCGGCCCCGGGGCCCGCAGGCGCGGCGGCGCGGAGCTGCCCGGCAGTGGCGGCCTCTGGCCACGGGGCGGCGCAGCACAACGGGCGGGGTGCGGCCTGTGCCCGGCCCGCGCCCGGCCGTTCCCCCCCGTGCCTGGGCGAGGCGAGGGGGAACCCGGGCCGCCTACCCGGGGGTTTCTCGGCGGAGCTCCCGGTCTTGCGGCCGGTGCCGCTGCCCTCCCGGCCCGGCCACTGCCGCCGGGGTCCCTCGGCCCGCGCTCTCGGCCGCCGCAGGTGGCGGCAGCCCCGCAGGGCAGGGACGTGGCCTCACGGCCGCCCTGCTACCTCCTCACGGCCGGCCCGGGGAAGGCTCCTGGGAGGACAAAGCCCAGGCTCCGCGAAGAGCAGCAACCCCTCCCTGGACGCGGGTTGGGCTCCGCCGACACTCCGAGCCCTTCCCGCGGCGCGGTGCCGGCTCCTGCTGCAGGCCGTGGTATTGGAAAGGGAACGAGGAGCTGCAGCCCCACGGGAAAGGAGCCAAACCGGGGCTCCGTCCTGCGAGGGCTTGTTCCTCTTCGCAGCTCCTCGTTCCGATACCACGGAACTCGAGAGCTGTTTGTACTGGAGAGCTGCAGAGCCCAAGCACACCGGGGCCGACCGCCCCCGTGGGAGCTGCCCTGGACCCTCTGCCTTCAAGGGTGGAGACCCCACCATGTCCCTCGGCCCACTCTTCCAGGGTCTGACCACCCTTGCAGTTTAAAATAAGAGGCAGTTGCCTATGTTTAAATGCAGTTTCTTGCATTTCAGTGTGTGCTGCCCTGCCTCTGTCCTGTTTGTGAGGTCTCCCAGAGCCTCCTCTGCTCCGGCTGGGCAGCCCCAGTCCATCACACTGACTGTGCAGCCCTGGGCTGGCACCAATCCGTTCCCATCCGTGTTGTGCTGGGACCTCACCCCACTGGCAATGCTCTTTCCAAGCCCAGGCCCTTCCCTGCAGAGCCCCTTCCACCAGCGTCTGGCCTTTGGTGGGATTTCATGCTGCCCTGACAGCCCCATGGGCCAGGCAGGTCAGTGTGGCGCAGTTCCCCCTGCCCCTTTGCCCAGCCCCAACTTCACCAGCTGCTCTGTGAGGCCACACCGTGAGAGCAGGCTGTCGACAGCCATGCCCAGGTCGAGATAAGCAGCCGTCCCCTCCTTCATCTTGTTTCAGTGCTCCCTACCCTGAGCCTCCTGCATCAGCAGCTCATCTGCCTCCAATTGCAGTCCCTGAAGGGCACCTGCCTCCTGCAGAGCCCAGAAACAGGGCTGAGGGTTGGGCTTTTCCCTTTTCAACTTGCACAGTTGCACCTTCCTAAGCACACAGAGTGTAGTCTAGGGAGCCAAAGGAAGTTTCTGGTACTTTCACATGCTCAAATCAAGTCAGTTTCCTTATGTAACACAAAGGTTTTGTCAAATAAAGGCACGTTGCCAGGAAGGAACAACCTAGGGCACCAGTGTCCCCTGGGCTGTCACCTTGGAGCCAGCCCCGCATGATGCAGTTTCTGGAGATAAAGTGCACGTGCCTCAGGCCTCAGTGAGGTCACTGACCACTGTGTCCTCTCCCTGCACCGAAATGCCAAAGGTGCCTCTACTGCCTGGCCAGTCCCTTGCTGTGGGACTGCAGGGACACATCAGGAAGCAAAGCCCCAGTGCTTGGGCTGCCAGGCACAGAGAGTGCAGAGGCTCCTTGGTGCACAGCTCTAACAGCGCTTTGCTGTATCCCTCCTGCAGCTGCTTCCCTGGTGTTTGGTGCCACCTCACCCACAGAACCACCTCACTCTTGTTGCATCAGCTCCCCAGGCAGCTGTGAGCCATGGCTCCTTCTCCCTTGTGCAACCACCTGCTCTTGGCTGTGGCCGCTCTGTCACCACCCCCAGAATGTTTTGGTTCTGAGCCAATGGCATTTTTCAAGTGGCACCACATGCCACACTGGGTGAGGGGCCAGTGCTGAGCCTGCTGCTGGCCAGGGAGCGCTGTTGATGCTGCACCAGCACCACAAGCAGCTGCTGTGCACCCCCTAGTTCACATGGGGGTAACCCTGCTTCTGTTCCTGACCCAGTGCTGCTGGCGATGCAGGAAGCGTGCTGAGCTGATACACAGGCAAAGCGCTGCGGCCACCCATGCACTCCGTGCCAAGGTGAGCCCCAGCTCTGTTCCCAGACCGGGGGTACAGCCCCCCACAAGGCTATGCTGGCACCGCCAACCCTGCACTGCATCCCCAGGACCAGAGTGTGGAGGCACAGGGAGCAGCCGCCCACTGAGCCCCTGTGGGGGCACACACCAGTGCCCAAGGGCCAGGGGAGCAGCACCGGGGAGCTCCCCCACAGCCCATGGCTCAGCAGCACCATAGCAGGGGCCCAGCCTCGCCCTCTGAACAGGGGCTCCTGTGGCAAAGGGCTCTCCTCATGGGGACAAAGCTGATTAAGCACGAGGAGAGCGGGCTCGTTTCCGGTGCCCAGTGAGGCACCATTTGGCCAACCTTAAACCAGACAGGACTCACATTTGGAAAGAACTTTATTTAAAGCCAGAGGCAATACATAACTCCCCCCCACACCCCAACACTACTTACAACATACGAGCGCCCAAGGACCGCACGCTGCCCTGCGCGGCTCGGTGCCGGGGCACGCTCCCAGCCGCGCCGGCTCGCACCAGTCCCAAAGATTTCAAAGGGAAATGTGACAGTTCATATGAAAGGGCTGCTCCTTCCCAGCGAACAGGCATCTAGCTCGGCCCTACACAGATGCTTTTCCTATTACTGCTAGTGGAACCAGATTGTAGATTTGTCTTAAGAAACAAACCTTCCCTTAGCAAGTGCATACAACAGCGGGCAGACGTTGGGCTGCCTTAGTCACCACAACAGAGAGCAAGAGGCCCGCAGCGTGACGCCTGGGCCATCGGCAGTGAAAAGCGATTGACAGCAGCGTTTCCCACCGTGATCTCAAGTTACAGCCACCTACAGACGTTAAGGAGGGATTTTTCCTCTGCCTTTTCCTTTTCTTCCGTGTTGCTAAGAAAGAACAGCCATCACCCGTAGGGAAGCAGCTCAGCACTGCATCCACCGTTGGAGGAAATGGAGTTGAAAGCGGGATTTACCTTAAACAGGATTAAACACACATTGCGAGACACAGCACGCTGCGGAGGCCGCCCGAGGACGCAGAGCTGTGGGCGGGAGGGGCAGGGCCCCGGTACCTGCGCCACACACTCCCATACAGCACGGCAAGACTTAAAACTATCGCCGCTTGTTGAAGGGTGTCCAAGAAGTGTTCACAGCGCAGTCGTGGCCCCGGCGAGCCAGCAGCGCCGGCCCCAGCCGCTCGTGAGGCGTCAGCATCGCAGTGCGTTGGGAAGAGCCGCCGCTGGGTCATGCTGGATCTGGGTTAGGCGGCGCCCGCTAACTCTACACAAACAAGCACTCTGGGTTCGTTAGGATGGGAGGCGCGGGGAGGGGGTCCGTTGCGAGAAGCACTTGGGCACTAATGCACTGCCACATGCTGCAGTGAGACTAGTCTACGCGTACAGGGGGACGAGTCGCTTCGGGAAGCCGCGGAGCCTGGTCGCGGGCATGCTGCGGCGGCGGCGCGGCCCGGCGGGGATCCGTGCGTGTCCTCACCCGGGGCACGGCCGCTTCCAGCTGCGCGGGTGCTTGCGGCAGGCGCCGGTGGCCGCGAAGAGGTGAACGTACCTACGGAGGCGCGGCCGGGGCTTCGCCGAATAAGCAGGTCCACGAGCGGAGATCAACAGTGTAACTTTATTGCTTTATACATGTGGTGCTGGTCAAGGCACTGCGGCACGGGCTAGGGAGCTCGGAATGACTCGTGCGGGGCCCCGCGGCGCGGCGCGGCCGGGGCCGGGAGGGCCGGACAGTCCATGGCGGCGCGGCCGGCGCCTCACATGCCCATCCGGATGCTCTGGATGATCTGGAAGATGGCTGCAAGAGAGCGCAGGGGGCGAGGGGGCGCTCGCCGGGCGGCCCAGGGAGGGAGAGGGAAGGGAGAGAAAGGGAGGGGAGGGGAAGGGCTCCCCGCCGGGCCCGAGCCACCGCCGCCCGGAGGAGGGCCCGGGGCGCGGGGGCTCCTCGCGGGGCCCGCCCGCGCCGCTTACCTGACCCGCAGACCACGAAGATGAAGAGCGCCAGCAGCCAGGGCCCAACCGACGCCTTCTCCTCCGGAGCCGTCCTCTGCGGGCACAGCACCGCCGTCACGCCGGCCCGCCCGGCCCGCCCGGCCCCCGCCCCGCCGCCCGCGCCCCGCGCACCGAGGTCTTGGCGACGTTCCCGCGCTGCGTGATGTTCTTGCTGTGCTTCTCGTTGGCCATGCGGATGCGCTGCTTGGCTACCATGGCGCGGCCGCCCCGGCTCGGCTCCGGCTCCGCTCCTCGGCCCCGCGCGCCGCCCTGCCAGCGTCAGCACCGCGCGGCGCCGCCCGCCGGAAGCGCGCGCCGCCGGGGGCGGGGCCGCACCCCCGGCCCTACCGCCGCCAACCCGCGCGCGCGTGGCGCCGGCGCTTCCGGGGCAGCGTGCGCCGCGTCGCGTGCCCTCGCCCCGCCCCCGCCCCGCGCGACGTGGACGTCCCTGGGCCTCCGCTGCCGCCGCTCACCCGGAAGCGGAAGTGGGACTCGCCGCGCCGTCATGGCGCCCTCCGCGCCGCTGCTGCTAGGTGTGTGGGGCTGGGGCCGGGCGGTGTGGCCAGGACTAGGACTAGGGGTAGGGCCAGGGCCAGGGCCAGGGGTAGGGGTGCGCCGGGAGGCCCGGGGTGGATCCTTTCCCGCCCCGCGCACCGGGCAGGCCCCCTACGCTCCTAGGGGTGTGGTGGTGCGGCTGAACCCATTGCCCTTTGCTCTGCCCGCCGGGCCCGGGCCCGCACTGCGCTCCCGGGCCCGGGCAGGACCCTGCTCAGCCCGCGCCCGGGCCCTTCTCCAGCGGGCGCAGCTCCTCGCCCCGTCCCTTTCTCGCCTGAAAGGTCGCTGGGCCCCGCGGGAGGGCGCTCGAGGGAAGAGCCGCGCTTCTCCGAGCGGGCCGGGGCCGGGCCGGGCAGCTCCAGGCGCTCCCAGGGCGTGAGGACTGGCCTAGCGCGGCCGCTGCAAGCCGCCGGACAGCTCGCAGCGGGAGGTCGTAGCCCGCCTTGGCTGCGCTCCGTGCAGCCTCTTGCTGGGCCCTTCCCGCTCCCGCGCTGCCCCGGCCGCCTACGCCGCGAGGCTCGCACGCCTTTGTCCCGTGTGGGGGAGTGGTGGGTACGCGGGTGCCGCTGCTCGGGGCGGGTATGCCGCGCTCCGTGACCTGCTCGAGTCTGGGGCTCGATTCCTGGTGGCAGTGCGGCAGGGGAGCAGACTGGAGGCAGGGGTGTGCAGCTGGGGGTGACTCGTACCCTGGCCTTGTGTCCAGGGTGCAGTGGGCCCCCAGTGAAGTGCAGGTGCAAGCCTGAAACCTCCCAAAAGAGCGCTTCCTCCAGCCTGGTAAACGGCTGCTTAAAACCTTTTCTGTTTGTGAATGTCTGAAGCATGATGAGAGGTGATGTCCGGGTGCCTGGCTGCTGGTGGCATCCCCGCAGAGCTGCGCAGGGATGTTTGGGGGCAGACGTTACTGTGCGACTGACCTGCCCGAGCAGGAGTGCTGCTGTTTGCCCTCAGACCTCCTGTGTGCTGTTGTCCCCAATGCTTTATGGAGATGATATAGCCACAGGTTCTACACCTGAGGCTGGTGTGGGTGTCGTTTGTCACCTCAGGAGGTGTCTCTGGTGTCCCAAGAAGACGCATAAATCACAGTTAACGCTGTTTTGTGGTTTAACTTTGGGTTTTAATGTGCCTGTAACAGATCTGTCTGAAAAGAACTCTGTTTTATTTACTGCCCCATTGCAGATGCAGGATTTCACATGAACCTGGCTTCATTTCTGGTTCGTTTTCTCATACCATAAGCGTGACTGTGTCAGCTGTGTCTCCTGAGCAAAAAAGGAAATTTGAAATGCCATTTAAACTGATTTTCTTTCATGCCTCCCACTTTCCAAGGTGAACTTTGCTGTTGAAACTTACAGTAGGGCAAACCCTATCTCAAGTCAGTAAAAGCTGGGGTGTGACAGAATCTTCCTTTGGCAGAGGTGTGCTGGGCAGCTAGCCCTCGCTTCAGGGGGTGTGCTGGCAGGCCTTTGCAGCTCTGCTCTGCAGGATGCTCCTGTGGCTCCTGCAGTGATGGAGGGTTTTCAGCTTCAGCACTTATCAGCGTGCCTCCCCTGGCAGGGCTGGGAGCTCAGGAGCATTGGCTGTTTGGGGCGAGGTGCCCTCCCACCCCTTTCCTTGTGCGGGTGCTTGAGGTCATCCTCCAAGATGAAGCCAAGCCCCTGTTCTGTGGTACCTGGTGCAGGGGGCCGGGCGGTGGGCTCAAACCAGAACCCAGGAAAACCCCATTGAAACCTAGGAGAAGCTTTTACTACAGGAGTGCACATGCGCACAGGCTGCCTGGAGAGGCTGAGGGTCTCTGTCCTCAGCGGCCTGCATGTTGTTGGAGCTGCTGGTGCCGGGGCCGATAGCTCAGCACAGCTCTGCCCCTTCGCTGCCCCTGCCCTGCGCTGCAGTCCTGCGGCTGCCATGGATGAAGCTGGGTGTCCTGCACAGGTTACCTTCCAAATTCCTGTTATGGCGCTCTCTCACGTATACTCTGAAGCTTGGGAGGTGTGAAATGCCTGTAGTTGGTAAGGTTTGAATGGCTTTTGGATCCTGAAATGTTTGTTTGTTTGTCCTTCCAGTGCGAGGAAGTGAAGGGCTTTACATGGTGAATGGGCCACCACATTTCACAGAGAGCTCAGCATTCCAGAGGTACTGTCACTGCCACGGGCTCTGATCTCTTGTGCAACAGTTTGCTACCCTCCAGGATTGAAAAACGTGTCAATAGAAATGAACTTTCTCTTGCTGTCAGTAGCTCAGACAACTGATGGGCTTGAAGGCTTTGTTCGTGCCTAAGTGATCATCGCTGACCAAGGGCAGAGGAGTTGGCTCTGTTACAAAGCGCTGCTCTGGGGCAGGGCAGGCAAACTGTGTATTGCTTTTTGGTTTTGTTAGAAGTGCCTCATTGTATGGAGTGTTTGAACACTGATGTGCTTTTCTTGCTTCTTTAGGGACTCTGGAAAAAACTGCAAAGCTGTTGCCTTTAGCAAGGACGGTTCCCTCTTTGCCTGGTGCAACGGAGAAAAGTTGGTGCATTTTATTAAATAAATCACTGAGTTTGTGTTAGAGAAACCAGAACAGTTCTGCCCTTGTCTCTGTACAGGCTGTTGCTTTTAATGCAAGTGTCTGCACGTGGTTTGGTTTTGCACTGTTTGTGTAGCAGTGGCTTTGTTCCCTGAGTATACCATGAAATATTTGCTGTCTCTCTCACACTTTTAATGCACCCATTAATCTGAATATGCTTCACTGGGGGGTTTTGCTGCCCACTGCTCAGCTTTAGCACTGTAGAAGCATGGGTGGGTTCTCTGTCTCACCTCTGGTTCAGGGGTCAGATGTCACAGATAGAATGTGTGATGTGCTCTGACCGGTGTTGTCGCTTGGGTCAGTTGGCTTTGGCCTGGCCAGAACCAGGATGGGGTGAAAATGTGCCCTGGAAAAAACTGCATAAATCAGGAGGGAACAAAGCTTTCCCGATTTCAGTATGTTGGCCAGATTTGGAACAGGTTTAGAAGAGTCAAACAGTGACAAGCTACCTTGGCTGTTAGTTAACTGTTCTAGTGTGTTTTATTGAAATAGTGTCTTTTGGTTCCAGGGTGAATGTTGTCAATGTCACCAGTGCCGAGTTACTGCGCTCCTTTGACCTTCCCAAGGCGGTTTGCCTTGGATTCTCACCAAAGAATACTATTCTGGCAACGTGGCAGGCCTACACCAGTGAGTACTGTACCCGCTGTGAAAGTGCACGGGGTGACTGCATGTGCTAGCTTGGCTTGCAGCTGTCCGATCCCTGGTCTGTCAGTGCACCGTGCTTAGTGCCAGCGTGGGCGCTGTGCAGAGAGTTATGGGGGTAACCAAGCATGTAGAGAGGCAGGGAGGGAGGGTGCCTCTTGCTGAAAGCACCTGGTGTCGACCGTTCCAGTGGACACTCAATCAGAGTGTTTGCACTAATTGCCCAGTGAAGGCAGACACGTGTTTCTAAAGCTGCTGACCGGTGTTGGTGCGAGGAGTGTGCTCGGACAGCAAGCCCTGTGTGCTGCTGAGTGGGCAGGAAGCTGTGTGCTGCCTCAGAGCAGCCATGGCCCGCACAGGGCATGGGGCTAGGCTGGCTTGAGCATTCTTCAGCGCCCGGGGGGTGTTATTCACTCCTCTGCCCTCCGTGGGGTTTAGACAGCCCCAGGCTCGTCCAGGGCATGAAATGTACGTGATCTAAGCAGTTCCTTGGATGGAAAGAGCTGGCTGTACGCTGAGTGTGTCAGGTTGTAAGGTAAGTCCAGGCAGCACAAGTGACAGAGCCGATGCCAGCTGTGGACTGGGAGCACTGTTAGAGGGTCTGTTTTGAACTGGGGATGGAAACAGGTGGGCTGAAGTATCCAGAGTGAGCTGAAGGGTACAGAGTGTGATGGACAAAACGTGTTGCGTTCTTGAGAGAACAAAAGGCAGGAGTGATGAGTGTCCCCTCGCTGCTTGCCTGGGGACAGCATTTGATTTTGATGGGGGTGGAAAAAAGCCTGTTCTAGTGTTGGTGGTCCTTGTAGTGGGAGCAGAACCCTGCGCTTCCAAATGCTAGTTCTTTCTGTAGACTGAAAGGCTTAGGTTAATAGCTAAAGCAATTAGCAGCCATGGGTGTAGTCCCTTGGGGTGGGATGCTTCTTGCGGGGGGTGAGGCAGACCTGTCCCCAGAGACCCCCGCTATAACCCCTCTCTTTGTTGCAGCTGCTAAAGATGGCTCGGCGGGGGTGCCCAACCTGCAGCTTCATGATATGAAAACTGGAAAATGTTTAAAATCTTTCATCCAGAAAAAGATGCAGAACTGGTAAATAGCTTTTCCAGATGCTAATTGCTTGCAAAGAAATGCTTCCAAAGTCTTATCGAGGTCAGTAGAGCTTTTGGTGTGGTGTTGGCTTTCAAAATACTGCCTGCTGCTCACTGGATGCAAGATTCTGTGCCTATCAGTATCTGTACCTGTGATCACCCTGTTCTTAGTGTACATTTACTGCCATTGTGCACCACGGGGAAAGCTGGGGTGACAGGAAGCAAGCGGTGTATGTTTGTTACTGCACAGATGTCATTTGGAAACATGAATCACGTTTTAACTTGCTTGGCTTTAAAAACGGAGGCAAAACATCCCAGACTGGTGGAGATGAGCATTGTCCAGTGGTTCTGACTCTTCTTTTCATGTAGGTGTCCGTGCTGGGCAGATGACGAGAGCGTTTGTGCCAGGAATGTGAACAATGAGGTGCACTTCTTCGAGAACAACGACTTCAGTACGCAAGTATTTCTATACGATACCTTCAGTGCAGTCTGTGTAGTGGCACCTTTTTGGGTGATTTTTTTTGTTTGTTTTGGCTTCCTTTTAATTTGAAATACTACATTCTGTTTGAATTTGGAATCCAGAGTCATTCTGTTTTAATGAAGTACGTTTTCAATTTCTTGTTTTTCTTTCCAGTGACTTATCTCATATGAAACACATCTAATTTTCAATTACAGGCCTGATTCCTTATTGTTTCGCATTTAATGACATCCAGAAAATTACCAATAGACAGTGTGATCAGTGATGACTTCTTGACTTCTTTGGGTTGTTTGCATTCTGTCAGTGAACTGTTAAAAAATGGCACGTTAAAAAAATTACATTGTTGCCAAAAATGAAGTTTGAAACTAGAGGCTTGTTTGGGTTTATTTCCCATCAAGGAAATTTACTATTAGTGGTAGGATATTTGGGGTGGTTTGTGTGATGTTCAGCGCAGACCAGGCTGGCACGGACACCGGTGCTCAGGAAGGGTTGCCCAGTGAAGATGTGAGGGGAGCCCCAGGTTTGTGTTACCTGGGCCTGGCAGCTGCTGCCACCTCCCCAGTCAGCACAGATAAGATGGAGAACACTGTGCTTGCTTACAACATGCACTGCACTCACATCAGATCAGAGGCTTCCTTGCTGTGTGAGCTTCCACGTGCCCCATACCGGGTTTCAGACCTAGGCTCAGTTTGGGTGGTTGTGGAAATCAGAGTGAGTGATGAAGTGGGGAGGTTGTGGCTGGCTACGAAGAGCCTTAATTTATCGCTGTGCACACTCTTTGTTTAGTGCCTGTGGTACAGAGCCAAAAAACATACAGTTCAGTAGTCTGGGCTAAGATGGCTGGTCATTAGTGTCATCACTTGTGTGACAGGTGGTTTTTGTTTTGTTTTTGCAGATACTATTGCAAATAAACTGCATTTGCAAAAGGTTAATGATTTTGTGTTATCTCCAGGAGCACAGCCAACCAAGGTACTTCTGATGTTGTTTGCAGGGTTTTTTTCTTGGCTTTCTTCAAAGATCACAGTAAATTTTAGTACAAAGTGCTAATTTTTGATAGCATGGGCTTTGTTCACTGCATCTCCAGCAGTAAAATCTGATGGCTTTGTTTCAGGTGGCTGTGTATGTTCCGGGCAGTAAAGGTGCACCGTCCTTCGTTAGGCTCTACCAGTACCCCAACTTCGGTGGCCCTCAGTCTGCACTAGCCAATAAGAGTTTCTTCAAGGCTGACAAGGTGACAATGCTGTGGAACAAAAAAGGTATTGCAGCTGCATGGGTAAACTCTTCTCTTCCCCGCACTGGGGTTTAATGACTGTGTTTACCCTGGGGGTCTTGCCTGGAATTTTCACATGCAGATGTGTGCTGCCAGTGCAGTGCTGAGGTTAGCTTCTCATTCTCTGAGGTGCTCGTAACTTGCCTCTCTCAACTTCCATGGTTCTGTACATTGTCTGTGCTGGGAAATTTTGCAGTTGAATAGCAAACTCAAACTGAATTTTGCATTCTGTGATGATCATGTATTTAGACTCTGCGCTAAGATTATACAAGACTAGAAGCTGTTCTTAACCTGCTCAGTCGTGTGTGTGCAGGTGTATTGCAGGTGAGATGGCTTGCACAGTCTGCTCTGGACTTTGCTTGTTCCAAACAAGCTGTTTCAGAACAATGTTGTGAAACCCATCTCACTTCAACCCACATGGCTGGGAATACAGGAGGGCATCACATGTATGTGTGTAGAGACCACAGGTGGGCACACAGCCTGGGATGAAATGGGTACACGTGCAAAAGTGGCTGATCAGGATGGTTGGCTCTAGCCGTAGCCAGAGGAACCTCTCTTCTGTGGCTGCAGAAGTGTGTTCACCTTTTCACCATCAAGGGTGAATTAATAGCCTTGGCTTACCCTTTCCATCTGAGGAAGGAAGATACTCATTCAGTTTGGGGTAATGTTGAGGAACAATGGAATTCAGAAGAGAATGATTCCAGCACTGTTGTGCAAGCAACTAAGGAGAACTCATAATCAAACGACTTTCTGTTTGTTCCTGGTAGTTTGAAGTAGTTTATACCATTTGCAGTAACTGAAATAACTGTGTGTCTGTCTGTCTGTCAGCCACTGCAGTGCTAGTAATAGCTAGCACAGAGGTTGATAAAACAGGTGCTTCCTACTACGGAGAGCAAACCCTGCACTACATTGCGACGAACGGAGAAAGTGCCGTCGTGCAGCTGCGTAAGTGGCTCTGTGGCTTTCACCAGCCTTTGTTTAATGCATGGGGAGGTGTTGTCAGCATGATGAAGGAATCTTAAAAAAAATGAAGTACTTGTAACAAAATCCTGACTTCTCTCCTTTTTTTTTTTTTTTAAAAAAAAAATCTGGAGTAAGGTGGGTTGGGGGTTATTTGGTTTTTTTCTTGTTGTCTTTGGTACACTTGTCACCTTAATGCCAGTGGCAGAGTGCACATGTTTTTGGTTAGAATATGCAAATAGTGTGCTTGGGAGGGTGTCTGTGTGCACAGGACAGGTGGTTACTGAGGAAGCACCTGGACAACGGGGCCAGCTTAATGCCTGAGACACCAAAACAGGCAGGAAAGTACATTACCCAACAGAATAATCCTACATGAGCTTTTAAATGTCCAGTTGGTGCCGTGACCCCAGCATGGGCACAGTGAGAACCTGTTGTTTTGAAGAATACTGGAAAATGGAGCCTATATTTTGTATGGCAAAGCGGATGGAGCTCCAAGGCATGCAGATGAGCTGCCAGGGAACAGCAAGTTGTTGCTCTTCTTTTCAGTGTCTCCTTTGCACTGGAAGTCCCTTCATTCATCTCCCCTATGGTGATATCACAGAATCACAGAATCCTTTCACTCCTGAGTATCTTTTCACTCCTGAGTCTTTGCTGTTTGTTAGACGCCTGTCCCACCGGGGATTGTGGAGAGGCCAGTTGTATTTCAGACTGGGGTGATGCAGACTGGCTCTACTTGTCTCTTCAACACCTAGTTCTCAGTGGGGCAGTGCTTGCGGTTTGCTGCCCTCGTAGACCCTGAGGGAGCAATTACTGTGCCCCCTTCCCTCTTCCCTGGGGAAGACTAATCAGGGTCACAACTCAGTGTCTAGGACCTCTCTGGGAGCACTCTCCTGGACTGCCAGCACTGGCTGTTTATGACATACTTATCAAAACCTTCTTTGCCCTTTGAAATGCATCTTTGGTGCATAGGCAGCTTATCATTCATGTTCATTTAATGTAGCTATTCCAGGAAAAAGCACAAACTGGTACCTGTCTTTAAAACCATTTTTCCAACATGACCAAGCAGTGGAGCAAGTGGTGCCTCACTGGCAGGTCATGCAATATTCCTTAGATTAAAAAAAAAGGAACCAGTATCCAGCTGATATAAAGCTCCTGTTTTTGCAGGTTTCCAGTGGGACAGTTTGGGAAGGTCCTGAGAGCTCATACTTGAATAACAAGGGGGAACAAAAGGGCATTTTTTTTACACGAAAACTTCTGCTTACTGTTAAGGTGCTGATGCAGACCCCACAGGGAGGGCTTGGAATGGCTGCAGTTATTCTTCCAAACCTGAACTAAAATTACCAGAAGACAACAATGTTCTTCCTACCTCCATTGTTAGCAGACTTTGTTAATTAGATCACAGCATTTTTGCACAACATGAAGTCCAGAATTGCTGTTGGTTTGATTTTTGCTCACCCTGAAAAGATGTAATCTAACAGCAGCTGCATGTTCTCCTTTCCCTGCAGCGAAAAACGGGCCTATTTATGATGTTGTTTGGAGCCCGAATTCTGTGGAGTTCTGTGCAGTGTATGGCTTCATGCCTGCCAAAGCAACCGTGTTCAACCTCAAGTGTGACCCTGTGTTCGACTTCGGGACCGGCCCTCGCAACGCTGCCTACTACAGCCCCCACGGACACATCCTCGTGCTGGCGGGGTTTGGGAACCTCAGGGGACAGATGGAGGTGTGGGATGTTAAAAACTACAGACTCATTTCCAAGCCAGTTGCCTCGGACTCCACGTACTTTGCTTGGTGTCCTGACGGGGAGCATATCGTGACGGCCACGTGCGCTCCCAGGCTGCGAGTCAGTAACGGGTACAAGATCTGGCACTACACGGGCTCCCTGTTGCACAGCTACGAGGTCCCACCAAACGAGGAGATGTGGCAGGTCTTCTGGCAGCCCTGCTTGGATGGCGTGTTCCCCGCCAAAGCAGTGAAATACCAGGCTGTTCCCAGTGAGCTGCCCGGTTCTGAGCCAAGGCCTGCACAAGCCTACAGGCCCCCAGCCCTGCGGAACAAACCTGTGATGAGTTCCAAGCTTGTAAGTAGAGAGTTTTGTGTAGGAACTGAGCGGTCTGGCTTTGATGCTTTGCTGATCTTTGCTGCTTGGCCTCAGATACGTGTTTATTTTTAGCGAGAGACCTGAGAAGAGTGATCAGACTGAGAGTATGTCGGGATTTCTGGAGGGGTTTTCTTGGTAATCCTGTTTACGCTTTGCTCGCTGTGTGCATGAGTGTGTGCTGTGAAAGGAATCTCTGCGGCCCAAAGGTTGTCCTCTCACAAAGTCATTCACAAACTCTGAAAACACTACTTATGACATGCACTGGAATGCTGAACTGCTGGTTTAGTTTATGGTGCAACTGGGTGCTGAGGTTAAGATAGAAGCCTCTGAGCTGCATGACCTATTTCCCAGTCTGAGCTAGGCTGGTGGCTGACTCCTCCCAGCAACTTTTTTTTTTTCAAAAGTTTTTTGGTAAGTTTTCCTGCTGGAAAGAGATATAATTGTTAGCAAGTCACCTGCAGCTTAAACAGGATTCAGTGCAGTGACTGGATTACCAGTTTCTTTTCTGCAAGTTCTCAGAATAGGCAAATTTAACAATTTCACCCTTGGTGGTTTAAGTTTTAGCTTGAGCTTTGAACCTTGTCCTTTTGGGGGAAAGACTGCTGCTCAGCTAGTGAGGAATTGGGGGTTGGACTCGATCTCTTGAGGGCCCTTCCAGCCCCTGCATCTCTCTGATTCTGTGAATCCATTGGCCATGCTAATGTTTGATTTTCCAAGCGATCAATAAGCAGAGGTGGTTAAGAAAACATGTTAAATAAAATAGTTCTGTTTACACATATGGGCAAGAAATTCTGTCATATGCGTGGAAGCATTCCAGCTCCTCAATTAAGAGTTATCTCAAAAGCCTCAAAGACTGGGCAACCCCTGCTCCTCTTCACCTCCCACCCCATGTCCCCTCCCAGTGACCTGTTTTTTCCTTCCTTGTCCTTAGGAGCTTGAGTTAAGAAGTTCCCCACCAAAAGCAACAGGCCAAGCTGCAGTTGTTCTGTGCTGGTTTATCCCCTGAGATAGAAAACATGGTGGCTTTGCTATTTTACCAGATATCCATGAAATCTTAAGGACATACAGGATAATCCCACTCCAACTTGAGAGTGGATGAGCCTGAAACCCATTTCACACTGTCTTCTGCTTCTCGAAAGAGAAAGAACACATACTTTTGTGTGTGTCTCTCTGGTTTTCCTTTCTCTTCCTTTATGGTTTATCTTCACATGTGGTGGTGCTTTGGGGTTTGGGGGTTCACTGCAGGGTTTTCTGTGCCAACACAGAGTACAGGTTTCATAACTGTTAATTTTGTGTGTCCTGCAGCACGAGGACGAGCCGCCTCAGAACATGAAGCCACAGTCGGGGAGTGGTGATAAACCACTCTCTAAAACAGCACTCAAGAATCAGAGGAAACATGAAGCCAAGAAAGCTGCTAAACAGGTGCTGCAGCAGTGGCTCTTGCCAAGGGTAACGGGAGGTACCAGCTGTGACGTTAGCATTAGCTGAAATCAGCTGTAGGACGATGTAATTCTGACCTGACCCCTGGACAATCCATACAGCTCTTCCCAGGGTTAGGTGAGAGGTGAGAATGGACTTGGAGCAGCTCAGGACTGTGAGGTAGATAAAAACTGGCTTTTAGTATCAGCCTTCCAGTTTCTACAAACTTCTGAAGTAATAGCTTCTTTAAAGAAGTTTTTGGGGGTTTGTTTGGGGGCAGGAGGGGAGGGTTTTGGTACGTTTGGTTTTTTTTAGTTTCTTACACTGGTTTTGAGCCCTTTCTTTGAGTTCAGAGACTATCACCCGCCAGACTACTTGATAGAATATTTAGGTATGTGTTTTTCCTGTCATCCTTACTGATGTTTCCATGTGCTGCATGTGATTGGTGTCTTGAAGTAGGAATTGAACAAGAGTGAGCTTGTGACTTGTTGCATAAAACCCTGTTCTCATGGAAAGTGCATATATATATCTATACATACACATATATAGGTAGTGCAGGACATCAAAGCAAGTCAGAGATTGTGAGCCACACAGCAGACTGGTGAATGAAGAAATATTAAATGGGTCCCTTAAAATGATTAAAGATTTTGGGTTTTTTAGTTCCTTGTAATCAAAGGTATTTTCTAGGTAACATGTTCATTTGTCTGCAGGAGGCCAAGGCTGATGCCAACCAGGACTCTAGGCAGTCCTCAGCGCCACAGAACACACCGCGGAGTGCTGCCCCTGCCGCTACATCAGGAGATCCTGAAGTTGACAAGAAGATAAAGAATCTAAAAAAGGTGAGAGGGTGTCTCTGCTACCAAACAGCAGGTTTCTCTTGGGCTAATTTTCCAGACCATCCCTCATGGCTGGGTGACTGGAGCTCAGCAGGGTAGCGGTGACGTAGATGGTAATTTCCAATTTGTAAACCAACTTCCTCTGCTTTTCTGTCTTTAAAACACTTGATGTGTCACTTGCCAGTGCTCCCAGAGATCTGCCCTAGGGTAGCAGTGGTGAAGCCACTGACAGGTGCACGGGAGAGTATCCTGGTCTCCTGCAGTGGGAACCGTTGGTGTGCAGGGGAAGGGTAGGGGTACAGCTTGGAGCTGCTTACAACGAGAAGGCAGCTGTGTTGGCAGCTGCTTGATGGGACCTGGGATCTGAGCTGGGACCTGTGCTGTGTGGTTTTGGTCTCTTGCCTAAGCCCTAAATGGTACAGATGCGAAGTCTGCTGCCAGCCTTGGAAATCCTTGGATTAAAAGATGCCAGAATGGAAGTTGGCTGGTTCAGGCTAGAGAATCTTTCCCGTTTCTGGGAGTCCATCAGGGCTTTTTTTGTCTTAGCCGCCTCCTGCTTTTCATGGTCTCTGTTTTGGGTTAATATTCCAGGCTTGCTGAGGAAAATGTGTGGTCAAGAGGGACTGAGAGGGGAGGAGTAATTTTTAATTTGGATCCAGCTGACTGGTGGGGTAATTCACAGTGGTTATGTTTCAAAGTGAGAAATGCTTCTGTAGGCTTTGTTCATGAAATAAATGTCTTTTATTGGTGTGAAATTCTGGATTGAGTGTCTGGAGATGCTTAAATGCAATGTGCCTGCCTTGTTGAGACCAGCTCCTGGCAGAGCAGGCAGGCACAAGTGCAGGAACTTGTAAGGCTGTTTTTTGTGTTCTTGGCTCACCATGATTTTCGTGTTAGTCTGGGGTTTTGTTTATTTGCTGATTTATTTTTTTTCTTTTTTTCTAGAAACTAAAGGCAATTGAGCAGCTGAAAGAGCAAGCAGCTGCTGGGAAGCAGCTCGAGAAGAATCAGGTACTGTCATGGTGTATGCTGTTTGTTCAGGTTTCCTGTTATAGTAAGCTGCATCTGTGACTCCTTGTTCTTTTCTGTTCTAGCTGGAGAAGATTCAGAAGGAAACTGCTCTCCTTCAGGAACTGGAAGACCTAGAACTGGGTCTTTAAAGTTCATGGAAATCCGGTGTGGTGTGAACACAAATTTCCTGAAAAACACAATTTGTATTAACTTGGAAACAATAAAACATTTTGGCAAACGCCTGTGGATGCAGAACTCTGCAGCTGGCCCCACGCTTGCCTTTTAGAGGCCTTCCTCAAGCTTTGTGTGTGTGTGAAACTGAGCCAGTAGCGGCTCCAGCCCCTCGGCAGCTGCTCACGGGTGCGCGTGTCCCGGGGTGTCTCCATTCCACGGTGGGGTGGAGGGGAGGTAAGGAGGAGGCCCGTCCGTGGCGCTGTGGGATCCAAGGCACGGCAGGGGCCCAGAGCAGAATAAATTGCTCTTCGTAACGAGGCGAGTGGGGTCTCTGCGCCGGGGCAGCGGTGACGGGCCGGGCACGGCTGGGCCTGCCGCCCTGCGCCGAGAAGGGCCAAGCTGGGCCTCGGCTCTGCTCCCCGGCACCGCCCCCCGAGGCGGAGGATGTGCGGGGGACACGGTCTCCCGCCCCGCGGCCTCCCGCCAGCGCCCGTTCCTTGGCCGCGGGCAGAAGCCGCTGCGGGTCCCGAGCCCGGCTCACGCCCTGGACCCATCCCTGCGGCCCGGCCCGGCCCGGCCCGGCCCCGCACCGCCCCCTCCCCTCCCCTCCTCTCCTCTCCTCTCCCCGGCCGGGGGCGCCGGGGGCGGGGCCTGGCGGGCATCACGTGGCTGCGGCGCCTGCGCGAGACGGCGCTCGCGTGACCTTGGTGCGGCGGCGGCGGCGACATGCGGGTGGCGGTGCTGCTGCTGCTGGCGCTGGCGGCGGCGCCGGGTGGCGGCTCGGCGGAGCAGGGCGGCCTGCCGGCCAAGAAGCTGCGCATGGCCTACGCCACCGGGCCGCTGCTCAAGTTCCAGATCTGGTGAGGGCGCCCGGCAAGATGGCGGCGCCGGCTAGGCCTGCCTCGGGCCCGGGCTCGGGCCTGCCCCAGCCCCGCCCGCAGCGCTGCAGCCCCGGCCCCGGCTCCTCTCGTTCCTCCGCGGCGGGGGAGATGCACGGCCGGCCCTTGTGCCGGCGGAGAGGGGCTGTAGGGTCGGGACGGCGCTCTGGGCCGGCCGCCGAGGCGAGCGGCCTACCCCGGCCGGGGCGCGTGGGCCGGCCCGGCCCGGCGCGGCGGGAAGGGGAAGGGGGGAGGCAGCGGGAGCGCCTCGGGCGGGCGGCGGGGCGCTGACGGCGCTCACCGGGCGCACGTCGAAGGCGGCTCCGCGGACATGGCGGCGCGGCCCGGAGCCGCTCTCCCCCGCCCGCCGAGCTGGACGGAGGCGCTGGGGGCTCCTGTCCGTGTTGCCAGCGGCGCATCCCTGCCAGCATTGCCGGCGGCCCGGGGCAGAGGCCGGCGGGAGCGGAAGGGGCGCGGCGGGGCGAACTGAGGGAGGCTCTCGGCGCAGAGCTGCAGCCCCGGCCCGACGGGGGCGGCAGGCGGTTCGGGAGCGGACCCTCCTCCGGGTCGCGGCCTGCGGATCCGGGGCGCCGGGGAAGGTGGGGTCCGGGCAGTTTTTATCCCGGAGCAATACGGTCCTGTAACGTTTCGCTCCTCTGCGGCTGGGCCGGTCGCTCTGACACAAATACCCGGGAGCGATGTACCCGTCTCCTGGCAGCTCAAGGAGCTGAGTTTAACTAGTGAGGGATTAAAGTCGCGGTGCATGAAACTGTTCCTGTTGGGATGTGGAGCGAGGTGATACTCAGGCTGATTTTCCAGCTTACAGCCTCGCTCCGTGGACTTTGGCAGAGCGTGGTGCCTGTGCTGGTACGTGATGTCAGGCAGTGCAAAGCCAAGTGCCCAGCCAGCACTCGGGACTCTCAGTGTGTAACTCACACCATGCTCTGCTTTGGCACAAAGAGTTGTAGTTTTATTGTACGTTGATGTTGCCTGTTTAGTGGTGACTGATGTAGCGCTGTGGTTTTTGGTGACAATCGCTGTCTGTGTTCAGTGTCTCCTGAGGCTACAGACGGGTGTTTGAGGAGTACATGCGGGTTATTAGCCAGCGGTACCCAGACATCCGAATCGAAGGGGAGAACTATCTTCCTCAACCTATATATAGGTAAGTAAATGACTTAACAGTCCTAATTGCCTTTTTCCCAGTGCATGGGCTGGGCATGGCAAGTGGTGGCTGTGTACTCTTAAAAAATGCTAGAAACAGAGGCTTAAGGGTTTTTCCCACTGTGATTACCTACAAGCTTGGTATCTTCTGTGCAATATGACCACCTCTGTGTCTGTGTGATGAGGCCTGTCGTGTTCCAATCCAAAGCAGGACATATAATCTTTTTTTTTTCCACAGGGAATTTTAACAGCTTGCTTTCATAGTGTATCTGGACATAAGTTCACATTTGCTGGTCAGGCTTCTGCACTTATTGACAAATTCCTGTGGTGGTTAAAGGTTGCAGAGGAGGGAGGAGCTCTTTTTTAAGATGTAAATCAGGGAGAGCTAACTGCATGAGAAATGCCAAGGTGCCCTTAGCTACGCTTTAGAGGGGATGCCTGAAGGAATTTGGAAAAAGACAAAAGGAAAATAGTGTTACTCCTATTTTTAAACCATTGTGTAGATGCTAGAGAGTGATGCCATAGTGACTGTGGTGGCTTCTGAACCACTTCTTGACCTAATTACTGCCGTAATTACAAGGGTAAGAGTGCTACAGGACAGAACAAGCTCAGTGTAAATTCACTCTCTGGCTGTAGGTTTCATTCTGACAAAAAACGTTAGTGTTTTTTGCAGCAGCTGCAGAGGGGCTTTACAAGGAAGTAGCACATGTCTATTAAATGTGTCTGTAACGTGGAACAACTTTAGGAACTGGGGCGTGGTACCCAGTTCAGAGGGGTAAGCCTGGGCGTGCAGGGTAGGCTGTTAGTGTGGGCTGCTTTGGGGTGGTTTTTCATAGAGAATCTTGCTTGAAAAGCTTTTTTCCCCTCTGAAGCAGTTGATGGTAAGCTTCCAGAATCCCTGGGATAAGGGGAATTGCAGCTACAGACTGGCGAGTGTTAACTGTCAAGCTCCTAAGTTGCTTTTCTCTGTTGTCTTTTGATAGGCACATAGCATCCTTCCTGTCTGTCTTCAAACTAGTATTAATAGGCTTAATTATCGTTGGCAAGGATCCATTTGCTTTCTTTGGCATGCAAGCTCCAAGCATCTGGCAGTGGGGCCAAGAAAATAAGGTAAAGAACATACTTTCTTCTTTTATTTTGAAAAAGCTGCTTTAAAATGGCTTCATGAGTGCTGTGGGAGTTCTTCTCAGCTGTTAATGATGTAACTTGTGTACAGTGCAGCCTGAACAGAGCCCTGAGGGTTCTGTAGCTAAACATGCCTGAGGATTTCAGAGGAGTGTAATGGTTTGCGATAGTGCTTCATGGTTTTGGCAGACCAGGTTTGATTCTCAGAAGCTCTCTTTCCAGGCTGATGGTGCCGCAGAGGGACAGCTGAGGTTAATGTCACTGATAAAGACAATAAAAGGCTTTTTAGTGTTCTAGAACTCGAGTTCTGAGCTGATACTGCTGCTGTTAAAATGGCAGCTTCCATTTCCTACTGTCTCATCGCTTTGATCAGGCCTCTCGTAGGTCGGGCAGTGGTTAGACAGACTGTGGTTAGAGAAGTTGAGCTGAAATGTGAGTGTTTCAGGAGAACATCCTGCAGCGTGACAGCCTGCCTCAGGGGGTGAACACCCCTCTGGGTCTGTACTGGTGATGCGAACAGGTAAATGCTGTTGTCTGTTGTATAGTAACCTTACTGCAGGCTTACTGTACCAAACAGAAGCCATTTATAGGTTTGTTAACCTTCATGTGTTTTATTGGGGCACAGATCTCAGACTGAGCTGTGCAGCTCTGCAGGTCTCTGTCAACAGGCAGTTTGGGTGTCATTTGTGTGGCTTAATTAAATGGGCCAAATCTGGCACAAAATGGCACAAAGCTGCACCAGGGCAGTGTCAGGTCAGGTGTTAGAAAAACATTCTTCACTGAAAGAGTTGTCAGGGCCTGGAACAGGCTGCCCAGGGAGGGGGCTGAGTCACCTCCCTGGGTGTGTTTAACAGAGGGTAGATGAGGTGCTCAGGGATGTGGGTCAGCACAGGACAGGAACGGTTGGACTCGATGATCTCAATGGTCTTTTCCAACACTGTGATTCTGTGAAATCCAGTGCCAAGCCAGGCTGACTGTGCTGTGCTGCTGGTGACAGACAGCTGTCCCTCTCCCAGGCTCAGTGCTCTGGTGATGCAGTAACCCCTGTGAATGTGCCCTGGTGTGTGAAAAGGGAGCTGCAGAGGTGCTGGAGTGGGATGCCATGTTGCTGAAGGTTGCATCATTCCATCCCGGGTCACCAACACTCAAAATTCCAGATGATGAGTGTGGAGAACTTCCAGAGGGGTGACAGGTCTCCTGAGCATGGGCAGTTGGACGTGCTGTGCTGTGCTGTGTGTGCCTCGGCCTGAAGTGTTACTCTGTGAGCAGCAGGCAGTGCAGTGTAGAGAGAGTTGTGGTCCCTTGTCACCCTGCAAGTGCCACCGCAGCCCTGTAGTCCTGCAGGCTGGCTGCTCAGGCATGCCTGGATTTGTGGAGGGAAGGAGCTGGGCAGGCAGGATTGTGAGCTGAGTGGTGCCAGAACTATTTTGGTGCCTGTCTTGAGAAGGCAATGCATGCAATTGTTTTAAAAAGAGGATGGAAGGAAGATGTCTGTGCGACGGGAGGGTTACTTGGTAAGTTCCACAGGGGAACTCAAAGACACCTGTAAACTTCCAGCACCTGTTAACAGTGCATAAAATAAGCTGTGGCTTGGACTGCTCCAGTGCTGAGGATTCTCTCCGTTCTCTTCTAGGTTTATGCTTGTATGATGGTCTTCTTCCTGAGCAACATGATTGAGAACCAGTGTATGTCCACGGGTGCATTTGAAATAACTTTGAACGGTGAGCAGTGAGCTTCCTGTGTCAGGGAATGGTGGCACATGTGTCTGCGTGGGGTTGGGAGAGCTGGTGTGTTGGGAGAGTGACGAGTGATGTTATGGCGTGGTAACTGCTGTCCATTTTGAAGCTGCAGGTGTCACCCAGCGCAGTATAAGCAATGACATTCCAGGAGGGCTCATAGGGCAGTCTGTGCAGACCTCAGTCCCATGCACAGTCTCAGCTGATGGCTGCGCAGGACACGTTTCAGTACAGTGCTTAGTGCAGTCATACTCTGCAGGGCCTTTGGAAGACTTGACTGCATTGCATCAAAGTTGTTGAACTTGATGCCCTTCCAGTCCCCAATCTTAGATGAGAGTTGGCAGCAGAGCCTTCCTAGGGACAAACAGCCATGCCTGGGCGTCTCTGAGCTGCTGGTTCAGGTTTTGGGGCAGCGACATTCCAGCCTGGCTTGTGTCGCATGGAGCAGTTTTGTTTGTCAGCGTGGGCCTGTGAAGTGCTACAGCAGTGAGGGGTATGTGAGGGAGCGAGGTTTGGACAGCATTGTGTTTACCCCAAGGTATTTACCAGACTGTTGCCTTTTATGTTGCCGAGGAAGGAAAAGCATAATGGTTGCAGCTGCTTTGAGCAGAACCTTCCCAGCCAGGTCTTGGTGAGCACAAGTTCCCAGGGTCAGCCTTGGATGTCAGGCAGAAGTGAGATGAGGACTAACAGGACCCGTGAGTTTAGCGATGGTCTAAAAACTAGGTGTCCTATTCTGGTTTTAGATAGAGGTTCAGAGCATCCACCAACAGACTAAATCCATGCTATGTGCTTTAAAACAAAGCATTAGACCCTTTCTTCTCCTAGTTGGACTGGGTTTTAGTACAGCCAGCGGGTTGGAGCACTGCTGACGCAGGTATTTCTCTCCATGTAAAACAGAACCAGCTTGCACAGCTGCTTAGATCTTTCAAGTTTTACGTTTAAGCCAGCCCTAAGTATTTCCTGACTTTGTCAGTGTAATGGTGCTTTTCTCCCCTCCCTGTGTTCTGTGGTAGATGTTCCGGTGTGGTCCAAGCTAGAGTCTGGCCACCTTCCTTCCATGCAGCAGCTTGTACAAATTCTTGATAACGAAATGAAGCTCAACGTGCACATGGAGTCAATGCCTCATCATCGATCATAGCCCCATCTATCAGCGCTGAAACTTCTTGTAAGTCTTCTTCCAGTCACCAGCGCTCTGCTGGCTCGGGTGGGAAGGGCTGTATGTGGCAGGTGGAATGTTGTGATTGTGTAGTTGTTTGTTTACAAGTGTGTTAATGGAGAACCAGCTCTGGTGACTTCCGGTACGTTTATGTGTGTATGATTTTACAGGTGCTGTTCTGGGGGGAGGTTTTCTTTTGGGGTTCTTTCTGCCCGATTGGTAACTGGCAGCTGGCATTCCTTTGGGCAGAAAGAAACCTGTTTCTGCGTGCAGAGGGCCTTAAGTTAGTGAAGTATGTTACACAGAGATGGGAAAGCACTGCATTATGTGCCTTAAAATAGTCTGTGTGCAAAGGATCTGTCTATAGCTCGTCACCTCATTGAATTGCATGAAATTCAAATGCTTTCTAGTGCCCATCTGTTGCTATTCTGCTTTAGCCTCTTGCAGACAGGAGCAGAGGGTTTGCACCCCTGCTTTGTGTTCTGTGGCAAGCTGTGTTCTGTGCTGCTTGTGGCTTTCAAAACATTTAGCTTATGATTCTTTATGGGATCATTGGTGCAAGAGCTGGCAGCTGATGCTGAGGAGACCACTGAGGTGGAGTCATGATTGGCTGCAGTGTGGCTTTTGGTGCAGGAATGTTCTGGTTGGAGACTCTGAGGCATTGCCTTGCCAGCGCACACTGCTCAGGTGAGAGACCCTGTGCTCCCGTTCTGGCAGCCCGTTACCACCCAGCTGCAGGAGTTACTGACCTGGCAGGCAAACTCCAGCACAGGTTTCCTTCAGAGCTCTGTTTAATATGATTTGTATTTCCATAAGCAGGAGCGCCGCGTGTAGGTGTCTGTTTGGAGAAACCCAGGGTCTGTGGGAGCACTGCTCATAGGGAGCCACGCTCTGTAGCCAGGGCACTGCTGTTGAATGCTGCTTCAGAGCTCAGACTGCAAACCCTGGGGTTTTTTCCCCCATTGACTTCTGCCTCCACTAATGCTCCTGCAGTTCTGGGAGGTGGGGAGGGCACTTCAGAGAGACAGCTCCATTGGAATCGTCATGGAGTGAACATGAGAAACAGTTGACTTGATTCCTGCAGACATGTCCTGTTTGTTCAGTTAAGTCTGGTTTGTCCTAGTCATTTAGCAAAGGTCATCCCAGTCATTAAATGAGTTGGCTTGTACAGTAAAATGTTACTCAGTATTAAAACCTTTGGTGCCTGGAAGCCCAGCATCCTGTATGTGTGGATCTGGAGGCTCTCAGGCAGTACTCTGCGTTGCAAAGTAGATTGCTGTCACTTTGGTGCTTACAAAGCATGCCAAGACTGTTCTGAAGTAGAATTTCATTTAAGGGGAGTTGAATTTAGAAAAACAGCAACAACCCCCCGATTCAGCTGTGTTTCCATCCCTGTGGGAAGTATCACTGCAGGTCAGGAGGGTCTGCTGGTGAGACGGTGACTGTTGTGTGGCAACATCTCTGGGTATAGCTCTGCACTGAAGTGGTGTCACTCTGCTGGAGCCCTGTAGGCAGTGGCCCTGCATGAAATGATGGTGAAATACTCCTGCCATGAGTTGCAGCCTCTGGAGGGACAGTGCCTGTAATCCAGGCTCTGTAACTGATGTGTATAGAGCCTGTAGCTCTCCTGGGTTCACAGGGGAGGCCTTGGCTTCCTGTTCCGACCGTTCTGGGGCTGGCTTCTCCTGCTGCCAACTGTAACACTCGTGTCTCCGTTTCCAGGCATTAAGTGGTGATTTCCAAAGGCACCGTGGCTCAGACCCATGAAGGCCTGTACTGAAGACAGCGTGCTGTTAGTACAGACTGGATGCTTCTCCCGCAGCTGCGCTGTGCCTCCTGAAAAAAACCTTAATGAAAGAGCTCTTTCAGTGCTGGCCTGTGTCCAGATACTGCACATTCATGGAGTGCAATAATACTGTATAGTTTTTTTAAGATTCCATTCGACCAGTTCACAGCTCGACAATGCAGGCATTACTAATTGTAACTTATTTTCTATTCATGTTTCACACGATGGCAGGTTGAGTTCATACCTAATTTTTCCTTGGGGGAAAAAAAAGTTTGTTTAATCTGTTGTATTTTATATGAATTTATGTTCGTTTTGTAGTTCAAAATGGAGTTATAGGAGTGTCTGATATTGTCCTCAACTGTTCAGTGATTGATGGCTGTCTGTCAAATCTCTCTGATGTGGTTAAAGCAGGTTTGTATATTTTTCAAAGTCTATGGCAGAGTTGAACAGTGCATTATATACTAAATTATATAAACAAACTTATAAGCAGAGTAGTTAGATTATTTGGTGATTTCAGCAAAAATTAAGATCAACTGCATTCTAAATTGTGTCAGGCAGCTGAGGAGCCTTTTCCTTGGCTGCTCTGAAGGGTGAAGAGTGTCCCTTTCTCCTGTCCCACACAGATACAGAGGAAGCGAGTTTAAATAAAGAGTTCTCATTTACTGTGTGAAGTACCTTGTTTGAGCCACTGATGGATACTCTCAGAACTGCAATTGAAGAAATGCATAAAAAGCCTTCTTTCCAAAGTCACTGATCTTGTGTGTGTCTTGTCTGAGCCCCGAGGGACCTGTGTATTCTGGGAGGGATGCCAGAGCTTCGTGTCTCCCTGCCGCTCCTGCCCGTGTCCGGTGAGAGTTCAGGGAACCCAGCTGGGGTGAAGCCAAGTCCCAGGTGCAGTTTCCTGGTAGGGCCACGAGCTGTCCTGGTTGGGTCCCTGAGCTGTGAGTGCTGTGGTGCTGCTCACTGACCACGCTGTGCTCCAGGCTGTGTGGTCAGGCAGCCTGGTGCTGGCACAGGGAGGCTTGCTCCCAGCAGCCCCTACCTCCTCTGGTTTTGTCCCTGCTCTGAGCTGCAGGGCTCTGCACCCTGGTAACCCAGCGGCTGTTCTTCCTGCATCCTCATCAGGCATTGTCTCTGGGCGGGGAGGGAGATGCTCCCTCTTGGGGCAGTAAATCATGGGCGAAGGGGACCTGCAGCTGCTGTGGTTGGCAAGAGTTGGCTTGGAGCCCCCCACCTCCTCCACCCCCTCCCAGGCTTTAGGGCTGACATTAGACATGTCTCAGGTAACCAAAGCTGCGTCCAGCCAGTGGCAAGAAAGGCCGATGAGGGTCATTACAAAGGTGGGACACAGCGTGGCCTGGAGGCTGACTAAATCATCTCTAGGTAACTCATGTCATCTCTTCTGAAACCAGTTAACCCAAATTTTCTGGTGTGGATAGAGTTTTAATTATCCATTAATTACACACTTTGGACAAATTGGACCAAAAACAAACACATGCACAGATGTGTTGCCAGGCTGAGACTTTCCATGAGCCGCTTGCATTACTGCCCTGGTGATGTTTGCTCATGATCGCTCGTGTCCTCAGAGCTCCATCTGTCCGTATGTTGGGGCTGGGTATGAGAGCGCTTTCACTCATGTCCCTTAATGGACCCGGAGCTGCCTCTGCCACAGGGCAGGGCCTTGCTCCTGGCTGCAGTTGCTCTGGGTTGTAGGGTGTGTGGAGCAGACTTGTGGTGGGCTGAACCAAGCCCCCTGGTTGGTGCCAGAGTGCTTCCCATGGGAAAACAGACAAGAGAGGGGAAATAAAGAACCTCAACAGTCATTAGGGGCAGCGATTCCCACCAGCCTTCCTATAAACCCGCTGCTGAGCACCAGCTGAGGAGTGGGTATTTGTGGAGCTTCACCTGGGAGCACTTGCTGCAGCCTGACACCAACGTGCCTGGAGGTCCAGCTTGAGTTTGGAGCTGGGTGCAGCAGGAAGCCCGGTTACCTGCGTGTCGGCCCGGAGCTGGGGTGGCAGGTTTTCCCTCCCTCCAGCACAGTGGTACTGAAGAATTTAAAGATCTGAAGACCCGTTCATCTGAAAAATCCCTACCGGGGCACTTGGTTGCTTCCACCCAGGTGTAACATGGATATTGAATAATAATTGAGGGGTAAATTCAGGTGGTTTATCCTGGCGTGATAAGCACAAGGGTAGATGATGTGGGGTTGCTGTGAATGGGATGCAGAGTAGGGAAGGGCAAAAACATGGGGCTCACATTTTGTCCAAAGAACGGTACGATAGCACAAGCCAAGACTTGTTTGCGGGTCTCATCTCAGACTGGTGTAAATCAGATGTAACCCTGTAAAAACTGGAGCTACGCTGGCACAAAAGTCAAAATCCCTGTCCTGGGTTTGATGTTTCCCTCTCTGCAGCAGATGTAAGGTGTAGAAGGGTTTGAAGCCAGCTGAAGGTTACCCCAAGCCCCTGCACCAACACCCCATGTCAGGACCTGCGCAGGTGAGCAAGCAGGCACGTCACCCCCTCCTGTGGACCGGGTGGACTGGCAGGTGCTGCATAGCTGCCTGGTAACCATGGCACGAGCCCCTCCCAAAAGGTGTTTGTGCTGTGATTAGCAGAGCCATCGCGCTGCTCATTAATGAGAACTTGGAAGTGATACCTGTCTTGGACTGGTAGAGTTAAATTCCAAGTCTGTGATAAACGTGCACTTAATGTATACAGTGTCTTTGTCCAGAGCTTAATTGGACTTAAATTTGGGTTTGTTCTGGATTTGGTTACTGTGCAGCTTGTATTGGTGCTGCAGTTACACCTGCAGTTAGGGCTCATCTCATCGCTGACCCACAGCCATGGGGACCAGGCAAAGGTGGGACGATGAGGAGCCCTCACTGCATCGCCCGGCTCCAGCGAGGCCGTGGCCTGAGCAGATCGGCCTTCAGGGTGTTCGGCACCGGCCAGGGCAGTGCTTCCCAGCCGTGCACTGGCTGTACGGACAGGCTGCCCACCTGTGCCTTGGCTGCTCTGATGCCCAGGAGATGCTTCCTTTGGTGTCCCACTCCCCCATATCCCCCCATGTGTGAGCAGGCTGTGGGGGCTGTGAGGTGTGCCTGTGTTGGGTGCCTGGCTATCGGCCCCGCAGCATCCAGTGCAGTGTCCTGGCATGGATATTCCTATGTCCCCACATCCCTGCTGCAGTGCCCTGAGGAAGCTGGTGCCTTGTCTGCTCGGCTGTGGGTGCTCCCTGGGCGAGAAGGATGCTGGCTTGCTGGGAGGAGCATAGACCCCCCACCCTCCCAGCCCTACTGACTGCCCATCTCAGCTTTGTTTGGTGAAGCTGCTCCTTATCACTCTGCGTCACGGGTGCCCTCGGGAACCATTGATCCAGCCAGTGCCTGGACAGGGAGCTCCTGCCCTGGGTATGTTCACTCTGCCATGGCTTCTGCTGAGCACGGGAGAGGACTCTGGCTCTTCTGCGCCTCAGAGCATCCCAGCGGGTGCAGACTAAAATCAGACAGGTAGGAGGGAGGCCAGAAATCCTGGGAAAAACACTGGCAATGTGTAGCAGCTGGGGAAGTCCCAGAGGACTCCTGCGATGGACAGAGTGCCCCTTGAAGGACTGACTTAGGTGCTCCTGGCCTCAGTCTGCAGCTGGAGGGTCTGAGGCACTGCTGTCCCGACTCCAGCTCAGCTCCTCATGCTGGGTTTTTCTGTGCTGCGGCCAAGTTTTCCTGGGTCTCTGCTGCAACACTCCCTGCCTGGGATGATGGTCAGCCTGCTGTGTGCAGTGCTGCACTCCCTCCTGAGCTGCCTCATCCCCCCAGTCAACCTTCTGGTGATTGTGGCCGTCTACCAGCTGATGAGGAAGCAGCCAGGTGCCAGCTACATCTACATCCTCAACCTGGCTGCCGCCGACCTGCTGGTGGGCGTGATGTGCGTCGCTGAGGCGCTGGACGACATCCTCGATGGGGATTTTGACCGCAGCCAGTCCTTCTGCCTCCTGCGCATCGCCATGAGCATGACGCCTTGCATCGGCTCCATCCTCACCCTGCTCCTCATCTCCCTGGACAGGTACCTGGCGGTGATGCTGCCGCTCTCATACCCCACCCTCCTGAAGAAAACGCCTGTGGTCCTCTCCCTTGTTGTCCTCTGGATGCTCGCATTCCTTTTCGGGCACCTGCCTCTGATCTTGCCGTCCCTCCAGAGAGGCAACTACACGGGTTACTGTGGGCTCCCGTACGTGGCCAAGAGCGAGTACCTCTATGCCATCTGCTTCGGCATCTTTGCTCCATCGCTGCTGGTGCTGGTGTGCCTGCATGTCTCGGTGGGCAGCGTCGCCTACGTGCAGCACGTGCGGCTCCGGCGCATCTGTGCCCAGCCCGGGCCCCTCCGCACTCGCCTGCGCCACTTCAAAGCGCTGCGGACCGTGCTCATCGTCCTTGTCGGCTTCAGCCTCTGCTGGGGCCCCTACCTGGTGGGGGGCACCGTGCAAGCTGCCTGCAGCTCCTGCAACCTGGCCAGCCCGCTCAAGGACACCTTATTCCTGCTGGGTGAGACCAACTCCCTCATCAACCCCCTCATCTACGCCCTGTACAGCAGAGACATCCGGAGCCACCTCGCCAAGCTGCTGAGGTGCAGGGCGCAGGGCCTGGTGAGCCCCCCGGCCTCAAACATCCGAACCGTTGGGAGCTGCATCGGTGGCTAGACTGAGGCACCCGGCTAATGAGGGGTCTGTGCCCCACCAGCCCCACCTGCACTGCTCCTGTGGCTGCAGGGCCCGCGGCAGGATGGAAACTCAGGGCACCGGGCACAGCAGAGCCTTCCCACCACATCAGCCGATGACGGGCTGCTGCCAGCCATGCTCTGCTGTCCCTGTTAACAGCCTGCTGTCCCCAGCACCCTCAAACGTGGCCAAGACAGTGACTTTTGACTGTTCTGGACAAAACCTGGACTTTTGTCCCTCCCTGTGCATGGGGACCCGCTGTGTCTCCTTCCTCAGCAGGCAGAGCTGCCATCCAGCCCTTGCATCAGGGAAATCTGGGTGTCCTGCCAGAGCTTTTTCTTTGGCAGATGCTCTGGCTGCACAGGGTGGCTGAGCAGGCGCCCTTCCCCGGATACCTGTCAGGCTACGGCAGCTGCTTTCTGCTTGCTCTTCTCTCTGTGCCGCATCCCCGGGCTGAGCTGACCTGTCAGCCTGAGCTGGGTTCTGCTGGGAGACAGAAAGGACGTGGCTCCAGAGCGGTGTGCTGCATTGAGCATGGGTTTACTCTGCCCCGAGGAAAGCCAAGATGAGCTGGCTGTGTGATGTCTGGGCATTCCCTGCCCCACCATCCCGCTCATGCCAAGGGGTAGGACAGCCCCAGGCTGCCCCTTGCCCCCCACCATGGCAAAGCCTTCCCAAGCGAGCACGGGCACTGCAGCATCAGGGAGCTGCTCGTGCAACTCGTTTTGCCATCACATTGCACGCGTGCTGGTCAGATGTGAGCATTTACTATCGCCCTGACAGAGCTGCACAGCTCCTCGCCGATGTCTGAAGCTGTGCAGAGCTGCAGGATCTTCCAGGTCTGTGTGAGAAGGTGTGCTGGAGGCTGGATTCTGTCCTGTTGCTCACTAGAAGGGAAATCTAAGCACCTGCGCAGCCTGTCGAAGAGCAGCAGGATCCTCACCCTGAAGGCCAGCAGCAGCAGCTCGGTTTCATCCAGCCGGGCAGGGCGAGGCAGACGCCCCACATCACTGGCCTGGGGAGGGAGGTGAAGCATCAGCGCAGGTTGGGGCTGGGGGCTTTGGGCTCCCCCCAGCAGACAAACCTGCCCCTGTGGTAGTGGAGCCCATGGGTGAAGGGAGCTGCCTCGCACCCTGCCCAGATGAACCACGGCTCTCCTCCCCATGGCAGAGCCAGGGTGGCCCTTGGGGCCACGGCCAGGGGCACAGGGACCTGCCTGGCAGCGCTTTCCATGCTATGCAGCCCCTTGCAGAGAGCCAGGGCTGCAGGAACTGGCAAAACCCGCAGCTGTGAGGGGACTGAACATGGGTATGTTTCCACTGTTGCTGCTTTGGGGGGCACCCACTGTGAGATGGGCATGCTTCCCCATGGATGGGAGCTTGCCTGGCCACCCCACTTCTGCTGTGGGGAGCAGTTCTGCGTGGAGCTGCCTCTGTGCTTGAGAAATACCTCCACCCTGGTTCCCACGTTGAACTTTGCTTGTTGCCCCATGGCAAGGAAGGAAATGGTGATCTTGTCCTGGCCCAGGATCCTGACCCCCACATGCCGGTTCAGGGAGATGAAGATGGGGCTCAGCGGGACGTGTGGTCCTGGTGACATGCTGCTGTTTGCCCACGTCCACCTTCTCACCCGGCTGCCTGCTCGGTCCAGGTACTGTCCTCCCAGGATTGTCATGTTTATCCTAAGAGAGAGAAGATCAAAGCTCCGCACCCTGTGGCTCCTGCAGCCAGTGCCCCTCGTTCCCCAGTGGGACGGGACTGAGGCACAGCTAGTTTGGGGTCTGATTGCCCCAGGGCACAGCTGGGGCAGCCTTGCTCTGCCCCAAAGCAGCGCTGCACTCAGTTGGTGATGTTTGAGTGCTGTTAGACACCCTTCATGACATCTGAAATGTAAAATGCACAGTGGGGAGAGAAACTCCGAGCGAGCGGATGTACCAGATGGCTCCGTTGGGGTAATAGCAGGTGCTTCTGCCGTTGGACTTGAACACGGCCCGGATTGCGGCGCTACTCGGCTCGTCCTCCTGCACCACACAGACCAGCTGCTGCTCCTCCCGCACCACGAGCACTGCCAGGTTTCCTGATGGATAGCTGCTGCCAGGTAAGGTGCCCGTATCCCCGCTCTGCCACACTGAGTGTTTCCGAGTGCGGCGCCGGAGGGTGAGGATGGATGGGACCTGTGAAAGGTGGGACGGTGGTGTGCTGCTGGGGACACAGTCTGTGCATGCTGGCAAAATAGCTGTTACAGGCACAGGAGAAGTTTTTGTTGTGCTCTAACCAATAACCCAGCAGATTTACACTAAGACATCTTATGGGACACGGCCCAGGGCTGTAGAAGCCTGGCACAGGGGAGCAATCAGATTACCTGACTGGGACAGGTGACAGCAGGGAGAACAGGCAGGGATTCTGCCAGAGGACACGCACAGCCAGCCCCCTGAAGCTCGGCTCTGACCCATCCGAACAGTGGGTACTCAGGTACCCAGTGCCTCACTGGGGTTTCCCTCTGGCCAGACTTGCTGCCATGAGCACAGGCGCTACGGCACAGAGCTTGGCCGTGGCTGTGAACACCAGGACAGTGCGTTTCCTGAACTGGCTATTGATGGGACACGTGCCTGTCCTTCATCCAAGCTGCCAGCTGATCCAAAAAGCCTCAGAGCAGGAGCTCTGTGGGCGGTTTCACTACAGCTTCTGTCAGTCTGACAGCGATTGTGAGCAGCAGACTAGGTCATTTGGTGGCAGATCAGATGAGGGGACATTTCAGTTACAGCCTCAGAGCTCCGCAGCCAAAGGAGCCCTGTAAAGGATACAATATCTGCGCTGTTCCGTTGGGAAGCATGGTAAGGAACTTCCCTCCCTGTTTGTAGTACTTCTCCAGCAGCTCCTTCTTCACTACCTGAGATTGAAAAGAAACAGTAGCACGGGTGAGAGCTGTGCTGCTGAGCTGCCCCGCACAGCAGGAGCGGGGCACGGCTGGGGCACGGCCTATCGCGCCCGACAGTGGTACTGGCCTTCCCTGCCGCAGGGGTGAACGGGCCGCAGGGCTCCTGCTCCAGCTGCACCGTGCTCACGCGGGGTGCCAGCATCCGGCCCTCAGGTGATGGGGGCTCCCGGGACAGCAGGTAGGAAATGGCACCAGCTGAATGCGACCCTGGGGAGCAAAGGGAGGGTCTGTGTGCAGTGCGGAGGGCTGGCAGCGCCGGGGCCGCCTGGCACCTCTGCAAGGGCTGTGCCGCGGGTAGGGGGGCTTTTGGCTGGAGCCCACCTTGGGTCACCTCCTGTCTGCCAAGGGCAGTGCGAACTGCCCGGCTCCAGACAGGATGCAGCTTTTCTGATGAGTAAAGCATGGCTTTCTGAGACAGCGGGCATGGCTCCGTGTGCTGGAGGGCTGAGGACCTGACCCCACAGTGCTGCACAAGCCTCGGTGCCCAGCTCTCCTCAGTGGAAATATGCCCATGTCATAAATCCCACTCATCTGTTTATAGTCAGAATGCCTTTGAGTTTACAGCCAGATGCACGGGGCTACTCAGAGGTGCTGGAGTGTCCCCTGTCACCCTGCTCTGGGCAGTTCCTGCTGCCAAGGGCTTGGCTTTGCCAGCTGACTGTTCTCTGAGAGGAAGCCCTGTGCATCCCAGCTGAAACACCCAGCCAGTAACACTACAAGTCACAGCAAGGACATCTTCTCTGTGCAAAGGGAGTGCACCTGCTTTTGTTTCTTCGGGTGAGGGATCGCTGAATACAGCAGTATCTAGTTTAATGGGATTGCACTTGACAGCGGACTAATATGTCACTGTATAAATCCTCCTCTTCTGTTAGAAAGATTGAGAGACGAGTAATTCCATTAAATTCATTGTTGCAATAAATACACAAGGAAATTCAAACTCACGTTCAGCTGTGCTCTTCTCTGCTGCCAGGAAGGCCAGCTGCCTGGCCATGTCCCTCTCCTGCTGCCTGGAAAAGGAAAGCGTTCCTCACAGACATCCCACCAGTCCTGCTTTGGAAGCCAACAGCACTGGCTGTCCTTGCAGTGGGAGCACGGGTTTCTAACCCTGGTTTTCTCTCCACTGGCATCACTGCAAACAGCAGCTGCGGGCAATGGGACGTCACCAAAATAATCATATCCTGGCAAACAGGACGTGGTCCCGCACGGAGATTTCCATGAGCAGGCTCTGTGCATGCAATGGCACCAGCTCAGCTGGGAGCAGAGCCCAGCGGTCTGTATCAGTACGTACAGAGGAGGAGAGCTGCCCCCACAACCAAGAAATCAGCTCATCTCCAAGGATATTTTCACTGCTCCTAGGGAGCTTCCTGTAGATCCAACAGTGACTGACAATGGCTTTGGCTCGTGCTCTGTACATAATGCGGGATGCTTGCACCACCAGACCACAAAGATCTTCAAGGAAACGAGCAGTTTACTCCCAGGAGTGCTGACTGAGTGTTCGTTACCCTGTGCCATAGGCTTGGACATGGGTATGAGCTGGGGGCTCCCAGCAGAAGTCAGACTTGCAGCATCCCTGGTGCTCGTGGCAGCCGGGATCCAAGTGCGTGCCACAGCTAATGCAGTGACCCAGGGAAATACACACTCAAGCTCTGCTTGAATGGTTATCAATATCTGAAGTGTGGGACACAGGGGCCAGCATCTTCTCAGTGTCTGTGGGGACAGGACAAGGGGCAATGGCCTCAAGTTGGAGCACAGGGAGTTCCCCCCAATGTGGGGAAGAACTTCTTCCCAGTGAGGGTGAGGGAGCCCTGGGACAGGCTGCCCAGGGGGTGTGGAGTCTCCTCCTCTGGAGAGATTCCAGCCCCGTCTGGACACCGCCCTGTGTGCCCTGTCCTAGGGACCCTGCTTTGGCAGGGGCTTGGACCCCATGGGCTCTGGAGGGCCCTTCCAACCCCTACAGCTCTGTGATTCTGTGATTCAGGGCCTAAGGTCTAAGCACCCAGCATTACCCCTGCCACGGCTCCAGTCCTGTTTCTGGCACTCACTCCCTGAGGCATCGTGCCTGCCAGCAGCATGGGATGTACCACCCCAGCACCCAGCACAGCCTGGCCAGGGAAAAGCCAAGCGCAACCAGCCCCGACATGAACCTGTCTTGCCTAAAGCAAGTTGGCTTTGTCTTTCATTCCCTCTTGCTGCAGTTTCATTCCTTAATGCTGCTTTCCCCTCTAGAGCTGCTTACAGACCTGACCCCCGTGCTCCCCATACCTCTTCCATGCCTTCTCCTTTGCCAACAGCGGTTTGGCTTTGGTGCCAGGGGACTCATGGGGGCAGGCAGCAGCGGGAACACTCTGGGCACCCTCGCGCTTCTTCCTCTCGCTGATGATGAACTCGTAGAGGTCTCTGTTCTGCGCACAGCAGAATTCCTGGAAGGCAGAAGCCGTGCAGGAGCATGGGGCTCCCCATGGCAACCCCCTGCCAATCCTTCCCATCAGCTTACGGACTCTGAGGCCAGGCAGGTGTCTTCAAAGGGAGGGAACGGCCTCAGTGGGCTGCCACAGTACTCGCACCTCGGAGTGGAGTCCTCCTCTGTCTGAAGTGGAGGTGGGAGAGACAACAGAGGAGGATGGAAATAGGGTATTGGCATGCAAATCCGAGTTTTATCTTGGGGAGAGAGGGCTCTGCTCGAAATGCAATGTTATAAAGCATGTAGCAGCAGTTAAATCTGTGCCTGTGATATCTTGGAAAGGTTTAAGTCAAAACACTAGGTTCAGGAAACCACCAGAACAAAGAGCTGATCTGTAGCAGTGAAATAAAAAACCTCAAAGAAATGGGATGAGTGTAGCATTGATGAGACCAGTTCCATCCTAGGGAAGGCTTCAGAAAATGCACAATGCTACAGTCGGGTCCTCTGATGCATCAACCCTTTCAGACACACTGCTTGGAGCTTTGGAGGGAAGAAAGCTCCCTGGCTTGTACCTTGTACTAGGAAAATCTGTGGGGAGCTTCCCAAGGTGCGAATCAGGGCTGCAGCGGGATGCGTTGCCAGGATGGGTACAGGCATTCTGAAAAAGGTTTTTCTGACGACGTGCTCTGAACCCAAGTGGGAGCAGCTGCAGCCCCAGGAGCATGCTGCTGAATTTTGTGCCCAGCGCCTGCACTCGCATGGGCAGCACGCCCAGCTCAGCACTACTAGGAGGACAGCAGTGGCAGGGGCTGGGGGTGCTTGCCCAGGTGCATGTCCCTTAGGTGGTGTGCTTCACTCACCCTGTGGTCACTGCGTGATGTGTTCAGTGATTCCATTCAAGTCCTTCTCTGAACACACCAACTTGGAATACTTGGCAGCTCCAGAGAGTTCCTGGATGTTCCCCTGCTCCCCACCGCCTCCCTAGGGTTAACTTGCCTCGATGCCTCTCCTCTGCTAAGGGTTACGGGGAGCTCTGCACCCCGCTTGTGCTATTTGCCTGTCTACCTGCTGTTTACAGAGATTTTATATCTCTGCTTTAACCAAAGGGCAAAGTCTGCTAGGAAAGTCTGAGCACAGAGTGTGCAGGGGGAGAGGGGCCATGCTCTTCAGGTGAGCACCACAGCCTCACAGAGCCAGCCCGCTCACAAGGAACTCCTGCCCTGGCTTGGCACAGGGCATTGCTTTTATTTCCCCTACATGGGAACTGCAGGAATCAAACAAACTCAGCCACATAGCAGGGAACAGCCCAGTGACTCACCACAGCCTGCGTGCTCTCCTGCGAGGGCTGGGGTCTGTAGGCCAGCAGGGTGGGCAGCCCAACGGAGGGCAGCGTGCGCAGCAGGGCCTCGAACAGCCTCACGAAATCCTCTTTGAACTCAGAGTGGGAAAAGGGAAAAGCACTGTGGAATCCTCTCTGTGTCCAGAGGTAAAACCACGGAGCATCAACTGTGAATACGCAGCCTGTGTGAGCCCTCACCTCCGTGTCACACAGAGCGTCCATGCTGCCGTGCTCCTCTGCCGGGGCTGTAAGAGACACCGGGAGTTACTGGAGAGCAGTGCTGTGGTCTCTGGAAGTTATCCCCTGGGCATGCTCAGCCTGCTCCTTTCTCAGCCTGACAGCCCCTGCCACCAGCCACACTGCCCACCTGAGACCTCCCTGCCAGACCTGGTCCTGCACACTGGGACTGCACATACCTGTGCCCAACTGCCCCAGGGTCTAGAGCGGGCACCCACGCTGCTCAGGGGGTTCACAAAACCACCCCAGAGCGTGGGGATGGCTTGTTGCTTAGTGAGGCACTAACCTCATGTTGTGCTGTCCTCTACAGCATCTCCAGCCTCTTACCCTAAGAAGAAAGAGCTGCAGGAAGAGCTGAGGGGGTTTTATTTTCATTTCCATGAGCAGTCCATGCAAGGAATGGGGTTTTTGGTCTTTGGGGCGAAAGGAAACATCTCTAATGTCCAGGTGTCTATCACTGTCCTCAGCAGCCTGAGCTAGGGAAGCTCGTCCTGCTTCCCAGAAAATACTCAGCCAGATGAAACTCTGGGCAGGCTGACAGACCCACAGACCTTTTGAGGTCCTTCTCTTCAGAAAGTGTGAAAAAATCCAAATCACAGAATCATGGAATGTGTATTTAAAAACCAGGACAGCCCCAGTCACCACCAGTGCCAGGCCTGCAACGGGAACCACAGCACGGGAACGCGCCTGGGAGTGAGTGCCCTGGCACCGGAGGACAGGCCAACAGCATCGCTCTGAGTGTCCCTTACACTTTTGGGAGGCAGAATGATGGGGCTGCTGGTTTGCTAGAACCTCGGGGTTTTTTTAAATTGCAGCTCAAAGGCTTGTAGTTATCACCCTCTGCAATCAAGCTGGGTCACAGAGAGTAACGGAACAGAAACGCCACCCAAGAAGTCACCTCGGGGCATGTGAGGTGCTCCAGTGGAGCTGCACGGCTGGGGCATGGCTCTGAGCACACCAAGGGGCACGGGGAAACCTGGTTCCTGGACAGGGCTCAGTGCAGGGGGACTCTCCACTCTGCCCTCTCTAATGGGTTTTGCAGCTTCTGCACCATCTCCATCTACCACCGCACATCCCGACCCGGGCAGGTGATTCACTGCCGGCACAAGCATGGCTGTTCTGTACTTGGATCCTTCAGCAACAGTCATCCCAGGGACTGGTGAAGCTCCACCTGAAGTACAAGCCTACAATGTTTTTCTCCTGCAAATGCACTCACAGTACATTTCCAAACTGCCCCCTCTGATGTCTAGAAGAGTTGCTGTTTGTCTGTCAGGGGCTGTGCACAGCCCTTTCCTATGGGGATGGGTCTGCACTTGGCTTTCTGAACCTGTTTTGCAGCCCAGCTTACTCGAGCTCTCACATGGGATGCGGGAGGTGTCCTCCTGTACAGGAGAGCTGCAGTCTGGATGTGAGCCACACAGGCTGTTTGACGTGGTGCCAGGAGGGATGGGGTCGAGCAGCAGAGTGCTGCTTGCGGGGGTACAGCGCTGTACTGCAGCGCACAGGCGAAGGAGCTGGTTTCTCCATTGCATCGTGCTGAGGTGACTCAGCTGAGCAGGAGGAAAAAGGTTGATGCCCAGCACCTCTCCATTTGTGCCATCTCCTGAGTGAGTGCTCCTAGGCAGCTGGCTGGCCCTGTGTCCTGCAGGCTTCCCTGGGAAGTAGTGGCTCTGCAGGCAGGCTCAGGAGGGGGATGCCTGGGGTGGCTCCCGGGCCTGTGGCGGGTTTGGAAAAGCATCTCTGAGAAATGGCAGTCATGCTCTTCCCTGGAAGACTCCGGGTACAGGGCAGGGGGCAATGGAAGTGATCAACCTTACACGTGAGCGACGCGGAGTCCTACCCGGCTCTCTCTGGGTGTGCTCATGCTGATGGCGAGCTCTGGCCTGCACCGACACAGGAATCCCGGGCACCTTCTGCACGGCCATGGGCTCCGTGGGCTCCGCGCTGACCGGCGCTCCTAGGTCCCTTGATTTAGACACAAGCCCGCTGTCAGTCAGGGCGGTGACTCGGAGCCGATGCCCATGGCAGCCAGGCTAAGGACGGGGCTCTTCCCGCGGGTATTCCTCCGGAGCCGCGGAGGGCCGGTGCTGCCCCGGAGCTGGGCGGGACGGAGCGCGCAGGGCCCGGCCCGCCGCCGAGGGCCGAGGCGAGCCGCGGGGTCTCGCTCCGGCACTACCGACCGGGCCGGGCTCTGCGGAGAGCCGGGGGCTGCGGGGCGGGGGAGGACCCGCGCTGTCCCGCTCGGTCCCGCCCGGCCCCTCTCGCCCCGCGCCGCCGCCAGGCTGCTCGCCGCCGCCCGGCCCCGCGCCCGGCCCCAGCGCGCACCGATCCGCCCCGTCCATGTTCCGCTCCCGTGCGGCCGCGCTGCCATTCGCCGTCTCTACGGCGACGCGGCGGGCGCGGAGGCTGCCGGGGCGGTGGCTTCTGTCGCGGGGCGGGGCGGGGCGGGGCGGCCAGGCCCTGCCGTCTGCGGGGTTCAGCTGTGGGGAGAGGGGTGGGGCCGGGCCGGGCCGGGCCGGGCCGGGCTGGGCCGAGCCTGCTGGCGGGGAGCCGGCCCGGGGCGCGCGAGGCGGCGCAGGCACCCGAAGCTGCGCGGAAGCCGCGGCCCCGCTGGCTGCGGGGACCCGCCCCGGTGCAGGTACGGTATCCCGCGCCGGGCGGAGTCACCCCAGTCAAGCGCCGGCAAAGGGTCCTCGGTGGCTTCCTGGCGCCGGGAGAGGCGGGCGGGCTGTGCCGGGCCCGCGGGTTGGCTGCTGGGGCGGCTGATCCCGAGGGGGCCTCGGCCGCCGCCCGCTTCAGGGCGCCGCCCGCAGGGAGCGTAGCAGAGATGGGTCCGCGCCGAGCTGGGAGCTGGGGTCCCGCCCGGGGACGGGGCAGCGGGGCCCGGAGCATCACCCGGTCCCGGTGCTGCAGCCCGAGCACGGGCCCCGCGGGCGGGACCGGCCGCGGTGTCAGCCCGGGCGAGGGCTGTCGCAGGGAGACACAGGCCCCACGCCAGGCCTTGGGCTGCGCAGGGCCAGGGCCTGGCGCTGGTAACGGAGGGCGGCGGGCCGAGTCCTGCACCCGATGTGAGCCGGTGAATGATCAGCTCGGCTGGGCGGCTGAGCTGGAGGGGGAGATTAAAGACTGGGGGCTGGAAGAGAGTGTGAGAGGGAGATGGGCTGGTGAGACCAAACTCTCCCTCCCTAAGGCAGCAGGTGGAGGCTCCAGGAGAAGCAATTCCCTCCTTACCTCCCTCGCCTTCCCAGTTACCCTTGTGCAACAGGTACAGGACTCGAAACTGAGGGCCAGGCAAATGAGGATTGGAGACAGAGGCCCATCCGGGGAGTCTCTGGTCACCCCCATGACTTCGGATTAGTTCAGTTAAGAAAAAAGAGGAGAGTAACAGTAGTAGGTGATTCCCTCTGAGCTCCTGGCAGCAGGTGTGTTTCACCCACCCATGAGTGCCCAGCTGGTTTGTTGGTGGTCAGGAGTGCTGCTAGGAAACCAGGCTGCCCTTAGTGGCTTTTCCCCTGAATATTCTGAGGAGCTTCCACACCTTCACTGTGTGCTGACGCTTCCCTTGCAGGGTGCCCTGTAAGCCTCTCCTGCCTCTGGCCCTTGGATGTCACCCTCGGGCGTTGTACCAGCTGCATTGGGAAGAAAACCTGCAACACCAAGGGACCACATGTTGCCCATTCGTTCTCTGGCTTGAGGAGGAAACACATCAGTTTTTGGCAGTTCCAGCTGAGGTATTATTCCTTATCCAGTCAGAAGAGATGCTGGTGTGTGTGTGTGTGGATTTTTTTTTGCTGTAAGACAGAACAAAAACTTGTTCTTCCTTCAGAACTGGATGTTGTGGAAAACCCTAATGAAATGATGTGTGTTAAATTATCCAGTGTGGTTCCTAGGCAACATCGGAGTAATTAATTTCACTAATCAAGGACATGCTTCTGAGTTTTGTTTTACTGAAAAAAAATTTCCTATGTCCCAAATCACAGTAAGAAAAATTATCTTCCACTATAAATGTTGCTGAAATATGAGAAAGTAAAGCAAATCCTTAGGAATTGTGGCATAGCAAGTTCTGCTGGGAGCGCAGGTGTTTCTGTCTGTCAAAGCCAGTGCTTGACTTTGATCCTGCTTAAGCAGGACTAAATTAGTTCACTGGGCTGGTGCTGCTGGAGTTCTGCCAGCACAGTGTAAATGAGATCAAATGTAGGATCTTTATAGGAGCTGGATACAAGAGGATTAGAGGAATTCCTTGGGAGATAGGAGATTTATTTTTCCCCATGGTTACTTCCGAATTCTCAGACTTCCTTCACTGATGTGGCCCTCCTCTTCTCCCATGTGCTTTTCTGGGGGCTGTTGCCAGGTGTCGGGTGACTCCATCCTAACCCCGAGGGGGGCTACAGCTAGGACCGTCTTCCCTCCTTGCTTCATCTGTCACCACGTGGAGCAGTAAAGCTTACTGTAGTGAGGCTTCCTACTGCTGAGTAACTCAGCGGGCTGTACCCCTCACGACTCGCTGCCCCTCCCAGACTGTGAAGGTCCTAATCCTGTGCAGAGGTCCTGTGGAGCAAGTGCTGCTCTCCCGTGCTTTGGGCAGGAGGCCTTTGGTAGCAGAGGGGGCTGTGGGCAGATTCAGCTTCAGCACCAGACTGTGATTGGGGTTTGCATGAATCAGGCTGTCACTGTTGCCCTGGGATTCTAATCCCATCTCAGCTCTGCAGAGTGTCCCTCTCCAGCAGTGGGCTGGGCAGGGGGTGGGTGTGAGACCCCCAGGCATCCTGCCACTCACTTGGCTGAGCTAGACAGATCCAGCAAGGCAGAGCAGCGAAGTGACTGGGAAGCAGCAGCCACCGCCACACACACAGGAAGCACGGGATGCTATGCAGGGTAGTTTTTGCAAAATATTTATTACAAAATTAAAGTAAATATGGCAACAAAACTTAAATAGCAAATGACATGACACTGGCCATAAAGCTCTTGCTATATTATTATTCTTTTACAATAATCAATAGTCAAGTATATCTCTGAGGGCAGTTGCATGGGGACAGCCTGAATATATCTCTCTGTTACTGGCTCTAGGTGTTGGGGATGTGCTAGATGTGTGCCTCCTGCTCCGCCAGCACGCACTGTGTGTGGCCGTGCCCTGTGCTGGGCTCATTCACCCCCAAACACACAGGAGCTGGTAACTCCAGCACCCTGTGAATCCTGCTGGGCTTTACCTCAGCCTCTCCTCTCCAATCTCCTTTTAAAACCACAGCAAATGATACAATGCCCATCCCTTTTTAGTAAGGTAGCAGGAAATGGATTAGCGGCACGTAAGTTCCTCTTGTTCCCTGCTGAGCCAGAGCTCCTCTTGTGAGAAGCCCCTTGAATTTCTTTTCTTTCCTTTCCCACCCATGACTATTGAAGCTCACTGGTGAGAGCCAGTCTGAGGTCCTGCTGAAAGGGCTGTCAGGTGCGCCCCAAGCAGGAATGCAGTCCTTCGAGTCCCTCAAGCCACATGTCTAATGGAAGCACTCTTTAAATAAAATATAATTAAATTAAAAACAGGTGACTCTGTGTGGGGAATCTTCCTAAGGCACCCAAGAATTTAAAAAAAAACTTTTTCCCACTCATATTTCTTACAGGACAGGATGCTCTTGTTCCTCTTCTCTCCGGAGTTAGAAATGTTGGCTAGTTAGGAACCTTAGCATACAGCGTGATGTAGTTGAGTATCACTGAAAAAGAAAAAGAGAGCAAAAAGAAGCCCCTTGGTGAAGGTAAAGCACTATGTCCAGACAGCCGGGGCTTTGCTAGCTACACAGATACATCAGGGACAACAGGTAGAAATAGTCACGTTGATGCCGAGGTTCCCGTTGTCAGCGAAGAGGTGTGCTATAGCCGTGTCAAAGACCAGGCAGTCGCTGTTGAGAATGGCTGCTGACACGCCGTCGTGGATGGAGCGGGGTGTTGCCTCCCAGGTCAGCCGGCGGCGGTTCCCATTCAGCTCTAGTCTGTAGGCAAAGTTCTCCGCCTGCTTGCGGGTGCCGATGAGCAGCACGATGGCAAAGAACTGCTGGTGACCTTCGTATTTCTCCTGTTTCTCCAGCACCAGCATGAAGTGGTGGCCGAAGCACGACTGCATCATCACCCAGTCAACCGCCCCTGGAAGGTTAATGTCTGTGGCAAGAAAAACGATGTCTTCTCCCTGAAGGGTGGTGATGCTCTTGTGGGCGTGCATGAGGTGGGACATCACGGCTTCCAAGGATCCCTGCCACTTACAGGAGGCTCCGGGGCACGGGCAGGAGTAGGGACGATACTCACAGATGTCTTCGTGTTCTGGCTTTTCTGTGTGATGGAGTGTCAGTGAGCAGCCAGTTGTGGCGTACTGCAAAGAGACAAAGACAAGCCGTCAGGAAACACACCAGCAGTAGTGCTCCCCGCTCCCACCTGCCACCTGGGAGCACTGGTGACCAACCAGAACTCGTTCTCACTGCACACTTTACATTAGATGCTCCTGTTCAGCCCTGGATTCGGAGCTGAGCTTAAAGATGGATTCCCCCTTAAAGATGGATTCTTCTTGTCTTTTGCAGTCGTTTTCTAACACAGGCACTCAGATAAAATCTAATCAATCTAATCTGGCCGTACAGCTGAGCTGTAGTTAGATCTGCTGCTGCAGTTAGACCTGATCAGCCCAGATCAGCTGATGTGGTCCTGGTTTAGATTTTTCCTGTCTTTAAAAAGAACAAAGGATTCTAGTTTCAGCAAAGAGCTACTAGGTTGAAGTGCTTTTAATAGATGCACCTCGTTACCACCATGGAGCAGAAGCCCTTGATTAGATTCAAATGCAGATTCCCCACAGTTTTTTTAAACTTTTTTTGTAATGCTGGAACAGTTCCAGCACTGCAGTTGTGAGAGGTGGGAAGAGAGGAGACAGTGTTTCACTGAGCACAAAGCCAGCCCATGAGTAAGTACCATCTACCTGCTTTTAATGTCACCAGGCAACTTAGAAGGCCAGTTTGCTTTAAAGAACTGGGTGTGCTTTTCTTCTTCTCCAGCCAGTTCCATATTTCATACGCTCCCTCTGTAGATAAAGCAAGTCTCTCCTCCCCAAGAACACAGCTCTGACCCACTCTGTGGGTACCTGTCGCGATACTGACAACATCTCTAACTCTATTGTGATGGTTACAACACACATGCATGGCTGCTTACAGATGCTAAGACACTTCCTTGAGGACAGGTACAACCAAGGTATAAACAATTCTCTCTGGGCTAATATGTTGGGCAAGAAGTCTCAGCCCAGAGGGTTAAATGCTCAGGATGCCAATCAGCCGCACTGCGAATAGGGCACAACAGAAACTCGACCTTGTGCTGCTGGAGAAGCTTGTTTCATAAGCTGCAAAGAGTTAACATGAGCCTTTGCTTACCCTGCCTGTCCCTGCTGCTTAATCCTCTGCTAACAGCTTCTCTGCAGGGCTCTGGGGAGGAACAAGGCCAAAGGAAGAAGCCCCATCATGGTAACCCAGAGGCTGGCCATGCCTGCTGCAGTGGTCCAGGTACCTGTTGGTGTCCCTGCCAGCCAGCTGGTGCGTCCCTCGCTCGTACCCAGTTAACACTCCCCATCACAGCGTGGTGAAGAGCAGCGCTGAGCCTGACCTCATTAACAAAAACAGGGAGAAGATACAAGCTGCAGAACCAGCCGTCTGTGCGAACACTTGGTGGTGATTGTGAGAGGGAGAGAATAACAGCCAGAGGAGCAGAGTGGTGGCTTTGCCCTTCTCTGCAAGAGGCACCTGCTGCTGCATGCTCCCCAGCCCGTCACCACGGGTTCCATTTGGTCAACAGCTGGACCAGTGATGGGAGACTTGCTGTCTTCATGCTGCTGGGCAAGTGTCATGGATCTGCAGCACATCCCTGAAAAGCCTGCTCCATCCAAGGTTATATGACACCTTCCTGCTGCTTGGCCTCTGCACCTTTTCCACTGCCCTGAGACAGGGAGCCAGGGCTGTGTGGTGCCAGCAGAGCAGGTGTGACACCAACGTCTAGGGGGTCAGCACCACCGCTTTCTGCTGTCCCACTGCCCTTATGGTGCCTGTGTTCCCTGTGGGAGAGCAGCGTGTGCTTGCTTTCACAGTCCTCTGCGTAGCACGGCATTCACCTTCCCAAGAGGAAACACTCAGCTTGGAGCCCATGACCATGTAACCAGACTCAGCATCCCAGGTTTTGGGGGTGTATGGCACACTGCGGGTGCTGCTCTAGACTCTGCTTTGGCAGGAGAGCTCTCTGAGTGTCCTGAGGCACTCGGGAAACATCAGTTAAGCTTGGAGGTGCTCAGCAGAGGCAGGCCACTGTTACTAACCTTGTAAACAAAGGTAGGGACACAGGATTAAAGTATTTTGTCTGAAGCCACCTGGGAAATCAGTGGCAGAGCTGGGAATAGACTACCAAGTCCAAATCCCTCCTGCTCTATCCAGCCATTCTCCCTCTAGTATAGCAGTAGCTCGAGATACAAACAAGGCTTCTGAGGAGAAGCAGCCTGCCTCCTTCTGTGTGTGTGTCAGCAGCATTCAGGGACCAGAGGACCGAAAGCCTTTTGTGCTTCTCCCTCCTCCAGTGCTTTGTAACACATCTGCCCTGGAGCTTGAGATGCCTCCAGCCTTCCGGAGGGTTCATTAGGCTTGGGTTCAGAGGCTCAGCCCAGCCCAGCGTGGTCCTAGGGAGCTCTCCCTGTGACACACAGCAAGGTTCAGCCAAGAAAACGGCAAGCCTCTCTGCTTTCCAGAGCCTCACACTAGCGAGGAAACCAGCTGCATGCAGGGTGTGCAGTGAACTCTGCTCTGCCAGCAGTTCCAGGTCTGCTGTCATGGTGCTCTGGGAGAGGACGGGTGAACTTTGTGCCATCCATACAGAGTGTGCAAGCCCTATGTCCTGGAACTCAGAAACACAACATTATTTACCTGCTGTGTATTTGCTTAAACTTTTTTAAATTACTTTTTTTTTTCTTTTTAAAGCAAAGCAAAGCTCAGGGGAGACTGTAGAGGCTGCATCAGCCCACACACAGGAGTGAGTCTGTGAACAATAACAACATGAATGTGCAATTTCTGTTTCCAAGTTGTTTGCTTACGTGGGAAACCTGCCACGCCTTCCCCACACCGATGGGGGAGCAGCAGAGGTCTAAGTTCAGCCTACAGTTAGTCTGCTGCTATTTAAAGCCAGTTACTTCAGCTACAGCCTTGTTGTGCCTTCCACTTCTTACACGCAGAGTGTGGTGGTGAGGTGCAGACAGACTCCTCTGCAAGGCCCAGAGTAAGAGCACAGTACACGGTATTGACTGGATTCACTTTCCTTCAGGACCAGAACCATCTAGAGAGCCAAAACCACGACTGTGTCTGCAGTAAGAGATGGCTGGGTTAGAGGGTCTGGGAGGTCTCCCTTCCTGTGAGCTAGCTGTCCTGGCTTCCAAGATGCAGAGCATCACTGCTCCCAGGAACAGGGAGTAACAGGGTTTCAATCCCCTGGAAAAAAAAAAATCAAGCCCCATAGACTTAGACTTTTTTTAACGCATGTAATAACTGGAGAAGTAATTTCCCTTTTTATAAGTAAAGCTTGTTGTTAGGTTGAGTTAACCACAAGCACAGGGTAGTCACTGGTGTACCTGTGCAGGAGGCAGGTTTTCTTGCTGGGTTTTGGTTCCCTGTCACATGTTGCTAGATGCCACCCCTGCAGCTGCCCCACCGGGCTGCTATCATGTACACGAACACAGAATTCACTTATGGAGATTCTTTCCTTACCATGAGTGAAAACTGGCCAGCACTATGCTGAAGGCACGTTCTGCTACAAGCTGCAGCACAAGCAGGAGCTGCCAGCAGTTCTGCACAGGGCAGATGAGGAGCTGGTGCCACGTCACTTCCACAGCCACCAAGATCACTCAAGTACGAGCATCTTTCTTTGTCAAGTCCTGCCGCAGAAGCCCAGCAGGGCACAGATCTCAGCTTGCAGTGGCAGTTACATGGGGACAGCAGCTCTGCCGATGACAGCAGAGAACACCCACAACTCCACGGGCCTTCCCACTGACGGCAGGGGAAGGGCTCAGCAGAGAGACACCTCTCCCACCCTGCCCCGCGCAGCTCCAAGGCCACCGCTCAGGGCGTCCCTCACACGCTGCTGTGAGAATGGGCTCTGGTGTCTCTTCATAAAGCTGCTTGGTGGTAAGGGTTATGTTATAGCTGGTATTGGACAAACCCTGCAAAGATACAGAAAAGCCTACATTCAGATAGTCAGCTTTGTGACTGAGAGGGCACCTTTATATTGCTTTTCACTTGCACTGACGTAGAAGACAAAAGAAAACAACTAATTCCTCCTGGCATTCATTAATTAGGAGTTTGAGTGTGTTTATGACATGCAGATTGCTTAGAGCACTAAAAGACATTTTATATTTTCAGTAACTTTACTGTGACTTTAGAAGATTTAAGTCCTCCTAATTTTTTTCCAGTAGCCATGTAAAGCCCAGAGATGCAATAGCTGTAATTATTTCATGAAGCATGTTAAGAAGAACAACCCTCAAGGCAGCTACAGCAACACTAAACCCCCATTTTGTATTGGCTGGGCCCTATCTTGGCCCCGCTTCATTCAGGTACCGCTCACAGCTGTCCAGAAGCACCGGCACCTCCTCCAGACAGACGAGCTTCTCTATTTATTCTCTCACATTCTCTGGAGCTCTGACCTTCCCCTCCCCTCGCCTCTCTCTGAAGCTGACGTTGGGTTCCCTCAGCGCAGTGAAAGCCACATGTGAGTCAGAGCGGGGCCAGCCCAGCGCTGGTGCGGGGCGGCTCCTGCCAAAAGTCACAGTGCTGCTGCACTGCCAAGGGACACGCTGGGTCACCGCCCCGATGGCTGACCATGACCCGTGTGAGCCCCAAATGAGGGCTGCAGCCATGAGGACACGTTGCTGTTGCTGGGCCCAAGAGTTAAGAGTGGAAAGCACTAAAGTGTGCTGATTTCACTTTGCAGCCCGGGGAGCAGTGAAAGCAGCAGAGCAGGAATTGCTCAGGGCAGGAGAAATCCACATAAAAAGGAGGGCGTGTGAGGGAACAGGAACAGAGCCTTACTGATACCTCTGCACCAGGCTTCTGGGTGCCTGACAGTCAGGGGTGGGGAGCTCATGAGCAGACTCTGGTGTGCAGAAAGGACTCGTGCTCCTGTGTGGGTGCTGCAGTGGAGGGTCTGAGACACGGGGCTCTATCGGCGCTGTGTTTCTGGGGCCGCAAGTCCCAGCTCAGTGACTCGCAGGTGCGACCGAGGCAGCATGGTGCGGGGGAACTCGGCCTCCCACCAGCCGCTGCCACCAGCCCCTGCGCTGTCCCAGCCGTCCCCTCACACATGCCAGGGCCCAGGGCTCACAGTCACTCTCCAGCTCCCAACGGGCTCACAGGCCCTGCACCTCTAAGTAAACCAAATGCTGAGCCAGCCTGGGGGCTGCTGCCTGCCACAACCTCTGACACCCAACCAGCACAGACCTGCACTCTTGGCTGAGCAAACCTCAAAGGCCAAAGAACCCAGCCCTGACAATTCACGGCTTAAGAAACCTTTCTGTCACCTTTCTGTTAAGAAACTACTTCTGTCAGTGAGTAGTTCCATCTGGCAGGCCTTCTCCTCTTTATGGGGAGAGTCTAGTCTTTTCCTTCTTCCGTGTTACTCACCGTAAGGTTGAGCTATGGGAGCGTTAGATGTTTGACAGCATGGAACAGATTCCAGTCAGCCACACAAACTCCCGCCGGTGAAGCAGAAAGGATGTGAAACTGTTCTAGCCCATCACCCCGCAGGCAGAGGAGCTGCCAGGAAGGTGTGGGGGCTCTGCCCCAGGGAAGCCGCTCCAGCCCAGATGCACCCGTTGTGTTTAGGACAAGCAGGGGATACCAGCTGCCTCAGGACAGCTGCTGCTACCGACTGGATTCGGTTGAGCAGAGGTGGCGGGTGCCTGCTCACCGCACGCTGCCAAAGCCTGGCAAGCACCCGCTTCAGCGCCATCAGTCCTGCTGCCAGCCTGACCGCAGCTCTCCACCTCGGACAGCACCCTCTCTTAAAACTTTTTCCTTATGTTCCACATCAGCCACAGCTCCAGCAAGTCCAGTATCTGTCCCACCACCGCTGCAGCCTGTGGCTTCAAAGTGCTTTGGATATTGCAGAGGTAGGAGCATTGAGGGGCTCGAGGAAGACACAGAAGGGACCCTCTCAGCATCACGTCTGCGTACACATCTGCTGTTCAGGTGAGCTATTAGGAAGGACGTGCACTTTAGAGCCCTTCACCTCGTTCTTTTAAAGAGAAAACATGCTTTAAGAAAGTGAGACTTAAATGTTTCACCTGAATGCCTGAGACAGTGCTGAGACAGACCAGACCCAAAGACCAGAGTAATTCTGATGTAACCAGTGCTCCAAGAGCTTACCAGCGCTCCTGAAGGAGGGCTGCAGAGACCTAGTGAGATACCAGCACAATTCCTGCTACTACCATGAAACAGAGTTTTAAGATCGAGCGCAGGGGGTGGGAAAGAGGCCCAGCCTTTGTACCTACCAATTACACCAGGTACTGGGACAGCATTAGAACGGGATCTGCAGCAAGTCAGAAGCACTGCAAGTTTTGCAGCGAGAGGCTGGTGGCACTCCCACCATCCCACTCGAATGGATGGTGGCTTCAGAAGCTGGCCAGATCACGACAGGCAAGAGGAGGCAGCTGGTGCCTCTGCGCTGTGTCCATCAGGCACTGGGGGAGAAGGGGCCAGGGCCCGGCATGAGGCCTTTGCAGAGCCACCGCTCGGCTGCGGCCGAGCCCCGCGTGCTGCTCCAGGGATCCTCAGCGTGGGAACTGCTGCTATAAACGCCAAGAAGCCATCCCCTTCTCCAGACACCAAGTGAACCTGCTGCTCACGCCAGATGAGCTGTAGAAAGCTCCTTAAAGTCTTGCTGTGAGCTGCAGTATTTTTCTGCATCAAACTAGCAAGGAAGGCGAAGCACAAACCCGCCAGGAAATGGTGTGACAGGCTGCTCTCCCCTCCTCAGCGTGCAGCACACGGGGCAGCACAGAGGCAGCCGAACTGCACCTCCCCCAGCCCGGCCCCGGGGCCTTGGAAGCCACGGATTATTTTGGTTTTCAGCCTTTAAACACTCTTCCTTGCCGCTTAAAGGAAACCCCCGAAGCACACTTCGATGGGGTGTTTACACTGATACACCGAGCGGCCAGGCTGCTGGCGGAGGGGGTGTAATACGGCAGCAAGCGGCCAACACCCAAACTTTTCCACCCAGAGAGAAAGTTTGCTGCCTTTGGCCGTCATGTCACGCTGCCCACCCTCCTTCTCGGACTGGGGGAAGCGTGAAGATGGGGAGCAGGGGGACACGGACGGCCCTGCCAGCCCGCACGCCTTACCTTGCAGGGGAAGAGCACGGCTGAAGCCACCTTCTCCATGGCCAGGTTCCTGATGCTGGGGCTGAGGGAGCCCCGGCAGGTGGGGCACAGGCTCAGCTTCTGCCGGCATTGGTTACAGACCAGGTGCCCGGCCTGGCACTGCAGGATGGGCGGCAGCACATAGTCGAAGCACACGGGGCACTCGAAGAGCGAGGTCAGTTCGTGGTGCTGCTGCTGCTGCTGCTGCTGCTGGGGCGGCGGCGGGGGCGGCGGCGGCGGGGACGCCCCGCCGGGGCCCGGGAGGACGGCGGCGGGCACGGCTGGGGACGGGGCGTGCTGCTGCTTGCCGCACGGCTTGTTAGCGCCGGGGCCGGCGGAGGACGGGCGGCTCATCGCGCCGCGCCGCCGCCGCCACCATCGGGCCGCCGGAGGGAGGAGGGAGGGGGAGGAGGCGGCGGTGACGCAAGCGGCCGCGGCGGTGACGTGAGCGGCGGCTGCGCGCGGCCTCCGCCCCTCTCCCGGCATGCCACGGGTGGGTGGCGCGAGCACGGGCCGCGGCAGCGGCAGCCGGAGGGTCCTGGGCACGGCTGGAGGCCCTGCTCTGGGGCGGGCCGGGAGCCGGGGGAGCCGGGCAGGCTCGGGCTGGGAGAGCTGGGCTGGCTCAGCCTGGAGAAGACAAGGCTGCTGCTGGGGAGAGCTCCCAGCCCCTTCTCATCCCTCGAGGGGCTCCAGGAGAGCTGGAGAGGGGCTGTGTGCCCAGGGCAGGGAGGGCCAGGCCCAGGGGAATGGCCTTCAGCTGCAGGAGGGGGATGGAGAGGGTTTGCTCGAACGGTTTCTCGGGTAGCTCCTGGCCCCTGTGTTCCACGGCCTGGCAGCGCCCAGGGTATCTTTGGGGTGAGTGTGGGGCTTTGTGAGGTGGGTTTGTGTCTGCAGACTTAAGAGAGAAGCGGTAACAGCCGCTGCTTGTCCCTGTCACAGAGCAGAGCTCTGTGAGGTGTCCAAGACGCGCAGTCACCCTGTCCCTGGCTGGGGCTTCTCCACACTGCTCTCACTAATAGCAGGTTGTGTCACCATTGCTGCTCATTTCTAAAGCCCCTGTGAGCGAGGTGTCACCTCACAGGAGGCAAGGGCTGAGTTCTTGCTGAGGAAGGTTAGCAGCTTAATTTACCCCGGCGCCGAAGGTGGCTTCGGAAGGACGTGAAGGTGTGGGGGCAGAGGGTTAAAAGCCCGAGGGAGGCAGCGGGGACGCGTGCTCCTGCGCTCTGCTGAGGCCCGCTTTCACTTCCCTTTTCTGCCTGAGCACTCAGCCGGGCATCGCTTGCACCTGCACTTGTGAGCGGGACAGGAGTGGTGGGCAGAGGGTGAGCAGGGGTGGGGGACGGGGGTCTGGGGGTGATGCTGCAGCCAAAGGGACCCTGCTACTAACTGTTGTGCAGCCTCCAGAGCCCCGCAACATGCCACCTTGCACTAGGTGTCCGGGCTTCGTTAGCACTTGCCACGGTTTCGTCCATTCATTATTAGCTTGTTATTTGCATAAATATTTGCTGGTATTCCCCAGCTAAAGTAAGCACTGTCATGCCATGGCTGGGCTCTCTGCACCTTCTTTCTGGGGCAGACCTACGTTGGCGTGCCAACTGGCGGGCTCCTCGCCCCACCGCGCCCTGTCTCCAGCTGGCTGTCACCTCTTCTTTTTTATAGAATTCAAATAATTTAAACCAAGCTAGTGCATTGCTTGCAGGAAGGTTTATTGTTCTCAGTGCCGTTGTCAGTAGCAACACATGTTGTGGTGTGACTAACAGGGCTTTCCTGGGTGATGTCTGTCAAAAAGGCAGGGGAATGTGGTTAACACGACTGAGGGGCTATGTGCCCTGTCCGTGCTCGCCTGGCTGCTGTGGGGTGCCGGGACTCGGCCATGCCCCCAGCGCTGAAGTCGCAGCGAGGAGCGTCCCATGAGACTGGCTTTTGTGCTGGTGTGGGGGATGCAGAGCAGCTCCCTGAGCCAGCCTGGCCAAGGTCTGTGCTCAAGCTGTCGCTGAAGGAGAGAGGTCTGGTAGCAGACATCACCATGGCAGAGAGGAGGAAACCTGACTCATTGGGAACAGCTAAATTAGTTGGACACACCCAATTAAATAACCTAGATGCACACAGTATTGTCAGTGTTTGATACGCATTTTGCTTCTGCTGCAGTTCTTGAATACCTCTGCCTGGCATGGGAGGGAAGCAACCTGCCACCCTCTTTCCTTTCTGTGCCAGCTGTCGTGGGAAGCAGACCAACCTGTGTCCCATCACCAGGACAACGCGTGCAGCAAGGCAGCGTTGCTAGCAACTGTTCCTCCCCAGCAGGGGTGGGTGTAAAGCCTCGCTGAGCAGGGCATCCGCTCAGGGTGCAGAAGGTCGTTTGCTTGATGGAAACATTTTGTCACCCCCAGGCTGCAACGTTTGGTGCATGGGCAGCAAGGGGGAAATGCCGGGAGCTTCAGAAGAAGGGGTCTGTCCCGTTCCAGCTGACGGTCGCACCCCCCACTTGGTCCTGATGGCCATCTCCAGAGACGGGTGCCTGTTCCCTGGGCTGCTCGGGTCTTCACATGGAGCCTCTTCCCACTGATGCGAATGAGTGTCTGAAAAGGAAACCTGGTTAAAAAACACCTAAAACACCCCACCCCCCAACAAAAGGCTGTTTAACGAGATGCTGAATGCAGACCCAGCGGGCTTGCTGCAGGTGTGCTGCCTGCCCAGCCCAGGAGGTAGTCAGGGCAGCACCGGCTCGGCCTCCCTGAGCCCCTGCCTTGGGGAATTTCAGGTGCTATAAATGCAGCTCCCATCCCCTCGTGATGTATGTTTGCATATCGGTTTTCTGAACAGATGTGCACATCCTTCTCTGCAGCCACAGTGTGCATCATGACCGTGAATCTCGATTCAACCTCTCCTGCAAACTCAGCCTGCAGTGTGGGGTGCTCCAGTTTCTTACTCCAAATGCTGTAGTGATGGGAGAAGGAGGAAAAGGGGCTGGGTGGCCAGAAAGTGACAGCAAGCTGTGCATAGTGGCACAGAGGGATCCAAGGAACTTGCTTCCGAAGCACACAGCCTGCTTCACACCCCATCTGACGTGGCAGGGAGCAGTGCTTTCCCCTGCCGTGGGTGTAGAACTCGAAGGGGGACATGAGTGCCATGGTGGCACTCGATGTTGGGCAGGAAGGTGTCAACTCAGGTCTAAGTTAGGTGCTGGCTGTTCTGCTGGCAGCTGGGCACCTGCCCACTGGTGACTGCTCAGACCGTGCCACTGAGAGTGGAACAGCCTGGCTTCGCCCAGTGCCGAGCACCCGCTGAGCCAGGGACCGGTGGTGGGCTTGGGGGGGTGGCCAGTGGACCGGAGTTCATGTGGGGATCCAGGAGTCGCTGCTACTCCTGTAGCTCTTCCAGGCAGTGGGCCTCTGGCCGAGAGTTTCACCCCTCCTGAAAGGGTCTGGGTCTCTCAGAGCCATGTGCTCCTTCCCGTGTTTGGAGCAGACCCCTCACGTTGCGTGAAGGCCAATACTGCACGCAGCACATGGGGTGTCTGTCACGTACCCAGCTGTACCTGGTGTCCCGCCCTGGCAGCTGGCTGCGTACCTACGGTAAGGCAGGGTGTTCGTCCCTGCTCCTGCTGCCCACTGTACAGGTACAGGTGGAAGACTCTCTCCCTTCTCCAGTCGGAGAGGAGCAGGCTGTCGGTGCTGAAGAGGACACTGTGCCTGCCGCAGACGCTGCATAGCCAGACAGGTACCTGGGGTGTCTGCAGGCCTCGGCACACCTGGGAGAGGGTGAAGCTGCCTCAGGTGCAGTCCGTATCCCACAGTGCTGGCATTGTGCACAGTGGTATGGCCACCGTGCTGGCTGCGGCCCTGCCAGCTCTCACCTGCTGCTCTGCCTGCACCCAGCCCCAGCACAGATATCCCACCGGGCCCCGCCACGCCTTGCCACCACCAGGCCCTGGGGTCTGCCTGTTGCTGAGCTGGCCAGGGCTCGCTCGACCCGTCAGGAGGAGGCTGAGCATTGCCTGCGGGGAGAGGGCCCACAGCCACACTGTGAAGTGTGGAGCTGGAGCCCTTCGCCAGCGGCTGCTGGTGCCCCGCTCCCTGCTCGGCCACGCCTGTGGCTCCTTGTTAGCAGTGGCATTATTCACCATAGAATTACATCAGTGTTACAGTTGTTACCTGTTTTTTAAATGCATTGTGGTGACTAAGCTCTGCCAAGTGTTTTTCCATGGCCTTACACATTTTTTCCCCGTGGATTGAGGGTTTTTCCTGCAGGAAATAGCTGAGGTTGGAAGCCTGAAGAGTGAGGCTGATCTTACCTGTGTGCAGGTGACAGGTCCCAGCCCGCACGTTAACAGAGGAGTTGCCGGGCAGCCTAAATCTTCTCGGACCCTGTAGAGCAAGCACAGGGGGTTGTGAGGGGCTCAGTGAGGGCCTGAGGCCATGGCTCTGGGGCTGAGGGAACGGGGCAGTGCTGTCCTGACACAGCCCTTCTGTGCTGGCTGGAGCTCTTGTGCTGCCAGCCTGTTCCTGTTCAAATTCCAATTCAGGGTGAGGGTCCAGCCCCAGCAGACAGAGCCTGGATTGCTGACAGTGCGGGTGCTGCCAAAAGGCCTTGGCTACATCAGGCATAGCCTGAGTGCAACTGTTTGAGGTAGCTCAGAGTAAATCACATTCTTGCTCAATAGCTGTCGCGGTGTCACCATACTGTGAATCATGGTTGGTGCTGGTGTGAACATGCCCATGTACCTTCCGACAGCGTCCCTGCCCAAAGCGAATTGTGCAGGGATGGGCAGAGCCTGCAGCCAGCACAGTCCTGCCACAGTCAGCCTGTGTTCAGCTGAACTTCTTGAGACCCTCCTGCTCAGTGACTGCTGCTGTCTGTGGGGAACCCCTGGGTTTATGGGGGCCTTGGGGTTCACTGTATGTGCAGAGGCTTCTCTGCCGCCACTCCTGCCTGTTCCTGGGTGTGCAGGGTGTATGGTACTTGGGAGTACAACACCCACGTCCATCAAACACAGCTGGTGGGTCTGGGACCACCTTTGGACAGCTGCTTCTCTGCATTCGACTAATGAGGGGCTTTTCCCAAGGGAAACAATTTCCCACGCAAAGCAAGGGAGAGACCACTTCAGAACATGCAGCTGAGCTAAAGGAACACAGCATACCTTTTCAGGGTCCTGGAGAAGAGCAGACTGTATAAAAAGAGGATGACTCCATAACTGCCTTCACCCCTGAACTGGAAAAGGAAGTAATCAGCGAGAAGGAATTATGCCAGGCATGGGATGTGTAACCGAAACAGTTCCTCTGCCTAAATGCAACCTTGGGTGTGTGTTGAGGCAAACGAACCAGGTGCCGTTCCTGGAAGATTTCCTAACCAATTTTGTGTCGTAGGATCCAGTAAAAACAAAAGGGAAGGAGAAACTTCCAGTTACTGACTGAACTGGTTTGGTACACTCTCTCCCCTTTAACTTTGTCAAAGTTGCAAGGAATGGTGTTTGCATTTGAGTCACGAATGAAAGGCTGCCCCTGTTTACGCAGCATTCATGGCACGAGTGGGGAGGTGCTGAGATTTCAGCGGGAGCGGGATAGTTTCCCATGGGAGAGATGAGAACTGGTCTGTGAGCCACCTGTGTGCCATCAGAGCATCCTGCTGAGGGTGATACTGCTGCCCCCTGCACAGCCGCTTCTGAAGGGGAGAGCAGAGGTGAACAAGCGGCAGAGTGACTCAGAACCAAGCAAATACCCAAGTACCCACACTTACACGGTGAATGTGGGCAAAGAGGAACTCCTGAGCTGCTGCTTTCTCACTGAACTCAAACAGCTGGATCTGTTGGGCACGAGCACAGGGGAAGGTGTAAAGGAGACATCAGTGGTATCGAAAAGCCGAGCTCTTTAATCCAGGCAGCTGAAAGAATCATGCACGAGTCTGTTCTGCCCCTTCCAAAACCATGGAAGAGTTAGAGGAAGCACTGACTGGTTTCTGCTTTTTGTGGGTGAAGAAAGCAAAGCCTCGGTGATGGGACAGCAGCAGCCGGGCTCTCGGCAGTGCCTGGCAGGCTGTGCTGGCACCTCACCACCCCCAGAGCACCACGGGGTAGGGAATAGTTCATGAGATTTTACATTTAACAATCTCGAGCGAGCCTCTATAGGGACCCGGTGTGCAGAAGGGGGTGTGTACTCACTCTCTGTGCCTCTATAGGGACCCGGTGTGCAGAAGGGGGTGTGTACTCACTCTCTGTGCCTCTATAGGGACCCGGTGTGCAGAAGGGGGTGTGTACTCACTCTCTGTGCCTCTATAGGGACCCGGTGTGCAGAAGGGGGTGTGTACTCACTCTCTGTGCCTCTATAGGGACCCGGTGTGCAGAAGGGGGTGTGTACTCACTCTCTGTGCCTCTATAGGGACCCGGTGTGCAGAAGGGGCTCTGTACTCACTCTTTCTGTGAAGCTGTCAGCTTTGTAGTCTCCACTCGGCGTGATGTGGATGGCTGTGCTGACGAGGCAGACCACAGCCCTGCCACCTCCTCCCGCTGCCCACAGGGTCTCTGCCAGGGCTGCAGCCAGTGCCTCACCTTGCTCCCGACGGCTTATCCTGCACAGCCTGTTGTGCAGGGGACAGGGCTGTGGGACGGGCATGCTGGGGGGGCCATGTCTGGAGGCCATCCTCAGCATGCCGAGAGCCCCAGCCCTCAGGCTGAGCCCCACTATGAGAGGGCCCCTTCCCGTGCTGAGCTGTGCCCGTCGTCCTTGAAATTCCCGCTTTGCCCCTGGCTGCTGCGGACATGCCATGTGCCGGGAGTGCCGTGTGCCGTGGGGATCTCACCCTGCTGGGGCTGACACTTGGGTGTCCCTGGCACTGGGTGCTGCCTTCCCCTTCTCAGTCCCCCGCGGCTGGTGAGCAGCTGGCAGTGCCGGTGATGGCAAGCACTGCCATGGGCTGTGACTGTGGTGCCAGGGAGTGGGATGGGGAAGCGAGTGCCACTGTTACCGGAACAAGTGGTTTGGTTTGGTTTGGTTTGGTTTGGTTTGGTTTGGTTTCCCTGGGCATCAGTCAAGGCTCTTCCCCAGAAGAAAATCCCCACCTGTGTCTGCAAACCTGGATGGGGGTCTAGTTAGTTAAACCTGTGGGTCTAGTTTGGTTCTACCTTTGGGTCTAGTTCAGTTAAGCCGAGAGGCTGGTGAGGGTCTAAGTAATGCAAGGCAGTAGTTGTATGTGTCCTGTGGGAAGGCTCAGCTCCTTACCTTTCCAGGTGAGTGTGTTCTGTGTCTTTTAGGAAGAGCAGGTATCTGATGATGTGTGCCTGTACAGCCATCAGAATGGCTCTTGTGCCCCCCTGGAAACAGAAAAACAGCACTGCCCAGTGCTGTGGAGCCTGAGGCTGCCGGGAAGGGCTCACAACTCAGGTGCCATGTATACCTAGAAGTGCTGTGGGTTAGTTTTTCACCCATGGGGTGCTGCTGCTGTGGGGTGCAGGCATGCAGAGCATGGGGTGCATGTGTGGGGTGCAGGCATGCAGAGCCGGCGTGGCAGCCGTGTGCCTCCAGTGCTGGCTCCAGCTCCCGGGAGTGGCTGAGACACGGGGGAGCCGGGGCCTGTCCCTGTGGCAGAAGCATTTACCTTCCCTGCCTCCAGTGCATAGGCCAGGTCGGCGTATGGCTCGCGGAACCTGAAGTGAGCCTGGGTCCAGTCACAGCTGAAGCGGTGGAACACGCTGCCGAAGAGCAGCTCCCGCAGCCCCTGCGGAGCAGGAGAAGGACTGTCTGGGCTTGGCTGCCTCCCCCCAGTGCTTCCACCTCAGGTGTGTTGGCCATACCCAACTGTACCTCAAGCAGCTCTGAACAGGAGCACATTGCACAAGGTGCTGTGCCTGGGGGTTGCCCAGGGCCACGGCCCCTCTGCCCCCTTGCCTCTGCTGCACTGGGTGCTGCTGGGGACCAGCCTGGGGCTGAACCTGCGCCTGGGCTCACTCTGCAACTGCCCCAGGCCCCTCATTAGTTTTAATTTTGGTGAGTGGAGTACTGGCCGAGCTGAGCAACCAGTTGGGCACCATGGTTCTTCCCAAAACAGGTGCTTGCCTCTGGCGTGGGTAACGTGTGCTGGCGGGACACGGCCCTGAGCAGGAGGGCTCCTGCCAAGCCATCAGCAAGCGCTGTTACAGGACTAGACCTGCTCGGGTGTGTGGCACTGGCACAGCCCCGGCCAGGTTTCCACCGCTGTACAAAGCCCTAGAGCTTTTCCTTTAGTGCGTGCCCAGGTGATGGGAGCTGGTTTGGTGCAGGAGGGTACATCAGGTGCTGGAGCCCACCCACTGCTGCCCCCAGAGACCCTCCTGAGCACAGGCTCTTCCCCATGTGCAGGGGCAGCAGGCACCTGTCACGGTGCTCTTGAGTCCCAGGATTTGGGTGAGCGCAGAGGTGTCCTACTGATCCCCTGAACATCCAGCTCCTGCCCTGAGGCTCCTTACTAGGAAGCCCTGAGGAGCAGGGAAGCATTCTGCTTTGGCATTTCAGTGGTCACGTAATGAGAGCTCCCAGGCAGGCTGCAGCCATGTCCTGTGAAGGTCTCATAAATAACCCATGGTGGGTAACAGCACCTGCAGCCCAGTACCCTCTGAGCCTCCTGAAACGCTGGGTCAGGTTCCCCAGTCCCTTTCTCATGACAAGATCCACTTACAGCCCCTGCAGAGCTCAGCAGCCTGCTCACCATGGCCATTTCCAGGGAGATGGGCCGGCCGCCCGTGTCTGCGGACACCAGGAGGGGTTTGGGGACGGAGGAGGGGGGTGAGGCGGCTGCAGCCCCCTGGCCTCTCCAGCTCGTCCATCTCCAGCACTGCCCCGGCCTCGCTGGACAGAGAGAGGAGCAGATGGTGCATCATCCCTCAGCTACCGCCTCGCCTGTGCTGAAATTACACCCACCCCTCCCCACCAGTATTCCCAGTGGGGTGGGCACAGTGAACCAGTGATGGGCTGGCAGAGGGGCCAGGGGCTTCCGGCTTTTCTAGCCATTAAAAACACGTCCTTGGAGCCAAGGATTGGAGTATAAAGTAATGTGTTTGGGCTACGGGGATGAACAAGGGCATGGCGGGTCTCCCAAATACTCATCTGCAGGAGATCTCCACTTGCTCTCCTTTCCCTGTGCCCTAAAACTGACCACCGCACATCACTTTTAGAGGGGTTAGTTTATGTCGGGCTGCCCTGCCACTGTGACCTAGATCACTTTATTGCGATCTATTTATTTTAAAGGACTTTATTCCTTGAAAGTATCTGAAGGAAAGGGTTGTCTCTAAAGGAGGAGCATGCAGCCCTGGTGCCCCTGAGGTGCCTGCAGTGCTCCCCAGTCTGTGAGCCTGACGGGACAGTCACAAAACCCACAGGGCAGACACAGCGTTACCCCTCAGAGGAGCAGTTACCTGAGGACTTGTATTGCCTGTTTCCAAACTGAAATGGAAAAATAAAGCACAAATTAAAAACAAAAGAGAGGTGATGCTAACACACAGAAACAGGAGACGAGCCAGAGGAGAACTTCAGAAGAGAGGAGTCTGAGCTGTAGTTCATTACTGCATGCACAAAGACCTTGTCCCATGGCCATATCAGTATTGCAGTAAGACACAACACAAAAACCCCGTCTGGAATTAACACCACGATAACAAAGCCAAACAAAAGCCTTACCCACGGAAGCTAAAGATTTCCCTCCATTTGTTCAGATCTGAAATTTGGCTGTTGATCTCCTCCAGCCCTGCCCGCGACACCGTGTGCGCAGCCTCCTGGTCACCCATCTGCAGCTGCCCGTGCTGGGGGATGCTGGGGGATGCGGGCACTGGGGATGCTTGGGAGCGGCTCCCCCAGGCCTGCACCCCTGTGAGGCACTGAGCCCCTCTGCCCGCACCCCGGCTGCCGCCAGCTCCCACCGGCACACCGCGGTTAAACTGGCACTAGAGCCGGTGGCAGCTGTGTCTTTGTGCTGTGGTATGGGCAGCGTGAATGTTTAATGCCCAGCGCAGCGCTCCGTGACGGTGACGCAGCTCCAGCTGCTCTGCGAGGCTGGATCCAGGCAGGGTGCAGGAGTGGGGGTGATGTTGGGGCTGCGGCTCCCTCCATGCCAGCTGACAACTGGGATGGTGAGAGGGCTGCGACGGCTGGCTGAGACGTGGGCAGCTTGTGGGAAGCAGCAGCAGCAGCAACTTACCAGATGTCTGAAGCTGAGGAAACTCTCTGGGGAGGCGGGTTGGGGAAGGGCACAATCTGTGCCACCATGTCCCGTGACCGGTGCCCACACCGTAGCAAAGCCAGTGTCTAGGGCATGTGTCGGGTGCTGGCACCCACATGGGAAACCCGCCGTTTGCTTCTGCTCCCTCGGGCAGTGAGAACACACCAACCAGGGGCTGAGTGTTGGTGGCAGAAGTGGGAGGCTGAGCTGAGGTTAATGAGCTGAGCTGCCTTCCCATGGCACTGAGCTGGCTTCCCACAGGATGCTGTCCCTAAGTCCGTCTGTCCGGGGCAGGCACAGGTCCGGCTGGGACAGGTTTGTGCTCTGTGGGGTCACTGGCACAGTGTGGCTCCAGCCCCAGTTCAGGAAAACAGGTGCTGCCAGGCCCAGTCTGCACACCAAACTCCCACTGCCTGCTGTCTGCCTCCCGCTGTAGGAGCTGTGGCTTTGCTTGTGAGAAAAGCTGCTCTTGCTTTGTGCCACAGTCTTTGGGCTCCCTAAAACTGACACAGAACCCCTGTTCCCTTTGCCTCCCCCAGAGAGGCGCTTCCCTGCGAAAGGGCAGAGCATCCCGGCAGCTGAGCGTGAGCAGGGAGCTTCTGCCCAGTGCCCCGAGCGACAGGGTGAAGTCCCAAAGTCTCCCCGTAGGGCAATTGATGGCAGCTGAGTGACACTGAGTGCAGAAGTTAATGAAACTTTGTGTTCCCAGGGCAGCTGCTGTCCCCGGGTGGAGGAGCCCTTGCCTGGAGACTGGGGAGTACTGGCCCCAGGGGACAAACCCCCACCTGTGTCACCAGGGCTGGTGCAGACCTCTCCTCACACCCACAAGTGCAGGTAGGTGCTTTGAGTCATGGAGGGGAAGCTGTGCAGCCCAACTGACCTCTCCCCTCACACCCCCCAGCTCTGCAGTAACGGTCATGGCAGCGCAGTGCCTCTCAGGCACAGAGAGCTGTCCTCAGAAAGTGCTATGTTTGCATGGGGGATTAGGAATGGGGATGGTGGTGGGGATGGGATGGGTTGGGGATGGGTTGGGAACAGGGATGGGATGGGGACAGGAATGGGATGTAGGGTGAGCCGGACTCTGTGTAGTGATATCCCCATGTAAACGCCTGGAGCCCGGGTCAGGGGCTGTTCTCTTCTGCAGAGCCAAAGGGATGGGACTGGGTTTATCTGTCCTGTGTCAGCTCTGTGCATCTCTGTACTTCACAGGTTTGGGCCAGCTCCTTCCCAGGAGTGACAAAGGATCATGCCAGGACAGATGCACACATGAGTGGTCTGTATGTCCGTCCCTGTACACAGCCAACTGCCTGAGCTGCTGCAGAGCTCCCAGTGTCATGAAACACCAGGGACAAGAAGGACCAAACTTTACTTCTCATTATGTGTGTCACAGTAAACAATAGCGGGGTGTAGTACAAACCATGTGTTAAGGGGATACGTTAACATTAAGAGGAATGTGCATATTAAGAATAAAATGATGGAAACCCTGGGGCTTGTGCAGCTTGGAGCAGCAGAAGTATAAAAATCCGTGTAAGCATCAGGAGTCTCCCTGTGGGCTGCTGGAGCTCCAAGCATGGAGCTTTCAGAGGTGGGTCCTTCCCAGAGCTTGAGTTTCAGCCCAGGTGAGGGTAGGTTCTGGGTGGGTTTGCTCCTCACCTGCAGCTGGGTGAGGAGGCTGCAGCCCTGCACATCCCCTCTTGCCTTTGCTCTGAGCATCACTCCTGTACCCTGCCAGGAGCTTCTCACCACGTCCCACGGCGGCAGCCTGCGGTGGCACCGGCTGCTTTGGTCTGGCTGGGCTGGGCTGGGCTGGGGCTGAGGGGGCTGGTTGCTTTGCTTGACGGGATGAAGTGTAAGGGTGAAGGGCTGGCGTGTGTGTCTGTCTGTCCTGGCTGCCTGCATGCCTTGAGGTGGAGAACCTCAGCCTGCTGAGGTGCAGTGTGTCTCCTAAGCCTGTCTGTCATGATACCCTGCATGTAGCGCCCTTTGCCAAAGATTTGGGGGTTGGTTGGCTGGTTGTGCTCTTTGATGAGGGGGGTTTGCAGGGCTGTTTTCCAGGCAGGGTCCCTGTGCTGCTGACCAGGGAGGAGATGGGAGGGTGCAGCATCCCTGGTGTGCTCTGGGAAGTGCCCTGTGCTGTGGAGCAGCAGCACCAACCTCTGCTCTCTCTCTCAGGTGAGCGGGAGGGAGATTTGGCATCTCCTCTACCCCGTTTTGCTGCATGTGTCCCGCTAACTGTGGTCACCAAGTTCCCAGCTACAGTGGCTGCAGGGGCAGTGAGGGTGAGGGGTAGGTTTGGTAACACCTAAAAGCACCGACAGAGCCTTAGGGACCAGAGCAATGAGCTGCCATGCCCGTGGTGCTGCTCAGAGTGTGAGCAGCAGGTTTGGGTGTCTGGGGCTTGTCCTGTGAGCTGTAGCATGGGGCTGTAGTGTGGTGCTGTAGTGTGGGGCTCCTCCTTGGCACTGTGCCTCAGGCCAGGTTGATGTGTGCAGCCCACGAGGTTTTTGTCCCCTCGCTGGGTGCTTGAAGCTTTGCTGGGCATCTGTGTTCCCAGGCGAGGGGACGTGGGGACACGGGGATGCCTGCACCCGCCTTTGAAGGGCTAAAGGACAAACCCACTGCTGGTGGCAGCGTGTGCCTCTGCTGAAACCTGTTTATTTTACTCTCCAGATACAGTTCAGTGCTGTTGATATTCCCAGTTTAATTCACACCAGCGACTTTCCAGTGAATTTGAACAAACCCCACAAATGCCTCTGAAAGGCCTCGCCCCAGGACAGGAAGGCACTTTGAGCTCCACTAGGAATCAGGAGGTTGGGAAAGGCGCTTGGGATCATCCAAACGGTCTGTCTTTTGTTTGCTGCCTGCACCTTAGTGACACCGATTTGAACCCTTCACTTGTTTTAAACTTCTTCAGAGCTAGCCAGTTAAGTGTTAGTACATTGAAGGTCGTAGTGAGGAGCCTCTGTGCTTCAGATGTTCTAAGTTCTGTAGCTCTAATACATCAGGTCGACTGCCCCAGTGACGGTCCCTGAATCTTTTGATTTTGAAAAGGGAAAGTCAAACCCGGCGACCCGAATCAGCAGGGCGTTCAGGAAGTGCACCAGGGAGCAAACCAGGATGGTCCAGAAGGAGCTGGCAAACCCTTCGCTGTGGGTCTTGAAGGTAAAACTTCCCTCTCTGAAATTGGCGATTTTCTCAGAGAGGTGATGGACCTTCACCTCTGAGGAGAAGAGGATCATGATGAGGCAACCACAGGAACCTGAAACAGAGGGAGAGATGCTCATCATCCTGGTGAACCCCGCGGCAAGGCCACATCACAACCAGGTGCCACATCCATGGTGTTATTGTGGCCACCGTCTCTCAGCTTGACAGGGACTATTTTAAACTGAATTCAGCTTAGGACCTGCAATATTATGCCTGGCTGCTGTAGTGCCCAGGTCCTGCGACACACCTGAGCTCTGAGATGAGCATAACTGAACTGCTGCAGATCTAGAGACAAAAACGGACTTGGTTCTTTATTGAAGTGATTGCAATATTCAAACCTGGTGAAATCACAGACTGGTTTTGGGAAAAGGCCTTCAGACCTCCCCAGTCCCAGCACCTGCTACGGGCTGGGACACCCCCCCAGCCCAGGGTGCCCCAAGCCCCATCCAACCTTGAACCCTGTGGGGAGGGGGTAATGGTGGATCTTGCCATCCCGAGGCAGTGGCCTGGGGATGAGCTTTGCCCTCTCGGTGAGAGGCAGGGAGATGGGGATAGTCCGTTATCCCTGTTGGCAGAATGTTGAGACCACTTTCCAGTGAGTTGCTGCCAGTGTCTCCCTTTCTGTTTCCTGACTCCTTCCTTCCTCAGGGACATCTTGCTGGCGTATGTGGTGCCCTCCCACCTCACCGAGCGGTTGCATCGCTGATGATGTCTTTCTTGTTCCCCCTCCAGTGCGATTCCCAGTGGTGCTGTGCCCTGGGATCTGGCCCCAGCTCGGGGTCCCCTGGGCCTGTGGGCTCCATCCCTGCTTCTGCCAGCTCACGGAGGGGGCTGGGGCACCGGGCTGCCTGCCACAGCTTGGTCCTCCCTGGCCCAGGGCCCACCCTCGCTGAGGATTTGGCTGTTTTATCTCCTGACTCCAGTGTGAAACCCCCGTATTGTGTTACAGCAAAACCAGCTGCCTTTCTCTGAGCTTTATTTGGCCCTGTGGAGCCCAGGCAGCCATGGCCCTGGCCAGTCTCTGTGCTGATAAAGCATCTCTGTGAGTAGCTGACTGTGGACAAGGCTCGGGCTGGGGGTACCTACATGCGATGAAGCTCCAGAGATACAACCCCACGGGGCCGTGCAGGGTCTCATACGGGCTGCCGAAAGCGTTGAACATGAAGAACCCTGCTCCCACCAGAGCAAAGACGATCAGTACTGTACAGAAGAGAACCACACTAACATGGATACTTGCAGGGATAACTTTGAGCAGATCTGGAAAAACTAAAAACAAGATGAAGAAAGTGTTACTACACACGTCAGGAGAAGGAGGTTTAGGAGTTGGGGCAGGGACTTTACATCGTGCTCTGCCAAATGCAGCCAAAGGTGAAGTTATGCACAGGTTTTCATGGATGATTGGCAGCAAAACCCTTCTGTGACACTCGGAAGCAGAGACTGGTGAGGGGAGAAAGACCAGCTCTGGGAAAGCCTCCCTGCCCTTCCCGAGGGTATCTCCCTACACCTCGTGTTCCCCCCGCCCTGGCTGTACCTGGGATGCGGCTCAGCACCTCCACGCTTCAGTTTGGTGGTTCAATTCCTTACACCTTGCCAATGACGCACAAAGCCTGCTTTGGGAAGGAGACCTTGCAGTGAGCAGACCTTCTACCCCGTGTTTCACACGCATATGGGCACGAGTAGCAGTGATGCTGCTCCTGGGGTACCTGGAGCAATCATCCTGCTGCACCGGTCAAGCGGACGACGCTTGTACGAGGAACAGCGTTAGCCCCCAGCACGCTGCCCAGTCTCCAGGGCGAGCCCATGGAGCTGTGTATGTGGCGATGCGGTTTGGTGCCGTTTTGACTGAGGAAACACGGTGCTGTGACGCCTCGGATCCCTGCTCTGGCGCTGGCCTTGCAGCGGGTCACGTCCATAGAGTTTTACATGTGACATATTGGGACAAATGAGTTCCAGCAGCTCTGCTGGCCCAGCGAGAAGTGTCCCTGCGCGGCAGTGAGAGCGATGGGCGTCAGGCATGCACGCCCCTGACCTTTAGAAAGTGAGCTGCTGACCCAGAATCTGATGAGCATCAGTGAGAGCGAGTGAAGCGGAAGGCTCTCCCAGCTCAACTGGGTTTGCTGGCAGGGCAAATTCATCGTACAATTAAAAGCAATGCAGTGCTCAGAGGGGAGTGTTTAACAGGAGCAAAGTAGAACTAAATAATTTAGCCTATTTTCTGTGCCTTTTCTCCTCAGATATGCTGAAGTGCCTCTGAGCATGTTGGGCTCGGGATGTGTCTGTAGTTCAGGGTGTCCTGCTCTCTGAGACGCTGCTGGTGAGGTCTGGGCAGCACCGACAGGCATGGGACAGGACCCTGATGTGGTCGCTTCTGGAGGGGTGGGTTTTGCTAAGCCCTCAGTTGTGGTTTCTATATACCTAGTAAAGCTAGCATTGCATTGGCTTTTCAGTGCCCCCAAGGGAGGATCCGAGCATGGGTTGTGAGGAGGATTGTGGTTCTGTTAGCTGGTGTTGAGCAAAGCAGCCGAGGGGGACCTCAGCTGTGCTAACAGGCTGATGACAGACTTTGCTTAGAGAAGGCAAAACTTAATGTTACATTAAAATAATTCAGTCTGCTACTTTGGGAGAATATTATGAAGTAAATAATTTCGGATGCCCAGCCCTGTAGTGGTACCCTGACTTAACTGGCTGCCACAAGGCAGTTACCCTGGTAGCAGCACAGGTCTGAGCTGTTCTGTAATGATGTCAGGTGCACCATGTGTACAAGGGCTGTTTGCTGTCAGCTGTTTGGTGTGGGCTCTATCTTGATCATGTTATTGATCTCCTTATCCTTGAGGATGAGGATGAATTGGTTATGAATGTTACCTGTAAGCAAAGCCATTGCTAATAGCCTCTGATAAAATTCTGCGGGTCAGACGCCAGGTTCGGGCTGTAGATGAACCAACTGAGCACCAGTGACCATCGGCCAGCCACTCTTCCCGGTCAGGTGGCTGGGTGATAACTTTGGGCGCTCTGTTTCTCAGCAGCAGCTGAGCATATGGGTGCCTCGGGTCCTTCGTGAGACCTCTGCCAGGTCAGTTCCCCATGACCTTAATGCTGACGCAGGTGCACACAGAGTGGGGTGTCAGAGACTGACTGAAAACCAAAAGTAGTCTTGTTTTAAAGGAATAGCACAATTATACCTGTGTAACTGAAATACTGGCTGTTGACAGCGTTAGCGTGGTTTGTATCAGGAGAGGAGCCGTCTGAACCTCGAGATCAGAACCCCGTGAGGGCAGCATTAGCTCTGCACCGTTTCACGCTTGTTAGGCTCTGTCTGTGAGCGGGGGGTCGGGGCGGTTTCCCCCTGCTCCCCGAGCCGCGACGCGGGGTTAAATAATTCAAAGGCCATTGTTACTCACAGGAAAACTGGAGGGGTCGGCCCCCAGCCCGCACTGCCGCACGCGCTCGCCGTAGAAGAGCCCGTACTGGATGTCTCCGATGAACTTGTCCAGCTCCTGGCCCGTGGCGTTGACGAGCAGGGCTCCCGTCTTGCACAGGACTGTGCCCCTGACCCACAGCTGTGTGCCCACGGCTGCCGCCGTGCCCAGCGCGCAAGCAAAGCTCAGCACCCCGGCCACGCAGAAGATGATCTTCTTCTGCTGGGCTGGCATGGTGGCACACCAAGTCCTCTAAGGGAGTGGCTTTCCGCACGGCAGCGACACGCTCTGCATCGGCTCGGCAAGCGGCCGAGCTCCCCAGAGAGAGCCCCAGGCAGCCCCCCTCCTCAGCGCTCCAGCAGTGAGGCTACGAGGATGCTGCCTTGGATTCTCTTCCCCGGCCCCTGCTCTTGTAGCTCCTGGGTTTCAATAGGCTGGAAACCGGACCAGTTGGCAGAGCGTTTCCTCCTCTGACACTTGATAATGCAGGTTTAAGGTGGCAGAAGGAACCTCTTGTAATGTGATGAGTGCTCTGCCCTCCCCAGCCCTTCTGACCGGGGGAGCAGGGGGAGTTTCAGGGGCTGGCGTGGCTGCTGTGTCCCACTATCCCCTCTCCAAAAAGGGAGTTTTCAGAGGGTTTTACTTTTCCAGGCTTTCCTCTAAAGCTAGCCACGCTGTACTGCTCAGGTCGGGTTTTTGGGGGGTCTGTTCCTGCTCCCTGTGCCAAAGCTGGGCAGGTAAAAAACACCTCCTTCTAAAGGCGGGTGTGAGCTCTGGAGCAGAACACACCTCCCCTTCCCTGGAGAGGGACTGTGGGATTTTAGTTCCATCATCACCAGCACGGTAGCTGGGAAAGGAACAGACTTGGACATCCCCCTGTAAAAGTGACTGTGTCAGGAAGAACTTGCTGGCAGGGGGGTTAATCGCATTTACCTGTTCTGGTGACTGTGTTGTTCAAGAGTCAGCTTCCTGGTAGTCTTTTCACCTGGACGAGTGCTTTATGTGTGGAAATGACATAATTTTCTAAACGAGCAAAGATGGTTTTGACTCCCCCAGAAAATCGAGGGTGTGACCCACCTCTGAGGGGCTTTGCTGTGGCACAGCAGTACCTGGCAGCTGGCTAGGCAGTGACTAGTGAGGAGATGGTGGAGATGAGGATGGGCTGGAAGTGCCTGCGAGCGAGAAATCAGAATGAATGGCCTTTCCACATGACAGGACACACCAGAGACTGGGGCTGTGTGTTTGATTACATCTGTGTGTGTCTGACACACTCAGGAATAAAATGCGACGATGCTATCTTAAAATATGCACGACATAAACCTTCCCAAGGCAGAGCGTGGATCTAGTGTGCCTGTGTAACTCAGGAAAAGCTCTGAAGGTTTTCAATCCACTGGTGGAGTCAAGGAAAAGAGCTGATAAATGCTGCTGATCCTTGGAGCATGCCCTTGGATCAGTCTGATAGACCTGCCAAGGAAGGCATCCTGAGAGGCATCTTAAAGGGCTGACACTGCAGACTTGTTGGTCCTTGCCTTTGGTGGACACTGCAGCTGGAGGCAGGGTGAGCTGAATACAGGACGAATTAACAGATATTAGACAGCGTGGGGCATTACTGCCCTACTTGCCACCACTGGGTTCAGCCTCAGGCTTTACATTATCTGTGGCTTGATTAGAGGGTTGCTTACAGACAATACAAATACAGTTTGCCTGTACTTGCAGTTCTCACCCGTATGAAATTTGAACATAAACTAGTTTGTGGAGGGCTGTTGCTAGTTTTATCTTGGCTGGTTTGCAAAGGACTTTCTAACCTCAACTAACCTTGCCTTTCCAAAGCACCTTGTGTTTGCAGGGTCCTGGGATGTAGTGCAAGGAGACGGGCTGGCACAAGCGGTGGGTAGAAGAGGACAGGGGGAGCTTGGGGCTGGGTTGCTGTGATGCCAGTGAAGGGATGCAGCGGGTTAATAAAAAGACCTTTGTGAAACCAACTGTAGCTGGAATGTACCAAGAGCCCTGGACAAACAACACAGCCTGCATTAATGCAGCAACAAGAAAACTGTGAATGAGGTTGTTTGGTTTAGCAGAAGAAAGGCCTTGAGGAGGAAACTTTGTAGGTAAGCAGAGCTTTGAGGAGGACACTTTGCAGCTACATAGAAGAGGGATTCTTGCTGTGGTTGAATGCCCAGGCAGAATTTGGGCCATCCATGATCCTTAATGAACTGAAGCGTGTCACGGGATGAGCTCTGACCCCTGAGGAAGACCAGGATGAGAAGAGTGCCCCTCGACTCAGGTTAGTTGAGGAGCAGAAACACTGTAGGAAGAAGGTGGGAGCCCCTATTCCCGGAGCAGCTGTCAATGTGTGTTGATCTCCCGGCAGTCTGTCCAATGTGTACGCAGTGACTGTAGATGAACACACTGCACCCGCAGCCCGGTGTGGCCGAGGAGCGATCCCCGCAGCGCCCGGCCCGGCCCAACGGTGCGGGGCTGAGAGTGACTGCGCCTGAGCGGCCCGGGCGGGCAGGCCCCGCTCCGGGCCCGCCGGGGGAGCTGCTCGTCGAGAAGGGGGTTGCCGGGGCTCTGCTCGGCCGCGCAGCCTGGCCCTGGAGGGCCCTCCGGAGCCCGCCGGCCTCCGGCCCGCAGCCGAGGGGGCACGAAGCAGCCAGGAGGCCGCCAGGCGCAGCGGGAGAGGCCGGGTGGGGACGGGGCGGCTCTGCGGCGCCCTCCCTGGCAGCGGCCGCCTGCGCCCGGCGGCTGGCACCGGCACCCGGAGCTCCGCCGGGGCAGGGGAGAGACTGCTCACTGCTGCGGAGCCGCCGGGCTGCGGGGGCGGCTTAGCCGGGAGACGGCCCCCGCACCGCCGGAGGGTGGGCGGACCCGCCTCGTCCGCAGCGGGCGTTCGCTTCCCCGAGCGAATGATTCACCCGCTGAAACGCGGGGGGTTAAAAGGGCCGGAGGGGAGAGGCTGAGACGCGTCCTCGCAGCGGGAAAGGAGCCCCGGGGCAGCGCGGCCAGAGCGGGCACCGCGCCCCTCCCCGCCAGGCCGGGCGGGCACCGCCGCCATCCCCCGTCTCCCCTGAGGCAGCTCGGCCGTCCCCAGCGCCGCGCCCGCGACGCTGTTCGGGTGCGGTGCTGGGGGGAAGAGGCAGCGGCCGTGCCTGAGACGGGGGGAGTGCCGGGGGCGGCCTCACCGGCACCTGCCGCGGGCGGGAGCGGGGCGGGCCGGGCTGCTCTGCACCGCCCCCGCGACCGTCCGCCGGCGCGGCGCGCAGCCCGCCCCCGGCGCGGCGGGGGTGAGGCGGGGGGCGAGCCGCCGAGTGCTGCTCCCTGGCGCTCGGAGCCCGCTCCAGCGCCCGCCCGCCGCGCCGGCGAACATGAGCGATCATGGCCGCCTTCGGGCTCCTCAGCTATGAGCACAGACCGCTCAAGCGCCCGCGCCTGGGGCCACCCGACGTGTACCCGCAGGACCCGCGCCAGAAGGAGGTGAGGCCACCGGAGCCCGGCGCCGGCCCCCCGCCCGGCCCCTCCGCCGAAACTTTGGGGCGGCCGCGGAGCCGCCCGCTGACTTGCATTTTCCGCGGCGCGGCGGGGGCGGCGGTCCCGCAGCTCCCCGGGCCCGCCCCGCGGCGCGGCGGTGAGGCCGGCGGGGCGGAGGGGCCGGTCCGCCCGGCCGGCGAAGGGCTCTGCGGGAGCAGGGATGCGGGGTGCGAGGGGCGGCCGGGTCCGGGAGCGGCGCTGGAGGGCGCCGGCTCCCCGGGGTGTGAGAGGAGGCGCGGGCCGGCCGAGCTGCCCGGCCGCGTCCTGACCCGGCAGAGCGGCTGGAGCAGCGACGGGGCCCGAGGGGTTTGGGTCCGGGAAACGGCGAGAGCCCGGGGCGGCGGGGAGCGGGGCCGCCGGCTGTGATCCCGCGCCAGGCCGGGGCCGCTCAGCTCCCGGCACCGCAGCCGGACCGCGGGCCCGCTGCCCCCGCCGCTGGGGACCAGTGTGGGCTGCTGTGCCCGGCCGAGCCGCGGGCTCGGTGACAGCCTGGCCAGTCTCGGCTTCCCGGCGGGCCGAAGGAGCCTCGGGTCGCGTCTGGTGACCGGGAGCTCTCCCGGCCCCAGGTTCGCCCCGCGGGCTGGGCCGTGACTCGGCCTCTCCCGCGGTCGGTCTCCGAGGTCGGCTGGGGCTCCTGTCCCGGAGCAGCCGGGGCTTGTGCGAGCTGTCGGCCTGATGTGTCTTGAGGATGACCTCGGGTTGGATCGAGCAAGTGCGGTGGGGCAGCCATGCAGGCGGCTTCGTCTTGTCGTCTTGTGAGCATCCAGAGAGGAGAGGGATGAAGGGTGTTGTGCAGGGTGTGGAGTGCTCCTCAGAGGGGCTGTTGTCAGCGCTGGCTGAGGGGCTTGGACAGCACACCGCACAAGATGCCCATTCGAGTCCATTGCCAATACTTTGAGCCATCTCACTTTGGTTTTGACCTCTAGCATCTTCCTGTCTTTTCACCCTTGTGCTGCTACTCCCCATCCTTACAACCTTGATGATTACGGTAACTAGAAGTGTTTCTAGTGCAGTTTTTATGTACAGCCCTGTCCAGGCTTGCAGAACCGTGTCTGCCCTCAGCTGTGCCAACCTATGGAGATGGATTTCTCTCCCTGGATTGCTGCATGGTTCTGGTCGGGCGGTGGATTGGTTCTTGCAGACATGTTCATAAGTGTGCAGCCCTTCACAATAAGAAGGGCAGTAGCAAGTTCCCAGAGGGTTAATACTTAAAAAAAGTTACATTAGTGCATTAGTAAGTAAAAAAAATAACTGCAACAGGCTTGTTGTTGACCCTATTGATTGAAATGTGGCTTGGGGAAAGTCTTATCCCCGTGTGTGGTACATGGGGTGTTTACAGGATACAGTCCTGCCTTGGGGTCAGTGATGCCTGCTGTTAGAGCTGAAAGCCAGACATCTGGGGTTGGACTTGATGATCCTTATGGGTCCCTTTCAGCTCTGTATATTCTGTGATTCTATGAAATGTGGAGTTGCAGGTCCTGGTAGAGGTAGGAAGGGGCTGTCTGGTGACATTGGTGTTGCCGGCTGTCGTCCAGTTTTTCCAGACTCCATCTGTGCTGGGAGCTGGCATCTCCAGGGGCCCTAGGCTCTGGTGCTCTGGGGTGGCTCCAGAGCCCGTTCCCCTGAGCGCTGGGTGGAAACCTGCATCCTTGGAAGGTCACCTACAGATCCCACTGTAACCAGTACTCAGCCCCTGAGCCTGGCACGTGCCCCAGGAGGAAAACATGCCCTGGGTGTGAAACGCTCCCTGCGGAAGGGAGATCTCTGGGTTGCACAGCACACAGCTTCTGCTTCAGTGCCCTTACATGCTAGGGCTGCTTTTCACCCCCTGGTACTGCCCCTGGAAGAGTCAGAACAGGAGAAATTAGCTTTCCTTGTCTTTCTGTAGTGTGTATTCTTTGAACCTGCCTTGCACATAGTTTCTCTGTATAATAGCAATCCCTGCTGCTGACTGTGGAGCCAAAGGCAGGTTTGGAAATCGTGTCCTGGTGGGAGCACCTGAAGGAAGGTGTTAGAACTGACTTTTTTCCTAATACTTTCCATGCCCTAGAGTGTTACCCTCTCCCTAAGGCATAACAAACACAATCTCCACTCTATTTTATCCAAGCCAAAGATCTAAACACCAAATATATCATGTCATTAGGGTCAGCTCCTGATGATTTTACTTGTGAGTAATAATTTTAACTCCAGTTGACTTCAGCTTCAAAACACAGAAAAGCACAATCAACTGAGAAACAGTCTTTAGACAGAAGGAACTTCATTGTCTTCTCTGCACATAGTGCGCAGGGTGTGACCTGTCCAAGGCTCGATTCCCCAGTGTCTCCCGTCTCTAGTAGCTCAGGCTGCCTTCTCACTGGTGGCACAGGTAAAGCAGTTGAAATTTGGCTCGGCTGCTCTGGACATGGACTGAGCTTGTTGGTAAGGAGAGCCTGCTGTGCACACTGTGCTCACAGAGTGCTGCAGGTACATGGGTGAGTCTTGAATATCCCACAGGGACAGTGAAACAAACCAGTGAAACAGACCTGGTGGTGCCTCCGGCTATTTCAACGGGCAGGAGAGTGTTAAGCCTTGGCTGGACTCTCGTGGGGCCCTGCTTGGTGCTTTGCCAGGGAGCTTGACATGATCTGGCGTGTTGTGACTCAGCGGGTTGTGTCGTGACAGTGGTGTGTCTGTGAAGGGTGCCTGACCCCAGGGTGCTCAGTGTTGGGTGTCAGTGCTGGGATTGCTGCCTGTGTCCAGGGACCTTCCCGCTGCCAGGGCACAGCTGTGCTCTCCGAAAACAGCCCTGAGCTGTTACTGGAGCTGGTGTAAGTGGGATGTAATGAGAGCCCCTGTGAAAGACCCTTTTATTGTGTAATTGGGAAGGTGTCTCTGTGCTCACAGGTTATGTCTCTTCATTTCTAGCTGGTGTTGGGTTATGCAACTGTGCTGTGTTCCCTGCTTGAAATCTCTGAGTTCTGCTGAAGGCAGGCAGAACCCTGTGCTGATAATCCCAGACAGACAGAGCCAAAACGTTGGGTGTTTGGGATGTGCTTGTGCTGTTGCCCCTCCACAGATCATGCCTGCTACAGAGTGGGTACAGCAGGGCGGCATATGTGTGCTCATATCTGGTCAGCTTTTGTCAAAGGCAGGTTTAAAGATAACGGGGCTGGGGTCGTCTCTGCAAAGGCACCGATGGCAACATGTGTCTCTGTGCCATCTACCTTCCATTGGTTTGCTTGTAGCCCTGTTGATCACCTTCATCTCTGCCTTCACCGTGTTTTCAGGGCTGTCTCGTACGGTGTGGGTGTGCCAGCACTCCTGCTTGATTTCATTTAAAATTCAGATGAGGCTTGCTAACTTCATAAACCCTGGGGAGCTTGGGTTTCTCCTAGAGACGTTGCTGTCTTCTGTGTTACTCCCAAGCTCTCTGAAAATATGAAGAGTAAAATGTGCTGCAAAGCGTAAGAGAATAAACTGAATGGAAGTTCTGGGTCGCTCTCCTTGGGCAGTGATGCCCAGAACTAGTGACAAAAACCTTCCAGTAAAAGGAATACAACCTTGGCTTTGTTTCCCCCTGGTTTATTTGCTTGGTTGCGCGGCAGTTGCCCTTTGTTTCCAAAGGTTATCTTGGGGATTGCTCAGTACCTCGCCCGCTGCCTGTGGGCCATTTGAGCTAGTGCAGAGTGCCTGTGGTGGCAAGAGATGGATTCACTGGGGAGATCTGCGCTCTCTCTTCAGAGGGAGACGAAGAAAAGCAAATGAGCCAAGTTCCTCAGCCTGATGGGCATGAGGTCCTGGATAAACTGCGTGGCTTCTGTGGAAGGATGTTGGCTTGGGGGAAGGTGGGGAAGGATGGGGTAAAGGAAGTTGTATTCCTATTTGTGAAGACTTGAGTGCATGCCTGCACCTAACACTGCTGCACCTGCACCTGCTTGTCAGTCCTGGGCTCTGCTGTTAATGCCAGTGTTGCCAGTGGGCAGCAGGACAGCAGTAACACCTCTGTCACAAAAGCCGCTCCAGAAGTGGGTTTAGTTGGAGCAGGCACAGAAGTTGACTTGAAATGGCTCCTGCTGGAAGCAGACTGTTCCTTGTTTCAGCAGACGCTGTCAAATAGTGGTTGTGGGGCTGTGAACTGAAATCATCACAAAACAACCCTTCGTGTGCTGGGGGAAGGGCTGTGTGGGGTCTGGGGGTAACGAGGGGTGTGCAGCAGTGATGCAGGTGGCTCTAGCATCTCGAGGAGAGGAGCACAGGAGGACGTGCTGCTCTCCCGCCGCTGTCTGGGGTGGCTGCTGGCTGGCACTGCTTTCGTGAGGAAGATCTGGGTGCTGGGGACACCCCATGTTTTACAAAGGCTGCCTGGGCCTTGTGCCCTGCTACCCTTCTCTGAGCAGCATCCCTCTTCCAGCAGAACTCATGGCACCCTTCCCAAGTTACGACTTTGGAGCCTGCAGCAAGGCAGAGGCTTCGTGGGGATGGAGAGTCGAGGGGCACTGCGTTTGTAAACCCTGAGAGCGTTCAGAGCGCTTTGGGGGCTGCTCGGCTGAGCGTGGGGTGTGACACACCAGGGATGCGCAGGTTTGCTGGGGAAAGCTCCCTTCTTGGAATGATGTGACTTCTTAAATGGTCATTTCATCTTTTTCCTCTGAAACCCTCTTTGCAGGACGAGCTTACTGCGGTGAACGTAAAGCAAGGCTTCAGCAATCAGCCTGCCTTCTCTGGAGATGAGCACGGCTCTGCCAGGAACGTTGTCATTAATGCCTCAAAGGTAAGCCAGAGCCTTTCAGCCTGACCATGCTGCTAAAATTGGAACTGAGCTGGCAGTGGTTGGGCTGGCTTCTGGACTGCTCTGCTTTCTGGTCAGGAGTCATCTTATTAATTACAGAACTAATTTGAGAAGCTGTGTTTCCGTTACCTAATGTTACCAGCCTTCAGAGGAAAGCATGGATGCCAAGAACAAACATTAACTAGCACACTTCATTGCAGGAAAGGCATTAATTTTTGCTCCAGTACTTTTATTTGCTTCACTTGCAAAGTCAGTAGTGACTCCTGCTCTGGAAGCCCCTAGAGCGTACACGTCTCTAGCTTGCTTTGGTCTTGTATCTGTTCCATCAGGCTGTTTCCTGCCAGGAGAAGTTGGTCACTGTGGTCCAGGTCTCTTGGAAACATGTTCCTGGATTGCTTAGTGACTTGAGCTTAGCTCTCCTATGCATTTGGGGTTTTTTGAGAGTCAAAGAAGTGTGGGGTACAAAAGAACTAACTATCACTAACATATTGATTACTGTTGTCCAGACTGAAAATAACTGCTCAGAAAAAATCCACCCCTTGCTTCTTCAAGGGAAGTGTCCAGGTTCCTGGGCTCTCCGTTTTTCTTTTTTCCTATTGGGAAGGCAGGAAGAGACAATTTTAGGGAGAATAGTATTAAGAAGCTTGTAAAAATGTTTTCTGGCAAAGTAAGTTTCTGCTGCTTGACTTTTAAAACATAGAACTTTTTGCAGCTTATTGGACAGTGTGCCTTGACTCAGGCAGTGATGCTCCCTTAGTGGAAGGAAAGGTACAAGTGACAGGGTGGTTATGTTTGAAGTGTTAAAGGTTTCCCTGCTATATCTGTCTATTTTGTTTCCTGCAGTTGCCACCTGCAAGCACTATCTGTCTTATGCTTTGATTGTTTGTGTTGTGACTGTTTAACGTAACTGTTTGGAAAGTAAACCAGCAAGCAGGAGGAAGTGCTTATAGTTATTTGGAAGATTTCAGAGTAAAATTACCACAATAAGCTCAGTATCTCCTGAAAGCTTTTAATGGATTTTAAAATTACCCAACTATGAATATATTGACTAGAAAAGCAAACACTTTAATCTTACTGACAGACTGAAACGAGTTCCCAGTATAACTCTGGAAAGCAAATAGGCTTGCATGGGAAGCAAAGCCCTTATGGGGCTTTGTCTGCTGTTTTGGGCTTGAAAGTGCTGGGGAAGCCAGTCTTGCAGAGCTTTTCACTCTGGAGGTACGAGTGGTTAGTGGGGGCGTTTTGGGGAGAAGTCAGAACACTTCTGGCTTACCCAAATCTTTAGGTCTTGCCTGCTGTGACTGATGATGGAAGGACAATGGAGATGGTTCTTGTGGCAGGGTACTTTGCTCTAAATAGAAGTGAAAAGTGTGTGTTTACACTCATTATGGTAATGTGTAGAAGGGGAGGAATGTTCTGAGATGCTCTTAGGATACACCAAAGGGGCCTCAGTCCTGGGTGCTCATCTCCTGGAGGGACGTGGCTCTGGGGTTGAGTGACCCATCCTCACGGCAGCCACGTCTCTGGGGTCTGGCCCTCTTCCACTTGGTTTCGCTGACCTGCAGCTTCTACAGTGGTGACACACAAGGTTGCATGAGTGATTAATGTCCTGAGTCCCCCAGCTGCCAGGAGCTGCAGTGTGACCTCATTAGATTGATGGCCTGGGCTGGAGTGGTGACCGCATCTCTCCAGATGGAAATGCTTTGTGGGCTCATGTAGATACCTGGTACTTACTGGGTTGTCACACATGTTCTGATCTCTCTCTCTACCAGATTGGCGCTTACTTCAGCAGCATACTAGCAGAAAAGCTAAAACTGAACACTTTCCAGGACACAGGAAAGAAGAAACCACAAGTAAATGCCAAAGACAACTACTGGCTGGTCACTGCTCGGTCTCAGAGTGCAATTCACAACTGGTTCACAGACTTGGCAGGAAGCAAACCCCTGACTCTCTTAGCAAAAAAGGTATTAAAGTACTCCTGTGTGCTGGGTATGGGATGGTGTTTCTGAACGTGCTGGGTGTGGAGCGGTGCTGGAGGCAGCTGCTGCTGGGCAGCGAGTTCCCTCTCCGCAAGGGGGGTGCGTGGGCAAAGGGGAACCCTGCATCTAGCTGGTAGAGTTCCTTTGAAGGGCTGTGTTTCTGCTCAGGCATACTTATCTCACTGACAGCTGGAGTCTTTGCCTGGACGCTTCCCTTCAAGGTCTCTTTCTCAAGCAAAGGGAGAGGAGTTCTTGTGCCTGACAAGGAGATAGATGGTGAGGAAGCTGATGTGTTCTCCAAAGAACCTGCTGGCTAACTCCAAGCCCTTGGCATGCTCGCTGTGTTTGAATTTGTATTTATGTTAACAAGCTTTGATAAACAAGGATGCAACTAATAAGGCTGTTGAAGTTTCCAGTCAAGGAGAGGCATTCCTGCTGCTGGAAAAGGCAGTTCTGACCTACCTTCTTGGGTACTGCGTGCTGCTAAGAACAGCAGCACAAGGTGAATTGGAAGTGGTCATTAAAACCTGTCCACGGTGGCATGTAGAGGACAGTAACCAGGGTGCTGTTACTGATGCCTCCTCCCTGGAGCTCTGTGTGCTGGCAACTGATCTTAGAGTATCAGGGAGCTCTTCTGAGATTGAGTTAAACTGAAAAAGTGAGCTCTTGTTTCACAACGGTTGAGCATGAATGGGTCAGAGTGAGGGAAGGTGTGGGTTTCCCCAGCTTTGGGCCTGTTGCTCTGCTGCTGGTGAGGAATGTATGCTGCCATGGGGTAAACAGGAGCTTTGCTGTGCTCTGCCATGCCATCACCTTCAGTTCCCCTGACTTTCTGAGAGGTTGACTCTGTGGCTGGACGGGCTGGGGAGGTTTCTGTCATTAGTTTATTAGCAGTAGTATTTTAAATAATGGGAATTAGAAACCTGCTGATGGCAGTAAATGAGCACGTTAAGGACATAGTGAGGCTGGTTCTGTGGAGTCCCTGGGCTGCCTGCTGAGGAGTGTTACAGGAAAGATTGGTGCTCTGTTTGCTGCTGCCTTCAGTGCTCCAGCCGCTCCCTGGGAAGGGCTGAGCTCTCCTGAAGGAGCAATGTGGGGTTTGGGCCTAAGCGTAACCTTGGTGCCTCCGCTCCCCCTGTCTCCACTGGGTATGAAATGTCTTGTTCTCTTACGTGCTGCCTTACAAATGCATTCTGAAGTCACACTGCTGTGAAAGGTGTAAGGATTGCTGTGACAGAGCGGAGTGACTTTCTCCTGGAGGTCTCGTGGGACCAGCCCGTGGTGCGTGGCAGCGTGAGCTGGGCTGTGCCACCCTGCTGCGCTCTGCTTCTAGGTGCTGCTCTGAGCCAGGGGCATCCTGAAGCTGGCATGTCTGTGTAACTGAACCCTTACCTGAGCCCTTGAGCTATCTATGTTTTCCAGGGGTTCTGAGGACCAGTGTCCTGTGCTTTGGGTGTCTTTGGCTGCACAGAGGTTTGCTCTTTGTAGGCTCTGGGCGAGGGAAGGGTGGTTCCAGTGAGGCCTGTGTGAGGCATGGGGCAGTGTCTCTTCTGTCAGGTCTCTGTGTTTGGACAGCAGAGCTGTTAGTGTCGGGGCTCCTGAGTTGGGGTGTCTGCTGCTCCCCAGGTAGCGTGGGGCTCGCTGGAGGAGCTGCCTGGCCTGCAGGTGCCAGCTGCTCTGTGGGCATGGTGCTATAACCTTCTTTCCCTTTCATTTCAGGTTCCTATTCTCAGTAAAAAAGATGATGTTTTTGCTTACTTAGCAAAGTACTCTGTGCCACTGCTGCGAGCGGCATGGCTGATCAAAATGACTTGTGCCTACTATGCTGCTATTTCTGAAGCTAAAATCAAGAAACGCCAGGCCACCGACCCAAATATCGGTAAATAAACACCTCCTGTGTCTGAATGCATGATGACAGCTGAAGGGACCTGCTCCTCTTGTTCACGACTTCGGTGTTACTGGGTGTCAAGAGAGCAACCTTTGTAGTGGGGAGGGGAGTAAGATGTCTTTTAAGTTAGTTTTGCTTAGAAATGTGTGTCGAAGAGCACAGAAAGTGATGCAGCATAGCTGCTGCCCCATCCATGGCTTCTTCTCTCAGCTGATCCCTCCCTACATCTTCAAGTGCCGCGTCCTCGCCGCCGGCACTGTGCATCCTCGCTGCTGGCACTGCACTCGGTGGGGCCACAGGGTGGTGGAGGCTGTGTGAAGAGAATTGTTACAGGGCAATGAACAGAACTGCTGGTTCTGGAATGAGTGGTGAATTTCAAAGCTTCTTGATTGAATGTAGGTGGTAATGTGTTTATTTTAAGTACTAACCTTAAATGACCCTGTCTCACGCCAGGCAGTGAACACCTTTAAGGTGCCCAAGAGTACTTCAGCTATAACCAAAGTTGTAGTTCTGCTCTCTCAGTTTACATATGCTGCCTGTTTGCTGCATGTTGGGGAGTAGCCTTTGGCAGTTCCCCTGTGTTTTGTGCCTGTGCCTCTGGTGCAGTTGCATCGTTTCAAACTCAGTGGTGCAGAGATACTGGTAATTGCTTTGGGACAATTACTCTTTCATGCTGTCACGGGAAGTAAGTTTGAAGTAGTGGCTTTGGAATTGTTTTTCCTGAAGTGAGAGAATGTTTGCAGTCAATGTGCTTAACCTGCTCTGTGGAGACATGACAGCCCGCTAGCGTCACACAAACTCCAGGGGGTTTGGGTAGGTGAGCTTCCAGCGTGCAGTCTGTGCACACTGGCAGAGCTGCAGTTACAGGTGCCGAGGGAAGGATGCTCGAGCTGTGCTCTGCGGTGGGTAGTAGAAGCAACGGGTTGTGTGTGTGTGTGGTGTTTACTCCAGCCCTGACAGTAACCAGGCGTAGGTTGTCAAAGCAACTGAGCAACTGCATCGTGTGTTCAGAAAAGACTCTGCTCTTGGAAAACATGCTGTGTGCAGGCTGAGTACAGCTGCCACATGCCTGTCTGCGAGGTAGTAACTAATATGTGGGGTTGTTCACATTGTGGCTAAGAATTCCAGAATCCCCAGGTTGGAACCTCTTATCACCCAAGGTGTTCTAACTGTAAATGTACCTTGCAGAATGGACTCAGATCATCACACGATACCTTCGGGAGCAGCTGGCAAAGGTCGCTGAGTTTTACCATGGGACTTCCAGTCAAGGCAACAGCTCTGTGGTGATGCCTCAGGAGATGGAACAAGCGCTGAAGCAGTGGGAGTATAATGAAAAGTTGTCATTTTATATGTTTCAGGTAATACTTTAAGAAGCACATGGATTTTTAATGGTTTTTTTGCTGCTACCGTTCCTGGAGAGTTTTGGAACTTTCTGGTAGCCTTTGTCCTGAGACTTGCATAAATTGTAAATGCTAATTCTTGGTAAGGATTTGCTTGCTGAAAAAGGTTTGGCATGCTCAGTGTGCTTGATTGCAGTTGCAGCGCTGCACTTGATTGCATAGGAAGTTCTGCACCAACATGCGGAGAAACTTTTTCACAGTGAGGGTGACAGAGCACTGGAATAGGCTGCCCAGGGAGGTGGTGGAGTCTCCTTCTCTGGAGATACTCAAGACCCTTCTGGATGCCTATCTGAGTGAAATGTCCTAGGGAGCCTGCTTTGGCAGGGGGTTGGACCAATGATCCCCTGAGGTCCCTTCCAACCCCTACGATTCTATGACTCAGTTATTCTAGGTTATTCCATCCCTTGGGAGTGTTTTCCTGCTGGTGGGTCGGGCTGCGGCATAGCAGCATGGGAAGCCTGTGCCCTGGGAGTGCCGGCCTGGCTGCTCAGAGTACCTCTCTGCTGGTTTCTGCCCCCAGACGGGGATAGAACACCGGGGTGCTACTGGGAGGGAGTGAGTGTCGGCAGCGGGTTGGGCAGCCTGCGCGTCCTGGCTCCCTGCCGGTTGGGCTGCCATGCCGCTGGCTGGTCCCTGCATGTGCAGGGGCGCTTGGGGCTCTTGGTGGCTCTGTGTTCACATGGAAACGAGAGCCAAACCAGGAACAAACAGGACTTGCAATTACACACCTCGCCATTAATGTCTTGCTTTAAATCCTTTAAGGAAGGAATGCTCGAGAGACACGAATATTTGACATGGATACTGGATGTTTTGGAAAAGATCAGACCCACTGATGATGATCTCCTTAAACTCTTGTTGCCGCTGATGTTGCAGGTACACGTGTGTGTTAAATAAAGCCAAGGTCAATATAAGCGTGACTCATACGAGTTAAATGATTGTTAGTATTTCTGGTGGTAAAATCTATATAAACACTTTTTCTTGGGATGTTTTGGAACTGTATTGCCCAGTGCGTGTTTGGAAATTATAAACACCTTTAAAAAGTTGAATTGGTGGAAGTAATTCTCTTACTGGTCCTGGAGGGTGGGTGAAGTTTTTAAGAGGTGGAAGTAAAGAGTTCTGTTTGAGCTGCTTTTCTTGCTTTTCTTTTTTTTTTCCTTCCTTCCTTTCTCTTTTTTTTTTTTCCTTCCTTTTTTTTTTTCCTTTTTTTCTTTTTCTTCTTTTGGACTCTTAATTTCAGAGGTGGCCCCTTCTAGTTTATGCATACCCAACGTTAGCTGGTTAAAGAAACTGACTGTGTGGAGTAGTAGGCTGTGTAGTAAACTCTGCATTTTCTCAAATTTCAGTACTCAGAAGAGTTTGTTCAGTCAGCTTACCTCTCCCGTCGCCTTGCTTATTTTTGTGCCAGACGCCTATCCTTATTGCTAAGCGATGGTCCTGGCCTCGCAGCTGCACACTCCCCTCACATGCTTATGGGGCAGAGTACCTCTCCTCTGGCAGCCCCCAGTCCAACTGCCCCTGGTCCCGTGGTGAGCCCGGTACAGCTGGCCTGCTCGGATTTCGTCGCCTGCCCTCAGCACCGTCCTCTGGTGTACGGACTTAGCTGCATGTTGCAGGTAGGCCAGCCTTTTTCAAAGCTATAGCCATTTGGTGTGTTGGAAAGCAGAGGGGCTTTGGGTGTGACAGCTGTGCCAGTTGAGGTTTGAAATGTACCGGTGTCTGGTGGGCACTGGCTGGGCGATTCTCCACACTGGCTGAGGCGCGATGGTGGAACCACCTGGAGAAGCTTGTGCTGTCCATGTGTCTGTCAGCACCTCTGCTGCGGGAAGGAGCAGCTGTGCTGCCAGGGGTGGCCGAGCCTTCCCTCTGTGAAGGTGTGTTTCTGGCTGCAGTAATGCTCTGTGTGTCTTGTCACCTCCTGTCACCAGCAAACCTGCATGGCTCTGCCAGACCTGCTGCTTGTGGCCAGGCTGAAGACAGCACGGTGCTGCCTCCTGTGAGCCCCAAGCTGTGTGGATTTCTTAGCTTCCCGCCTGGCACTGGGTGCCACTGCAGCCCACTTTGCTCTGGGTTTGTCAGAATTATGAGCAGTTTATATTCTTATGAACCTCCACTGTTTTAAGAACAGGAGGGACTGTTCCCTTCCACTTGTTGCTTGATAATAGCAGAATTGTCGAGAGAGTAACTAAAGGACTTGTATGCTGAGCTGGGGTTGTTTGCTGACCTGGTGAGGCTTCCTCAGACCTCCAGCCATGGTCCGTCCAGCTGGCTGTTGTGAGACGTTGCACAGAGATGTCCTGGTGGTGGCACCAGGAGAACGCTTATGAAAGGACGAGGTCTGCAGGAAGCTCTTCAGATGATGCTGTCCACCCCACACTCAGGCAGGGTCAGCTAGAGCAGGTTCCCCAGGATCACATCCAGCTGGATTTTTAACACCACCGCCACCTCTCTGACCAGCTTCCTCCAGAGTGGGACCACCCCTGTGGTAAAAGAGCATGTTCCTAGGGTGCACAGCTCCCTCTCCGAGGGCTTGCATTGCTCTGTGTGCTGGTGCCATCCAAGGAAAGAAAGTGGGAGAGTATCTGTGTCCCCCTCTCCTCAGAGGGTGCATGAGCCAGGGAGTGAGATGCCACCTGGCCCTTAGCATGCTGCAACCCTTCCTCTTGACGTTGGATCTGTTGCTGGAACACCAGCCGCTGTCTCTGTTTGGGATGCTGGGCTGTGCCTGTGTGCACTCTCCTCTCCCAGCAGCACAGTGGGATCTCTGCTCTCCCAGTGCTGCTGGGGTGTGTGGGTGTGTTTGCTCTGTTCAGCTCCCTACCCTTCACCGTGTGCCACCAGCCGGGCCTGAGGACAGCCTGGGCTCAGATCAGTTCTCTGTCTTTCTGAGAAGTGTTTCTCTGGGCAACGTTTTTGCCAAGCTGCTGCTTTGTAATGTGAAGCTGGGCTGGGGAACTTCCTGAGCAGTAATCCAGCAGCCTTAAAAATGATGAGTCTGTAGGTGAAGGACCTTTCATCGGTTTAGAAGGTGCTCAGGCCTGACCCTGAAACACCAATGCATTCTGCTTTCGCTCTGTACCACACCGGATGCTGCTGGGTGACAGCCAGCTGACACCCTTGTAAAACAACTTCTGGAAGCTGTCAGTGCATAATCTTTCTACTGAATCTTAAGTTCCTGGTGGGGTTCAGTGGCTCTTTTATCAATTTTTCCTTTTCCACACAGCTCTGAAGTGAGTTCTGTGTCCCACAGCCCAGAACGTGTTGCAGAGGGGATCTGACTGGAATGAACCCCTGGGGATGTTGTTTGATGGCTCTGTGAAAGCAATGCCAATAGGAAGTGAACACATACATACTTAAATAATTTTTCTAATAATGAAGGAAGGCAGTGTAGCAGCTGCATTTCCTCACACAGATGTTTAGAAGCAGCTGTGTGTGAGCCTGGCTGTGTTTCTGTGGCTGTGGTAGGCAGACCCAAAGCGATTCTAGTTCCATGGACTCCCTTGCTGTCAGTATTGCCTATCACATGTGTTTAGAAAATGACACTACTTCTGTTTTGTGCTATTGCTTGCAGACCGTAACTCTTTGTTGCCCAAGTGCCTTGGTGTGGAATTACTCCATGAATGAAAATAAGAGCATCAATCCAGGCTCGCCTCTGGATTTACTTCACGTTGCTCCATCCAGTTTACCTATGCCAGGTGGAAATTCAGCATTTAATCAGCAGGCAAGCTTTTTTCATTGTCAGATTATTAAGATCTGTTTTTTATCCCAAACAGTGATTTGGGATTGTTGGGGCTACAGCCAGGTTTAGATGTTTCTGTAGGTCTAGTTTCAAGTTTAGTGTAGTGCTATTTTTGAACCTCCTTTGCATTTCATTCAGGTACAGATTTTGTGAGAGTATCAGGAATGTTACTTAAGTTTAGGTGTTTTTGCTCTCATGAAACCTCCCCAGCAGCGCTGCCTCCAGGAGAGCTGGAGAGGGGCTGGTGCCCAGGGCAGGGAGGGCCAGGCCCAGGGGAACGGCCTTCAGCTGCAGGAGGGGGATGGAGAGGGGCTGGGAGGCAAAAATCCTGCCCGGGGAGGGAGGAGGCCCTGGCACAGGGTGCCCAGAGAAGCTGGGGCTGCCCCTGGGTCCCTGTCAGGGTTCAAGGCCGGGTTGGATGGGGCTTGGGGCACCCTGGGCTGAGGGGGTGTCCCTGCCCGTGGCAGGGGGACACTGGGGGGTCTAAGGACCCTGCCCACCCACACCAGTCTGGGGTTCTAATGACATTTTCTGCCATTAAACCGAAATTACTTTAAGATGTAAAATGAGTAGTAGGAAGCTTGGTATGCTGTTGTGAGAGGTGAGTGTTGTGAGTGGGCTGGAAGGTGACTTCTGGGTTGAATCCAAGCAAAAGGTGTTTTATTGAGCAAGATGGTTCATAACAGAACCATTCAAGGAGAATGTGCCTCAGTTTGTTGCTCCTGTATGCAGGGAGTGTTGTGGGAGGCCATAGGGTACCTTGCTCCTGCTGAGAAAGCTGCCACAGGCTTGAAATGAAAATTGAGACTTCCCACCATCAGCTAATTAGCAATTACCTTTTTTACAGGTCCGGGCAAAGATCTATGAGGTAGAACAGCAGATAAAGCAGAGAGGCCGTGCTGTGGAGGTGCGGTGGTCTTTCGACAAGTGCCAAGAATCCACTGCAGGTAAGAGCTCAGAGCTTGATGTCTGTTCTTCCAGTCTGCTCCTTTGCACCACGACTGATCCTAGCATCGGGTCTGACAGATGGGTGTAAGGCAGTGAATTCTTGTGGAAACCCTTTCCTTTCCATTCCTTTCCTCCTGTCTCCCATCTCTAGGGGTGACCATCAGCAGGGTGCTGCACACCTTGGAAGTGTTGGATCGGCATTGCTTTGACAGATCAGACTCCAGCAATTCCATGGAGACACTTTACCATAAGATATTCTGGGCAAATCAGAATAAAGATAACCAAGAGGTAATGGCTGCGCTCTCCTTACAGACTACTCTCCCTCTGTGGTCTCTGGACAAGAGATTGCACTTTTAATGATGAGAGTTGTGTATATTTGATCCCAAAGCTTTGTGTGTTCTTTGTTGTTTTTTTCTTTGCTTGACACTTGGCTTATTTGGAGAAAACAGCTCTTTGATGCTGTAGTTGTATCCTTCAGTTCTTCATGCTGTAAGCCTCGTTCAGGAGAAGTGATCTGTCAGGGTTGTGTGGTTTGGGTTTTGGCTGCTGCCAAGTTAAAACCTGGGTTTTTGTTTGATAACTGTTCCATCTGTGGCAGACAGTAGTGAATTACAGATTGTTAAATGTCCTGTAACTATGTGCTCCTATAATTTTTTAATATTCTGACCTGTGCTCCTAGAACCACTTTCAGAGATCATGAAAGAAATCTGTAACCCGTTAGGATCGGTGTGAGCGCATGCGGTGCGGCTGATGTCACTGGGTGATGGGTGATGTCAGACTCCTGTGTTTGGGGTTAAGAGGAAACTGCACCCTGCAACCTTGGAGCTGCTCACGTTCACATGTGAAACACTTGTATGCAGAACGCCTTGTGTTTTGGACACATCTACTTTCTGATACTGGCCGAATGTTCTTGGCGATTCACAGTCCTAATTCAGAACCCTCTATGGCACAGAAATACCACCTAACACTCGTCAGTCAGCATCTTTGTGACTGTGCAGTGAACAAGCAGCACGTAGTGTTGGGACTATAACATCTCTGGAAGTATTTCCTGGGGGGTATACCCGTGAAGCTCGGAGCTGGTAGGTAGGATGGCATGCTTGCCAGAGCAGACCCTCCATCCTCAGCCTCAAGAGAGGCGATGGAAGTGGGAGGAGAATCCAGCTCCTCCGGTGACTCAGAGGACTCTCAGCATGGAGGAGCACTGCTGGCTTTATGAAATGCCACATCATGAAGCAGACTTTTAATTGAGATAAGAATTGTGTTGCAGTTTCTCACTGACTGTCCCTGTGTAAGAGCGATGGTCCCTGTGTTCCCACAGGAACTGCTCTGTCCGAGCCTGGGTTGCAGCCTGGGTGCTCCTGTGGGGGGGCACTCACCCAGGCAACAGGGCTTCCGTCGGGCTCCGTGTGCGCCCCCAAAGTACCACTTGCCACATCTGTGGGATGCTCAGCTCTTGATCTGTGAGGTTCCAAATGATAATCACAGCTGTTGGATTCTCCTGGTGTGAAGGTCTGACAGCCAACAAGCAGTAAGCCCACAATTAACATGGTAAGAACAACGCTGCCTTGTGGATGTGACCATGTGCACGGTGAGCAGCACACAGGACCTTTCCCTTCCAACACTGCTTCACGGCCGTGTGTAGAGTTTCTCAGCACGTTCAGCTGAGTAGGAGGATTTGAGATCTAGAAATCTGTGATGTGGCATAAAGCAGTAAATTCACTTTCATTTGGGGTGCTATTGCAGAGAAAACTGCTGACCTTATTTATAGCTGCAGGTATTTTCCATCTGGCACTTCCCTGACTCAAAACACCTCCCATGCACAGCTCCAGAGTGATTACTGCTGTGGTGGTTATTGTGGGGGTATCTTTAAATAATTAAATCCAGCTGCTGTTGCTAGCACACAACGTTAAATTAGAATAAACTAGTGCTGCACTCATCTAGCTTTAGAGTGCCTTTGATTCCTCTCTGTCCTGATAAAGATTGGTCCCTTGGAAGGCTTGTGTCCATTTGTGCAGAAGTAGAATCCTTAGAAGAGTGAGCTAGAGGATGCGCTGGTGACTCCTTCCTAATGTTTATGAAAACTCCCCTTTGAGTTCCCCTGTTACCTTCTGTGGCTTAAACCCACCAAACTGCTGGGCTACCCGATCTGTATTTCCTGATCTATCAGTACAACTAAGGAAGGGAATTGAGGAGGTGTATTCTTCTTTTCTCCTTTCTTAGTTTGTTTTGGTTGGAATGGTTAGTGAGACCCCAACTTGTCAGCCTGCTGTGTAGGAAAACAAAATTTTTGAGGTGTAGTTTGGAATACACTGAGGCAGTGGGAAAGGTACCTGGGAAATGAACCTTCATGCTGGTATTCTCCAGCTAGTAAACGGGTGGAGGGCTGAGTTTCAAGGACTGATGCTGCATTTCCTGAAAACCCACTGTAGAACACTGACATTTCATGGTATTTGTGTGCTTGGATTGTTTGTAAAGTTTGTGTCTCTGAACTTGTATTTAGGTCTTGCTTCTTGTGTTGTCTTTGAAGTTGGGCTGAGTTCTTGTGATGCCAAGAGATGTTTTTCATTCTGGAGTGAGAGTCCTGTTTTGAAGCCGGTTCTCACGAGCCGGGCTTGTTACGAATGCGGAGAGAGGCTGTTTGTCTCTGCTGGAAAGGGAACAAACACAGAGCCCCAGCCCTGCTGTGCCTGTGGGAAAGGAGGGCTCGGGATGCCTTTCTGGTTAGTAAGTGAGGGTGTCAGCTTGTTCCTGTGTCAGGGACCAGGGTCCGAGCGTGGTGGGACATGTGCTGGGCCAGAGGGATGACATGAGCAGAGTTGAGTGGACTGAGACACCTGCAGAGCCGGGGCTGTGGGGCACGTTCCGAGCCCTCAGAAGCACGAGTACCATGGTTCAGCTCCTCCCACTGTCTGCTGATGTCTGTGTGGGCATCTTCACCCTTCGGTGCCTCATCCGCATCCCCTTCCTGCTCCCTGAGGGGTCTGGGGGAGCTGCAGCACCAAATTTGTTCTGGGGCTTGATAACCAGCGGGGTCCCTAAAGGACACACAGCTCAGCTTGCTTCGGAGCGGTGGCTCACGCTGGGCTGAGCGTGGCCTCAGAACCTAAAGCAGATGTGCAAATTGTGCCTCTCTTGGGCTTCTTAGAGAGCAGGTTGGGATTTCAATGTTAGAATGTTGATTTTATTTCACTGAGGAGTTAATTTAATGTACTAACGGAGTTGTGGTTACAAATTAATTTAGGTGTTCTACCTTAGAAGCAGCTCAGTATTTAAAGGGCATGTTCTTAAATGAGAGAGTCCTACAACGTGAGAGATAAAGCAGCCTCTGTTTTGAGACTGAGATTGGCTGGAGCAGGAGGCACTCAGGTTTTTGTTGGTTTTTGCTACTCTTCTTCTTGATTTAAGGACAGTCTGGCTTCCTGTGACACAGACTTGGCTTGCAGTAGGCACCTGAATGGTTTGAATACATGTTTAGCATCTTCCTGTCTCACAAGGAGCAGGAGTAGCTGTAGCAGCCTGTATGTACGTAGCTATGTGTGTGCTAAGTCCACGTTGGGCCCATCAGGTGTCTGGCAGCAGCGTAAGAGCACAGTGGTTTTCCTGTTCCCCAAAGCAGCCGTAGGTCTGGGTGGGCTCCCGGGGTGCTGCTTCCACCCCTCCCTGGAGCCGGTCAATGCCGCAGGCGCCCTGTGAGAGATGGTGAATACCTGTAAGAGCTCTGGGTGTGGGGAGGATGCTGGGCTGGGCTGGGCTGAGCAGCAGGTCACTGGTGTGCTGGCCAGTCCGGGGCGGTGGTGACCAATGGCAGGGCCATTCCCTGCGGCACCGAGTCACGCTCGAGGTTCTGGTGAGCTGAGAGGAGGTTGGGATTTCCTTTCACTTGGTGATTGGAGCTCACTGTGCCCTGCCCTGCCCTGCCTGTCACTGCCATGAGAGGATAACTTTGTGAAAGCCCAGCCAGCTCCTCAGCAGCGAGTGGGAAAGGGCAGAGTTTGGGGAAGCAGAGGTCTGAGAACACTCCTGGCTTCCCACCTCCAAACCAGTGACAAATGGTAGTGTTCAATACCTTTCCTTTAATACATTCCTGCGTCACTGACTGTGCTGTGCTTTTGATTTGATTATAAAAACAAACCAGTTGTTTTTCTCTCTTCACCCACCGCCTGCTCCAGTTCCCCACTGGTGGAAAGAAGGCCCTTGGTTCTCTCTGGAGGGGCTGGTGAGCAGCTCTCGGATGGTGGCAGCTGTGTTGAGTCCTAAACAGCAGGCTTTGTGGGCTGTCTAAATCGTGCTTCAAAGCTGTGTGCTACCTGGTGTAGGTACTCTGTCCCAGCTGATGTCACCGCAAAGGGCTTTCCTTTCCCTGGGACTTGTGGAAAGTTTGGGAGCCTGAGGGGAGATGTCCTGTCCCTGGGAGGGCTTCCCCTGGCACAGGGAAGTTGCGGTTCATGCCAACCCATGTCTGCTCTCTGCTCCGGCCCCACGCATTTTGTCTTTCCTACAAAACACAGTCATTAAGTGACCTGTGAGCCGATCTCTCTGTCTTCCTGCCTCTGGAATGTTCAGGGTATGAAGGTGATCTTAATGCCACTCTTCAAGGCAGTGCTGTGAGCCCCTCTCACACGTGGTCGGAGCTTTCCCAGGCCAGACAGCAGGGATGAGCCCCCAGACCAGGCAAATCCAGAGCCTGGTTGCTCTGCGAGGCATAGCCTCATTGCATTCTCAGCGTGTCGGAGTACACATGGTGTCAGAGGGGAGGAAACCATGAGGTAAACTGTGGGACGGTGCTGGGGGGAAGGAAGTCCTGCAGCGTGCTGCCATGGTGTCACTGGGACCAGAGCTGTCATGCATGTTCTCCATGTCACAGGCTGCGGCTGCACCAGTGTCGAGGCGCAGCACAGCCCTGCCCACGCTCTGCAACGCGGCCAACTCTGGCCAGGGGAACTCCTAGTGCTGGACCACTCATTCCAGTGTGATGTGGCTCTGCTGATGAGCTCTGGGAGGGCTGGTGTAGCTTCCACTGCCCTGTGCTTACTGTAGGGGTTTTGGGTTGCTCTGTATATGGCAGAGCCTTCCTGCAGCTTTCACACGCTCTTCTTGTTCCAGCCAAAAGCAATACCAAGTATCTGATGGTGAGAGATGTGGACACTGCTGCAGGGTCTCGGGTTCCAGAGCCCAGTGGATGGGATGGGGATTGCTCTGGTGATGCCACCTCTCTCAACAAAACTCTGCCTTTGAGGGTTTAAATAATCACCTGCATTCACTTCTTTTAATTGCCACACATGTCTGTTCCTGGGAACCAAACCTGCTCGTTTGAGGCACTTCTGTTTAGGTGCTCAGGGATGGCAGCCAGCTCGGGCAGGAACCAGGAGGTTCAGCAGTGCCCAGAAAAAACACTCCCAGAACGGGGGTGGTTGGTGGGGCAGAGCTTGGCTGGCAGCTCAGGGGGTGTGAGATTCTGTGTCCCGGGGCCGGTCTGTCAGCTGGGGCTTTCTGCAGCCCCCGATGGATTCCTAGGAATTCCTGTGTTTGGCACACCAGGGTCAGAAACACACGGAGCTTTTTGGGAGTTTTCTGACCCCAGGTGTGTGGTAGGTACCCCTTCTGAGGTTAGGGGCTGTCTGGTTTGTTTTGGGTTTTTAAATGTGTCAGTGTGATGCAGGTAATGGCCTGGAAACAGGCAGAGGAGGCTTGGCAGTGTTACTGTGAGGAGAGCGTAAATTCTGTGTGGTTAATGGGGTTGGAGGCTCTGTGTGGTGTGCTTTTCCTGTTTCTCTTGCTCAGAAAATAGAGCATCCTTTCCCCCTGTGCAGCAGCGTTACGATAGCAGAGAACTTTGGTTTGAGCATCAGCAGTGTGAAAACTGAGATTTCTCTCCTTTGCTCCCAGACTGTGTTGAGTTTGAGAAGCCCACGGATAAAGCAGAAGCGTGTGTCTGTCAGTACTAAGGGACAGAGCCCAGCTTCGGTTTGCAGCCCTGGAATGGTTCTTGCTGCAAGCTGTCTGCTCAGAAATAAGGCTGCTGGTTGTGGGTGAAACACTTTCTGTCTCTGTTCTCACACTGAATAGGTCGCCCCGAACGATGAGGCTGTGGTGATGCTGCTTTGTGAGTGGGCTGTCAGCTGTAAGAGGTCCGGTAAGCACAGGGCCATGGCTGTAGCCAAGCTTCTGGAGAAGAGACAAGCTGAAATAGAAGCTGAAGTAAGTCCTTTCTGCTTCTGGAATGGCCTGAACAGCGTGTGTAGAAAGGGATGTACGGCTGGGGAAGCATCGCGCTGGGCTCTGCTCTTTACAGAGCATCATGGGGTGGTTGGTGGGTGGGTGTCTGGCTGGTGGGAACTCGGAGTTTTTGGAGGGACTCGGAGGCAAAATCCAAGTGGAACTTTCAGCCTTGCCTGCTGCCCAGCTCCTCCGCTTCCAGGGAAAGGAACACTTCACTGGAGAAGCAGGATGCTGTAGTGACATCTGTGGTGTAACTGTTGTCTGTCTGTCCTGGCAAACCACCCCTCCCATTTGCCCGAGGTGACACTTCTCCCTGGAGCCTAAGTCCGGATTGCCCGGCAGCCCAGCCACAGCCCCCCAAGCCAGCAGGCAGCTCTGCCCCCGTCCCTGCCCGTGTGGGGCTGCCCAGGGCAGCACTGTGCCATCTCCGCGCTGCCCCGGTGCAGGTCTCATGGTGCTGCTGCTCAGCAGTGTGTCTGTGTGGACAGACGTACAGACAGCCTGAGGTGCAAAACCACTTTCACTTTCTGAAGGCCCTGTGCTTTGTTAATTAGGGGGGATTGATTCCCCCATTAATTAGGTGGAAGAGAGCTTACTGTGCCTTGCTCCCACCAAAATCCACCCCATGTTTGTCCCGGCTTTAATGACCCACAGCATCCTTCATGCAGACCGGAGCAGGTACCTGTTCCATGCACCTTGGTCCAGGGACCTGTGTCTTAAATTTCTGCTTTTATATGAAACAGTGTTGTTGCAGATGGCAGTGTGTGGCTCGGGCATTCCTTTATAATAGGTAATTCAAAGGGATTAAATAAAACACTTAGAAATAACCAGACTAGGTGCTGGGAGAAACCTCAGTCCAGAGCAAGCCTGGGTTGGTGAAGAGGTAGGAAACAATCACATGTGTAGCTGTCTTGGCTGCAGTCTGTGGGAATGTCATCTGTATTTGTGTGTAGATATATGCTGGTTTTATTTATTTAACTGTGCAGAGATGTGGTGAATCTGAAGTCCTAGATGAAAAGGAATCTCTGTCTTCAGCCTCCTTGACAGGTTCCAGTCTTCCTGTTTTTCAGAATGTCCTGCTAAGGTTTTTAGATACACAAGCTCCCTCGTTATGTGAGTATGAACTAATTTGTGCTCCAAAGTAGGCCAGAAGCAATGGGTCCGCTCTCTGGCTGCTGGAGTTGTTGCTTTGCTGTGCAGATGTTTCAGTTTCCATGATTACCTGCTCTATTTTCCTACACAATTCAAAAACCCAACAATCTCCTGCCTTGTTGTGGGACCTTCCTGGGATTTTTATTTCCCTTCAAAAAAGGAAAACTGGCAGAAACTAGCTTAACCAAATGAACTTCAAAGAGATGAGGGGAAGAGACTTGTACTCTGCCTGTTTAATGTCAAACCCTCTCCTCTGACACAGCCACATGAAGAGTGACTGGCTGGGAAGTGCCACGCCAGTGTTAACGTCAGGAGCTGTTAGTGCAGAGATGAGAGGATTGGAACAGGAGCTTTGCTTGCTGCAGGTTGCTCTGTGCAGTATCTTGGTCTGACAAAGCTGTCTGATACAGCAGCTCCTGTTTCTGGGATCTTGATGACATTTTTTTCCCCCAGTGCCCTTAAATGAAAGGGTCTCTTCAGAGGTTTGAAACACGATACTGAAAACTCTCAGCATCCAAAAAAGGAGAAACTCTTACCAATCTGCTGCAGGCCCTGAGGTACTGGCAGTGCCGTTTCCCTGCCAGGGTGACCCTGGTTTTAACAAACATCCAAACTATTTATGCTGTTGAAACTGGTGTTTGAGATGTGCTTGTTTCACCCTCCTTTCCCAGGGTAGTTCTGTGGGGAGGGGAGCACCTAGGGAATGTTGTCCTTCCTGGAAATGCTCTTGGGTGTTTTCAAGCATCGGAGGGGTTCTGCAGTGGTGATTTTCTGGTGGCACAAGCTGTGTTCCAAGCAGCGATTCGGTAGTTGGCAGCTGGAGGCTTTGCTGCCCGGTACAGTCGGTGTGGTCGGAGCTGTTACAGATCTCAGGGCAGCGTTACAGAACAGCCAGATTATTTATAGAGCTCTGACAAACGAGTGCTTAATAACAGCGCTTTATATGTTGTGTTTCTCTGGGCTTTGTTTTGTCACTGGACAATAACAGGCATTTATTCTAATAAACCTCTTCCTGAGGTGCACAAGCAGGTTTATTAGATAAGCCCCCCAAACCTTAATGCAGTATTGCCTGTACATCTTGGGGACTGGGCATGCAGACAGCAGGAGCTCTCTGGAAGTGTTCCAAAAGGTTCTGTGCTAAGACTACAGAAGTACTATGGATCAGTCAGTGACATGTCCTGCTGTAAGAGGATTTGGGAGGAAAGAACAAGCGTCAGGGTGCTCTGCTGTGATCCAGCCCTTGACACCACCCCCTTCTGCTTTTTTAGAAGTGTTTGGAGGTTGTACTGAGCTGTGAGGCAGGTGTGAGGGTGGGATGGCCTGGGACCCAGGGCAGGAGATGCCGGCGAAGCAGGAACAGAACATGTCGGGAAGTGGGAGGTGGGTGCAGGATGCCTGAGACACTCTGTGGGCATGTAAAATGAGTTGGGGGGGTTTGCAGTTTGGGTAGCTGAAAGCCAAATACTTCAAAATTGAAACTGCCATCTGACTTTGTCTATTTATCTCTCTGTTGGGTAGCTGACCCAAACAGTGACCATGAGAAGACAGAGTTTGTGAATTTGGTGCTGCTCTTTTCCGAGTTCACGCGGCATGATGTGTTCTCCCACGATGCCTACATGTGCACCTTGATATCGCGCGGAGACCTGTCCGTCACGGCAGCCACCAGACCACGCTCGCCCAGTGGGGAAGCTGGAGATGAGCACTATGCTAAGGACCACGATGTGAAACTGGAGGTAACGCTTCGTGCTGGTTCTCCCCTGTTCTGTACCCCTTTTCCTTAAGCGTAGACTCTGCAAAGCATTAGTGTTCCAGGCACAGGATACTCAGCTCTTTAACCTGTGTCTCCTTGTCTTTCTCTCTGCGAAGACTGAAACGCTTCGTTAGCTTCATTCTTGTTCATAGCTGTAAATGTTGCTGTTTTGCTGCAAATACTCTGAACTGATGTTCTCTGGCAGTGGGAACAACGGGGTGAGGAGAAAGGCCCCGTGTAGAGTTCTGGATGTGGCAGGGGAGAAGCTTATTTGGGGATGCGCTGCAGTGGTGAGAAGGGAGAGCTGTAGGCAGGAGGAGTCAGAGGAGTGAGCCCCACAGCCTCTGCAAAGTGTGGAGCACTCTGGCACAGTGCAAGCCCGTATCCTGCTCGCAGCACGGGAGCTTCCTGTGTGCTGCAGAGGTGCCGGCTGCAGACCAGACCTCGGGCTCCATGTGCACGGCCCAGCTGCAGTCCTGGTCCTGTGTCAGATGAGCCCTTCATGACCATTTCTAAAGCAAGTGCCAGAGGAAGGCAGTGTTAACCTCAAGGCTGCGGGTCACATTGGTGTTCCTGTGATGAGCTGCAGCCTCTTGTCCTGTTGCACCGTCCACGTGGAGCCTGTGGCCAGCTAGAGCATTCCCCTCTCATTTCTTTTCTCTCTCTCTCACATCGATCTCATGGCTGCTTTTGCCCTGGAAGACAGAGGTTTGTACAAGTTGCCTCTGGTGGTGCAGCACAGCAGGACATAAGTCCTGGTAGGGAAGGGGAGCCAGCTTGTTCTGTACGTGTCCCTGAAGCAGACCTACCCTCGGGGATGTACCGTAAAGTTGTGTTTCCCCTTTGGCTCCTGCCCTCTCCTGTGCTTTTGTGGGCTCAGGCTTGAGAAACACTCTGGTTGAATGATGGCTTACCATAAACAAGGGGAAAGCCAGTGTCCAAAAGCTTCCTACCATCAGCTCTTTGCATAAGTGGAGTGCTTGGGTTCACCTGGTATCAGGGAAAAGGGTTGGAATGAAACGTGACTGATGCTTGTTTTTTCTCTCTGGCCATTACTAGGACCATAGTATTATGGAACACATGGGCATTGACTCGGGAGCCACTAGTATTTTTGATGATGTAGACAAGAGTGACTTTAAGGCAGATTTTGGTTCGGAATTTCCAGTAGGTTTTACTCTTGATTTTCTGCATGCCTTTGGTGCCTGCATCCGCTGCTTGCTGTTGCCACTGAACATCTCTCCATGTTCTTAGGCTGTCTTGCTGCTTCCACCCCATCGACAGTCGATGTCTTCTGGGCTCCAGACCCTGCTGCCCTGTGTGTCGGTGCACCACCTCCTTGCTGTGTATGCCTGCTGTATGGCAACACTGCTTCCCTGTGCTTCCCCTCCTTGTCCATCTGCACGTTTCTCTCTCTCTCTCCCTCCCTCCCTTCCTCCCCCTTGCCTCCAGGATATGACAGTTAAGTAGGAATAAATCGTTGGATCTGCCCACTTCTGTGACTTCGAGAAGCCCCACTTGATACTGTCTGTTTTTCAAGTGGTTGTTGTGTGTCTTGGCCCCATCCTCCAAACCTACCTCCCCTCCCTCTCCCCGTACTGGTAGCCTGCTTGTTTGGGTTCCTCTGCGTTACCCTTGGACCCTCCTAGTTTCTTCCTTTGTTCTGGTCCTCGTTTTGCACCCTGCTCCAGTGCCCAGGCCTCTCAGTGCAGCTCCACTTGCAGGAGAGTGGGACCCCACATCTACCTGACATCTGTCATATAAGTGGTGTCCCACATATCCATGCCTGCCCACGGTGTCTTGTCACCTCCCACTGCACCCTTCACATTGCTTTCCTGCCATCACTGGGATCATCTTGGTTTCTGTGTCACAGCAGGGTAAGAAATGTGGGGGTTGTGCTGAATCGCAGTGCTTTCTTCTCCTGATGGAAAACCACCAGCTTAAAATTCGTCTGGTAACACTGGAGATGTGCTAACCTGTATTTGTACCTCAGCTCCCAGGGGTTACTGTTGCCCTTGCTTAGTCTGTCTTTGGGAGAGCTCAGGCATTTAAAGGGTCACTGATAGCAGGAATGAAGTCCTGTCTCTGACTGCAGCTGCTGCCTTGGAAAGCCAGAGGTTATACTTACCTTAAACCTTTGTTTTACATGACTTAGATTTTCTCTCCGATGCCTGGGGAGTCTTGTGAGAACGTGAGCTCTGCCTTAGGCAGAAGGATCTCAGTTACCAGCGAGAACTCAATCAAGAGGGAGCAACTGAGAGAGCTGATCTTCCCATCCACCTATGACCTTCTTCGGCACTTGCAGTACGCAACACACTTCCCAATACCCCTGGTGAGTGACCTGTGCTGGGGCGTGATGGTCCTGCCTGACCTCACAGCGAGGAGCGGGAGCTGGGTGTTCCAAGGGAGTGGGGCTGGGTGCCCTTGGCCTGGGGCTCTCAGGGTCTGCTGCTGCCAGTGTGCCCACGCTGTGTGTGGGGGTTCAGTGTGGTGCACGGGTGTCTGTTTCCTGGGGAGGGCTCAGTGGGCAGAGAGCCTGTGAGGTCTGTGACTGCGTGATGGCTGATGCATGTTAAGGAGACTGGCACCGCAGTGAAACCACCACCTGCCAGGGGCTGAGGAGGGTTTGCTAAGAAGAAAATCCCATGTCATAGGTGGCCAGAGGGATCAGTACTAAAATATCTGAGCAAACAGTTGTGAAACCTAAGGGACAGCCCAGTGTCACTTCCTCCCTCCTGCCCCTTGCTGCTCTGGCGAGGATTTCTGGCTGCTGCTACGGGTGTGTGTGTCTGTGGGCTCGTGGGAACTGCAGAAAGCCCATGAGTAGCATTCCAGATCCCAAACTCTCATTCAGATGGCTTCTCCTGTTCTCTGCTGTGCTGGAAAAAGGGCCTGAGTACTGAAAAGCCTGCACTGGGAGTGTAGCTACTCAAGAATTACTAGGGGGTTTAAACAGCAATAACATCTTTTAAAAAATATTAAATCCTGTCAGCAGCACAACTTTGATGTGAGAGTGTGATGTGATAACCACAGATTTCTTTGCTCCACAAAGTTTGGATTCTGGTACATCGAGTGAATTGTTCTGAGAACGCTGGATGAGCTGTTTCTGTCCAGGAGAGTTTTGAATACTTAAAGTTTTGGTTTGTGTTTTGCCCAGTTTAAGGATTAGAAAAAAGGTAACTTGGTTTGGTTTTTTCTGAAATGTTTTTGATGGACAGATGGAAATAATCCAGCTAGTGGGTTTTTGCCTCTGCAAATTGACTTTAAATTTGGTTAATTATTCTACATATGGATACTTTTTGGAAGTAACTGTAAATAAGAATTCTGAACATCTTAGTTGCTGTTTTATACACTTCTCTGGGTTTTTTAATAAAGCAGACTGGATGTTTATACTTACTCTTTATCTGGATTTTAAAACACCCTTGCCTCTTCTGTAATAACACGTTGTTAGCCTCTCTCACACTCACTGGCAGCAAGGAAAGGCCGTGGGACTTGGCAAGAACAAGAAGTTTATTTATAAAAACTGCAGGTATCGTGTAAGCAGATACAACAGTTTCTAGTGACTGCAGCTTAAAATCACTTTCTGGAGTAAAGAATGCCCTTTAAAACGTGTTTGGGTTAATTGTATGTGGGGACTTTGCAGCTGAACTGCTATTAAATAATCTCTTCTCTTGATTGCACCACGTCATTTAACAGAGTAATTGCACAATAATTAACTTAGGGACAGTGGGTTCTGGTGTTCACCATAAATAATGATAAGGTAAGATATAGTCTGTGTGAAGGTGTTGTGTTGCTCAGCTCTGCTGACCCTTGTAGGTACGATGCCCGCTCGACCCAGCGTTCTGCTGCAGACCGGCTGTGTGAACACGCGACAGTGTGATGCCATCTTTGGGGTTCTCTTCCTCTGCTTGGGCTTAGGGTGCAGCAGCAGCAGTGTTCTGACTGTGGTGGCCACACAGCAGCTGTTTGTGCTGCGGCTTCGCACGCTCGTTGGTGTTGTTTTGGAGTTAATACTCTTGCATCTCCTGTTGGCTTCTGCCTTGTGCCTCTTTGTCTGAGAGCGCCGTCGCCTCTTTGGCTGCTGTGAAAGTCTCAGTGAACTTCAGCCTGAAGGATTTGGAGAGGTGGTAATACAGAATGGGGTCGAAGCAGAGGTTTGATACTGCAAACAGCAAGGTGGACTCTTTGGCTTTGAAGAGCGCTTGTTTCAGAGAGCAGCTGGTTATGGCGTCGCTCTGGCTCAGGGTGTAGGGTATGCGGACGATGTGGTAGGGGACGAAGCACAGCAGGTAGCCGGCGGTCACCAGCAGGATATTGATGAGGGCTTTCTTCACGTTGGCATAGCTCTCGCTGTACTTGTTCCGGTAGAGCTGCCTGACAGCCAGGAAGTTGGAAATCAGGATCACAGCCGAGAAGTTGAGGAAGATGGCTGTGCAGATGAAGTTGGTGAACACGTGCCAGTCTCTCCCGAACTTGGTTTTGAAATCGATGCATCCCACGCTGGGTCTTTCCTCAATGGTTTTGATGGGAATGGCCATGTTGGGCACTGTTATCAGGAGAACCATTGTCCACACCACTGCAGACAGCATCATGGCGAATCCCGGCTCCTGGATGCGGTAGATCTTAGAGCTGTGCATCAGCTGAAGGCAGCGATCCATGCTTACGAACCCCAGAAATATAATTGATAGGTACATGTTCAGGTAGATGAAACAGGCCGTAACCTGGCAGTGGAATATCCTCAGTTTCCAGGATGCTATTCCCAGGTCAACAATAATCTTCACTGGCAACGCCAAAGTCAACAAGAAATCGGCGGTTAAGAGGTTGATTAAGTAGATGCTCATACACTTCTGCTTCTGATCCTTCTGTGTGAATGCCCACAGAGCAAAGCAGCTGCCAATAAATCCCATGAGAAAAATCAAGTAGTAGAAGTAGGTAAAAGGTTCCAGTTCTGTAATGACATGGCATTGTGAAACATTGCTTGACATGGTGACCTTCTTGTGCCCGTTGGTTCTGCTGCTAGGAGAGACCAGGAACCTACAGAAAGAACCGAGACGACAGCAATGACATCAGCTTTTCCCCAGCAGCAGTAGCTGCTCTGAGAAATCTGTTTGATGTAATGGAAAAAAGGCAGTTGGGAGGAAATGTTTTTCTCTCTGTTGAAGAAGACTTTGTCCTGGGTCAGGAAAGTTTGGAAGTGTGTTAGGGTTTGTTCTTGAAGGCATACAGCTTCTGAGCAACTCTTCCACTAGAGCAGACCTTCTGAGGGAGCGTTGGGTTCAAACCCTGCTCCCCAGACAGCCAAACACCAGGGAGGGGTTTGAGTCCAAGACAAGCATCTGCTTAACAGCGGCCGTGCTAAAACTTCCCAACTTCTCCCAGCTGGAGCTCTGCCTAAGAAAGGGCAATGTTCATAGTGGTCTGGTCCTACAGAAGCGTGCTGGGAGCTTTGAGTTGATGCGCTGCCAAACCAGTGCCCAGGTACATCAGAAAATGAGCAAATATGATCAGTCCCAAGATTTGCAAACGGCTCTGTTCCTGGGTGAGCAGAGGATGAGTTAATTGCACACTTTGAGGCTTGAGAACTAGCAGATTTCGAAAGCAGCAGCTATGAAACAGTCTTACTCACTCTCTGTTCAGGCTTCACTACAAATTGTAGGGACAAAACCAAGAAAATTTCAGACTTATTGTAACTAAACATTGTTAAAAATTACTTTACCGCATGAGCGGGGGTGTGGGTGGTTGGTTTGCTGCTGTGTCAGACTGCTGCACAGAACGTAAAACACGTTTATGTCCTGCACAGCATCAGACTGCCAACTCTCCTGATTTGTGATAGTGCTCCTGGTTCTAATGGACAAGGCAGGAGAACTGCGCTGGTCTCTGCTGCCAGGTAGGATCCAGATGGATGTGTTTGGAAACCAGAGTGGCTGCAGCTGCTCTGGTCATTTAAAACAGGGGGAGCAGCAGCTTGATTCTGCAGATGGTTGCTGTCACCCTGAAACCACGTACCAAGGCTGAATTAGAGTGGGGTACGTACTGTGTGGGTGAGGAGCAGGCGTGCTGAGGCTGGCTGCCCAGGCAACAGGAGCCTGGGGCCAGGAGGCAGCAGGTGAACTGTGCCCTGACACAGCTGGAGCCTCTAAGGGTACGCTGTGATGGCAGCCAGATAACGCTGGGTACAGGTGAAGGAAAGGCTGTTTGCTGGGTGCCTGAGCCCGGCTTTCTGAGCCTTTGGCAGGGTTGATGTTTAGGGCTGGATATTTACATAGATCTGTGTAGGCTGGAACAAAGACTGGAAGCACCTACCTGTGTGAGTGGCCTCTGAGGTCTTCTGAGCATCGGCCTGCGAAGGTCGGTGTCTCAGTGACTGCTCTGGCAGCACAGCAGTGTGTTAATCTTCTCCTCTGGCTGCATCTGCTGGGCTCTTGAAACGTGTCTGTGGTTTTTAAATGTGCTGATTGACGCAGTCAAAGCCAGTATTCAAATGACTAAACCACAGGGAAGTTACGTACAAGATAGGTGGCAGAACAATGTAAGTGTTCATGGAACAGCCCAGAGCCCTCTCTTCCCTCTCTCTTCCCTCTCTTCTCCACAGCAGCTCCTCCACCATGCCCCTCTGCCCACCCTGTCCCGCTCCTTGCCCTGGGGCAGGTGGGATGGGGAGAAAAGAGCTGCTGGAGCACTGGGTGAGTCGTGCTGCTGTAGCTGGTAGAATGTGTTATCACGGCTGCTGCACCTCAGGATGTGTTTGTGTGGAGGGGAGATGGCCAGAGTCGCTTGGGATGACAACGTGCTGCAAGGGGCCGGTACCCAGTGACCTGAAGGCAGCGTGACTTTCACTTGTGTAATGTTAAACACTAATAGTGTGGTTTGGTCAGCCCTGGCATGTGGGCTCTTTCCTGTAGTTCTTAAAGCTTCCTCAGGTCAGTCCCAGGTTCTGGGACTGTAGATGTGGGATGTCAGTGGCTGCTGCTTTGCTTTTACTCTTAAAGACCTGAAACTTCCTCCCTGCCCCCTGTTCCCCTGTCCCTTCATGTCTTAGATGTAATATCTGCCTGGAACCAGGGGTTGTAATGTAGCTGGGCCTCTTTCACCTCAAAATTCCTACATGAAATTCCAGCTTTTCCCAGAGTTGTAGCCTCCTGTGCAGCCTGAAAGGCATGGAGGGGGGCTCTGCTGCCAGAAGTTCCCTTTCCAGCCCTTGGATCTTGGCCAAGCACAGTTAAAAATAAACCCCACACATGAGGGATATAGGGGAATTGGTTATGATTTAGCTTTTTCTAAACAACAACCAGAAGAGCCCAGGGGACAGTGTCTGGGCACTGGCCCGGGGCTGCGGAGCTGCCTGACACTGAGCACTAGCATCACCGTGCTGGGAACCCACAGGAGTTTACAGCGTGAGGACCAGGGCTTGGGGAGAGACCAGGGAAGAGCGTCTGGTTTGGAGTTTAGTCACAAGCCTGAAGTTCAGATCTTATTTGTCAGAATGCTGCAGAGCTTCTCAGTCTGTGCTGGGCTCTGATCAGACAGGGAGGGTTTGTCTGTGCGGGATCTGTCTGTGCCCATGCTGCTGGCTGTGGGACCAGACACACAGGGTTCTTGTCGGGGTGAGTGTGTGTGTGTGTGTGTCTCCCCTCTTCTGCAGGATCGGTTTGCAGATGAGAAACCTTTTCCAGGTCTGAAAAGGCAAGGGGAAGGTTGGGTAGACCTTCACTGGAAACAGGTCTATGCTACCTACAGTGTTTTGGGAGGATGAGAGACATGAGATGTGAGTCTGCCGAGCTGTGATTCTGTTGTACGGCGGGTACAAACCTTCCCTGTCCGGGTCTGGTTTCAAAGGCTGGGTTAGTTCATGCACTGCAGATGCTGTGGGTGGATTCTGTGGTGAAGTTACTGAGTACTTCTCATCACAAACCCTGCTTTCGGTGGTTTGAACTGTGCTGCTCTTTTGATTCGTGATTTGAAGCTTTCTGTAACGCATGCCTGCCCTGGCTGGCTCTGGGGGCTGAGGGTGCAGGGAGGAGGTGGAGGGGTGCTGGTGTAGGGGAATTCAGCCAAAATGATTAAATCTTGTCTGAGAACAAGGCTGGGAAAAAGAATGTCTAGACCTTGAACAAACACCCTGAATCAGGTGACCTTTAAAAACAGCATGGGGAGCCTTGTCTGAAGTGGGACACACCGAGGTTTAGGTGGGTGGTCCTTGTCCCAGGTTCACTGCTGACAGTCCTCACCTCACATGTGTGCCTGGAGGAAGGTTTCACATCCACAAAGTTTCCAGAGGCTCCAGGAGCAATGCTGGTAGTAAGCTTTAACCTTTTTAGGTTTTTAATTTCCTTTTGTTCTCTTTCCCCTTCTGAGCAGCCTCCAGTGCTGGTGTGGTCCTGCGGTCCGGCTGAGCATCCGCTGCCAGCTTGGCGTGGCCCCCCAGAATGGGGGAGCCCTGGGCTTGGGCATTGCAGAAGGGAGGGGGCTGGACTGGCTCCGGCGGGCTGGGGGCTCGGCTGCCATGGGGTGCAGGGCAACCAGGAGGGACATGGGAGAGTCCCTGCTGTGGCTGGGGAGCGGGTTGGGTGTACCTTGGTGTCTGTGTGGGTGTACCTTTGTGTCCGTGGGTTCCCCTTGCCTGGGGGTGGCTTGTTGAAGTGTGAAACGTTTCATCCCCGGGTTGTGTTTGGGGAGTGGGGTGGCACTGCTGGGGCATGGGAGTGGCGGTATCTGCCTGGCATGGCTCTGCTCCTTGGAGGCATGTAACATGCAGTGATGGCGTGGCATCCCTGACACGCTCTGGAGCTGCGCCAGTGCCCGGCCAGGCTGACTGTCCCCCCGGGTTGTGCCACCTTCTGTTTCCCCATGAGTCCCCCAGGCTGTGCCACCACCTTCTGTTCTCCATGCCACCTGTTTTCACCTCCCCCTTCAGCAGGTCACCTCAGGGGTTACTTGCTTCAGGGTCCTCGGATAGTGAAGGTCTGCTGGGACCTATCTGGGGTTAAGGTTGGGGGTGCCTGGAAGGGGTGGAACTTAGTTTATGAGACAGCTGCCTGTAACTTTGCACTGGAGGAGCACAGGTAGGACTGCCTGTGAGCTTGTGTCCGCGGCATGTTTCTCCTTGCTGTGGCGGCCAGGGGGTGCAGCCTGGGTGGAGGGGATGTCTCCCAGCCTCTCGTTTTTGTTGTGTGTTCCTTGTCCTGCAGAACATTAACCGCTAACAAGCCACAGCCCTGCGAGGCTCTCTGCAGGCTCTTTGGAGTGAGGAGAGCGTGTGACACTGCGTAATCCATCCGTCAGGAGGGTAGCGTTTGAGTCTGTGTCCTTCCTGTCCCTGTCCATCTAAACCATGAGTTACGTGAGGCCTTTGCACGAGCTTTCAGGCACCGTTCTTGGTGTGGGTACAGAAGTAAAGCTCATTTGGGTGTTGTGCCCTTGTGGACTCTGTCAGACCTCCCAGCATTGGGCGCCCTGCAGAATGTCACACACACTCTGTGGGGGAAGGAGACAGTTAGCTGCTTGTGGTGTGGGACGGTGTGGAGGGGCAGGAGACCTTCCCTCTCCCAGGAGAAGCATCCTTGCTACCACGTCCCTCCTCTGTGGCTTGCACAACGCATCCCAAGAGTGGGAGCAGGGTCTTGAGCCCCTCAGGTCCCAGCTGGAGTGGCACAGGTGCAGGCAGGGCCCCGACCCGTTCCTCCTCCTGGCCCCGGCAGTGATGCTGTCAGCCATGGGCACGTCTCTGGAGGGTGTTCAGTCACTGGACAGCGTTTTGGGTGGGTTACTGGCAGGAGGGATGTGCCTCTCCCAGGTATCACTCGGGATGAATGTGCCGTTAAAGGAACTGGAAGTTTGAGATTTAGCTTTGAGTTTTGATTTGTTCAAGGCTGTTTACATGTCTGCACAAGCCAGGCAAGGGCAGGGGTAGAAGTTCTGCAGTGGGTGTATGACAGAGCTGATGGGAAGCCCTGGTTTTATCATGATGGTAGACAGGAAAAAACAAAAAAACCCCACCTTGGGTTGTTTTCGTTGAGTTTATCTTCAGCTGTGGGAGCAGCACTCGCATCAGCACCAGGGGCACAGTCATGAGCAGATGGCACAAATTAGTCCTGCTGGAGTTTCCCTCTCTGCACAGGGCTGTCAGTCCCTGACTCTTACCGATGTCTATTTTGGGGAGCAGGCTCTGAGTGGGCTCTTGGCTGTCCTGTCATCACGTAGCCAAGAAGCGTTTTTCCATGTACAAACCCACAAGTGTGGTATTTTCTCTTGCTGCTCTCCTGACTTTCACTGGCAGATTACAATTTGTAATGACCACATTGTAAACGGACAGCAGGAGTGACCTTGGCACTGGGCACTCATGAATTCTGAGCAGAAAGAGCTACTTCTGACAATGGAAACTCAATTCCTATGCTTATTTTGGAGCAGGAGGAGGTAAGAAGAGTTCTGTGGCCAAGCACTGCTTGGTGTGCAGGGCCTAGTGAGCTCCAGATGCTGTGGTGGGTGACCATGTCCTGCCTGGTCGCCTCTGTCACTGCTTGAGCAGGGGGCTGCAGCCGTGCAGTGCCCTGGAGTGGTGATTCCTGGGTGTGCTAATGAAGATGCTCACATAAAAATAACGCCAGGTTTATTTTTGGAGTGAGATGGGAGAATTGTGTGAGGGTGTTGGCAGGGAGGATCTGGCCCTTCTCTCCCATCCCATCTGTGTTAACGTAAGCGAGGACAAGGAGTGCTCCCTCATGTCATCTGCTCACTGGGACTGTGTGGCCCTGTCAGGTAGATGGAAATGACATCCACTCCCTCTTGCTGAGTTGATTTTGTTGTGGGTTTGGTTTTATTGTTTCTGTGCAGTGGAGAAAATTTTTTGAGGTGACATCCTGTAAAATTAAACTCTGATAGGCCTCCTGCTGATCTCTGCCCAACCAGAGTGACCTTTCTGTCCTGAAACAGTGCTTGGCCAGAGGATTTCCCTTTCCTAGGCTCGGCTTTTTGCCTGGAGAATCACTGTGCTCAATGAGGGGCAGGGCACAGGGTCTGTTTTGAGGCCTCACACCACACGTGGGTACCAGTGCCCAGTGAGGGCAGCACTGCCATGTCCCTGGTGTGACCTCGCGGTGGCGGCTGGGTGGATTGCTGCAGCCTGGGGTGGGTTTATGAGGGTGTGTGGGTTCAAATAAGGGATGTCTGTGGGGCTGTGGAGCAGGTTTGTGCCACTCTACTGGGGTTGCTGTGTCCCTGTACAAAGGGGTGACTGGGAACTCCACCAGGCTGGGGAGAGGCTGAAATGTGGGAGCTCGGCAGCTTCTCCACACAAGTGTGTGCGTGCGCCTGGTGTCTCTTGGCTGCCCACGATGCACGCTCGCCCTTCCTGGGGCACCGAGCTGTGGTGAGAGGTTCCAGGTCGGGCTGAGTAACTTTGTTCCCCAAAGCCTCTTGCTCTGGCAGCACAAAGGAGGATGTCATGAGTAAGTCGGGAGGATGAGCTGCCGCTGGGGACCGGGTCACTGCCAAACAGGAGCCCTGTGCAGCTCTGGGTTACGCGTAGGGAAATTCCTCCTGAGACAGCAGCTAGAGCTTCAGTGTGGCTGCAGACCTTGGGGTGTCTGAGGACCTGGCTTGGTCTGTCTGAGGCATGACATGCTGGGGAAGGTGTGAAAGAATTAACTGACCCAGGGTCCCAGACCTTTCCTTCCCAGCCCAAAGCAGCCCAACAGCCAGTTGTTCAGCAGCCCTGTCTCCAGAAGTGGAGTGCGTTGGGCAGCAGGCTTTCCCTAGGCGCATTATGTAGGTTGGTGGTGTGATACCAGTGATCCAGTGGGGTGGGAAAGCAATTTTATGACATTAACTTTTTCAAGGCTTTCAAAGTAATTAGTGTTACACAAATACACACTGTGGAAATGTTTTCACCTCAGTGTGCCACTGGGCTTTCCCAGCCACGGTGATTTAGATTTGTGTAGGCAAATACCAAGCCATGTCATGTGAGGAGCTAAATGTTTTTGCCATAGATGACAAAAAGTCTCCCACAAAGCAAAGATTCCCTTCCCCTGCCCTTTCCCTTGCCCGGAGGGAAGAGCCTGCGATGCCTCAGTTTGCCAGGAGCCAGGGAGCTCTCAAAGATCCAACTCAATCATCTTTTATGTATTTGCTTTCAAACCCATGACCAAAACACAGCTTCCCTGCTGTAGTCCCTGTGGGCTGATTTGGGACGAGGTGCCCCCACAGTGTCCCAGCCCCAGATAGTGCCTAGGCTGCCCTGTGTGGGTGGGACCGCTCTGGGATCTTGGCAATAAGTGGGTGAGGATGCTCCACAGTGCTGTGCTTACGCTCAGTGCGGAGTTGAAAGACGTGTCCAGTCCTTCTGCTGAAGTACCGTCCTGTGGGGTGGGAGGATGCTGTTACCGGAGGTCTGTGGTCTCAGGCTGAGAGAAGCTGCCCACTCCCTGGAGAGGCTTTGAAGCTCGGGTGTTTGAAACCTGTCCCCTGAGATGTTATCTGTTGGACTGAAGTGAGACACGGCAGCAGAACAGTGGAGCACGGGTTATTTCTGCTCCGTATACTCTTTGCTAAGTTCAGTGAAAGCATTCAGCTTCCACAGCTCTTGCCTGGGAGCTGGTGTGGGTATGTCATGCATCGGTGTGTTTTCCCTGTATGGTGATAAAAACAGTCAGGAAAAAAAAAAAAGACTGCACTGAAAAATGCAGTTAAAGAGGAGATTGTATTTATATACGGAATGTCAGTGGCTTCCAGCTGTTATCTTTGTGCAGAGGTAAGCGCTTTGTTGCTGTGCCAAAAGCATAGGCAAACCAGCAAATAATTCTTTCTGGATTTAAACATCTCTCAGCAGCTGCCCAGGTATGTTTGCTCCCCACGTGCTCTTACCTCCTCTTGCAGCTATGAACAGGGAGTTACTGGACCCTCAGGCTGCTCTGAAGGTCTCTGTGTGCACCATGCTAGATCAGAAGAGCCCCGAGGGGCACAGTACAGCATAACCGTGCTGGTCAGTTTATAGAGCATCCCCTCAAACACTTCCTTCAGTTGAGCATCGTGTTCTATAGAAGTACTTTGACACTTAGTGCCTGAGGGTGACAAATAATCATGTTTAATTCTTAATTTTACAGCATGTTTCGCTTAAGAAATCACATAAGTGCGTGTGTATACATGAATATAAAAACCAATAGAGTTACTGAGGGTTTTTCAGGTTCTGTGCAGACCTTTGAGGATTTGTTTTGTGTTTAAATTCTGCCCCCTCCCCAGTTGTTGGCCTAGAGCCCTTCCTTAAGCTGTGTGTTCCTTCAGTGCTTTGTTCTAGGAGCTGGGATGGCCCGGGAGTGCTTCTGCTCTGGGAGCTGGCACAGCCTGGGAGCGCTTCCTGCGGGTCTGTGTCCTCTGTACAGGCTGATCTTGGTGTTCTGCTTCCCAGGGTCTGCCCTGGCCGAGGCCCTTCCACATGATGGGGGCTGTGCCTGGCTTCCTGAGCAACAGCAAATCACTTTGGCCTTGGGTCTGCTGGATAATCCTTCGGGATATCTGTGTCCTGCAGCTCTGGAGCGTGTGGCCCAGCGAGTGCCTGCTCTCCTGAGATCCAGCCAGGCCAGACCGTGCCGTGATGCAGTCGTGTAGCGAATCCATTGGCAGCGCACAGGAATGTCTCTGTGCGCAGAACCAGCTCGTTACTCAATGCAGAACCCTTGGCCTGTTGTACTGCCAGCTCCCAACTGTTGGGTTTCTTGGAGACTTGTGTTCTTGCCCAGTGCTCTGAAATGTTCCCTGCACACCCTGTACAGCATCATGTGCCTACACCACATTCGTACTTTCCCGAACTGTATTTGATCTTCTGGATTTAGAAGTTTCAACCTCGCTGGAAGCCTCCAGCTTGAGGTGCAGCTTTTGATAGAGCTTCTCCTTAAAGGGCAGGCAGAGGAAAAAATAAATAAAGGGATCAAGGCAGACGTTGGCAGCAGAGAGCACCAGGGTGAACTCCTTTGTGTAGAAGAGTCTCCTCTGTGCCGGGCAGTTGAAGCGGGTGCTGGTCTGGCTGAGGGTGTAGGGTATTCGGCAGAGGTGGTAGGGCACGAAGCAGATGACAAACACAAGCATGATGCTGAATATGTTACGGCTGGCTTTTTTCTTGGTCACCTCGGAGTTCCCTCTGAACTTTTTGTAAGAGCTGTATATTTTTTTTGATATAGAAGTGTAAAAAATGATCAGCAGAAGAAAAACAACCCAGAAAATCCCAGTGCAGATGTAACTTGAGGCCTTGTGCCACTGTTTGCCAAGCTCACTTTTCAGACCTATGCACTTCCTGGAATAATTTTCTGTGCTGGTTTCGTTAGTTAAGATCATATTTGGAACTGATAAAAGCATTAACAATAACCATATGATCACAGAGACCACCTTACTGTAGTTAACAGTGTGAACGAAGGAGGGGACTAACGGCTTTACGATCTTGTAGTATCTGTCAAAGCCGATGAGGCCGAAGAAGGTGATCCCGATGTACATGTTGGCGTAGAAAACAACCGCGGAGTATCTGCACACAAAGGTGTTGAGCTGCGGCGGGGCCATCTCGGAATCGGCCAGGATCTTGAAAGGGAAGGTCAGGCTCATGAGGAGGTCTGCCATGACAATGTTTTTGAGATAGACGATGAAGCTCTTTGTGCTGGAAACGTACAGGAAGATCCATGCTGCCATGCCGTTCAGCGAGAGCCCCACTATGAAGATGAAGCAGTAGAGCACAGGAATGACTGTCGTGGTGATGACAGTGCTGTGGCTGCAGTTGCTTCTCTCGGAGCCTGCACTGGAGTTAAACATCTTATGCTCTTTGTTCCTGGAAGCAGAGAAAGATTACCTTGGTAACATGAAGCAGTGCTATGCTTTCCATTAATTAGGATAGGATTTCTGCTCCAAGACCAGCTTGGCATGCTGCTAGGCAGTCACCCCGGTGGTGTTCCCAGTAGGGATGCTCCATAAGTGCTGCCCAAGTGCTGCTATCGTACTTTTTGATGACATTTGAGGACATGCTGCTGTTCTGAGCAGGGAATGCCTTTCCTTCTCCATCTGACCTCTATCCATTGTCATCCCTGCACTGCCCCGTCCCGTCCCTGTGGGCACAAGCCTGCGAGCTGTGAACAAGGAGGGGGGCTGAGGCACAGGCATCTGGTGGCTCCACATGCTCCCGTTAACCCTAGAGGACCAGTGTGTGTGTTGGGAAGCACATGAGGCTGTGAGTGCTCCTTGGGCAGGCGCTGTGTTCTGCGTGGGAGCAGAGCAGATGCTCAGCTGTTACACAGGGAGGTACAGAGCGCCTGCCAATGTTTTCTAATGCTCACTTGAAAGCAAGCCTCATGTGCGGCTACACAGTGTGCTTTGGACTTCTAGTAGCTCGACAGAGAGGAGCCTGTCTGCCTGGTAGCATAGTGTAGAAGCTTAAGCTGTCCTCTCAAGTCCTTCAGATTGAAATTTTAGAGGATCTCCAAGAAAGAATTGCATCTGCTGCCTGCTCTTCTTTGACAGAGTGTTCGTGGGGGCGGATCATCCTCCGTGGGGAGGGCAGAACAGATATAGATGCAATGCTGCCGTATTTGGCAGATGAAAACCTAGCAACTGGAGACCACGTGTCATGGGGCTGGGAGAAAACCACCCTGTCTTTCAGAAAATAATTTCCTTATTGCCATGAGTCAGGGCTGGTGGCTGATACTTCTGTGTAGCTAACCAAACACGAACACAAACTTGCAGTAACTACAACTGGAAGTTTTCTTTTAAATAGGGAAAATATTTCCTTTGGTATATTCTTGTCTGTCCCTTTCAGGTGCTGTAAAGGCTGGGCATCTTTGGTGCAGCTCTGGAGCAGGCAGCAGGGGCGTGCTGCCCATGTCCAAAGCCTGCAGCTAAAGCCCTTCCTGGGATTTTCCTCAAGAGAACTGCCATCCTGACTTCGTGTTTATTCATCACAGTGATTTTTGCTTTTGTTTGCTTGGGTTTTAAAGGAAAAGGATGGTGTGGGGAGCAGGTGTTACAACTCCCATGTGTGTAGGTGTGTTAGGGTGAGGGGGTGATAGTGCATAAGGTCTGGGGTGACGCTGCTCAAGCTAGAAGGATCCCTGCTTTCCCTCTGTATCCTTCAGCCATCTGCTCGGACACCTGGGAAGCACCAGACTGGCAGTTCTACTGAAGGTGCTGACAAGCTGTATCTGGGAACTGTGCTCTTCCCACTGCCAGAGCCCAGGCTGGACCCCACAGACGTTCTGGGGGCAGAAGCTTGCCCTTACCTTTCTGGCTTTGGCTGCTCAGTGCTGTTTGTTAAGGGTCTAGAGTGCCTTCCATCCTCAGGCACAGGGCCTCTTCTCTGGCTGGGCAGCCTGTGAGAGACAGAAAGGTTAGTTGTGTCTCGCAGCACAGTGCCTGCTCAGACTGTCAGTACTGCAGACAAGGCTTGGTGTCTCTCTGCAGGGTGGCAAGGTGGGTTAGGGACAGAGTCCCAGAGCAGTGGTGTTCATGTTGGAGCCCGTGGGTGAGGCTAGAGGCTTTTGTGTCCCCCCACTGTGCATCATGTCACTTGTGTTCATGGTCGGTTTTGCCTGCTCTCTTGGCAATGGCACACCCAGCCCTTTCCAAAAGGCCTTGTCCCCACTGCTCTAACGCAGTGTTGGGAGCCAGCACTGCCCCCTTGGGCAGGGGGTCCCGCCAGCTGTCGGGGGTCCCAGCATGGACCCTCTTTGGGTGATGTGGTGCATCCAGGTCTAACTCCTGTGTGCAGCTGAACAGTCAGTCTGGCAGGGTGGCCTTTGTGCTGCCGCTGGGTGCTGCCGGGTGCTCATCGGCACGGCCGCGCTCCCCTGCCCTCCGGGGGCTGCGGGGCCGGGGATCAGGCTGTGGCCGTGGTTTGCTGCCGCCTGATAGATTTGCTGCCCGTCCGCTCTTGTGCCGGTTGTGTTCTTGCTCAGCCAGAGGCCTTGGTAAGGGGACATCCTCCTCCTCTCCTGAGAGCGTGCGATGGCTCCACCAAGTGATACAGGCGTGCAATGAGCACAGATGCTCACTCCCCCTTCATGTCGGGGCTGGCCCTCAGGTGGGGTTAATCGGTGGGTCAGTTCAGGGCCTTTTGGACCGACCACTACTTAAGGTGATGACGGAGCTTAAGGATCCTTTTTGGTTTGTTTTTGTTTTCCCCCAGTTTGTAAAGCCTGGCTGCTTGCTTTGCTGCTGCACCGGCTGCTGGGAGCTTGTATGTGAGAGGAGCCTCTCATGTGAGCAGCACCTTATCTCACAGGCTGGGTCCACATGAAGTATCTTTGTTTAAAGTACGTAAAGAATATCAGCTAGCTGTGCAGAACCAGACTGATCGATTACAGGATCGATTTGGTAAAATACACACAAGTTTTGAACTCTCCCAGTTTGTAAATTGTGTTTTCTCAGCAAAATGCAGAAAGTTCCTGGCTGCTTTACTGAGTTATATCCACAAGTTTCTGTGGGTTTTTCCTTACCCTGCCTGTAGCAAAGGTCCTGTAGCAGTACCAAGTAGCAATTTATGGAAATCAGTGCTGCTGCTTGGGAAACATGCGATGCAGTTACTGGACCAGGAGCCATTTACAGTGCTCCCCATCCCCAGAAAGCTCTTTTGTTCTGCAGAATGGGGTTTATCAGAGGAGAAGATCACCCCAAATATTATCTCTGGTGCTGTGAGAAACCTAAAGAAAGAGGAAGCACTCTACACACAGCACAGCATGTGTGGATTGTGCTGGCAGGAGAAACAGGCTCTCTAAGATTGTTCTTTCCAGGGTGGTAGGAGTCTGGGCAGCCCCAGCCACGCCAGAAAGCAGCCCCGAGCCAGCTGTGCGACCCTGGGCGCTGTGGAGTGAGCTGTCAGCCCCGCTCCGCAGACTCCCTGCTCTCCAGAGCCCCCACTCCCAGCAGAGACCCGGGTGGCTGCTGGCCAGGAGCTGTCAGGGTAGGATACCCTGCATCACCCCGGGGGCTACAAGGGTGGATGTGTCGCTCCCTTAGGAGCCAGCCCGTCCAGGGAAGCGCAGGCAGGGCCCGCTGGCTTGGCTGGTGTCAGCATCCTGGCTCAGTGCTGCTGACTGCTCTCTGAGGGCTCACAGCCGGGCATTTCTCCCCTCCCACCCAGACATCTCTCAGCTGTGCATGCCAGGGCTGGGCTGCTCCCTTCCTGCATCATGCCCTGGCAGAGGTGGTCCCCTGGCAGCCAGCGGGCAGGTGCCGTGCCAGGGATGTTCAGGCCACGCAGCTGTAAATGCTGGTCTCCTCTGAGAGATCTTCTGCAGTGACTCTGGAGATATGTTGGTACATGAGACTTCTTGCCAGTTTGCCAGGACACTAAGGCTTGGTTATTTTTCTGTTCTTATTATAACGCTTGTTGTAAGGTGATGTCTCGGTTCAGTACTTGAGAGAACACACGTATGAGGAGCGCAGCGTGCGCCATGTCGGGCCTCTGAACGGCACATCGGGCGGCAGGTGTTCTGTTTGTCATAGACCCGTAGAATGTAGTGGAGGAAAATGGGTGATGGTCAGGTTGGGATGGCAGAAAATAACAGCACTGCTGTCATGGGAAGTGGCACTTCTCACCTTCATCTGAAAAGGCGCAGCTCAGGATGTTCTAGGTGACTGTTGGTGCCATGCGTTTAATTCACAAACTCCCAACTTCCCAGATGTGGGATGAGTTGGACAAAAAGCTGGATGTCCACTGCTGTGCTTCAGGCCCTCTTAAGATGGCATGCCAGGCTCAGGGGCTGCCTGCCATGCATGCCACTCATGCTTTTCCTCCTGCATGTCACACCCCTGCCCTGTGCAGCCACCTTTGCTGCTACTGTGCCCACTTGGCATTGCTGATGCCCCCTGAGCCTGTGTCACCCATGGGGGCAGCACCCTGCATCCCATTGCGTCTGTGGCAGATCCAGCCTGGGCTGTCTCGTCCTCCTCATCCCTTGAACAAAGTGAGCAGGTGACTTGTTCGCTTGGAATAAATTTGCTAACACTAAAACCAAACTTGAACAAACCCGTGGAGTACAGTGTGATGTCCTTGTGCCATCCCTGTGCCACCCCTTCTCTGGGGCTATGTTTGCACCAGCTGCCTGTATTCTTTTGGTTGGCTGTGTAATTCCTGGGGCAGGGGGTGAAGATTTGGACTCGTCGATGTAACTCAGCCAGTATTCATTGATCCATATGAATTGATGATTATATCTCTGTTTCTCCTTCCTTATACTTGCAGTAACAGTTGCCCAGCCTGTAAGTTCAGTGTGCTGTGAACATTTCCTGCCAGCAGTATTGCAGGACCAAGTCCCAGCTTGTCACTGTGAATCACTTCTCGTTTCCAGCTGGATCTAGACATCTGTTTCTAAACCCAGCGGGGATCTGAGGGGCCGTTCCCCCTGCTCCCTCCGTCCTCTCACCCCCATTTGCTCACCCCTTAAAGAAGAACACGGGCTGCAGGCTAATGTGTGCACCCTGCACAGAGCAGCTGGCCCGGGTCAGCGCAGCGTGGGGCCCGGCACTGCCTGGCTGGACAGGCTGCGGGGCTCAGGCAGGTGGGTGAGCACCTGGGGCCGGGCAGGGCCTCTGCTACCCCCGCGGGGTCCGGCTGCACTCAGCGTGTCACCGTCCCGCGCAGAGCTTAAGGAAGAGACTTACTGCTGTGGTGTCCAGGCAGGGTGTGCAGCAGGGGGCTCCTGGTGCCACGGAGCGCGTTGGGCACTGATGTCGGTTCCCGAGGTTTGCCTGCCCAGGGTCTGACCAGTCCAGTCAAATGTGGCGGTTTCTTGGCGTGTGTGATGTTTCCATGTTCCGAAGAGCAGTGAGCAGAGAGGCAGCAGGATGCAGAGCCGCTGCTGATCAGACGGTGTGTCTCTCTGAGGGCGGTGTGAGCTCGCAGGCTGCTGTGCCAGGGCACCTTGGGGGCAGAGCTCTGCTGCTGCCTTGAAAACCCACAGGAATCGTTTCGTTTCTTCTTGAGCCTGGGCTAATTTTGAAACCTGAAACCTAACAGCCGTGTTTTCCTGAGAAGTTAAACTTTTCATTCTATTCCTATTTCTGATGTTCAGACCAAGGCCTAAGCTGCTCTAAACCCATGGCCTTTCATCACTGAAGGATGAGAGCCTGTGAGCGTCTGCCCAAACCCTGGTACAGGTGCTGAGGCCGCGCAGTGCTGGGAGCCGTTTGCATGCAGCATCACTTTCAGATCTATCCCAAATAGTCTGGTTTTTAGTTAAGCCTCAAAAAAAATCCCTACTGAGATCCTTCCTGTCTCCCATCAGCGGCAATCTCTGAAGTAGGGAGCACTGGATGTAAGAGGAAGAGTGGGTCTGGGGTGTTGGGAGCGGTTTATGGTTCGGCATTGGAGGATTAAGCAGCCCAGCTCTCAGAATGCAGCTGTCCTGTCAGGCTTAGCAGGGCTAAGCTACAAGTATGTGAGTAAAACATGTTAACACATAGATGCTTTATTGTCCTAAAACTGGATATTTAAAAGAAATTGTGGCCCAAATTAAAAAATAGTTTCCTATAACTTTCTATTTTAATAGTCTTATTTGTCTTTTAAGTATCTGATTTTTCATCCTGTTTTCTGCTGCTTTAAACTGTGAGGTCTGTGTTAAACGTGTTCGGTCACGAATCAAATCAGAAGTGGTTGCTTCTGAAGAATCTCTCTTGCCAGGCAGAGCGCAGGGTGCAGCTTGCCTCAGGCTCAGCCGACTTCCGCGATGTGTCTGGGGCTGTTGGGGTTTGCCTGCCGTGGTGGTCTCTGGCTGCTTACAGATACAACTGCTCGCTCCACCGATCCTGTCTGTGGCTGGCGTATCGCCTGGGTGATCTCCCGCTCGCCCTCATCCTCACTGAGCACCCCACGAGCTATAGTGGTGGTTGTTTAGGAATGCAAAGTGACGGTCGGTGAGCACTGGTGTGGCACAGAAGCTGTGATGAGCAGGCAGAGCCTGTCGCCTGGACGAAGCAGAGTGCTGGCTGTGTGTCCCCTTGAGCTGTCAGGGTTGCAGAATGAGCCCCTCGCAGCTTCCAGCCCTGCAACCCCCGAGAAAGTCCGTGTGAGCTGGTACTTACAGTCTGCTCCGCTTGGCGCATCAGCGCCCGGGTGTCGGGTCTCTGCGCCAGCGCTCCGCAGTGGCATCCACGTGGGCTGCTTCCCCGGGACAGGGGTCGAACGGGCTGCACCCCCGGGACCCCACAGCCGGAGTGAGAGCTGCCAGCTGTCCCTGCTCCTGCCCAGCGCCGGGCAGGTCCTCACCAGTGGCCAGGGCTGTTTCCGTGCGCGTACGTGAAAGATGCGTGTGCGGGTTGCAGAGCAGGACGCGATCTCTGCTCCGACTGTTCCCAGGCCGGGCTGCTCGGGCAGGCGTGTTGCTCCCTGGCTGCTCGGGCAGGCGTGCCGCTCCGGGAGCAGCTCCTTCACCAATGGAGAGTCCCGGGCTGGAGCTCGGGGTCACATTGTGCTTGCTCAGGGCGTGCTCAAAGGCTGCAGGATGTGCTCTTGGGAGAAGCAACGGCTTTGGGTCTACAGCTCCTTCTTTTCCCCTCCTTTTAATCTTTTTTTTTCTTTCTTTCCTTTTTTTTCCTCTTCCCTTTTTTTTTTTTTTCTTTCTCTCCTTTCCCCTCTTTCTCTCTTTTTCCACCCCCTCTCTGTCCTCCTACTTCCCTGTTCTCCCCATATGTTTACTGGGAGGCTTTGAAATCAAGCACAGAATTAGTGGAAAAGTGATGGAAAAGCTAATAGCTTTGCAGGGTGTGTGGGAAAGGAGTACGTTCTGAGAGAGGTCTGAGGCTTGGGGAGAGAAAGTGAGGTTTGTTTGCTTGCTTTGAAGAAAGTGAAATATGTAAGTTGGTGTTAGTAAACAGTAGCTGCCTTGAGCTCTGCTTTAGGGTGTGTATTAAACGCACCGTTTCCTCACTGACTCCCTTCTGTGAGTGGTTATTACCCTACAAGCAGGAGCCCGAAGGCTGGGACAGCAAACGTGCCTTGTGCTTGTGCATCGCTGCCCTGTGCATGTCCCTGACTCATGCCAGTGAGTGTTAACCCGCACTTGTAGTCCCCTCCTTCCCCCCGCAGATTTCACCCAGTCTCTCAGTGACGTAAGGGGATATCTTCAAAGCAAACCTGCCTTGGCGACACTGTGTGTACTCTCTTACTTCTGAGACTCCCAGATCAAAGCCATAATGACCAACTGCTGGTCGTGTTTGGCTGACGAGTTTGAGTGGTCCCTCCACTCAGCTTTAATCCCACCTCATATGCGGTTCCTGTGGCCCCGTTGAGCCTTCAGCCCTTCTTTGAGTCCGTGTCCGAGCCCGCTGGGTCAGGGCACACACCGGGCTCCTCTTACTGCCAGGTTCAGGGCTCCTTCCTCTTCAGGCAGTCCTGAGCTGTGGCAGCTGCTGTGCCCGTCCTGCTGGCAGCAGCCCCATCATGGCACTGCTGTGGTGGGGCTGCAGCCAGGGGATCGTGTCCCACGGTCGTTGTGTGTGGCACCTTGTACCCTCAGGGTTCGGTTTCACTGAGCTGCTGTCGGCAGGACCTGCTCCTTGCTGAGGCTCCGTGCCTCAGAGAGGGTTTCAGGGAGGGCAGGGGCCCAGAGAAGCCTGTTCCTTTACAGAGCATGTGAGGGAGGAGCGCGGTATCTGTTTCCATCCTCTGTGGACATCGGCTAGGGAGGAATCATGCCTGGGGCTGGGCACCCAGCTTCACACCGAGACACGAGGTGGTGGCAGCACAAGTGACTTCAGCCTCACAGCCATCACTGTGGTCCTGTGGCAGTGGACCCAGGCTCTGTGCCGGCTCGGAGGTGGCCCAGGCTGTTGGCTGTGCTTTGGGACAGCGGCTTGGCCGGGGGAAGAGCTGCCAGCCCCAGCCTGCATGCCGATGGGCATTGTGCTCTGGTCCTGGGGGGCATGAGTGCCACTGGCTCCTCAAGACCCTGCTGCTGGTGCTGGGGGCTGCCTGTGACAGCCTCCCCAGCTGCCCCGAGCCACGGAGGCTGTTCCTGGGGGCCGTGCCATGGGGTGAGAAGGCCTGCCCTGCTCGCCTTCTGTGCTGCCCTGCTGCTGCAGCTGGAGGACAGCCAGGCAGTGTGATGCACGGGGCTTTGCTGCTGCTCCCCAGACAGCACTTGCTCAGACAGCCCTTCCACCTCTTTCCTTCTGCCCCGTTGTGGTTTTTTGGAGCAAGGATGTGAGAGGAATGGGTCAGATAAGGCTCTGCTGATCACAAGTGCTTAAAAACCTCTGGCCCCCTAAGACAGAGTTGATAACTCATTCTATAAAACCCTCCTTTTCTACTTGTTTTGCTTTGTTTTTCCTCTCCCAGAAGCATCAGCAGAAGCCTCAGTATCCCCTTTGGGATGGAGGTCAACATTCAGATTGTGACCCGCAACAAACTTTTTCCAGTTCCTTCCTTATCTAAGCCTAAAATTAAATCAGCCATATTCCATTTATGTCCAGATGAAATCCCTGAGAAGAGGAAGAAAAGCACAGTCTGCCAAGACAAGTGGGTTTGAGAGAGAAGCGTAAAATAAATGGTAAGAGGAATATCTTGGCAAGGCAAAGTAGTGCACCAACCTCAGTGACACCGCTCCCTCCTGGGGCAGCTCTCACTTCATGCGCAGACCCCGGATGCTCTGGAGAAGGAGGACTTGGTTCTCAGACCTGGCAAAAGGAAAATGTGAGCAGTAAGAAAATAGCTTAAACGTTCATGAGTTACCCCATCATTTCAAGCGACTGAGTATTTATCAGAGAGCTGAGTAACTTTCTTTTTTTGCTGCTTTGTCAGAGAATCAGGACTTGGCTGCTGCCAACAGCTGGGACAGACCACCAACTTTTGTGGGACAGAAATAGCCCTTCCTCAGGGCTGAAGTCAACGAAGGACTGGGCTCTGGTACAATGCCACACAGCAGAACTCACGCTGGAAGTCCAAGCAAACTGGCAGTGAAGTCAGGGCACAGCACAGGCTGGCAGCCAGCTGCTTGGGTTCCCTTCAGGTTTAATTGCCGACACAGAATGGGAAGCTTCTTCTTTCTTTCTCCACACTTTCCCTGGCTGTTTCCAGAGGCACCAGCACGCTGGCTGCTTGACCCTCTGCACACCCTCAGCTACGGAGCGGATCTGAGAAGACCCCAGGATTTCCAAGGGAGACTGTGAGTGTTACCACAGCAGAGCTGTCACAGAGGGGCTGAAGGCACTACACTGCGACAGTCCTTTCTGTTCTGTAGGCAAAGTGGGGAGGAAGCACTCTTCTTTAGGAGGTGATTTCTACCCCAAAAGGTTTTTATTCTCTGGTTTCCTTGAAGTGACCCCAACCCATCTCCGTGCTTTCCCTCAGCAGTGTGTCAGCCATGGAGGTCGTCGTGGGGTGTGGAAGTGGGATTCCTGCCAGGAGAACTGCTTGGTTTTCCAGAGAAGCACAGCTTCCAAGGGCTTGCTCACAATACCTGTGTGTGTGTGGAACAGATGGCTCTTCTGACACATCTGTGATGCCTGTGTCAGTGTCTTGGGCTCACTGCTGGTGCACTTGGGCTGTGCCAGGAGATGCAGATAGGCAGAGCCATGCCCTGCCCTGGTACAGAAAGCTGGATGGTGGATTTACAGCCCAGTCCAGGGTCTCCATCCCTGACCACCCCAGCACTGTTGGTTTCGGGTCTGTGGCGCAGGCCCCTTGTAGCCAGTGAAGGTGGGTGTGAGCCCGGGGGTGACCTTGGAGTGCTGAACTCCAGGCAGGGCTCAGTCCCGACCATCCCATCTGTCCTGCTGCAGGTGAGCTCTGGGAGTGGGAACTGCCTGTTTCCCCTGCTCAGTCTCACTGCTCTGGATAGAGGGAGAAAACCCTCGTGCTTGCCTCTTCATCTGAGTGTGCGGGAGAGAGGAGCTCAGTTCTCTGGGATGCCACTGGTGAACCAGCACTCCTCATGGTGACAACCAGGGGACCATTAGGAACAGACACGTTTGGGTTCTGCATATAGCTGTGTATTGTCTCTCCTTTCTGATGGAAACTGCTCTGGAAACTCTCAGTCATGGGATTCTGTTGTCCTGTTGTTATAAATAAAGCAGTAAACTTCCTCCCTTCTTTGCCTGCTGGTTTCCTTTTTAGAGCCATGAAACCCACGGAGACAGACTGTGGTGTCTTGATTGCAGAGTGCAGGAGGTCTGCTGGGCTCGGCTGCGGTGCATGACATGTCTGGTGCCATCGGGGGATTCGCTCTCTGCTTCAGGTTTCTTTGCTAACCAGAGGTTTCCGGGAAGTGTCACATCTGGCACCCATCCTGGCAGCACATCACCATCCTCCTGCCATCTGCCCTTAACTGATCCTGTAACCCTGGGGCCGGTGCTGTGGGGCTGTGCCCGGCTCCTCTAGGAAGGGTGCTGCTTCCTGGAGAGATCTGTTGGGTTTGGTGCGTGGCTGACTCAGTGTCTGGTTTGCAGCAGGCAGGGCGCAGGCACACAGGGAGTCCCTGCGTCGTGTCACTGCCAGGTCCTGGGACTGTGAGGCTGCAGATGGGAACTGTTCAAAGGTTTGCCAATCCTGGAGCCTTCAGCGGTAAGTCACACGCAGTTGTCATCTCCAGTTGTGGGTTTTGTCATCAGTCATGAGCTGCTCATCTGCCTGGGGGGCAGAACTTCTCTTTTAGGTACTCTCAGCTCTTGAAGCATGGGGGCAGAGCGTGACCATGGCACACACTGGTGCGAGGCCGGCAGAGCTCAGGCAGGGCTGGAGCTGGTCTCTGATGGGAGTCAAGTTCAGGGTTGGGTTTGATGGCATGCATGTTGCCTGTTTGGGTTTTGATTATATCTCTGTTACTCCCTGTTTGAAAGGCTTGATTTGACTTGAGAGGTTTACCTGAAACGTTCCCGTTTGCTGAGCAGGGACTCTGTGGGTTTCCTGACACTCAGTGCCTTTCCCCAGGTTTCGTGCCACATCACAAGCCGCTCTCAGGCGGCCTTGCAGTAGGCCTTTGGCGTTGTAAGGCAGCTGTATTACCTAGCTTGGAGTGCAGATGTTTGGATAGATACCCTTTCCCATCCAGCCCCCTCCTCAGAAAAGCCAGGGAAGGCTTTGAAACAGAATGTGAGGTGTCTTGTTTGTGTCAGCCCTGGTGACGTTAAAGGAGAGCTGTCATGTGTGGCTGGGTATGGCAGGGCCACGAGAACATCACACACCACGGGCGTTGGGGAGGGCTGCTGCCTGTCTGACCCTGTTCTTCAGCCCTGCCTGGGAGTGAGCACGATGCTGGAGGGGAATGGTCAACCAGCTCTGGTTTCGGACTGACTGTTCTCTGAAGGAGACAATACTAGCACGCTGTGTGTGGCTCCTAGGGAGTGTTAGTAAATCATTTACACTCAGTGTAAATGTACGCTGCGTTTGCTCTGGGCGCGCTGCTGGGCTTTGTGGTTGAGGGTCCCAGGAGCATCGCGTGCTAATGCTCTGCACGGACAGGTTCCTGTTAGCACCTGGTTGCTGTCTCCAGTCCTGTGTCCTTGCAGAGCAATACCCGCTGAAACGCAGGGAGATGCTTTCAGAACAGTTTGTCTTGGATCTACGTATGCAGTGGGATTGCATCCCCAGGATGAGAGTATGGAGAAGTTCCTGAGTGCAGCCTGCACCAAGATTCATGGGGTCTTTAGTTCATTCTGCCTGGAGGGGAGAGTTCTCTGGGTTGAAGCCCATTTAGTTCTTGCAAAGCCACAGGCTGGTTTCTGTGCTTTGCAAGATATTTCTGGGAAAATGAACCCAGAGTGTTTTAAGATAAGTTGAGTGGGCTCGTGGGGTGGGTGGTGTGACCCTGTTCACAGGCTTGCAGCTTCCTGCTGGGACTCGCTGGCTTTGCTGCCCAGAAGGAAATCAAGGTAACCAACCCTGCTGGCCTCTGCCAGTGAGTGAGCAGCACAAGGTGTGTCTGATGTTCTGAGGTAGAGGGGGACAAGCTTAAACCACCCCTCGAAATGTGCCTTTTCATGTGAAACCTTCAAAGCTGCCCTGGTGGCTTTAAAGGGCCGTCTTGTGTCCAGCCTGGCCAGTGACATCTCCTCCTCCTCCCACTCGCTTCCCCTTTATCTGCTGTGCCGCTTTCTGCCTTGTTTACTGTTTGGGGCCTCTGATGGCTATTGCTGCGCTTGGGCACGGTGACACGGAAGGACAGGCTGTGTGTGCGGGCGTGTTTGGACAGAGGGTTCCCCCAGCAGGAGCCCGGGGCAGCAGCAGTTGCCAAAAGCTCAGGGTGAGCTTGGCCATGTATGTGCAGCTACTGGTAAACCTGAGACATGCCTTGGGTACACTCACACACTCTCTTTGTCTGAAATCGGGTCCCTTGACCACTTAAAACTCGATCACGTTCTGATAGAAACGGAAAATGGCTGAACTAACTCAAACCAGTATGTAATTAGTCCAGAGATGATGGTTTTGGGGGGTGAGGGGTGATTGCTCAGGAACAGAGAAGAGAAGGACGCAGAGAGATGCTGGGGGGAGCTCTCGCTGGAAAGCCCTCACTGCCTTACAGACATCCAGAGCTCAGGGCTGTTACTGCCCCTGAATATCCAGGGTTCTCTTTATGAGCATCATTGTGCAAAGCTTGTTATCCCTCTGACAGGAAAGGGGAAACCCACAGCAAAACACACCGATCCCTGGGACCAGCCAGGGCTGATGCACACACCTTGAAAATGCCTTATCACAGGAGTAGTAACCAGAATTGGCTGGGGGAGAAGTTTAAATTAAAGCAATGCATGATGCAGATGCAGCACCCCAGACCGGTTTGGGTGGGAAGGGACCCTGGACCCTCCCTAGTGCCACCCCTGCAATGGGCAGGGACTCCCCCACCAACCCAGGCTTCCCAGAGCCCCATCCAACCTAGCCTTGAGCATCTCCAGGGATAAGCCCTGGTTAGAGGCTGGGCTTTGCCATGTAACTGACCCTCAGGAAGGACATACCTGGTGTGCTCAGAGCAGCTCCCTCTCTCCCGTGGGTCACTCCGAAGGGCTGTGCCTGCAGTGGTCCTTGGCTGCTCCCATGCAGAGAACTGTGGCGAGCTCCAGCCACCGCAGAGGTTTTGAGCAATAAAAGCAGAACACCCCTTGCCACTGGACAAGAAGCAAAGTGTTACTGCTCTTCCTGTGTGAAGGTCACGAGTAGCCAGCGTGTATTGAAAAGGAAATAAAATTCTAAGTGGGCAGAGTCATCTTGAACACCAGCTGAGGTGCTGAAAGGTGTGGATGCTGTGTGGCTTCTCTGGGAAGAGCAGTGCAGGGATGCAGCGGGCAGGTCCAGCTGCACAGCCCCTGGTATGGAGTTATGCTGGATGTGGTGATGTGCTGCCAGGTGAGGGAATCCACGGGCGAGCTGCTGGCAGATGACTTCTCATACTTTATATTTTGAAGTGATGCCGCTGTAGGGTTGCCTGATGACATAGCTGTACTTCCAGGTTTGAGGCATCGTTCTTGGCTAAAGCTTGTTCAGACTGTTCAACTAGAGCTGTGTCCGTCTGTCCATCCGTCCCAGTGCTCCCTCCAGTGAGAGAATGACGTGTGTGACGCTCTGTGAGCGTGTGAAGGCCCAAAAGGAGGGGAAATGCAGTGTTCCAGCTGTGAGCTGTGTTCTGTGGTAGATCAAATGTTGCAGCACAGATAATTTTTTGCATGCTTCAGAGAGCCGTTGTCCTGGGCAGAGGATTAAGGGCTTACAGGGCAGGCAGGACTGCTCAGCTCAGCGCAGAACTTCTCCTGCTGGAATGCCTCTGGGCAGCAGGGAAACTGAAGGGTTGCTGGTTCCTGCAAGCAGGGGTATTTTCCCAAATGCCACCCAAACTTGGCCCTGAAGGATCTATTGCTGTTCTGTTGAAGGCTGCTGTTTCCAAAGGGCTCGGCAGTGAGCGGCGAGTGCCAGAGGCCCCTGCTGCGTATCGTACATGTGTGGTGGCTAAAGAACAAACTGGTGATGTATTTGTATTATTGTCTGGTTGGACTCGATGATCTCAAAGGTCTCTCCCAACTGAGTGATTCTGTGAAACTTTATTTTATCTTTATCCCTACTAGTATTTTTCTTCCCCCCAAATCCTCTTCTGCTAGTCCAGCCATTGCTTGATTAAGAAAATAACTTAAACCCTTGCCCTGAGCTCAGTGCCTGTGGGAGGGAACCTTTCCATGGTCCTGCTGAGGGACTTGTGTACCAGAACCGGGGGATGCAGGTGCACAGCGATGGGCAAAAGCTGACAGCCAGGGAAGGCTGCTGGGGGTGGCTGACGGGAGCTGTACATTGGCAGCTCCCAAGCCTCTGTGAACGGGAGTGGGGCTGGCGGGTTCAGCCTTGCCAAACCATTGCCCTGTGTAGGCAACACCTGGCTGCTGATCTTGCAGGTCTGCGCCCTGTTCCTCAAACCTTTGCATGGAAGTCGGTGCCTCCAGCCTGCTGACCGAGAGCACGTACAGGCATTCATCTGTGGCCGGGCTCTGTCCCTGGATAAAAGCAGGAGGAACATGAGGTATAGTTTCTGTGGAGCAGTCCTGCTGGAAGACACGCTCCTTACAGCAGCGTTGCAGGACTTCGGGGTTTTGCCTTCTACCTGTTTACCTGCAAACCCTTTCTGCCCGAAGGTGCTTTGCTGACAGGGTGATGTCTCTGAGCCATCAGGCCCTGCAAGGATCCCCTGAAACCTGGCCATGGGACTTGGATGCCTTTGGCTGATGCCACTGCCAGCTCTGCAGACAGATTCCTTACTGAGCCACAGAGCATCGGGTGGGAGAGCGGGGGCCGGGGCACAGTGTGAGTAAGCTCCACTATGGCTGTGCTGGTTACACAACCGCAGTTGCTTAGTTCATGAGACTCTGGTGTGTGTCAATACAGGGACACATTTTTAGAACTTTTGGGGTTTTAGTTTCTTTTTTAGGATGCCTGGGAAGCTGTGCTGCTGGAATACTGCAGTAACAGTTACTGAGAAAACCTCGAAAGGAAAGGGCATAGTAAAGTGTAGGTAGGGACAAAAGCCTTGCACATGTGGTGGTTGGAGCTGTCCTTGTGTCTGTCTTCAAATAACAGCTCTTCCACAGTCACCCCATGGCCACAGGGGCCTGTAGCTGCAGGTATGGTGCAGTGCAAAGCTGCCTAAATGGAAAACTCCAGAAACGCTCACAAACCACATGCTCCTTGTGCTCTTGGGGCCGGTCTGCTGCCCTCTCCCCACTGGAAAACTGATTTTCCCACACAGCCCTGTAAAAATGGGAGTCAGGGCCTGCAGAGCCAAGCCTGTAGGTACGTTCCGAAATGAGGGTGATCGGGCAGGCCCCGAGACTTGGCCTGTGAACTGGCTTCTGCCTCTTTCTTTCAAGAAGAACTTCTAAGGACCAAAATTCCCTGTCAAAGCCAGACAGATTAAATATATTTGTCTGGCATTTGGGGACTGGGATATTGTCACATAACATATGTCTAGCCCTGGGAAAGTATTTCACAAACAGCCTCTTCAGAGAGCTGCTGTATATGGAAGTTGTGTATAAACCAGCGAGAGATTATCTCAGGCACATCCTGTCAAGATAAACTCGTTTCGAGGGTGGTTTTGCAGTGAAGTGGTGTGTGTGCCCGAGCCAGCAGCCCCGGAGTGGGGTCTGGCATGGTGGTGGCCTGCCTTCCTGCATGGGATTTCATATGGATGCGCTGGTGCACCCTGTGGGACCCTCTCCAGAGACCCTGGCTGCTTTATCTTTGTGGTCTTTTCACAGGGGACCTTCGGCTGCCCTTCACTGGGCATCACCCAGGGCAGCTGCTTTGGGTAATAGATTTTTCTGGTGTGAGGTTCTTACGAGGGAGCAGTGGTACTGCTTCTCCCAGGAGGAAGTCCTGCCTGTAGTTGAAAATTCATTGGGGAGTGAGAAAGGACAGTATGTGTGCATGGGCACCCTGCAAGGAGAGTGGGCAGCATGCTGGGGGAGATGGCGGCGGCCATTCGATGCGCAGGCCCCCCTGTTGGAGAGGGGAGAACCCCGACTGCTGTGGTTTCCTCACGGTTCTTTGTGTCCCTAGTTGGGATAAGCAGGGATGTGTCTGCTGAAGTAGCTCTCTGGCCTTTGCTGGCCTGGGATAGGGAGTATGGTATCTACTGGGCAAAGGGCTGTGCTCTGCGGGGCCAGGCCACAAGGCGGGTGCAGTGGAGGTGGTTTGTGACGGTGGTGGGCAGCAAAGGTGGGAAGAGCCATCTTCACCCGTAGACAGTGACTGCAAAGAGATGGCCCGTTGGCAGGGGCTTTGCTGGCAGCTCTGTCTTGTGAGGGGTGTAATAATTGGCAGGGTGGCTGTGGAGCGCAGCATCTCTCCAGGCAGATGTAAGACCTCTTGTAGTGGGTCTGTGAGCCTTCTGGCCAGACACAGGTCAGGTTTGGGCAAAGAAAGGTGGGCGTTGCAGTACGCCAGGTCAGTCACCTTGAAAGGTTAGTGCTGGAGAAGGCTATGGGAAGGTAGCATGTTGATCCCCACCTATCCTGCGTGCTGCACCCACAGAGCACATCAGGGAGCGTGCAGTAGCTTGAGCCACCTGCCTTAGTCTTGAGCATCATGGGAGGGCACAGGCTGGGCTGGGAAGAAACGTAACTGATCCTGTCCCTGGAAGACTCTGTGCAGCAGTCTCTGTAACGGAGGAGCTGGGCTATGTGTACCTGCTTGTTCCTGTCCCGTGTGCCTGTAGCAGAGGGGTTAGAAGGGGCAGAGCTGCAAAGCAGAGCCTGAGGTGGCGAGGGGTGTGTGAATCTAAGCCAGGAGTTATGTAGCATGATACAACATGCCATGAACCCTTCTGTGATTTACTGCTGCTGAGTTGTGAGAGGGAGACCAGGAACACTCTGTCTTGCCTTCTGACCATGTAAGACCTAACAAGGGTTAAGACCTAATTTGGTTATTAAGGTCTGTGTGTACACAGCTGATCTCCCAGTCCTAAATATTACCATGTCACAGACCAAGCCAGAGAGCCGTTCCATTCAATTCTGTGTTTACAGGAATTCAGACTATGCGCCCCATCCCCCAAACGGTCCTTTCATCTGGTTTGGATGGACCAGACCCCTGAGAGCACAGAATGGCAAATTTGATCCCTGAATGAGTCCTTGAGGTTGTGCAGGAACTTGGTTTTCTACAAGCTGAGCAGAAAATGATTTGTTTTGTGGCATTTTAGCCACTTAAAATATTTTTATTTAAACTAGGATAAATACCCCAAATATCCCATCTTCCTTTCCAGAAATGATCTCCTCTGAACGAGGTAAGGAGTCTCATAACACTTGCAATTAGTCCAAATACATCATCCAAGTATTGCAATACATCAACTTTTCTGTGATGCATAAACCAGAATATGAAACTGAACTTACAGCATTTAAAAGGAAAAAGGCAAAGCAGCCCGTGTTTCGGTAGGAAACCTCCTTCAGTATTTTAACCTTTTATTCCAGCGGTGCCTTTCCAGGATCTTCTTCTCAAACCATTTTTTCTATATTAAAGGAAAGTCCTCGCATGAGTCAGGTACTTGGTGATGGACTGTTGCCACCTTCTGTTTGCTCCCTCACACTACATTGCACAAGCTATGTATAAAAATCAGTTGCTCAGATACCTGTCAGCTCCTTTGGTTTGACATCCTGCAGTTGGATGTTGAGGTTTTTACACAAGCAGCTTTCACTCTGAACAAACCCAATCCGATCCCCAGGGGAGCGCAGCACAAGGCGATTCACGTGAGTGATGTTCCGTGTGCGGGATGAAATTCCAGTGCATCCTCAGAGCCGCGAGTGGCCGCGTCCCTGCTCCTGGTGCATCCCAGCAGCCGTGTTGAGGGTGCTCGTGGAGGCTGGGGCATGAGGAGAGGAGGTGTCGGGGCTGCACAGTGCTGTGGGCAGCCTGTGTGTGGTATCGGGGCTGCGCGGTGCTGTGTCGGGGCTGTGTGATGCCACGTGCAGCCCTGCGTGGTGTCGGGGCTGTGTGATGAAGGGGTGAGCTGCGTGCCCAGCTGGTTTTGAAGCACTGGGAGTTCAGGGTGATCACCGCTGGCTAAAGGCAGCTGAACTCATGCTCCTGTGGGATGGCTCCCTGCCCTCTGCAAATCTTGCACCTGTCCCTGGGCAGCCCGTCCCTGGGCAGCCCACCCTCACCCTGTCCCTGCCTCCTCGCCTGGGGTGCCTGGCCAAGCTGCTCGGAGCTGCCATGGAGCACGGGAGGCACCCAGGGCAGGCGGGTGGGAGATGGCCCCCTTCCCAGAGTGCAGCCATTGCTTGTCCTTATGCCTCTGCCTTACCCAGGGACATCCCCACACCCTGTCCCGGGGTGGAGGAGCTGCAGGTGCAGCCTTGGACCCTGTCACAGCTCTTGCTGCCATGTTGGTGTGGGTGCCCGCGCCAGCTCAGCCGTCTGCCCCACACTGCTAGGATGTGAATCCAGCTCCCGCCTGTCTCCCAAGCAGGTGTGACAAGTGGCTTTGATTTTCTGCCCCCAGTACAAACACATCTGGAGTGCTGTCACCGCTGGAGTGGGCAGAGCCTGCCAGAAGCCCATCAAAATGACTTCTGGGGTATCCCACTCGATGTTAGCTCGGGTGGGTGCTCTGCGGGACTCAGTCTCTCAAATAACCTAGCTGTCAGTGAACGCTTTCTCATGCAGCAGCTTCTCTGTTGGTTTGTTGTTACTCCTTTCTCCTTGCCTTGATCTTGGGTGCTGTCCTTTCACATTCTCTCTGCTCTCCTTGCATGTGCCAATGTGGAGAAACCCATCCCAAAGGCATTGCTGGGAATGCTCTCCAGAGATGATGGTCACTTATTGCACATGGCCACTGTCTCCAAGATTTGAAAGCAGCCAGAGTTATAAATAATCTTGAACAAAATTCCCCAGTGCCTGAAGTGGAATTCCTCTTGAGTTAAGCAGGTGTGGAAAGTGCTGGGAAAGGGAATTTTTGGCTTGGTCTTTTGATTCCTTGGTCTTCTCATGTGCGAACCTGTCAAGGGACATCTTCTGTGTGTCCTCACTTAGACTGAAAAGCCTTTTTAGCAGTGTTTTCCTGGGGTTTGGTTTGGTTTTGAGAAGGGACTCAAACTGGGGTTGTGTTTGGAGGTTCTGTTTGACGTTTTGAGAGGGGACAAGTGCTTTGGTAGATCAGGTCTGGGGACATGAGCACTGCCAGTACCACAGAGACCCACGAGGAAAAGCCAAGACACCGTAGGCAAAACCACTTCCTCAGTGTGAGCCCTGTGGCTGCCCTGCCATGGGCACATGGAGGGGTCTCCACAGGAGTGTGTGCCACCACCCCTTTCTGCTTCCCCTGCCGCAGCCCTTCAGTGCCACCACCGGGATGTGGACTCTTGTTGGATCCCGCTCCGAGGCCACAGCTTGTCCATCTCAGCTGGAGTCTCCTGCAGCTCCAGGCTGCTTTCTGAGCTGTTGGCCTTTAAAAAACCCACCCACCCAACCACAAGAGCTGCCAGGACCCCTGGGAAGTGCACCTGACCTCTGGGTTTCAGCTTCTGCATCTTGAGACAGGTGTTAGGAAGCTGAAACGGCAAAACTGTACGTGTCTGCACGCTCCTTAACGAACCCCCATGGTCGGATACTCAACAATAGGCTTTATTTACACCATGTACAAACATCATCGCACATCAGGACAAGTCCCTGTGCGGGGGAGGGGACTTCAGACATCGGTATACTCATGGTATATGCGCACTTCAGACCTCCTGACGCTCTGCAGGGACCTGATGCTCTCGCTCCGGGTTCTCATGTTGGATTTTCTGAAGAGCCTTCGTGAGAACGATCTGCACATGAAAAAGTAAATGATGGGGTCCAGGCAGACGTTGCACGCTGACAGGAACAGTGTCATTTCCTTACAGTAATACAGGATCTTATGTGCAGAGTCATCTAAAATTCTATCTAGATGGCTGAAAATGAAGGGAATTCTGCACAAGTGGTAGGGCAGAAAGCACGTGAAAAACACTGCCACCACCACCCGTATGCTCTGGTTGTGCTTCCGCTTTCTGCTCGAGGAGCTGATGAATTGTTTGCTGGATTTATAGATGTACCTGGATATCGCGATGTAACACCCTATCAGGACGATCAGCACCACCACAAACATGCCAGTGTTGATGTAGACGACAGCCGTGTGCCACTGGACACCCAGGGGTGACTTGAGCTTCGTGCAGTCATCCACGTTTCTCCTGGTGGGGTAGCCGTTGGTAAGGATCAGGTTTGGCAGAGCCAGGAAAGCCATTACCACCCAAACGCAGGCTGACAGGATCTTGGTGAAGGTGATGCTGTACATCCTGGAGTCCCCGAAAGGCTTCACCACTTTCAGGTAGCGGTCGATGCTGATGAGCCCAAGGAACACGATGGTGGTGTACATGTTGGCGTAAAACAGCACCGTGGTGTATCGGCACAGGAAGGAGTTGAAGTGCCACGGTCCCAGCTGCGAGTCCTGGATTATCTTAAATGGGAATGTCAGTGTCATGAGGAGGTCTGCAACCACAATGTTCTTGAGGTAAAATATGAAACTTGTTTTGTTTCTGATGTGGAAAAAAATCCACACTGCGAGGCCGTTGAGCAGGATGCTTGCCAGGAAGATGATGAGGTAAAGCACAGGCAAGACGATGGTGGTGAATTCGTTGTGTGTGAGGTTCCCCAGCAAGCCTGCCGTGGCATTGGGTGAGGTGCTGTTGTCTTGGCTCAGGCGATCATCTGTGGGGTGAGGGAGAGCGACAGGGGTCAGGTGCTTCTGTGTCCTACGAGGGGCTGTGCTCCAGGAAACATCCCACCTCTGGGCAGTGCTGGGACTGCTCTGGGTAACCAGGTGGGAGAACCCAGGTTTAAAGCAGCACTGCCGTGTGTTGTGTGTTTCAGAGTAGGGCAGCCTGTGGCTTGACAGCACCAGGTCTGTGCTCCTGCCAAGACAGAGAGGTGCTTTGGCAGAAAAACCCATATGGGGGTGAGAGTGTGTGTGTTACCAAGGTTCCCCGAGCTCCTGGAGCTCCCTGCTGCTGTGCTGTCACCCCAGGGTAGGCTTGGGCTGGGTGTCACTGTCCCCTCTCTGGGGGACTGGTGGGTGCTGGTGGCTGGGTTGGTGCTGAGTGGGGGAGCACCAGGCCCCAGCAGCCTCCCAGCTGCACAAGCAAACATTTAAAATGTGCTAAAATAGCCTGGAAATCCTCTGTAGAGAGAGCCAGTGAAGATGGTTAGTGAAATGTGAGGACTCGGGCTCCCTCAAGCCGCCCGAGGTCCGAGGGGAGCTGGGTGCTGCCCACAGTGCCAGCCCAGGGCTGCGGCATCTGTTGCACATCTTGTGCAGGGCTGTGGGAGATGCGGCTGCGTACTGGGGGTGTTGGGACCGAGGGGTGAAGGGGAGTTACAGGGCATCAGCTCCTGGCTGCCCTGCCAGAGCACAGCTCATCAGCCGGGCTGTCTGTTAGCAAGAGACCGGGCTCTGGGCAGACTCCTTGGGCCTATTAAAATGCTGATTTAAAACTTAGCTTGCTTAAGCTCATTTAAAAATCATACTCTCTGGGGATTTTAAGCTTTCATGCATAAATGTTTGTGCAGAAACCTCCCATAAAGCTGTATCTGGTTTTCTTTCATACCGTTCCTACAGGAGCTTGGCTGGTGTGGTAGCGCAGGGCTGCCAGTGTTCAGCCAGCCCTTCCAAGATCACTGAGTTCTGCAAAACATGGTCAGAAGGGGTAGCAGTGAGATAACCACTTCCCAGTCACTTAGGCTTCCAGCATCACTTTACCTGGCAGCTTTCCATAGGACAGATTGTACCCCATCATTCACGCTGCTGTGGGATTTCAGCTGGAATGCTTCTCAGGAGTCCTGCTGGCAGCCAAAGATCCAGGATGTGGCATGGGCTGTGCCAGCATGACCTGGGGAAGAGAAACAGGGGTTAAAACCAAAGTGAACAGGAAGACCTCACCTTGGTCTCCCCACAATGGAGGGCAGCTCTGGGAGAGAAGCATCCCCGGGACTGGCAGCAGAAGGGCTGATGGCTGGTCTCTGGGTGCTGCATCGATCAGGCTGTCCTGCCATACTGGTTTTCCTGGTTTTTCTCATTTCACTCGGGAGCCTTTTCTCCTCTCATTCCCAAAGCTGTGCTGGAGCCTTTTTCTGTAATGTTTAGCAACATGATTCTAATTTCCAGCCATTATTCTCTGTAGCCACTCTCTGCCTTGTTTTTTCTCCTACCAGTGCCTTTCATTTTCAGAGCCTGTCTCCACATCTGATACTTTGCCCCCCGCAGATACTCCTTACTCTGCTGAGACCTCCCTTACTGCAGTGAAGCAAGTGCAAAACCTTCCCCTATCTCTGCAAGACTCGAAGGTACCAGCCCTCGCTGTCTGCTCCTTTGGATCCCACTGACCTGTGCTGGTGCTGTTTTAGCAGTGAGGTCTAAGCAGGTGGTGGGGTGCCACTGAAACACCTCACCCATCCTTCTCTGGGACCGCCCTCATTCAGTTCCTCTTCCTGCCTGCATGGGGAAGGTGGCTCGGGGCTGTGTGGGAGCAGCTCTGACACCCCTTCGTCCCCTCACAGCCTCACAGGGATGGGTGCCAGCCTGCAGCAGGTCTTTGTGTCCCTCAGTGTGTGATTTTAGGAGCTTTGTCCCACCAAACTTCCTCTCGAGTTTGTTGATGTCTGTGAAACTGTGCTGGATGGCAGCTTTTTAACACTTGTCTGATGTTGGTTTTGATCAGGGTGTTTGCCCAAACCTTTGCAAAGCCCTGGCTGGGACTGGGGAGCCTCTGGCAACCTGGCCAAGGGTGATGTTCTCCCAGATGGGTGCTGTGTCCGTAGCAGGAGTGCTGTGGGTAGTGCTGCACCACCCTCTCACATGAATGCGCCAGTAATTGCAAACACTGATCCCAGTGCCCATGGTAGGTGTCGTTTGGCTCCTGAGGGCCAGAACGTGCTGGGTTAGTGGCGTCAGGCCTCGGCAGTCTCTGCCACTACAGCTGGCTCTCTCCTCCTTGGGAAAGCCCTCGACCTTGCTCCCAGCACCTCTTGCTTGGACATCCTCTCTCTCCATTTTCGGCTGTGGATGCTTTGGTGACGGGTCCCTCAGAGGGATTTGGTGTTGGGTTTCTTTGAGCTTGTCACCTCTCACTTCCTGACGTAAGAAGGTTCCACGTGTGTACAATAAGCACGTACAGCTCTTCCCGTACCCAGCAAACTGGGGTGGAGGCTGTGAGGTGCTGTGCCTTTCCCATGGTTCTGCAGGAAGCGCTTCAGAGGCCAGAGGCAGCCCTGCAGGGATCGCTGCCAAACCAGGATCTCACCTGTGCCACGATGGCACAGAACAGTTTGGTGTCGTTCAGAGAGGTGTGATGATACCGGTGCATGAGGCTGCAGCCCGGCTGTTGCTTTGCTCTCACAGTGTGTGAACGTGTTCCTTTTCCCAAGCTTCCCTTCCTGCCTGTGAGTTTCAATAGGAAAACTAGAGAGAGGGTTCAGATCTCGGGAGTTGGAGCATCACTGAGGCCCTTTTGCCTCCGTCTGTGTGACTGTCACTGTGGGTTGTCACCAGATGGCAGCAGGACAAGCTGTGACATCCTAAAGGGTCAGTGTGCGTTTTCATTCTGTATTTGAAGCTTCCTGCCGGTTTGGCATTGTGTCTGGCACTGTTTGCTCTGACAGTCATTGGGTATTGTTGGGGTGCTTTAGACATGTCCTTGTCTCTTGGTCCGAGAGGCTGCAGCCTATCGCTGTTTGGCTCCTGGTTAGAATCTGCAGCGATCCTTCTTAGCCCAGAAGGCACTGAGATCAAAAGAATATGGGATTTTATTAAAAGATCCGTATCTATCTTCTTAGGCAAATGAGGTGCTTATTTTCCTGCTTGTCAGAGTTCCTTTTAAGTCTGTGTACCTCCCGCCCTGGTCCGGGCAGGCTCCGCGCTCCCAGCTCCACAGTCTGGAGCAGCTCCCACAGTGCCCATTGCGTTCCCTGTGATTCCGGGCAGTGTGACTCCTGATTCCATGTGCCCATGGCCCCGGGGAGCACCGTGGGGTGGGATGGAGCTGGGATCAGGTCTGTGCTGGTGGACTTCGGTGTGCTGCCAGCTCCTCCAGGTCCTGAGGGGACTTGCCGTAAGCCCTGACAGAAGGCGGCTCCTGCCTTTTTCCACCTCCACATCCATACAATTAGGTGAATGTTGGTAAACTCCCCAGCCAGGGCAAAACCCGTGCCAGCTGTAGCAGCCTGGGTGCTTGGTCCTTGGGTGCTGTTCTCCCTCCAGGTGTGACAGGGAAGAAGCAGCCCCATTGACAGGAGCAGCACCATCCCATCTCTAATGCTTTTCAGGTCAGTGCTGCTTGCTTTTAGTGAGTCCCTTCTGGGTTGGCTGGTTCCTGCCTGGAGTGCTGACCGTGGGGTCCCTGCCACGCGTGGCTTCTTGGCCGGCAAAGATGTGGCCATGTGCTTATCGCCCAAGGAAATCCAGGCCACACGGGAGCTGCACCCAGAGCTTGCTCCTGGCTCCTGCAGACCATTTGGGATCAAACCTCCGAGCAGCTGTCGGTGTCATCTTATTCCCAAAGGGTTTAATGTGAGAACATGTTCCAAAAGTACCCCAACAAAGTATGGAAGAAGAAAGCAGCAAACTCTTCCCCAGCGTAAGTTGTGGCAGCCAAGCTCTATGCTGCTTTCTGCATGCTGCCTTGCTGGCGTGGGCTCAGCAGAGCCTGTGGTAGAGGCTGTGGTGGTGCCTGGGGTGGAGGCGAGACACCACCTACCAGCTGCCCTAATTACGCCCAAGACTTTCTCCCCTGCCGCTGTCCTTTGAAGCCTTCAACAAACAGGTTTGTGCAGAGCAGCCAGGATCACGGGCAAGATGGTCCTGGCTGCACAGAGCTGGTTGGGCGACACAAGTTTGGGGTACCCGAGATGATCCTGCGTAGGCTCCCTGGTCCAAAGGTGCTCTGTGGTGTCCTGCCCAAACCTGTCAGGCTAAGGGGTGCTGTGCAAGCCACGTGGCTCCATTATCAGCAAACGAGGGTGGGTGAGCAAGCTCACTTCATGGATTCACAGAACTGTAGAGGTTGGAAGGGACCTCCGGAGATCACTGAGTCACCAGTCCAGAGATCATTGTCACTGGTGTCCCCTGTACTCCAGCAGCTTCGTGTTTTCTTATAAAGGGTCAAATGAGGACTCTGGGAGTAAGAAGAAAGTTACTGTGTATGGATGATTCACCCTTTTCCAGGTCTTCTTTGGGAATGGCAGGTGAAGGCTGCCTTGCCTTTAAAGAGTTTGTAGAGACTTTATAAATCCTGACTGGAATTCGTGTGCACTCTGATCATCACTTTTTCACTCGTCTGGATACAGTTTCTCTGTCTGGTTGGTTTTCTGCTCCTTGGCTGGGTCTCCGGACGCTTTTCCCCTAACCAGTGTTCCTGAGCCGGCTCTCTCATTCTTCCCTGCAGATGTGCACGGCTCAGGTGCTTCTGGACATGTGCTGGAAGCGGCTCCTTCCCTTGAGCAGCCTTTTAAACCAGAGCACGTGTTTGTCCCGTGGGCTGTGTGCTTGGTGGGCTGCTGGGTTTTGCTGTACAGATGAGGTAATCTTTCACGGTGATGTTGAGAGACAGGTTTATGTGTGTGGCTGGCACAACCGCCAATGCGCAATTAAATACCAGGCTGCATGGCAGACTTGAGTGTCCCGTGGGCAGGGAATGACTAAAGCTTCAAGTTGCCTCACCGTCTGCAGGAATCCTATATCCCCAAATCTGTTGGCTCTATTTTCCTTCTTATTTACAACTTGAAAAAGTTGCACAGCTCTCTTCCTGAGCTAGACTGGATGCTCTAGGTCATGGTGCTGCAGGTTTAAGTGCTGGCTGTTTATTTGCACAGGTTGGTGTGTGGCTTCTTGCCTGTCAGTCGCTGCAGTCCTCATGTGGAATCTGGTGAAGGTCAGAGTTCCTGTCAGCTGCAGAAACGCGGGGCAGAGGATGGTGTTTGCTATCACTGGCTGCAATTAGGGTCTTTTCTGTTGCCCACCAGTATGAAATATCTGAGTTAACCATAAGGACTTAGGGGAAAGAAGCTTCGGTGCAGGCTGTGGGGTGAGCGTGTGTGCACGGCGCTGCTGCAGGCCGGCGAGCGGAGCCTGCGTCGCCGCTCTTGTCTCTCACAGCCCACTCTTGTGTTGCATCGCCTGAGCAAGCCTTATGTCCTGATTTCCCATCTCCATCTATTTATCTCCTCAGTGGCCTTCCTTGCGCAGTAAAAGGGATCCTCACAACTAGGGCAGTGCCACCTTTTCCTTTCTCAGAGGCTCCTGTTGGAACCTGTCTGTCTCTGGGCTGGTAGGAGTGTATGTCAGCGTGCTGCTAATGTGTGGTGGGACAGCGCGGCCTTCCCGGTGCAGCCGCACTGCCGCCGGGGAGCACACACCTTGCACTCTCCTGTGCTGTGCATGCTGTCTTACTTTTCACATCTTTCTAGCTGTCCCATCCCTGCCCTTGTAGCTGCACTGGCTGTGCCATGAGGTGCCACGCTGCCGGCAGCAGCACTGGCAGTGACAAGAACTAGCGTGGCACCGCGGCCTGTGGTAGTCAGAGGCTGCAGGGCTCTGCCCGGGGCAGGGAGCTCCTGGGATGCCCCTGCCTCAGCCATGCTCTGCTTCAGCCGCCGAGACCCCAAGGGCCCTGCTCTGGCTCAGTGGGTGCCCCCACCCTGCGCCTCTCGGCCAGCTGGCATCTGCTGCCTGCTTGGGGCTGGAACTTCTTCGGCATGGTGTGGTGGGAGGGGTGGTGGGAGGTCACCTCTGTGGGCTCTGTGCCCCTGGCTCCCCGGCCCTGCCTTCCCGGTGCGGACAGTGTGTGCCAGTTCCCTGCAGCGCCGTAACACCGCCATGCTTAATGATGGAAAATAAGAACTGGGTATAACTGTCCTTGTCTGTGGCTTACGGTGGTGCCGGTCTGCTTAGTCATACCCAGAAACGGGAACCACTGCCCCTGCTCAGAAAGCTTCTTCTCTGCTTCACTATCTAGTACAGAACCCCCCGTGGGGTTTTCAGGTTCCTCCTTGAACTTCCCCCTTGATTCCAGCCAATCTATTTTCCATCCATCTCTGGAAGCACAGCGTGCTAGCCCAGTGGCTGTGGTGCAGTGTGCTTCCATCTGCCTTCAGCTGGAGGAGCTGCCCCACCTTCTCTGCCCATCCCCAGAAGAGACACATGATGCTTGTGGTCAGGGAGCGCACCCCCCAGAAGCCTCTGCTGAGCCCAGAGCTGTCTGTCCCTGGCATGTGGGAGCAAGAGTCCCTCCACATCCGCATTGAGACATGCTGCTCATGGGGACTTCCTTCCCCACCGACGTTTTGTCCACGAGCTGTCTCCAAGCACGCTGCTCTGCGTGCTGTTCCTGTAGCCCAGGGTGCCCTGTGTGTGGCCGTTGCTGACACAGGGGTCTGTCTGTCGGTCGGTCGGTCTGTCTGTCTGTCTGACTGTGTGCAGTAAGTGTTAAATAACACTGTTTAATATGCACAGTTCTTAATTGCTGGGGAATACATCGTTAGGATAATAGGATTGCCTCACTTAAAATAATTAACTGGGCATATCTCATTTTCTCCAAGTCCCATTTGGAATATTTTGTCCAAATATAGCCATTTTCCTCTCGTTTCAAGAGGCTGCTTAGGAGCTGTTGCTTTCCCCTGTGCAACACTCTGCCATGAGACCTTTTCAGGAACTGCCTGAGCCATCAAATTCTTTCCCCCCGCACCCATCTTTTGAACTGTTCCTCGTCAGAAGCTCATGGATTAATATTCCTTACTCTGAATCAGATTTTCTGTGCCAAGGTTACAAAATCCAGTCACTGCTAATCCTTCTGCCAGGCTCCTGGCTTTTTTTAACTGATGCAGAATTCCCTTTCCTCGTATACAGGCATCCTGGCTCCCCAGTGATGTTGAAGTGCTTCCAGCTCCCTTGCTGTGTTAGGGACATGCATTTTTGGGGACGGCAGAAGCAGCAGCTTGCAGGGCAGTTTGGGGAGGGGAGGTGCAGTGTGTGTTGGTCTGCAGCAGCGCCGGCTGGCCCCTGCCTCCAGCACAGCGTGGTACAAGGCGCAGCACTGATGTGTCTGCTGCGGGCTGCAGCTCCCTCACAGGAAGGGTTAGGAGAGAAGTGCCGGGAAGGGGTGTTCCGCTGGGTAGCAAGTCAGTGGCTGGAGCTGGGCCACTGGAGCTTGCCTTATGATTGCTTTTGGTTTGGTGGGTTTTTTGTTTTAAAGACACTACCACCAAAGCCAAAAGAAGAGAGCACAGTGCAGTGCTTGGCGGAGTTGGGTTATTAATGTTTTGTAGGAACTGCAGCCTCTAATTAGAGGAGAGGAAAGGAATAACTCTGGAATGTTTCCTTTACCTCTTTCCAGAAGATGCTGCTGATGGTTCGTTCTGGTTGCATGGAGCCTGCTGATACTGGCACCTGTGCCATAACCCCATAGAGCTGCTTTCTTTGACCCCCCTGAAGAACACACCCTGTGAGGTGACACCTTGCACGCAGCGCTCTCAGCGAGGCTGGGTGTAGGTGGCAGGCCCCAAGTTCTGAGCAGTGTGGTCCTGGCTCCCCAGCAGCACTGCCTGGTGAGTCTTCACTTGCCATCTCCTCCTCCTGGACTCTGTTGCTTATCAGCTCCAGCCCCCTGCTCAGAGCAGCACCCGCTGCCGGTGGCTGGCTGGCCAGGACCGTGTCTGGTCAGGCAGTGAGCATCCCCAAGGATGGAGACTCCCCAGCCTCGCTAGGAAGCCTGCACCAGCACTTGGCTACCCTCATGGTGATTAAAAAAACCCAACAACCAAACCAAACCAGCACCACCACAGAAGCCCTGTGCTCAGCAGATGAATTTTTCTGGAGTGCTCCATCCTGCACAGTCTGTCTGTGCCCACTGCCCCCTGTGCTGTCCTGGAGTACTACTGGCAGAGGCTCTGTTCCCTGTGCCCCCTCCGTGCAGCTGGTTGCACACGTTGGCACCATCCTCTGAGCCGCCTTTTCTCTGGGCCTGTTTCTCCAGCCTGCCCAGGTCCCCCTGGATAGCAGCAGGACTCTGGTGTATCACTTGCTGCTCCCAGCACATCGTTTGCACGCTCCGTCCCCAGTCCATCTCCCTGGACTATGGTTCCCCATGCTGCTTACAAGACACAGTTTCAGCCAGGTAATTTTTCCTTCCAAGGAGGTGGCCAGAAGCAGGTCTCTATTTACATGTATTTCTCCAGAATAACTTCAGCTTCTCTCTCCTGTAATCTCTTCTGAAGCTTCTCTCCCAGCCTGGCCGTTCCTGTTGCTCCTTGTGTTTCTGTGGTCTCTGTTCAGCAAAAACGGGTTCTTAAGTCTCCGCACTGGGTGCTTGGGTGGTCTTGAGCTGCTTCCAGAGGAGCTGGCTTACTTCCATACTGGTGAGCAGGCAGCTGGCTGCCCTGCTTGTGCTGCCGCAGAGCTGGAGCCCAGCAGATGGGTTGGGATGCTCTGCGGCACCAAGGATGCTCTGCGGCACCGAGACCCAGGAGGGCTCTGCTCCCTGCACGCCTGCTGCCCCAAGGCTCTGGGGTATCAGGAGAGATGTGTTGGAGCTTTTTGCTGAAAATACTGGCTTTTAGGTTTGATTATTGATATTATCCAATGAAAAACACTGTGATAAAAAGCTCCTAATGAAACTTTAAAGCAGCCAAGGTGCCTGGGTCATGAAAAAGAAAAGGAGGTTTGTGGCTGATGGCACCATACCTTCATCTGTTGTGGCTCTGGCTGTGGTGTCTCTGTCATGGGGGATACTGTGTACAAATATCTCGGGGGGAAACAATTGTTACTGGTACATGCATGTAGACAGAGCAATTTAAACTTTGAAGTAATTCCAGTCTTGCTTCTGGGTGTTTTAGTTGGCATTGAAACAATTCCTATTGATTTTTCAGTATGTGTTTCTGATTCACACCCCAAAAGGAAAATCTTCAGCTGCTGCCAGCAGCTGGGTTCTTTGTGCTTCAGTGTATACGGCTGCAACACGTGTCACCACGACTGTAAAGAGGAAGAAGAACATGGGGATTTTGGGGTATGACTGGGAGAAGCTCAGCCCTATGCAGCCCCCATTTTTATGAGCAGGTTGGAGAGTCCTCCACTCCAGTCAGTCTGTCCGTCTGCAAGCCCTGTGCCGTGCTTCAGGTGCTGCTGCACAGGGCTGCTGCTGCTCTGGCCCTTGTGCAGCTGCAGGGAAGGTGATACAAGCCCAATTCATACTGCTCATCATCAATTGTCAGTTTGATGTGTGGCTGACAGTTTCCCAAGGAAAAACAAGAAGTGGTGGTTATTGTGAGGTTATGATGCGAGGTTGAGTGTTGGTTCAGATGTGGAAACCTGCTTTCGATAATTGAGGGCGCGAGGCTTTTGGGTTTCTTCTGAGAAGGCAGCATAAGTTTTTATGTTGGGAAGGGTTGTGACAGCTGAAATGTAGGAATGGGCGTTGCTGGCTTCCTCCAATGCTTTCCTGGCCACACTGGGGTTGATATCTCTTGCAGCCAGGTTTCCTATGGAGGCCTTATGCTGACAGCAGCATGGGGTGCCTGTAGCTCTTGGTTTACGCTGGGGACGTTTTAACATCATTCCCAGTGGTTAATATCCCTTGCACGCCTCAGTCTTACTGCAGGGCTCTTGGCTGCTTTTCCTCATGCTCACTTGTGCAAAGAGGAGGCCTTGTGCTGAACTTCGCTGTGCAGAGGCGAGCAAGTGACTTGTCCTAACACGAGCAGAGGGATCTTCCCCCTTGGGTGGTTCCTGGATCTTCAGCGATGTGGAGTAGGCTTCCCAGCTGAGAAGGAGCACCCAGCCTCCAAAGGGCAGCTTTGGACCGACTCTGCTCTCCGACTTGCTGCTTCCCTCCCGGTGCCATTCCCCGTCCGGCCGCCCTTCCCGGCTCAGCTGTGCTCCGGGCTCTGCGCAGTGGGGTGGGTGCCAGCAGCCAGGGAGCTCTGGTGCTCCAGCGCCTGGCGCGGGTGCGTGCCAGTGCACAACGACGGCTGCGGGGTGCGGGCACTGGGTGAGCTGGTCTCCCCGCTCCCGCCCTGCCCTGGGGGGGGCCCCGGCAGCTAGGGAGGGGAGCAGAGGGTGAGACAGCAGGGCCGAGCTGGGGCAGGCAGCCCTCTGCGCCAGGGAGGAGGAACCGGCGGCTGGTGCTGCTGAGAATGTGCTAGTTTCCCTCACACACCCCTACCCCAAACAGACTATTTTGTTTCAAGGTCCCCTCTCACCCTTTGGCCTCCCTCTGCTGCCCCTGCACTCTGGGGGCTCTCCCAGCACTGCCAGCTCCCCTGCCTGCACAGTAGGCCCAGGCAGTGGGTCAGGCCAGGGGAGCCATCTGCCTGCCCACCATGGGTGCCCACTGGAACGGGCTGAGGGTCGGGGAGATGCTGGTGGCCCTGTGTGCTCCCGAGGCCTCTGTTCTGGGTGGGATGCAGCAGCATCGGCTGAGCGCTCACCTGAGTTTCCAGGTTTCCCTTTTAAAAGGAAGGTTACAGAATCTTCTTTTAAAAGATGGAAGAATGGTGTGAAACGCTACTGGGTTTGCAGGCTGAGCAGGCAGATGCTGCGGTCCCCACAGCCCGCAAATGGCCGCTTGTGGCGGGTGCGACCATGAATCGCAGTGCTGCTTTCAGGTCTGCGTAGCGAGGACTAACATTTCCCATCTGAAACACCCCACAACGCCAGAGGTTTCCGAAAGAGCCCCATGTATTTTCCTGAGTTTGAGACTAATCAGACGCAGTTTGTAAGCTGCTTGTTCGGAGCTATGTGGTTTTTCCAGTGAGCCTGACAAGTTTTAACACGATCTGACTGAAGTATGGAGGAAGAGAACCTTTATGCTGTAGAATCTAATTAGGAGAATTGGGGTATGCTTTCCTTTACTGAAAGAGGCAAAAAGAGGTACAGGTACTAACCTTTTATACCAGATTCGGGTGCTACGAGTTCCTGAATCTTACTTGATAGAAACTAAGCTCTGTCTGGAAGCGAGTTACTGAAGCTGTTGAGCCCCCTCCACTTCGATTCAGGTCTCAGAAGGAATGATTACTACAAAAACAGTATTTTCCCCATCGGAAAAAAGAAACCGAGTAATGTTTAATGTTGAATGAAGAAAAGGTTAGCGAAATCGCGCTCTTTTGAGAACTTTTCGTGCTTTTAATCGATCTCACATTCGATTCACCCTTCCAAACCTGGTTTTCGGCAACTGTATCTTAATTCCCGTTTTCTTTTTGCTTGAGGGTGACTAAGAGCGAGAAGATTCTCAGAACAACTTATCAAACGCTTTTTGGATACTGAAAGATCACTTACCTGTCACCACTGTCGCCTTCCACTTGTCTCTGAGCTGCATCTCGCAGGCGCCTTAGACTCCTCCAGAACGCATCTCGACACTACAGTAGGCGTGAGGGTGCTTCTTGCGGTGAGGTAGTTAAACAAACCATCTCTGGAAGTGAGGCTGTTTGCTTCCGATGGCTTTTTTCACGATACCTGATCGGAGTGTCCAAATTCCCCTGGCCAGGAGCAACTGGCGCAACTGGCTTTCTCATTCCTGGGAATGACTCACATGCCAGGGTAGGTGAGCTGCGCGCTCCCGCTCACTTCCTGGCTCCGGAGCAGCTCGGGCGCCTGGGACACAGACAGTGATTCACCTGGGAGGTGGGTTAGTGCCTGCTCAAGGCAGCAGCTTCACGCAGGGAGATGTTGCAAACAGCCGCGTTCTCAGCAGCCTGTGCAGCCCTGCCCGTGGTGTTGGGTTGATGTGTTTTTTGTCTGCAGGATGAATGTGAATCGAACATGATACTGAGAAATCTTGGGCTGGATAGATGCAAATATCTGCTAATCTAGGTTATCATGTCAATTATTCCTTTGGCTATATTTAGACATCTTTAGTGTTGTGCTTTGAACAGATCCTCTCTTCTAAACAGCATGTAGGATGAAAGCTAACTGTTAGGTGTGTGAGTGAGTGTGTGAGCTGTAGTGCTCGCCTGTCTCTGCACAGGGCTCACAGTCGTGGGGTCCTTGTGGGACTGAGTGTGTTCTGCAGGCTGCTGCAGCTCAGGGGCCTGCTGGGCTCGCATGGGGACGGGGGCCATTGAGTGCCATAAGAGCATCAATGTAATCCTGCAGCACTCGTGCCAGGGCAAGGTTTTGCTCGTTGTTAGTAGAAGATGATGTGAATTTCCTATTTCTGACACATTCTAGAAAGAAAGCAAATACCTGTCTCCCTCATGAAACCTTCAGAGGAAAAGGAAAAATAATGCTGTGAGAGCCAGGGCTGCCCAGTCCCTTTCCCAACTGCTCTGTCCTGCCTGGGCTTTTCCATACATGTTTTTTCTCTTTTCCTGGAGATCCGAGGGTCTGAATCCCCAGTCCCCCACTTCTAGGACTGCACATCGGGGCCCTTGAGAGCTGTGTGGGGCCCTCTGAGGAGCCAGAGCCACGGGCTGCCCCCGCTGTAGTGACCAGCATCCTCTGGCCGTGCGGGTTGCGGTTGCCACGGCTCCTTTCCCCCTTGCTGCTCTGGGGCAGGCTGGGAAGCTCCCACTTGCCTCAGGACCTTGGATGGGGTGCAGCCCCTGGTCGTAGGAGACTCGTGGCACGGCTTCCCTTTGAAGTCCAGCTTTTGCAAGGCAAACCAGATCAGGCAAACGAAGGCAGCAGGAACACAGGTTACCCTTCTGTCCTGTGCTTTCAGCTCGATTGCTGCGAGCTGCCGGGCTGAGCCGGGAACTGGATGTTCTGTCATTAGGTGATGGTCCCGTTGCCTGCAGATGCTGGAGCATGCACATTGAGAGGATGTGCATGGGAGAGGAGACCCAACGAAGTGTCTGCCCCTCTCAGACCCTGGCTACGTAGGTCAGCGTGTGCCAGCCCTTTCTCCCGCAGCTTTGCGGTAGCTGGGAGTCTCCCAGGCTATGAAGATATCTTACCTGCCTTTGTGCATTGGGCTCTGGATGGGCCTCTTACTTCAAGGTCTCCAGCTGACTTCCAGCATGATCTCCTTTACCTGGGGACAGGGCATGGTGCCAGTCCTGTGTGGATTTGGGGGTTGGTCTCACCTCCTCCCTTTTGAGAACGTGGGGGATTTCATTTAAATCTCTGTGCTGCTTTTGCCCTGTTGGGGATTCCCCAGATCTCTTCCCCAGGACCAGATGTTTGATGCTGGAGTCAGACTCGTTCACACGCAGCTCTGTGCCTTGCCTTAGCACTGCTTTTTCACCACTGTGTTCTGCTCCCCAGGTATCCCGGTGACCACACTGCTGTGTGAAGGCTCTTCTCTTTGGCTTTGTTGCCACCCAGACCTGCCAGTACTCGTGCCAAGCTCTGTGAGTTCAAGCTGTCAGGGTGATGTCTCCTTGGCCTTCTCTCATGAGCATTACCAGTGGTCATTTTCAGTCCTTATCTTATGGGGTCTGACTGTGCAAAAGACCCCTGTCCGAGGGGTAGCTGTCACGGTCTGTGGCTGCTGTTCTGCACAGATTATTTTCACCAGACCAGTTGTCTCAGGCCATTTCCAATTTGATGCCATTCGGTTCTCTGGGTACCCAGCCCCCAAAGCTGGAGGACAGGCATGGGAAGCAGAATGAAACCCCATAATCCAAGGGGAAATGGCTAGCAACCCACCAGCATGGAAGCATTGCAGAAATTGCAGGAGAGATCAGCCTCTCCCTTCTATTGAGACATCTCATAATAGATGGTCCTTCTCAGTGATGTTTGGGCAGCCCAAAATTCCAGCATCAGAGCGCCGTAGAGGAACAGAGATGTTGCAGCTTGGGCGCTGGGCAAAGCATTCACACTGTGCTGGTCTCGCTTCCCATGTCCCCGTGCACAGACTGCCTGCCATCATCCCTCAGCCGGGGCATCCAGTGCTTGTGTCTGTCTGAGGACCGGCAGCCGGGGAACCTGGGGGTCTGAGGGCCGAGGCGGAGGGCTGGCGGCAGATCTGCAGAGAGATCTAGCCAGCAGTTTTAACCCTACATCTGGAAGGTGTGTACAAGCCTGTGTGCTCCCACACTGGGTGCTGTGCTGTGTCCTGGGTGCGGGGCGGCCCTGGCAGCTGTGCCTGCTCCTCTGGGCACTGTCCTGCGGGCCTCAGTCATGACATGTCGCGACAGTGTGTGGTGGCCTGATTTGCACTCCTGAAGCTGGTGCTGCCTGAGGCTGGGCTCTGAGATCCAGCTGCAGGACATGGCCTGGGGAGGAAGGGAGGAATTAGAAGTGGAACAAAAATGTTTAAAAGCTGTGATTTGATTTCTCACAGAGACCCGAGTAGTTGGCACTCTGAATGGAGCACACACACCAAAGGCTGAGTGTTACCAGGGATAACAGAGTTCAATGAGATCTACATGAGAACATGGGGTTCTGTTTGGTTCATTGAACTTGGGGCAATGACACATTCACTTCCCTTTGAAACCCCTGCATTTTGATGTGTCGGTGTGACTTTATGGGTTAGAAACCCCTGTGACAGCATTCCCTAGCAGGCATTTAGCTCAGGCGTGTTGTTGGGCTGTTCTCAGCCCAGAGCAAGTCAGGACTAGCCGGCTCCTGAGAAGGAAATGCTATAGAGCTGGTCATGGACACAGGCAGAAGAAATGCGAGGCTCTGATGAAAAGCTGCAAGCTAACCTGTAACTTTACCATTGTTCACTTTATTTAAAGGTTGGATGTCCCTTTTTGTGTTCTGGTGATTAGAGAGTAATCCTCAAATTTCATAAGAGCTGAACAACGTTATTACAACAATTACTGTGTTGCTTCAGTCCAAAACTCCTTTACTATTTGGTTTAGCAACAGGAGCTGCAGGGTTACTTTTACAGCAGATTAGCCTCCTGGAGAATGCCTGAGATCGGCTTTTTCTTCTTTTTAAGCATAGAAAAGTGGTAGCAGGATCAGAGCTTGCAACCCTGGGAGGGTTCCTCTGGTGTCACGCCTTCAGACGCGCAGGAGGGAGCCGCTTTTGTCTGTGGAAGCATCTTGGAAGAGCCTGACGTGTCCCTTTCTTGAGGAGGGTTAGTCCAGCTGCTCTGTGGCTGTAGGAGGGAAGGAGTGGGGAAAGGTGCTAATGGAGAGCTGGCTTTCTGAAGGGCTCATTTCTCTTTCTTCTCTGGGCTGTGTTCCTCCCATCGTGCCATGGGGTGCTGTGAAGGTAGGCACTTGGGCTGGCTGGGCCCCCGCAGCCGTGGGTCTGTCCTGGCACCCCTGGTGCTCACCCGCAGCCGGCTGGCACTGCGGCACTATGTCCTTGCAGCCGGATGCCTTGGCTGCAGCCTGGCTCCCTGGCTTGTGGTCACGATGCAGATTGGTGGTTTGCATTTCTAATTAAGTACTGCTGTATGTGATGAGTTTGTTCAGTGCTCAGAGTCGTAGGAGCCCTGATGCAGGGACATGTGTCGCTATGCCAAGGTCAGGATGTGTGTGTGGCATGGAATTGGTCTTCAGGTGCCCAGGAGTTAGCTTGCTGTGCCCCTGAGGGCTGGCAGGCCAGGTGACAGTCTGGAAGGCCAGATGGTGTGTGCAGCAGGCAGGGGCACGTTGTGTTTCCTTTTTCTGAAAGACAAGTGAAATAAACACAAAGAGATACACATGAGCCTCTGCGTACCCAAAGAGGATTGATTTCCTAAAGAACTTGAGTACCAGCGCCCAGTAGCTCCCCTTTGGGGAACCCAGCCCCTCTAAAACGTGTTACAGGAGAGTCGTCAGGTTTTGTGCGGCTGCTGGGCGCTGGAGCCGGGACAAGGTTCATGGTCCAAACAGGTTTAAGGCCTGGTACCAGCTTCCCTGTTTCTGGGTAGTCTGGAGCGTGGACACGCCGAGCAGATGGCCACTTGGATGTGGGGAGAGCAGCCCTGCTCCTGCCTTGCCGAGGTGAAGGGCTGGAGCATGCGCAGGGGAGGTGGGAATGCCGGCTGCGTTTGCTCTTAGCTGGGAGAGCTGGGAAAGCTGGGCAAGGCAGAGGTGTCTCTGGACCTCCGAGAGTCCGTGGGGGCCTTCCCAAGGAGGAACATCAGGGTTGGGAACATGATGACTCTGGCATCATGTGTGCAGATCTGCTTTGCGAAATTGCCTCGATTCCTTGACTGCAGGGAAGGAGGAAGAGCGACTTTCTGTGTGTGCTGTGGGTACTCCGTCTGTTCTCCAAACTTGGCTCCACTTTGGTCAGGTGTGAAATAGAAAATCTCACTTTGGTTGGGGCTTTTTGAGCCTTAAAAAGCAGAGACCTAAACTTGGAGGCAGTTTCAGTGCTGTGATTCTCCTGTCCAGAGGCAGGGATCTGAAAGCCTCCAGAGAGAAATGCAGATCCCAGACATTAGGATTCAGGGGGCTTTTCTTCTGTAAGTGAATCAAGTGGGTGTGCTGTCCTTGCAGTCACCTCGCTGCGGCGGTCAGTAACTCGGACTCCCTTTTACCCACCAGAGAAGCAGCAGCAGCAAAACAGATGAGTAAGACTCCTCCAACACCTGGGCACACCCTGTATTTAAGGAGCTGCTTCGTGTTCACCCCTGCCATCACGGACAGGCCCTTGGTACGTACCCGCGCGTAGTGCCAGGATGTGTTTGTGCACGGCCTTAAAGGAGCCCAGTATAACAAGCCATAGAAATGAGATAATTAAAAGAACTTATGTGGTGGAGTAAGTTTTCTTCAGCATTGTCATGGTTGGTTGCTGCCGTGTCGCTCACTTGATGGTACCATCTTTCTCTAATAACCACAGAAATGGACCAGAATCCCAGGCCTGGGTATAAGCCTGTGCTGAGTGATGGGGATCTCCACGTGGGCTATGCCAGGGTGCTTCATTCAGGCGAGGGAGCTGAGCTGCACAGCCCCATGCCAAGTGCTGCCCAGGCATCCCACAGATCAGGGTCAGGGATTTCCATGGGCACCTTCCTGGGGCAGGCTCACAGGCAATGATGAAGCACCATCTCCTGATGTTTCACTCTGGTCAGGATGTTCATTGCTGCTGGCCACAGCTCAGGGGAACATCCCCAAGCTCCCCGCACATCTCTTGGAGCCATTGCTGAAGTGGTGGCTGGTTTAACAGCTGACAATTCCATATATCCACTCTTACTAAAGTCTCTTGGTGAATCCTGTTAAGTGCTGCCTGTGTTTGGGGAGAGAGGAGTGAACTCCTGAGCAGCATGGAGTCTGAGTGGGGAGGAGGGCACCCTGCGAGGCAGCGCTGCTCTGTGGAGGGGTTCAGAGGCGGCTGGACGCTGGTGGGGCTGGAGGTCGGTGCTGGTTGGGGGGTAAGGCTGTTATGGGGAGAGGTGCCTGGCGAAGGTGCGCCAAGGGGAGGTTGCTCGTGAAGCCACACATCTGTCTACCTGTGTGGCAGAGGCTGGGGAATCCCAGCCACAGATGTAATTACTGCACAGTAACCTCACGGGAGCTCTGAGACAATCAGGCTGTGTGCAGCGCCTGGCGTGACTCTGCAGGGCTGCTGTCCATATGCAATGCCTATAAATAGCAGCCGAGCGGTGATCAAAGTGCTTGGCACCTGTGAGAAGGGAAAAGGGAGAGCTTGGGGAAGGACTGGGTGCTGGGGACCCTCAGGCTGCAGCATCGCAGAGTGGCTGGAGAGGAGCTCTGGCCTGTCCGGGCACGGGGGAGGTGGCCATGGCCGAGCAAGCTGCGGTGCTTTCCCCATGGCTGTGGCTGTGACAGCTTGTCACCGGAGGCAGGGCAGTCCTGAGGCTGGGGACATGTCGGGGGACAGGCAGTAGGAACACATGCTTTGAGAAGGGAGGGAGCGCTGCTGAGGGCCTGGGTAACATTAAACAGGGTTTCTAATGGACTTTGTGAGTCAGTAAATGGTTGGTGTCTCTTTCACATTGTAAACCAGTGAAATAAGTGCTGGCATTGAGGGCTTGGGAGCAGTTTCTCCATGGGCACAGCTCACCAGGTGGGATAGCTGGAGGAGAGTTCTGCCCACGGGCTGGCTGGCTGGGGATTCTCTGGATGCTGAGCGTCAGGCAGCATTGCGTGCTGGGGAGACAGGGGAAAGTGCCACCCACTGGGACATCCCACCGTGCTACCCTGGGTTGAGCAGCAGGTGTGGGGTGACCACTGTGCAGCTCCAGGGTGCCCCGTGTGGGTCCTGGGTCTCCTGCTGGCCTGGAGGAGGGCAGTGCTTGAGGGGCATGGCATGTTGCTGACCACAGCCCCCACCTATGTCCCTGCCAGGAAGGGAGAGGAAGGATGATGAAACCAGGTAGGCAGCAGGGAAGTCCTTCATGTGTGCCAGAGGGTGCAGGGGGACCCTGCTCTCCTTCCCTCTGCCACACATGGTGCCCCTGTTCCCTGCCCGTGACCTATCAGCTGACCTGACACCGCTGTAAGAATCACTGATGCCCAGAGGCAGCGGCTCTGAGTTTTCATCCCCAATAAAGCTAAACCGCCCTTAGAAGCAGCCATCATCAGTAAGCTGTCAAGGTGTTACCAAGCACATTATTTTTGTTGAAAGCAGAATTATTCTGCAGATTGTCTTAAGTGACATGAGGGCATTTTAATTAATCGGCCACGGTTTGTCTGTATGCTGTGACGTGGGTGTGAAAAACCCCCGCTCTGCTCCCCTTGGCTCTGCAGAGCCAGCACAGCAGAGGGGGCTCCAGCTGGTCCTTACTGGGTTCGTGTCACCGCTGGCACCTTCTGTTGGGAGCCACGGGGGCTGGGGCTGTGCGAGTGACTCCGGGGCAGTGTGGGCTCCGGTGTGAGCACAGCAGGGACAGCCAGGGCACAGCAGGGATGGTTGGACAGGGACAGCCAGGGCACAGCTGGGTTGCCACAGCCTCTGGTAGCACCGTCAGTGCTGGTGAGAGAGTGTGGCTCAGGGGGAAGAGCCGTGGCAGATGGGGCCGGCATGCTGAGCAGTAGCTCTCTCCCTGACAAGGCCAGGCAGCGAGCTAAACAGGGTAATCTGCTTTGCTGGTTTTATTAAGTATTAATCCTGCAGTACAGCAGAAGTAAAACAAACACTTCTTTAACTTCCCCATGCGTATGCAGAGGCTGCAGAGTCAGGAGTCTGTAGCAGACACCCGCGTGTCCAGTTCTGTTCTGGGGCTGGTGTGAACTGTTTGCTGAAACGGCTTCACTCTCCGGCACAGCACCTTCTCCACAAAGGGCTTGCAGAGGAACAGGTATATCAGGGGGTCCATGCAGATATTGGTGGCAGCCAGCCACAGCGTGCTTTCTTTGGCCACGAAGAGCTGGTTCTGCAGATGGCAGTCCATTCGGGAGGTGGTTTGGCTCAGAGTGTAGGGCACCCTGCTGAAATGAAAGGGGGCAAAGCATAAGAAAAACACGGTGAAAATGATGAACACTTTCCCCTTGATCCTCCGTTTGCTTTTGTTGTCTTTCTTCTGTGTTTTCATGTACGACTCGTATACCTTTTTGGCAATAATTATGTAAAACAGAAACATGAGGATGAGGACAGTCCAGAAGATGAACTGACAGATGTAATTGACAGCTTCGTGCCACTTGAGCCCAAAGTGGCTCTTCAGCGAGGCACACTTCTTCACGGACTGGGGCGTTGCTTGCTTGTTCGATAAGATCACGTTGGGCAGCGAGAGGGTGAAGAAGAAGAGCCAGAGCAGAGCTGCAAGGATCTTTGCTGAGGTCGTTTTTTGCACCCAGAACTTCCCAAAAGGTCTGACAATCTTCAGAAATCTGTCAAAAGCAATGAGTCCAAGTAGCACGATGCTGATATACATGGTGTCATAGAACACCACGGCCGAGAAGCGACAGACGAAGGCTTTGAGTTGCCACGGTCCCAGCCCAGAGTCCGTCAGGATTTTCAGGGGAAGCATCAAGGTCATTATAAAATCTGAAACTAGGATATTTTTCAGGTAGACAATGAAAGTCGATGTGCTTGGGATATGGAAGAATGCCCAGCAAGCCAGGCTGTTCAGTACGAGGCCCAGCAGGAAGATGAGTGTATACAGTACTGGGAAGACCAGGTGGGTGACCGTGGTGTCTCGGTGGCACGATGTGGAGGAGGACGCTCCGCTGGAGTTACTGACAGTGCTGTCGTTTGAGAAGTCCCCCATCGTGTGGAACAGCCTTGAGTGAAAAGCAGGGAGAAAACATAAACCACCATATCCTGCATGTCCCAGGAGTCACAGTGACTCGGGGTTTGCGCAGATAAGCACAAAACCTGAACGTCTTGAATGGACCGACCGATTTCTCTCCTAGTTCATGGAACAATCTAAATCTCTGCCTAAGATTAAGTTGTTTACAGGGAAATGTCTAATGAAAAGTTAAGATGGGGAATGCTGGTGAGGGCTGCCCAAAATAGTACAACAGCAAGGTAAACAGCAGATTGCCTAGAGCACTGTGCGTCTCCCCATGCAAAAGCCCCAAAGCACGGTGCTCCTGCAGAAGTCACTCGCGGGGTTTCCTACCGCGCACGCACCCTCTGTCCTGCTCAGCACAGACCTGACTCACGTTTTCAAGATAAGAAGCACACTGCTGGTTATCAGCCTCTTGCATCTGGGAGCCACCTGTCACACCACGTGAACGCCCCGATCACACAAGTACCTGAGCAAAGCGGGCAGCAGCTGTCTCCAAGAGGGTCTTTGTCTGGTTCCAGTTCATCCGCTGTTCTGCTGCCAGCAGAAGCCTTGAGCAAAGTATTGAGAATGGGGAAATGTGTGGGAAGATGAGAGTTTTTCTGTTGGTGTGTTGTTTGCTTCCTCATTTTCAGGAGTCGCCTGAGTTTTAGATAATCGTGCTTGCTGTTGCTTTTCTGTCTTTCTGCTCTCTGTCAGCAAGCACACAGAAAGCCTTCTCCTGTACTAATAAAGACAGGAAAGTAGCTGTATCCATCAAGAGAGGCATGTTTTGTGTTTGTGTGGGGCAGACCCGATGGTACCTACGCCATGCCATTACAACTTGGCTCCTTTAGGGATGTGGGATGAGCAAATGCAGAATGTGTCCCGACAGTTTTCCAGGATAATCCTCAGATGTCACTCTGAGTTCTGGTCTGTGTGTGAATTGACCTGTTCTGGCAGCATTGGTCACCATCGAACACAGGACCAGAAAGCCTGCTCAGAGCCAGCCTACCCAGGCTTACTCAGCTAGGGAATTACCTGCACCAACACCTTCAGAAGCTTCACACTCCCTCTGTAGCCTGGTCATGGTGATAGGGGAGCCTGAGCTTGACTCTCGGTCTCTAGGCTGCCATTTCTGACTTGTTTTGATGGGAGTGCAGCCGGTGGTACTGCGGTTATGGCCCCTTTTGGTTCTGGCAGTGGCTGCTGCCATGGGCTGTGCTTGGTGTTAATTATGTGCTTGTCATGTGTAACATTGGGATCTAGTTCCCTGTAACCAGATCTCTGTGTAAGTTTAACTGAGGGGTGATTTGCCTTGTCTCCTGTCAGTGGGTGGGACCCAGGGCTCCAGCCCTCCCGCTGCAGCAGGTTGGAAGGCTCTTGAGGGGGTGATGTGGGTTGCTTTCCAGGTTCTAGGCCTGCAGCTGTATTGACAGGAAGGTTGTGCATGGCCACCTGTGTCTTGGTTAATGTAGGTGTGTGTGTGCTGATGGGGGTGTTAAGTAGCTGGCAGAGCATTTTGAGGGTGACTGGGATGAAGGTCGCCCTCACCATTGTCAGCAGAGTGCCTCACTGCCTGACCCAACCAGTGTGTATATTCATCAAGGACCGTGTGAAGCTGAGATGATCTGTTGCCATACCCCAGGACTGATGTCTGAGGCAGCATCTTACACATGTTCTTCCAAACTGGCCCCTTGATGCCCCTCCCTGCTGTAGGAGGGGGATAGCTACTCCATGCCTTGGTGTACCTGTGGGAGCCTGTGGGACACAGAACTGTAGTGTCTTGTCTGAACAGCTTGTCTGATCACACACACCTATCTACTGTGTGTGGGTGTGGAAAATGTGGGGAAGGAGTGTCTGTGTGATGGTCTCTTCAGCCAGGGGACAGGAGATGGGACAAGGGGCAATGGGCTCAAGCTGTGCCAGGGCAGGGTCAGCTCAGCTGGGAGGGCAAAGTTCTTCCCTGGCAGAGCTGTGGGGCTGTGGCACAGGCTGCCCAGGGAGGGGCTGAGTCACCCCCCTGGGTGTGTTTAACAGAGGGGAGATGAGGTGCTCAGGGATCTGGTTTAGCACAGGACAGGGATGGTTGGACTTGGATGGGCTTAAAGGGCTTTTCCAACCTTGTGATCCTGTGGGAGTGAGGCCCCTTGGTTGTCCCTTCGGGGCACCAGCTGGAGCAGATTGGTCCTGGGCCCCAGGGCTGGTTGTGGAGCTGCTCAGTGGCCGGCAGCGATGGATCCAGGAAATAACGGCCCGGGTTCCTGTGGTGTCGCCACTTACCGATTGCAGTCGGTGTGTGTGCCAGCACAAGCAGCACATGCAACCCTTTGTCCCTTTGTCAAATACTTACTTCATGCAGAGGGGTTGTAAGCGATGTGGGGACTCTGGGCTGGGTGCTAAAGGGAGTGAACTGCCCTTTTGGGAAGCTGGCTATCGTGGGACGAACACTGGCTGCCCTGGCAGGCACAGATAAGAGGAGCAGACCTGCCATGGCTGTGGGCAGTGCTGAGCTCCTGCGCTGTGGGGAAGCTTGTTTCTGGCCTGGAGTTGTTTTGCAGTGACAATAAATGCACCATCATTTATTGCTACAGCCCAGAACCGGTTGTGTGTCTGGTTGTTACAGTACCTGAAAGCATTGTATCCCTGAGAGCACTTCTTCCCTCCCCCTTTTCTTTTCTTCTTTTTGTTTTTCAGCTTTTCCAGATGAAAAAGGGAAGTGGTTAGTGTTTTGTGTAGTGCAAAGGAGCTGCTCTAAGTCGTTTTACCAGGAGCACCTCTCTCCCTAGGATGGAAGCATTCTGTAAATGGAGTCTAGGTAGAGTTTCTAATGAAATACATTGGTCTATGGCAGTGTCCATTCTTGTTTATTCATAGGGTAAGTGAAGTGTTTGAGGACTTAACTCACATCAAGATAAACTGGAGTATGAAGTAATCTCTGACATGAGCTATTGATTATTAGTCAGTGGATTAAGAATTGCAGGCAGATAATGAGATAAGCAAAATGTTACTGTTACCAAAAACATACCCAGATAAGTAGCTTATCCCTGTATGTCCTGTATTTCTTTCTGTCTGTCTGCCAGTTATGTACAGGGTGACGACTCCTGGTATTTAACAGTTGCGTTTACTGTGGGTAGTATTTGCATCTCCCAGACCTTGGGTTGTTGTGGACTTTATCTGACCCCAGTTACACTGTTTCTGTAAGATCTTTGCACTTCCCAGTCGCATCTGTAGCATTTCATGACTGTGTTTTAACTTCTTCCTCACAGCTCCTGCTGTAAGTTCAGGCTTCTTCCTGACCTGGCAGTTCTGACAAGCATGGAGGTCGTGATGGGGTGGTGCTCTTGTGTTAGTCAAGCTTTGCTGGTTGTGCAGCAGGTGATGTTGGTTCCAGGGCGCTCATGCTTCATCTGTAGGACAGTTTCCACTGAAGACAGTGAAATTCTAGATATTCTCCCACAGGATTTGTGCTGCTTCTGCCCACCGAAAACGTATGTGGCCAAGGAGGGTTGTGGGTAGGTCTTGGCTCTAGAGTGGAGTCTCGTCTGTGTCGTCTCTTTCATTCTGCTCCTTTACCGCTGCTCTGAGATCCAGCGATGCTCTGTGCTTGCACAGCATGTCTAGCAAGGACTTCCGAAATGATTTGCAAAGGAAGAAGTATATGAATGGATCCAGGCAAGCATTCAGTGATGTCAGCCACAGCGTGCTCTCTTTCAGGTAGAACAGGGTGGCCTTGGCAGAGCATTCGAACACGTCTCTGGTCTGGCTCAATGTGTAGGGGATTCTAGTAAAGTGGAATGGCACAAAGCAGATAAAGAACACTGCGATAATGATGAAAACCTTCAGGTTTACAGTCTTTTTGGATGCCTTTCCTGTCCCTCTTGTCCTTTTGTAAGATCTGTACAGCTCTTTACTTATCAGCATGTAGCATACAACTATGATGGCTAAATTAACCCAGAAGATAAGTTGACAAATGTAGTTTACAATCTCATGCCAGACCAAACCGAACTCGGATTTCAGGAGAGCACACTTCTGTACGTTCTTGGACGTCTTCTTCCTGCTCGTTAGGATCATGTTCGGTAATGAAAGAGCAAACATTGATAACCAGATAGCTGTGGACAGGATCTTGGCACCTAAGAGGCTCCTAGGTGTTGATGTTCTGAACGGTGAAGCGGCTTTCTGGTAGCGATCGATAGTTATCAGACCAAGAAACAAAATGCTGATGTACATGGTGAAGTAAAACACAACCTGGGTGACCTGGCACACAAATCCTCTCAGGACCCATGAGACCAGCTTTGCGTCGCTAAAGATTTTGAAGGGGAAAGTCAAGATCATGAAGAAGTCAGAAATGACGGTGTTCTTGAGGAAGATGATGAAGTTGGATTTGCTGGGTACTTTGAAAAAGACCCACATTGCCAGGCTGTTCATGGTGATACCCACCAGGAACAGGATCGTGTAAAGCAAAGGGAAAATGACTTGACTGATTTTGGTATCGCTGGTGCAGGTGACGTTGCTTCTGGAGTAGCTGAAGTTGGCTGCGGCTTTCATTGGCGCTTCCTCTTCCCCCTCCCTGTAGAGACAAAAAAGGAAAAAAAGGAAATTGAGAGTGGCACCTGTCATAAGACATCAGCCTTCTTATTCTTCCTTTAACTTCTGCATTGGGAGCACTTATTTGGGGGGTTTGTTGCACACTGCTTTACCCAGGGTGTCTGGTTCCTGCGGGAGAGCACCAGGTGCAGCTGTGTTTGTAGGGGGCCTGTTCAGGCCTCCCTGAGGGAAGAGCCCAGGTGACCTTCCATCCCAGTTTCCCACACAGCTTCCCTGAGACCCTGCGAGGCTGGGCAAGAGGCCGCCATGGCAGCGGGCAAGGGGGCAGCGTGGCTGGTGGGGAGGCTGCATTGGTGATGGTACAGCTCTAGCTGGGGATGGTGCGGGCCTGGGGGCCCAGTGTGGGTCTCCTAGCCCGTGGTCCTGTCGCTGGTGGTGCCACTGGTGAGGCCCGAGCTGTGCCATGCTAGATTGGCGGCAGAGAGGATCTGGCATGTGGGTCTGTTTGTGGGGACTGGCATGGTGACACGCTGTGCTGGCGGCACGGCCATTGTACTGCATGCAGGCCAGCCGCGCTGTGATCTTGCGCTGGCCCAACCTGGCCTGTCCTGGGGAAAGGGGTGGCATCTATCAGCCTGTCTGCAGGCTTAGCTGTGCTGGGCTGAAGGAAGCAGCATGGAGAGCTGCTTTTTGTTACGCTTCTGCTTAGCAGGCTGTCCGTCTCGCCGTTATTTCAGCCTTGCTCTGGCTGTCCCTAACACTGGTCCCTGCCCTCCCTCCCTGCCCCAGCTCAGGTGCTGGTGATGGCCACTTCCCGGCTGCCACCTTTCCACCCTGGTGGCACTCCACAAGCCGCTGCTGTTTAGGGCCCTGCGCAGGAGCTGTCGCACGGTGAGCAGAGCTGGCACCGCAGCAGTTAGACATTTCCCAGCGAGTCCCAACTACTTGTAACTTGCTCCGTGTAGGTATTTATTTGTGTGTACTCTTACCTCTAGTTTGACAGCTTACTCTCTAGTTTTCCTAAATGGATTTCTTTACCAGTGCTGTACTAAACCTAACCTAAACCTCCCTGATCTGAGCCAACACTCAGGAGCTGTGTGAAGCTGCTGCCGAGAGCCCTGTGCTGTGCCACGGAGCCTAGAGTGTGTCAGTGGGCCAGTCATCAGATACTTAGGGCTGGTGCTGACCTCTCAGGTAGCAGCGCCAGGCCGAAAGCTGTTTCTCTGAGCCTGAACGCCTTGATCAGAGCAGGTCTGATCTGAACTGGTTGCCTGGGAAGACTACGCAGGGATGTTGGGTCAGTCAGTGTTGCCTCTCAGAGGGAGCAGCTTTCAGGTGTAAGATGTTGGCTGTAAGAATTGCCATCCGTCCATCTGTCTGTGTGGTCTCCGCATTGTCACACAAGGCACTTGCGGCGGCAGGGTTTGTCTGCCAGTGCCCACACATCCCTGGCAGAGGTGCTAAGCTGTGTTCCTACTTGTACAGTGAATTAGCTTATGCTTTGAAGCACAGAACAGGTTTGGGTGCCAAGTCTAATCCAAATGGACTAAGCTTGCCCTGAGCATGCCCGCCAGCCCCCTCTCCCCCGAAACCGGAGAGCAGATTACTGTGGCGCAGTGCTGGGAGCGATGAGCAGCCCGGTGTTTCCTCTGCTGGGAAGCTGGCCTTGCTGCTGCAGGCCGGTGCGGCTCCTGTAGCTGCTCAGCGTGCGGGCAGGCAGGAGTGCTGGGGTGAGCATCCCAGGGGCGAGGAGAGGACGGAGGGGCAGCTCTGCATCCCGCCTGTGGATGCCTTCCTTGAGCTCTGGACTAGCGTCTCAGCCAGAGCTGCTGCAGATTCCAGGTGACAGCTCGGTGCTTCTGCTTTTGTTTCCTCTAGAACAGGGAGAGAAACAGAATGTTTTAAAATAACGAGACATTTACTTCCTGCTTTTGCCCTCCTCACAGTCACTGGACTTGAGAGGGACCGGGTGTTTTGCAAGCACAGCTCTGCTGAGCATAGAGTCACGCTCCCATCTGCTGCCTTGGGATTCTTTAGTGTTACGTTGTACTCAGCCTCCTTTCTTAGAGACTTGTAAAGTAGTCTCATGTTGGGAGTAGTGATCAGTCAGTCTCCGGAAGGTAAGTGTATTCCTGAACAAGGTACTGACTTGCAGAGCAGTCCTGCAAGTTTTTAAGCTATATACAGTGCATTCAGCATGATCCGATACTTTTTATTACAAAACCAAATATAACCAGTTACAGTATACATAAGTTATACATATTTCAGATCCTTTTGGGTGTGCACACTAGAATTTTAGGAGCTGGGCTGCATCTTCTTTCAATGAACCTGCACACAGTGAGAGAAACGGCACGTGGTTTTTAGACATCTGTCTTCTCTCTACTGATCTGCTGCTGAGTGTCGGTCCAGAGGACGGTTAGAAGGGTCATCCATACACATCTTCTGACTCTCTGTGTAGATATGTGCAGAATCCATAACATGGGTTGGCACTGTCCCTGTCATGAGTTTGTTGGCACTGTTTCCTCCACACTGGTAGCTGTAGGAGAGGCTTTTTGTGCTGAACAGTTACTGACTCTTCGTTGCAGTCCGGGCTGCTCAGGTTGGGTGTCTGCACTTGATGGCAAAAGGAAGGAAAGGGGCTTCACTCCTCTCTGGTCTTTTCAGGATGAATCGTCGAGTCATGAGTGTAACCAGCGCATGATTCTCCTCTATGGTGTTGGTAAGGAGAGAGATGAGGCCAGGCATCAGCTGAAGAAGATAACCAAAGACATCCTAAAAATCCTGAATAAGAAGAGCACTACGGAGATGGGTGGTAAATGCTTTACTGTGCTGTAACCTGTAGTGAGGATCACAGAGCTGTGGGGGGCTCAGCTAATTGTCTGCAGCCCTGTGTGGTACCACATAAGGTGGCTGCCACCCCCTTCAGTCACTGGGTGAAATATGGACTGGAGTCCTGGCACATAAAGCATGATCTGCTGGCCTGCCTGACAGCTGCTGAAGGGCCCTGTGGTTAGGAACCCTCCTTCCCATCACACCACCTTGGCTGTGACACTTGTGTTAGGCTAAAGCCTGGAACAGGAGGTACTGGCTGGTGAGGGCTGTGTGTCCCTTACCTTCCTGGGGATGTGCTACTGCTTTTCAGTTCTTCTTGAGGCCACCCTTTGTGTTGGAATAGCCTTAAAGTTGCTTTGATATCACTATGTGCCATGGTGTGTGCTTGCCCCAAGTATCCTGGAAAGCTGAGCCAAGTAGGGGTTTATGTAGCCATGAGGAAAGCTTATTCAGGGTTTTATTGTCTTTTAAATCAGCAATACTGCAAAACTGCTATGGCTCTGTTAAATATGCAATGACCAAAATAACTTCCTGTCTGTTCAGTTGGGGATGAAGGGCAAAAGGCCAGGAAGACCAAGCAAGAAGCGTTTCCAACCCTAGAGACTGTGTTCACAAAACTGCAGCAACTCTCCTATTTTGATCAGCATCAGGTGACGTCCCAGGTACTGCCCTTGTGTAAAATCCCAGCTCTCACCTTCTGCTGCAGAGACAGCAGAAAGGAAGGCATCGTGGGCTTTTTGAAGTGCTTTGTGTGTGCCAGGAGCTGTTAGTGCTGCTTCAAAGGCAAGAGAAGTCCCTGGAGTACCTGCTGTCTGGATCCCGGGGTGCTGGGTGGGTGTGTGGTCCATGGGCTCTCCTCTGCTTGTCTTGCACAAACCTCTCAGGATTATTATTGATGGATGCAAAAACTGGCATAGATGTTGCAGAAATCCCCACTGCCAGCACGGTTCAGGGCTCGTTGGTGAACCCAGTAACTGGGCTCTTGGGTGTTACCCTGTTGTGGTGAACGTTCCTGTGCAGCCCCAGCGGGAGTCTTCTTCCAATTAGAACTGTAGCAGCCTTGACTGATAAAAAGCCGGACCAGTGACTGGCTGGAGAACATAAATAACTTATCTGAAGTGACAAACCTGGTTTCCCTGGTTATTATTAGGACTTGCCAGTGTGCAAATGTATCTGTGTAGGATTTCATCACTGTGTCTGGCGTTAGTTTTAACAGTTGTTAATACTGTTTTTAAAGTATATTTTAATAACCAGAGGCTAACACAAGCAAAAGAGGTACTCACTAGCCTATATGCCATCTTTGGATCTGGCCGGGCTAACGTGTTACTGAATATCTGAAACCAATCAGATATGCACAATGCAGTAAGGTGAAAAGAAATACTATTTTGTCTCTTCTTTAAGGCAAAACACCCCCAGAATGACAATCACTGTTGTAGGCACTAAGAGCAGCTTCACCCTCAATTGCAAAGCAGCAGCAGAGCATTTTCTGTGTAGTAGGTTTTGGAAGGAAAGCAACGTTACAACCAGCTGGCAGTAGGAGGAATAGACACATTAATGTGTGATTCATTAGGGCTTTTATCTGCAAAATCCTGCTGCTTGCTAATAGCACTTGCAAAGCAGGGTTTGTGGAGCACCAGTGTGTCTAAGAAGCCCTCAGTCACCATAAGCCTTTCTTCTCACAGATCTCCAGTAACGTTCTTGAACAGATAACCAGCTTTGCCTCAGGAACATCCTATCATCTTCCCCTGGCTCACCACATACAGCTCATCTTTGATCTCATGGAGCCAGCACTGAATATCAATGGACTTATAGACTTTGCAATACAGGTGAAGAGAGATCATTTTTGGGGGGTGATGTCAGGATAAAGCTGTGACATGTTTTTTGTGAAACCAAAAAAGCCCCAAGGGCTGGACTCAGATTCCCCTGATTTGCTGCCGTGAGCTTTTATCTGGCTGGGTTTCCTGGCCTTTGAAACAGTGCCACACACTTCCCCTTCTCTCATGTAAGAGTTAGGGAGAATCAGAGATACATAATAATATTCATTCTTTCAAAATTAATAAAAATCCCAATTGTTCTAGCACAGAGTATTCCAGATTGGACTGTTTCAGACTGAGCCATCAGAAGTCCCAGTAAAGCATCTGGGTGCCAGGAGTGCCATGAGTTTCTGACGAGCAGATTGGAGGGACAGGGGTTTTTCCCACTTCAGCAGTTTATTCTGCTCCCTCTTCCCCTTGCTCTCTAGGGAATGGGGGATTTCATTTTTGTTTCCCAGCTACTTTATATTTTTTTTCTTTTAAACCTATTTCACATGTTGAATTTGGAAGTTGCTTTAAGTTTGTTGGTTTTGGGCACGTGTTTTCAGCTGCTGAATGAGCTGAGCGTTGTAGAGGCCGAGCTGCTGCTGAAGTCGTCCAGCCTGGCAGGGAGCTACACAACAGGGCTGTGTGTGTGCATCGTGGCCGTGCTGCGGCGGTACCACGCCTGCCTCATCCTCAACTCGGAGCAAACTGCACAAGTCTTCGAAGGGTTTGTGGCACCTACAACTTTCCAAAAAGGATTTTGGGTGTTCTCTCTTAAGCAAAACGTGTGTTTGGGGTGAGGCAGTGAGACAGCATCACCCTGCTGCGGGAGGGCTGTGGGAGGAGAGCTCAGGTGAGCAGAGCAGATGCTCTCCTCGCCACCTGTTCCCTGCTGCTGGGGCTGGGGGCACCCGCACACTTGGTAAGCGAGGGGAAGGGGGAACTGTGTATCTCCACTCCCTACCCCTTTGCCCAGGGCTGCCTGGGCTCCCTGAGTGCCTCCATGTCCTGTCCTGCCCTCCCTGGAACCAGGCAAGCGTGTGGGTGACCCCAGGCTTCCCGTGAGCTCTGTCAGCACGTGGACACAAGGTCTGTCATTAGGTTGCCCAGCTCACGGTGGGGTTCGTGTGACACGTAACACGACGAGATGCGTTCCCAAGGCACGTTGGAACGAACTCAGTGGCTTTGTATTTGTTTTTGCAGGCTGTGTGGGGTGGTGAAACATGTCGTCAACCCCTCAGAGTGCTCCTCCCCAGAACGATGCATTTTAGCATACCTCTACGATCTGTACGTGTCCTGCAGTCACCTGAGAAGCAAGTTTGGAGACCTCTTCAGGTGGGTGGCAGGGTGTATCTCACTGCTGCCCAGCCCTAAACTGCTGCAGGCTGTGGTGGTTTCAGTTTGGGCTGCTTCCCGTGGAAAACACAACACTGCCTTTCCTGCTTTTCCTGCAGCAGTGTGGGTCTCCTGCCCATGTCCTGCGTGGAGCCTCAGAGCTGAGCCCCCCATGCAGCACTGTGCTCCCAGTGTGGGGCTGTGCATCAGCACGATGCTCCCAGGTGTGGGGCGAGTGACATGGGGGCCACGGGTGTCAGGTTGGCTGTGCAGCCAGACCCCTCCCGCACACCACTGCGGCACAGGCAGTGAGGGGACCCCTGGGTGCCATGGGCAGCCTGGCTCTCAGGTGCAAGGTGGTGGAACCATGGTGAGCCCTGAGCTGGTGGAGTGGTAACACTGTGTTAAGTGTTTCCTCTGATGTGGGGAGAGGTGCATGCACACTGGGGTTGGTGAAGTTTCCTGCTCAAATGTTCAGTTCCTTGAGTTTTAAATTCAAAAAAACCTAAAGACAAAGGCACCCATCACCCATTCGCTGTATTTTTGGCTGTTACTTTTAAAAGGGGGAGTGGAGCCCTTCTGTATGCAAATACACCTCTGGTGAGGCTTCCAACCTGCTCCAGTGGCTGCTTCCCTGCCTAGTTCATACACCTGGGCTTGGTTTGTGCCTGTCAGATTTGTGGTTTTCATGTCATAGGCTGCAGGAAAAGCATTCACATAGTAACCTGAATGTCTGAAGAGGTTTACACAAACACATGGGAGCTGCAGCACGTGATATGGGAAGCACTGGGAAAAAGAAATGCAATCTAAAGAAGTATTTCCCTGCTTAAAACCTAAAGTTCAGTGACACAGCAGAAATAACATTTTTAATAACAGTAACCTGTCCAAACATCACCAAGTATTATAGCAACACTTAAGATGTTAAAGCACGTATTAAATATGTGTTGTACAGCACTTGATTTGAAGCCCCTTTCCCAGACAAGTTAGAAGCTCTACAGCTGGTGTGACCTTTCCACATACAGTTTTTGAAGAGCTGAAATAGTCCTATGCTCAGTTTCTTCTTGGCTCCCGTGCTACGGCTGACACAACCCCAAAGCCGGCTGTCTGTCTAACTCCCTACGCTCCCCTGTGGTGCTGCCGTCCCAGACAATCTCTGAGTCAGCTCCAAGCCGCAGTGCAGTACAGTTGTAAATGCCCAAATGCAGAGACTTACCTTCAGAAATGGCTTCTGGTGCTATCTGCAACGTCTCTCATGGCCAGCTTTCACCAAGTGAGCTGCATGCTTGGGTTCAGTGTGCTTGGTGTGTTTACTTGCAGTCGCCCAGCTTCCTTTTTTAAATCATTCCTTCACTTTTAAAAAAATCTTATCTTGTGACCACTCCCCCAGCATTACTTCCTGCTCGAGGATGGGTTTGGAGGCAGCTTCACTTGGGCTTGGAGCTGTCTGTCTGTCTGTGACACGCAGGGTGAGCTCAGGGACATGCTGCAGTGCTGGGACAGATGTGTGCCTGGGATGCCATTCAAGCAGTGCCTGATGTGTGAGGTGTGGGGCATTTGTTTTCCCTTGGTTGTTTTTCTTGCCTTCCTGGCACACTGGCTGTTGGAGCCAAGGGCTAACGTTAGGCACTGCCCTTCTAGTAGATTCATTATCCTGCAAGTGAGCTCTCCCTCCTGCCCTGTGGCATCCAGGAGGAGCAGCCCTGTACAGGGCTGGCAGTGACAGGGTGTCCCCAGCGTGTCCCAGGGCTGCCCTCCAAGCCCCATGTCCAGGTGCTGCTGCCCAGACCCTTCCTCATGTCACAGATGCCTTCCAGGTGGCCCAGTGCTCCTCTGTCTCCTCATCCTGGGGCCACTGGAGTTCTTAAACATTCCGAAGGTTTCATGTATTTTAAGGTAATGACAATTAACAGGTTGGTTGCTCAGTAATGGGGAAGTCTGTCCAGCTGTGAAGGGCAGTTTGTCAGTGGGGATGTTGTTTCCAGCTGTGGTGTGAACCCACCCCTTGAGAGGAGGGCTCCTTAGAACAGTGTGTGTGGAATGTGCATCTCCTCTCCAAAGAAAGGCTGTTATTGTACTGGTGTTCCCAGTCTGGGACAGTTCTGGGCATTTTGTTGGAATTGTTAATGACAAAATATGACCTTTAAGTATTTTTTCTCTGTTTCCTGCTTCCATCTTTCAAAAAGTTGCCTGTGGAGTCACGCCATTACCCAATTTAGAGAGTTTTAATTTAGATCAGTCTTCTCATTTTCCCATAATTAGTTCTTCTTGTGGCAGTGCAGCTCCCTGTGCTGCAGCACCTGGACAAGGGGAGCAGGGCAAAGAGAGGCATGTGGTGCTCCCGGGGGTGGCTGGCAGTGAGGGATGGAGCTGTGCTCCGGAGCCAGCGGCTCACAGCTCCACTCGTAGAAGTGTCGCAGAAGCAGTTTGGAAACTGGAGACTTTATTTGCAGGGAAACCTGAGTGACAGTGATGTATCAGCCTTTTTTCTGGTGGGTGCTCCTTATCACCGATGGGTTTGAGGATGTGAACGGGGTGGTAACCACAGGAGGGTTATCTCATCCCATGTGGTACCTTCAGCGGCCCTCCTGCTGCAAACGTCCGTGTTTTGGCAACTCTCTCTTTCTTTGGTCCTCAGTAGTGCCTGTTCTAAGGTGAAGCAGACGATATACAGCAACGTTCAGCCTTCAAATTCCAACTTACTGTGGGACCCGGAGTTCATGCTAGATTTTATCGAGAATCCTTCTGCTCACAGCATTAATTACTCAATGCTGGGCAAGATCCTGAGCGATAACGCAGCCAACCGCTACAGCTTTGTCTGCAACGCGCTAATGAACGTCTGCATGGGGCACCAGGACGCAGGGAGGTAAGGCAAAGCGTGCTGGAGTCGGGACGGGATGGTTTTCATATGGCAGGGATGAGGATTCCTTTCCCCTTTCTGTGTTGTGTCATCTTTGCAATTGGTTTTGTTCACTTTCTGGTTGCTGAAAAGGTATCGATTAAGTTTCCTCTGAGTTATTTCATTAAATAAGTCTGCAGAATTTCATGGGAGGAGTGACAAGTGGGAAGTCCTCTCAGCGAGACATTCAGTCACTGGGCCCTTCCAGCCAGAGCAGCTCCACACAAGCCTGGCTCATTAGAGACCTGCAAACAAGGGAAGGTTCTGCATTAGGTCATTTCCTACTTCTGATGCAATCAGGGTTTAATTTACTAAATGTGTAATTTATTCATGATGAAATTCATCTTCATAGGTGGTGTGTAGGGGTTCACAAAGTATTTTTTTTAAGAGTTTTATGGGGTGGAAGCTTCTGGAGCTGTAAGAACTGTCAGCTGTTTCAAGAGTAGCTCATACCCCAAGCTGATGTCGTGTGATCAGAGTTGAGGACAAGGTCTGCACCTCAGCAGGTTGTCCAGCAGAGCTTTACCCGGGTTGTCCTCTGGCCCCCCACACAGCCAGGTGGAGCTTTGGGTGGACCCAGCACCGCTTCTGGGTCCTGTGCCTGTGTCAGATCGCATTGTCTGTGTGTAGTGAGCAGAAGTGTAGCGAGGAGCCCCTGGGCGAAACAGTCTCACATCAGGGTGCTACATGGCCAGCTTGTTTTCTCATAGTCCAGATGCAGTTCTCAGCTGGTTCCTCCCTCCCATGTGATGGCACAGACCCATCTGGGTTGTGTGGAGGTAGCGCTGCAGCGTCCAAACTGTTGTGCCCTGGTTTCCATTCTGCAGCCTGTAGTATGGGGAAAGGACACTGATTTTTGGGTCTGGCCTTGACCTTCGCCCCCAGCACCTTTATCCCTCTTACACAATCAAAGGTGCCAGGACCCACTGTCCTGTTCCCATTCTATTTTATTAAGACATTCCTGCTCTTGCTCGGCCTAGGTGCAGCAGTGGCCGACAGCCTTTTTTAAGGTGGCTGCCAGACCTCAAACTCAAAGTGTGTGCAGTTCCTGTGCCTTCCTCCCTGTCCCCAGCATATCTGAAATGTCCTCATGAGGTGATGGAGATGATCCAAGGGCTGGAGCCCCTCTGCTCTGGAGCCAGGCTGGGAGAGCTGGGCTGGCTCAGCCTGGAGAAGACAAGGCTGCTGCTGGGGAGAGCTCCGAGCCCCTTCCCATCCCTCGAGGGGCTCCAGGAGAGCTGGAGAGGGGCTGTGTGCCCAGGGCAGGGAGGGCCAGGCCCAGGGGAATGGCCTTCAGCTGCAGGAGGGGGATGGAGAGGGGCTGGGAGGCAGAAATCCTTCCCAGAGAGGGGGAGGCCCTGGCACAGGGTGCCCAGAGAAGCTGGGGCTGCCCCTAGATCCCTGGCAGGGCTCAAGGCCAGGCTGGATGAGGTTTGGGGCACCCTGGGCTGGAGGAGTGTCCCTGCCCATGGCAGGGGGCTCTGGGGAAGCTGGGGACTCTTCCCCACACCAATCTGTGGCGCCAAGCAATGTGGGCACCCTTGGCAGAGTGGAGCAGCTGAGAGGAAGCAGTGTTGTAAGAGCCACAAAGAGGAACATCTAAATGTGGCTAAACGAGTTTCACTGTGGAACAGAGAAAAAATAACTTGCACTGGGATGAGTCACCAGTGCTGCTTTTCACAAGCGTTACATAACCCTGAATCATCCCCCAAGTCCCGTGGCCTGCGCAGGGAAGGAACACTCATTAGTGCCTCTTGATTATGTGACTCCCGACCAGCTGTGCTGGCAGGCATGGGGAGGGAGGGCACCTGCCGTGGGGTGTCACTGGGGACACCTGTGCCACCTTCCCCAGCCTTGTGTGGGAAGGAGGAGGGAGCCCTCAGCCAGCGCTGAGGAAAGGCCAGAGCGTGGTCCTGGAAGAGGCTGGGCTGCAGGCCGCAGGGGTTTGGGGCTCCATCCCTCTCCTGGGCATCTCTGCGTGGCTTGGGAAGCTGGTGGGGACACAGGGCATACAGAGGAGGAATCGCACACAATAAGGGATTGCACACTGCTGCCCTGGATTGGATGGGTGTGAGTTGCAGGGTACAAGTCACACTCTGGTTTTACCTGAGGTGTCCATGACTGAGTAGCACTGGGTTGCACATACAGTAATCGTGCAGGGCCGTAACCCCTGCCCACAGCAAGATGACACCGTTCCTCTGCTGAGCCCTGGCCTGCTTTGGCTTAAACATTTCTCATTTACAAATTGTCTTGCCTCTGTGTTAGTTCTTCTCTTCTTCCCTAGGATTAATGACATCGCCAACCTCTGCGCCGAGCTGACGGCGTGCTGCACGGTGCTGAGCTCAGAGTGGCTGGGGGTTGTGAAAGCTCTTTGCTGCTCTTCAAATCATGTCTGGGGTTTCAATGATCTGCTCTGCAGTGTGGATGTAAGTTCCCTCTCTGCTGAAGTACCTGTTAAACCTATTTACCGAGGGTGTGCTCAGAGGTGTAGTGAGGTTTCCATTCAATACTAATTTAGTCCTGTATCCATTTGAGTTTTCAAGATTTTTAATGAGATTCCTGGGTGATTTTTGTTCTTTCCTACATCTTCTGGGCTAATGTAGAATTTAGGCAGTGCATAAAGATTTCCTTTATAATTTCTTTTCTGTATTCCAGAATGATACAGACATCAGAGGCATTCCTTAAAGGAGCAGCCGTGTCTGTATACTTTTTCTAAAATGCTGATGGGTGTGCAAATACCCCTCGCTGTTTTAAAGACCCTGTTTTGGCACTGGCTCTCAGATAGTAGAAGGGGTGATAACGCTTTCCCGTCCCTCACTCACCTAGAGTTGGTTATGTAGTCCTGTTGAAGTCAGAGGGATTATAGTGGCTGATGTTACCTGTAGCTGATTCAATCCATTTATCTATAGCTTGGTTACATGCACCTTTAGGAAGAAATTGAAGCTTTGGGGTTATCTGCTTGCCCTGGAGCTGAGGAATGAGTATTGATGTTTCTGGTTTTATAGAATGATAATATTTCTGTGACTTTTTATAAGATTAATGGGTTTTATTTCAGAATTTGTGGTATTAGAAATAGGTGTGTGTTAAAGTGAGGAGCTATGAGGATTTGCCACACAGTGTTTGGGAAATGCATTAAAGTGCAGAGAGAAATGCTTAAGAATGAAGTGTGATGTGTTGACACACACTGAACACCCGTGTCCGTGGTGTGTGCAGCGTTGTGTGAGGCCGTGGGATGTTTTCCCTCCAGGTGAGTGACCTGTCGTTCCACGATTCCCTGGCCACCTTCATCGCCGTGCTCATCGCCCGGCAGTGCTTTTCTCTGGAAGATGTGGTCCAGCATGTTGCTCTGCCTTCCCTTCTTGCAGCTGGTGAGAAAAGACCGGGAGAAAAACTTTACAGCTTAGGACTGCTTAAGAGGCCTACACAGCTGGAGTGAGAGTGTGCTCTGAAGCACCTTCCGGCATGGGGTGCCAGCTGCTGTGCTGCACCCTAAGTCCCTGCAGCTCCCAAAAGGAGCGATGCACCTTAGATCAGGGAACCCACACGTGACAGGAGGTACCAGCGGTGCTGGCAGCACGCTGTCCCCTCCTGTTACCCAGCCTCACTCTCTGCTCAGGACTCCTTTCTGCCCTGCACTGTACACACTCAGTGCCTGCCAGGTCTGTGTGGGTTGTGTGTTCCCCCTGGCACTGGTCTGCCTGATGCTGGCAGTTTCTTTCTGACCTCACTGGATTTGCCCCCAGCCCTGGAGCTCTGGTCCTCTTTGTCAGCCACTTCACACATCTCTTTTCAGTTCCTGCTTGGATTTGTGTTGCTTATTTCTGCTTTGCCTGTCAGAAGCCATTTTAGCCATATATTCTTTCCTCATTGATTCTGTCTCTTGCTTACTGAAAACCACGCTCTCCTTCCCTGTTCTGAACAACTCAAGGCCATTAATGCTGACTCCTGTGGATGAAATCATTGTATTCCCATTTGAAATGGGGCTGTGAGGTAGAACATCTCCAGGCCTGCCTCTGGGACTTGTGAGGTCCTGGGCAGATGCCTTACGTCTACTTCCCATCTTCCATAGCCTGTGGAGATCCAGATGCTGAACCTGGGGCGAGGATGACGTGTCGGCTACTCCTGCATCTCTTCAGGACCCCCCAGGTCTGCCTCTTTCCCCAGGGAGCAGGTAAGCTGCCTGCTGCATGTTCCTTTCGTGTCAGGAAGCGACCCCAGGTGGGTTCATGGCCTCACATTTCATGGGTGGAAATACCTGTATGCAGGTAGAAATGAGAGCCTGTTTAAAACTGCAGAGGTTTCACTCCCAAGAGGTTGATATATACTGTCCTTACCTGTGTAGGAACTGCATTATATGTACATAAAGCTGCAGAGGTTTGCCAAAATGTGTTCCCTCTCAGTGCCTGCCCACCCAGGTGGGGCATCATGTTGCTGTAGGACTCAGCCACGTTGGTAGTACATCTCAAAAAAGAAAACTAATTCTTAGCAGAGCATCTGTGTACACTGCAGTGAGGAGGAATATGTGTAGAACTGTTCTGCCCATAGTTCTCCTTTTGGTTTTGAATTTTGTTGAAAGTCGTGTGAGCCTGGGACTGACTAACATGGGTCTGTGCCCGTGCTGCTGCTGGCAGTGTCGGTACGTGCCCTCCTTCCCACCAAGGTCTGTCGGGGCAGTGGCAGCTCTGGTACTGCCCTTGGCAATGATGGGTTTAAGACCTGATGATCTTAAAAGCCTTTTCCAAATACATCAGTTCTGTGGTTCAATGGTATGGATACACATCCTGCAGTTTGGTAGCCCTGTTTGTAGATTGGTTTGAAATAGGTTATAGTAAAGCATCTAATCCAACAGGAGGAACACAGGGAAACACTTCCCAGACCGTGTTAGAGGAGCTCTCCTCCTTTCGGTGTGAATGCTCTGTGGTCAGACCTCTGTGTTTGCCACAGACCAGAAGAGGAAGGAAAAGGGCACAGAACAAGCACCTAACAAGCAAAAGGAAACAAGCCTGGAGACAACCTGGGTTTTCACTTCGTATTTCAGCAGATTTGCTGATGACTCTTTCTATGGGAAAATGAAAGTGAAAGGAAAAATCCTGTCTCTAAGCGGTGTCAAATTCTTCCATCTAAAAGTAATAGTCATTTCCTTTTGACCAGAAATCAATGAGCTTTTGTTGTGTGTGTGTCTGAGCAAAACAAGTAAGAGAGCCATTAAGAAACCAAAATATGTTGCAGTAGTATGTTACATGGTCCCAGGCTTCCCTAGAAATAGAAGTGGATTTGGATGGCCAGGAAAACCCATGTGTGAAATCCACAAATCAAACAACATGCGTCCACACAGCAGTCTCTGTCTCAGCTCACTGTCTCAGCAAGGTGGTGATTTGTCCTCCCTCCCTCTCTCCCTGCCTTTACATCTCATCTCAGTATTACAAAAAGCACTCCCTGACTTCTCCAGGCATCTGCAGAGCTGCACATTTGGGCTTCACTGTGCAGCAGGCATTGACATGAATTGATTTTCCCTCGCTTGTTATGTAGACAAGGGGAGGGGAAGTAATTTCCTGAGCCTAGGAAGTCAAAATCAAAATTCTCTTCAGTGTCTCAGGGTGGCGAAATTCACTGTTCACATGGGCACTGTGACTCACAGCTTCTTTTGGGGTTTATACATCGTAACCATGGATCTTGGCTGCTTTTAATGACACACCTGTTTCAGTTTCAAAAAGTTCAGTTCTCAGTCACCATGTATCTTCGCTGTTCTAGAGAAGAGGGGTTTTGCACAAAGGAAAGCTTAGTGGGTAAGTTACATCCCCTTTCTACAAGGTTTGCTCTTCTCTCTGCAGGGAAGTTATTTCCTGGAATTCGTTCTTCTTGTGATCGTCACCTCTTGGCTGCTGCTCACAACAGCATCGAAGTGGGAGCTGTGTTTGCAGTGCTGAAAGCCATTCTGATGCTCGGTAAGAGGACACAGGTCCCGGCTGATGTTTGGCTCTGTTGGTCAGGTAGCTAACAGACAGTGCTAGTTCACTTCCCGGGGGATGCTCCTGGGAGAGGAAAACCTCAGTGACAGGAGAGAAATGTGGATGCTGTCTGTACTTCTGAGAGTGGTGTTTCCCCACGCAAGGCAGGAGACAGTTTCTCTTTGGTGAGTCAGGCCTGCTGATTTTCCCAATTTGACCCCTGTTGCCCCTGCTGAGTCGCAGTATGTGTCAAACTCTGGCGAGCTCCTCTCGGATGCAGAGAGGAAATGTGGCCTCAGATCCTTTTTCCCACCTTTCTCTGTGTTTTACCATAAATCACGGGTCTTGGTTGCTGTGGAAGGCACAGAAGAGTCACTGCCAAGCAGCTCTCCACTAACGAGTGAGTTAGTGAGTTACTTCCCCAAACAAGTAACTGGCTCCAAGCCTTGTGTGGCCTAAGTTCTGTGATGAGTTTCTTTGGAGTTAAGTGCAGTAAAACAAGCACGATTTCCAGGTGAGGACATACCCTCAGAGGAGTACCTCTGACTGGAGCGCCTTTATTGGCCAGTGTCCTGAACCACCTCAAAAGCCTCACAGACCCTTATGATGTGATGGGACTGGGAAGGCTGGTAGCTATCTGGGATGGGCTGAGGAATTTGAGAATGAGCTTGAAAGACAGTTATGGCCACTGTGGATGTTCCCGTGCTATCCAGAGGGCTGGGCTGGGTGGTTTCTCACTGATGGTGTGTGGGGTGAACTCCTGGCTTCAGCTCTCTGCAGGGATAAGGTTTGGGTGGGCTCTGGTGCAGGGCGGTACGAAGGACAATTGGGGCACAGTGTTTGTGCCTTCACTGCAGCACTTCTCCTATACCAGGTCCTGTGCCTGGAGATGTCTCTTGTGGGCACGCTGCTTTAGTTATTGAAGATGGTACTTGGTGTGCTGGGGAGAAGCATTGGGTAAACGATAGCTGTGGCAGTTCTGTGCTGAGGAAGCTTTGTGAGCAGAAAGCGATGTTAGAAAAAATCATCTCTACTCACAATACAGACGTTCTGCAGCATTGACTGCTCTGGATCTGTTAAAAGTCTTTTGAAGTTTTACCAAAATTTTCTGTGATGGCTTTAGCTTGTATCTGGTGCCAGTGAGGTTCTTCCCTCTGTGCTCCATGCGCAGGTTGTTCTGGTACAGGTGTGCTCACAAGCTGGGCACAGCCACAGAAGAGCTCTCCGTGTTCTTGGTGCAGCAGCTGGAAGGATGTTGCTGGCAGTTGAAGATCTAAATGAGAACTCCTGGTGTGGTGTCACCAGCAGCCATGGTGTGGCTGCATGTGCCTTCGAGCAAGGAGCTGCCCCACGTGGGTGCAGCAAGCCCTCAGCTCTGCTCTGTGGTGTTTACTGATCTCAGTAGTGCTCAGGGGTGTCCTGAGGACTCACTGCCAGGCCTGGTGCATCCACTAACATCCACAGGCTGTGTTAGCCCACTTCCCAGACAGGCTGTCGCCATGGGTGCTGCTGGGTGGCCTCGCAGGCTCTGGGGTGTTGTTAGGTGCAGCAGCTTGGGCTCTCTTCCTGATTACTACACATTGTAGTAGTGTTGTCTTCTTTATCCAAGTCTTCAGGCTCATAAACACAACTGTTACAGGGCTGATTTTTATTGCATTGTGTCCAAAGTATTTTTGTTCCCCCTCTGGTTGCTGCTGGTGGATTCAGATGGTGGTGGTGGGTCTGTGCCAGTGCCTTGCAGAGACAAGGGGCTCAGCAGTGTGTGCCAGGCCCCTGCAGCATGCTCTGCCCTCTGCCATTCCCAGGAAGGTCAGTCACTCTTGTCAAGAGGTTCATAGTGAGGTGGCCACGGGGCCACTGCTCAAAACTTAGCTCTTGATCGATGGAGTGTTGATAAATCACAGTAAGAGAGAAGGTTGGGAACGGGATACCTGAGAGGAGCAAGAAACCCAACCCCCCTATCTGCCAAGGCCACTCCATTCTCTCACAGACCTTTTCCTCGTGAGCTTGTTTGTGCTGGATTTGTATAAACCTTTTCCTGCTTCCCAAATGCCCAGGCAAAAGCTGCTTGTGCAAAGTGAAGAGAGTGGAGGATGCTTTGAACATGGCAGTGTAGAGTTGATGCAGCCCTTTGCATGCAACTGCCATGCTCTGTGGTGCTCCTCAGCTGGCCCCTGCCTCCGAAGACATCCCTCGGCAGTATGTGGGCTGGGGGCTCACCCTGTGCTTCTCTGCTTCTGCTGTACAGGTGACGCTGAAATCGGCAGCAGCACTGTCAGCTCCTTGAAGGGTGAAGACTTCCCCATGAGAGGCTTGCTGGATGAACTCAGCGAGAAGGACATCTGGGGTCCCTCTCATGCTTTGAAAGCTTGTGGAAAAGCCGTTTCCATAGAGACCGCTAGTTTAAGCGAGTATGCACGATATGTGCTAAGAACAATCTGCCAGCAGGTAAGCTGTAGAACCCCCCTTCCCTCTGGGTTTGGGGCAATAGTGGTGGTGTGTGTGAGAAGTGTAACGTGCTGGTGCAGAATGAGCCTGAAGTCAGCTCGGTGTCGGAGTCTCCTGGCTCAGGCAATGCCTGCACAGAGCAGTGTGTTATTGCTGGGGGCAGGAGGTGCTTTAGTCAGTTATCGACACCTCCCTGTCAGGATTGAAGCTGTTATTCTGCCTGAAACTCAGGCACTTTGAGGAGACAGTGGGACCAGTCTGTCAGCGGTTTGCTCAAAGTGCTTTTGCAGTAGCATTTGTTTGGTTGCCAAGATGCTTTCAGAGTACAAAAGAAATAGAATTGGCTAACCTGTAAGTGGCTTTACGCTTCCAGGTGGTACTGACTGACAGAAGACATTGCTAATCTCACGTGTTGTGTGAAGCATAGCTCACTTCAGGCTTTGCATACAGAAAAATCACTTTTCTGTTCAGCTTACCACAAGTTAATATTGCCTGGAAGCTGCCTCGTGAATCTGTGATCTGGTTACTTGCAGGAATGGGTCGGAGAGCACTGTTTGAAAGAACCCGAGAGGCTGTGCACAGACAAAGATCTTATTCTGGATCCTGTTCTGTCAAACAAACAAGCACAGAAACTCCTTCAGCTTATCTGCTATCCTCATGGCATTAAGGAATGCACTGAGGGTGACAACCCTCAGAGGCAGCACATCAAGCGCATCCTGCAGGTAAGGCAGTGGGGAGGCAGAAGCCTGGGGCACAGCAGTCTTCCCCCCACGCCCCCCGAGTGACAGGCGTGCAGCTCTGGTGCAGTCAGGCTTTGATTCCCCTTCAAAGACTCTGTGGGCTCAGGATGCCCAGGCTCGGTGGCAGATGTCTTCCTGTGGGTCCTGTGGTGTCTCCCTGCTTCCGAGTCCCCAGTTATGGGGAGCAGGCATGCAGCATTGCTACTCCCCATTACCAGTTGCCAGGCAGCCACTGAAAAGGGCACTGTGGTAGTGGAGTGCAGGGCTCTGGGACAGTGCTGTGTGTGGGCCACTCCTGCTCCAGGGACAAGGCTCAGAGGCCTCCAATGACAGCCCTGAATGAACGGTTCTGCGCACTCGGCTGCATTAGGGACACGTCGTTTCTTGAGCTAAGAATGGGCTGTCTTTGAGTGGCGCTGTGAAGGGTCCAGTCAGCAGTGTCTGGGCCAGCACAGACCGGGATCGGTGTCCTGGCTATAATCCCTTAGCTGCTGCGTTTGTTTAATCACATCTAGGCGGCCGTGTGCTAAGTACCGGCACGTCCACTCGGTGGCAGTGCCATGATTAACATCATTACTAAACGAAGGAGCGACTCACGTTTGCCACATCTGTATTTAGTTAAAACTCAGATTTCACGGAGTGAGATTCTTGTTCAGCAGAGTCGCATGGGTAAAGTACTGAGCAGCAGAATTAGCTGTGAGGATGGGAAATTACCAGACGTGCTTTCATAGGTCTGGTAATTTGGGATGGCATTTGATGACTGAGAAGAGCAGTGGCTGTGATGATCCACTTAACGAGGCTTTTGCATGTGATGTGTTCAGTTAAGAGACTTGGTGGTTTCCTTCAGCCCTGTAAAGCCTTGACCCTCATGTTTGTGATGTTACTTCTTGCCAGAACTTGGATCAGTGGACTCTGCGGCAGTCTTGGTTGGAGCTGCAGCTAATGATCAAACAGTGTATGAAGGAGCCTGTGAGTATTTGTTTTCCACCTCCCTTATCTAAGTATTTAATGCAAAAAAAAGTATGTTAAATTTTAACCTAGTCCATGAGCAAACATACCATGAATGTGCTAGTTTACTTATGTTTTACTGTAGGGTTCTGGGTCTGTGGCTGAAATGAACAGCTTGTTGGATAATATTGCAAAGGCGACAATAGAGGTGTTTCAGCAATCCGCTGATCTAAACAATAACTCTTCTAACTCTGGTATAGGCCTCTTCAATCCAAACTCTGTTGGAAATGCTGACACAAGTAATACAAGACAGAATGGTAAAAAGACATTCCTAAGGTATTTTTTGTAGCACCTTTTTAATTATTCTAGCCAACGCGATGCTTTGTTACGTGTAGATTGCCTAGAGTTCTCTGCACTCAGAACAGGGCTGTGCAGAAATGAGTTACCTGAAGGCTACTTCTGTTTGCTTTTGTTTAACAATAAATGTAGCTGCTATTCTTGAATTGTCTGGAAACCAGAAATTGTGACTTCTCAGCCTGCAGTAGTTACTCCAGATGCATTGTGACAACTACTTTATTAGAGCAGTTTGCTCTTACAACAGTTAATAGGTGATTGCAAAACTGCATGGGCATTTGTGCTGAAGTAAGTTTTGTTGTACTTCTAGTTCCTCTGAGCGGCGAGGAGTGTGGCTGGTGGCTCCCTTGATTGCAAAACTGCCTACCTCCGTTCAAGGTAGGGTCTTGAAAGCTGCGGGAGAGGAGCTGGAGAAGGGTCAGCATTTGGGGTCGTCTTCTAAGAAGGAGAGAGATAGACAGAAACAAAAAAGGTATGACCTTGGGAACCCCTGTATGCAGAGCTGAAAGGTGTTTTTGAAGGAGGAGCATGCTGAGGACTGGATCTTGCCTCCACAAAACCTCCTTGGTTTGCTTTTGTGAAGGAAAAAACTGTAAACCCCAAACAGGTTTCATTTGGTTTGGAGAATTACCCTTGGTTTCAGAGGAGGAAACGTGAAGGCTTCTGATATATCTTCCAGTGTCCCATTGGCAGCTCGGTGATGGGCAACGTTAGAGATTTAACAGAATAGTTGGAGCACCTGTTGTCTCTTCCCTTCCATGGCAGTAGGCCACTTTTCTTCCCATCAAGATCCCATAATTGCCAGAAGATGTCACTTAATTCCTGTTGGGAATTTAGCTTGAGCTCATCTCTACCTTGGCAAGCGCACAAGAACTGTAATGACTTGCTGGGGATTGATTTTCCTTCAGTAAAAAGGTCTTCCCCAGTGCCCATAATTTTTGTGTATTAAATGCTCTGCACACCGAGGTCTCAGCTTCAAATACTGACCATCCTCCTTTTGTGGAGTTCTTCCAAAGGACAGTTCAGCAAAACAAATAGCTTCTTCAAGGCCTGTGGTATCTGGTGGTTGTGTATGGTCCATGAGCAGCTTGTTCTTATGTGTCACTGGAGTGCCTTGCCTTTGGCCACCTCTCCCTGCACGAGGCACTGATACTTGGGGTTCTCCACTTTGGAGTGCTCTGGTAAGCCTGTGCTGCCTGTATTGGTTTGGACTTGGGTTGCCGTTAAATTCTGTGGAGCCTTTTAAACCTGCTGCTCTCTTCCAGCCTCTTCCACCTAGCTTACTTTGCCCCTAAGATGTCTTTTTTCCCTTCCACTGGGACTGCAGCGTCCCCACTGCTCCCAGCTGTGCTGCCTCTGGTTCATCTGGCTGCCTCTCAGATGAGCTGCCGTGGGATGTGTTGACCTGCAGAAGCTCTGTTCGCCAGCGCAGCTTTTGAGTTGGGTGTGCTGTGTGTTGGCTTTATGAAGCCATCTCTTCTTGTCCTTCTGATTAATTTGCAGTACCTGCTCGCCCTGCTGTTTGTTAGATTAAAAGGCCTCTTGCTTTCTGGAGCATTCTGAGGGGTTTCTGGGCATGTCAGCGCCTTTCCCTGACACACTGGCACTCTCGTAATGTCCATCGATGGGTTGGAGGGAATATGGCACCTCTCTGGCTCCTGTTCCGCTTCCAAGGGCAGAGCTCTAGTGTAGAAAACCCAACCCAGGCCTCTTTGAAAGCCCAGACGCAAATGCCTGTAGACAGCATCAAGCCTTTCCTCCACAGTGCTTCCCAGGCACAAAAGTGAAAGCATTTAGAGTTGTAGTTGTAACACTGAATTACTCCTTGTGTACTTCTTGAAGCCTTTCCATTTTTTCTTGATTGGAAACAAATGTTACTGTGAGCAGCAAACCCCAGGGTGCTACAGGAAAGTATGAGATCTCCCCTGACACATTATATCTGATAAGATCTGTTCTTTTCCAAACTTTGCTCAGTGGGGCAGGGACAGCACTTGCAAGAATGTGTTGAAAAACCTGTGGAAAATGAGGAAAAGAAGACGTGTTCCTACCACACTGCTCCTAAAATCTGAATAACCCATTTAGTGTGACTTCTGAAAAAGCAGACTTTCTGCTTTCCTCTTTTTAGGGGACCTTGGGATTTTGCTGTTCCTTTATACTAATGGTCACCTAGACTGGTGAAGTCAAGTTAAACTCCAGATTAAAAACCCTCTTTAAATGAATATTTGTAATAAACACACGTGTGGGGAGTGTGCATGAACTGTTACTCCAATCGTTTGCTGGCATTTTTAACTCCTACTAGTGCTGTACTTCCAAACTCATCTTTGTGTATTTGTTTCAGTTTGACTTAATTTTATGTTTATAATGAAACACATACATCTAAACAGCAAAATAAGTATTAAAAATTAAAAGGTGGGAGCCCTGAGCTCGGCTTGGCAGGTCTCCTCCACCCCACTGCCTCTCAGCTTACATGGTAAGGCAGCTGCCATTCCCATTAGTGTTCTGAGGGGAAAGCCCCTGAGGATTCACTTCAGACCACTAACATGGGTTTTAAAGCTTTAGCTGCCTCTGATGTCCACCAGAATTATACCCCTGGTTAATCAGAGCAGTTGTAAAATGACACGTTCTGTGTCTGAGTCAGGCTCTTTAGTGTCCTTGCAAAACCTCAGCCATTCAGTGCCCCGAGCTCAGGGGTCCTCAGAAGTGACACGTGTGGCACATGTGTTGCCCTGGCTGGTGCTCTGCCTCCTTGTCTGTGTGCTTTTTTAATTCACCTGGCAAGGCTGTACTAGAAACAGACACAGATGCAGGCAGTGCTCCTTCCAGGAGAAAAACTAGTCCAACAAGGAAGGGAGCCAGGATGGGAAGTATCAAAGGAACTTTACTAATTGGCTTCTGTTTGCCTCTCTTAAAGCATGTCTCTCTTGAGTCAGCAACCTTTCCTTTCATTGGTACTGACTTGCCTTAAGGGGCAGGATGAGCAGCGGGAAGGGCTTCTAACATCACTGCAGAATCAGGTCAATCAGGTAAAACAAGCGCCTAACCGTGAGCATGTCCTGTGTGTCACCTGTTCTGTGTGTGCCTGCAAAATGACCGTGCAGTGTGTGCTGAGAGGAACAGTCTGAGGAGGGGAGAGCAGGGAGGGAGGTGGGTGTTCCTTTGGGAGAGCAAGTACCTCTCGCTGCTAAAACGGGTACAGAGCAATGTGATGAACCTGATTCCAGTTCTTTCCAGGAAGACCAATGAAATAAGCTTGGCCTGAGTCTTCTCCAGCTCTAGCTCGATCATAAACCAGTTTTTATACATTTGAGACTTTCCCTCTGTAGACACCCTCTGTCTTCCCCAGCTGGGACAGATGAGGAGCTTTTTATATTTAAACCCCAGTATTGCCAGTCCCAAACTGGCCTGTAGCCCACTGCTCTCCCAGGGGATCACTGCTGCTTACTCACATCTGCTGGTCCTGCTCTAGACAGACTTCCTGCTCCCGTGGGGTTCGTGCTCCACCCTGGGATAGCTCCTTAAGGCTGTCTCTGACACCAGCACGTCCAGTGCCTGGGCAGTGAGCACAGGGTTCCTTTTTCTGTCTTTAGCTTCTGTGACAGTGAGAACTGATACTTGCTGAGCCATTATCTCCTCTCATTGCCTCTCAGCTCTGATCTGGGCTACATCGTAGGACCACATCCTAGCTCAGTTTGTCCCTTTCATGGGGTTTTCTTGGGTGTTACTGCCACTTGAGCTTCCCTCCAGCAGTATGGGTTCTTCTCTGAAGTGCAGCTAGTCCAGGCTCCCTGAGGCTCTGGGCCTTTCTCATCCTGAGATCCCACCAGATCCTGTTTGGGAAGCTGCAGACTCTGCAAGAGATCTGTTTCCTTGCCTGTGTTGAGCAGATAATTAGGGTATTTGAAGCAATATTTTCAATAAATGCATAAGGAAGCTGCGTATTTTCTTATTTTCCACAGCAGGAAGATGTAGCCACACAATTGATAGCCATTATCAGCTATTTTTCCCCCTAACAGTTTGCTTAATCTGCTCAAAGCCTTAACCAGGAATGAGGTTAAAAGGTTAATTATCATTTGTGGTTCTGTGTAGATAATGGTCAAAAATACTTACACTTGAAAGGGAGAAGGTTCAGTTCCCTTACAGGAAGAAAACAACCTCAGTCAAATGCTTGTTCTTAGATCCTTAGTAACTGGAGGGAAGAGCGGTACCAGGACGATGTCAAAGCCAGGCAACTGATGCACGAGGCCCTGCAACTGCGGCTTAACTTGGTAAGAAAAACTGATGTGGTTATCCTGGTGTTACAAAAGGTGTAGCAGCTACTCTGGAGTAGGCAGTGAGGAGCAAGCAGCAGTGTGTCGGCACAGTGCGGGGGCCGGGACTCCCTGAGAGCAGGCAGCTGAGGGGGTCCCTCGGTCCCCAGCCCCAGGCATCAAGCACCTCTGCAGGGATGGGGACAGGCTGAGGCCAGGCCAGGCCTTCAGCCTGCGGCGGGGGGCTCAGGACCGGCCTGCGAGGGGACCGAGGGCTCTTCCCATCTCTCTTCTTTCACAGAATCACAAGGTTGGAAAAGACCTTTAAGATCATCAAGTCCAACCATTCCTGTCCTAAGCTCAGATCCCTGAGCACCTCATCTAACCTTTTTAAACACACCCATGGAAGGTGACTCAGCCCCTCCCTGGGCAGCCTGTGCAAGGCCCTGACAACTCTTTCAGTAAAAATTTTTTTTCGAATATCTAATCTGACCCTGCCCTGGTGCAGCTTAGTGCCATTTCTCTTTGTCTTATCACCTGTCCCCTGGCTGAAGAGACCATCGCCTACCTCTCTACAACCTCCCTTCTGGCAGTTGTAGGTGGTGATAAGGTCTCCCCTCACCCTCTTCTTCTCCAGGCTGAACACCCCCAGCTCCCTCAGTCGCTCCTCAGAGGATTTGCCCTCCAGCCCCTTCCCCAGCCTGGTTGCCCTTCTCTGGACTCGTTCAAGGACCTTGATGCCCTTCTTATGGTGAGGAGCCCAGAACGGTGGTTCCTGGCCATAACATGTAGACATCATTCATAGAAAATGGATAGGAATAACAGCCTGTATCTTATCAGTGCCTTGCTTTTGAGCCGCTTTCTTCCTCTCCATTCCCCTGGAACCTCAGAAGTGTGTCGTCTTGGTGTGGACATTCAAAGTTACGGTCCCCTGATGGCCCATCCCCATGTAACAAGCGAGGGTTTTATGGAAATAGGCAGTCAGCAATACAGTTGAGACTTTCAGAGCAGCTCTCAGGGAGTGTGATGTTTGATCTTTAACTTAGCTGTGCAGTTTCGGTTGCTCCTGCTCGGATACCTCTATGATCAACATGGAGAGTTTCCATCAAGCTCTGTGATGTGTCCCACATCGGAAACCTCTGTAGCAGATGTCAGAGCCCCGACTTGTTTAGCATGGCACATAGATGTGTGGAGACTACATAAGGCCAAGTGAGGGATCACCAAGGCAGGAGGAGGTGCAGTGTTATTCCCTTCCCACCTCTTTGGAAGCTGCTGAGCGCAGCCTTACGCTGCCGTGGGCTCAGGCTGAGGGGACCTTTAGGGTGCTGTGCTGTGCTGAAGGCAAAGCAGCTTTCAGGTGCTGCCTTGTACCATGGAGAACTGTGGCTTGGAGAACTTGTGATGCAGACAGTTATTTTCATTATTAAAGCAGCAGGTTTTTATCCTTTTTAAACCATAAACCACTTACATGGTTCAAGGAGTAATCTCTGATGGAAACTCGGCAAGGTTTAGGAGCCAAGAGCAGGTGCTCTGCAAGCAGCCTCTGTATGTCACACACTTACTGAGCGTGACACAACCCTGAAATAAGCTTTAGCCTAGGGAAGAACTGGGTGGAGTGAAAAAACTCCACAAACATTTATCACACCAGACTGGTGGAAACACTGAGAAGCTATTGGTAGGGTGAAGCACACTGTTCAGCACTTCTTGCTTTCAGGTGGTGCTGTGCTGTTCTCCAGGAGTTTTCTCTTTGCACTCTATATTCCTGTCTGGTTTCTGGGAGGAGGGTGGCAGCCATCAAGTTTTAATTCAACACCTTTTCAGTGCTGAGAAGTGTATCACCCGCTTCAGTTTGATGCCTCAGCCATGACAGCGGAGATCTGAGGCTGAAGGAGCAGTGTAATTGTGTGTTGCTTTCCTGGAGCCCCTTCTTGGGAGAAGCTTTGTGCCAGGAGCATGGGGTGGAGAGGAGAAAGTTCTTCCAAGTCAGCACTTGGAGGTGGCACTCAGCACATGGGGCAGCAGATTTGTTCTCAGGGGAGGTGTGTGCAGGGCCTGGCTAGCTGCCTTTGCTTGCAGGTGGGGGGCATGTTTGACACGGTGCAGCGGAGCACACAGTGGACCACGGACTGGGCCCTTCTGCTCCTCCAGATCATCACGTCGGGCACTGTTGACATGCAGACCAACAAGTAGGCCTGCGCTGGTGACACGGGCTGGGTCCTGTCCGTAGGGCTGTTAAGTTTGGGTTGCATGTACACTCTGGTTCCATTCTCACTGCTGTCCTGTGGCTGCGAGAGCGCAGCCTGCACACGGGGCTGGGCTGGGCAGCACCTCTGCTTCAGAAGGTGCTGCAGATGCTCTTTGCCCTTGGCCTTAACAAGCACAGACCTGAGTGTCTCCCTAAGGATACTCTTCTATAGGTCCTGGGGATAGTTTGTGCTGGGGGTTGTAGTAACTCGTGTGTACGCCCCGACAGCCCACCTGCATGTATGTGCTGGGCTTATGTGTGCAAGCCAGGATGTGAGTGCATGCAAAAGGCCCAGAGAACCCCGGCTTCCCCAAAGAGCTGTGTCTGTGGCCTTGCCCAAGCGTCTGTCCCTGCACCTCTCGGCAGTTTCTCAGGGTAATACTCATCTTTTACTCACAGTGAGTTGTTTACAACCGTGCTGGATATGCTGGGTGTGCTCATCAACGGGACACTTGCCTCGGACTTGTCAAGCGCTTCCCAAGGAGGGCCTGAGGAGAACAAGAGGGCTTACATGAATTTGGTGAAAAAATTAAAAGTAAGTGTTGTGTCACATTCCACATCGCTTTGGAGCCACACTCTGTGCTTGTTCAGCTCTCATCCTCATTCTGGGAATGCTGCTTGGAAAGGGGAGACAGAAACAGCACTGCTGGTAGCGAGGAGGGGAATAAGAACTGAGGGCTGGGGGTGGGGGACAGACCTGAGGTATTTTCTTCACATTGAATCACCCTGCAGACCCTTGGCTTTATTTGTGTTTCAGGCACTAAATTTGTGTGTAATTTGTGTTTTCTGGGTCCTGCTCAAAGGAGACCCAAAACGATAACTTGTATTGTTAAAAAAAGCAAAAGTGATAAAGCCCCTTGCAAAGCCACTTGTTTAAATTTAGTGACAGACCAAGGAAATGATTGACCTCAAAACTGGACACGTTCTAATAGTGAAAGTGGGGGGCTGTTTCTCTTCCCTCTCTCCCCGGTGTGTGACTCACTGGAGTGTTTGTTCTTCAGAAGGAGCTGGGGGATAAGCGGTCGGAAAGCATCGACAGGGTTCGCCAGCTGCTCCCGCTGCCCAAGCAGACATGTGACATTATCACCTGTGAGCCCATGGGATCCCTGATCGACACCAAGGGGAACAAAATTGCAGGATTTGACTCCATTGATAAGAAACAGGCAAGAGTGCATGCTTGCTCCCACCCCGGTGTTGTGCTTCGTGAGGCGAGCAGGCCGTATGGGCAGTGTGGTAACAGCGTCGCGCTGCCGCTGCCGTGCAGCTTCTGAGGCACACTGAGTGGTACTGACACCCCGGGCACAGCACTGTGCTCTCCTGGGGACACGTTGGCTTTCCATGAGCCGTGACAACAGCCAGGAGGAGAGCCGGGCTTGCGGAGTGTGGCCTGCAGAGAGCTGCAGACAGCAGGTCTTCACTCGGCAGCAAACGCTTTTCTGTTCCAAATACACAGGTTTTGTTTGTGTGATCTGTGTGAAAAGGCTCAGGCGGCATATAAAACCAGAGTGTGAAACCTGGAAGGGTTCAGAGGGGCACGGGGGTTGGCACAGCCTGGCCGAATGGGTTCCAGCAGCCTAGTGTGACAGGGACCGTGCCCTAGCATCGCAGCCCTGCTGCAGCCTGGCTGATCTGGCCTCCTCTCCTGATGGTTTGCTGAACCTGGCATGTGGTCTCATGGCTTGCACAGAAGCAGTTTGATGCCACTCATACAAATTTTAGTGTTTGGGGAACCTTTTGCTTCCTGATCCATGTGAAATTCAGTCGTTGTATTTGCCATGTTCCTGGGGAAGGCAGAGTGCTTGGGCAGTGCTGCACGGGGAGCTTTGCTGTATCAGGTCCTGACTGGTACTGGCCAACTCCCCAGAAGCCACCCAGAAGGGAAATCAGGTTTGGCTTGGACTTGAAGGGCAGAAGCTCTTACAGAGTATTTGCTCTGCAGGCAGAATCCTGCATCTGAGAGCTCCTCTGACCTGAAGCCTCTCAGGTGATTACTTGCTGGGGGGAGATGAGGGGTGTGATCCTGCTTACAGAAGGACAAAGGGAGGGGGAAGTCTGTCAGTGGGTTGGGATTTCTTGGGGATACAAAGGCTTGCATGGTTTTTAAGGGCTGCTGATTCTGCAGGCTGGGCAGGCACCTTGTAGCAGTGCAGCACTCAGGCTCCCCCCTTAGCGAGCGTAGCGCAGGGCAGCAGGCTTTGGTAGGTATTTGATTTCTCCAAACAGCAGGGACTGAAGTTGAGAACTTCAGCATAGCTGTAAGCAAACAGTGCTATAAAAATATAGTCACTTTATCTCATGGCAGCCTTGGACAGGGGTTGAAATGCCACATTTGGTACATTTGTGGGCAGGAAGGATTCCTTACTGGATTTTTCTGGCCCATATAATGATGTACAAAGCAAGTCCTCTGGTCTTGCATTCAACTGTCTTAAAACGCTAACTTCATTTTTATTCTGAAACAGGGTCTTCAGGTTTCAACCAAACAAAAGGTGTCCCCTTGGGATTTATTTGAAGGCCACAAAAATCCCGCCCCTCTCTCCTGGGCCTGGTTTGGTACCATCCGTGTTGACAGGAAAGTGATAAAGTATGAGGAGCAGCAGCATCTCCTCCTCTACCACACGCACACCAAGCCCAAGCCACGGAGCTACTACCTCGAGCCCTTGCCCCTTCCTCCAGAGGAGGAGGAGGAAGAGCCCACCACACCTGTCTCTCAGGAACCAGAAAGAAAGTCAGGAGAGCTCTCGGATCAGGGAAAACTTGCCACGGACGACGAGAAGAAGACAAAGGGCAGAAAGCGGAAGTCAAAGTCAAGCTCAAGGGCTGAAGTAAGTCGTTGGTGCTCTGTACAAAATGTGAAATATCTTGCTGAAGTATCCAGTGCAGCACGGTGCTGCCTTCAGAAGCTGCCCCACAGCTGGAGGAGCAGGTCCTAGCACAGGGCGTGAATGGAGAGGGGCTGGAGGGGGGTTCTGCCCCACAGAGCCTAGAGGAGCATCCTGGCTGACAGAATATGCCCGGGGGGTCTTGGTAGGTCGTCTTGGAGTTGCACACACACTTTCCCTGGCTGGGTGTAAGGTCCAGCTGTTACTGTTATGATCCATCCCTGCAGTTCCTCCAGTTGGAGAGCAGGCACGTTGGTTCGAACCCTGGCCTTGTGCCAGTGGAAACCAGTTTGCAAGGTGCCCATTCACACAGATAAACTGCTCTCCTGTGCAGTTGGTTCTGGTGTCTGAGACACTTTCCCTTTTGGTTTTGAAGCAATTTCAAGGGGAGAGTTCCTAAGTTGAAGCATCACACAGAGCAGGGGGTGAGAACACAGCTGGCACCACTCGAACAGTGATGCACGTTTCCAGTAGCAGCATCCAGTGCGATTGTGTCCCCTGCACGCTGCTGCTGGTGCAGTCGTGTGTGTTGTACACACCAGCATGGTGTGCCAGCATCTGGCTGCTTGTCTGTGTTGTGTGTTAAGTGGCTGTAACTTCACAGTCATTCTCTGGCCTTTGTGATGCCTCAGTTCCCTCCTCCAGCGCGCTGTGTACGCTGATGCTGTCCTTGTGCTCACTATGGTTACAGGAAATACTTGTCCCAGGTAGAGACGGGCAGTGTGTCTGTGGGGTTGTTAGTGTTAATTAATTACCTGTGGGCAGCCTGAGACTGCACCTGGTTTTTACATCATTGGGAGCGACAACGGGAACTGTCTCTGCCCTTCAATAATTCAGTAGGAAAACGGGCATTATTTATGAGTTAGTAAGGAATGGATGTCAGCAACATGCTCTTCTGCTGTGTGCTTGAAGGAATATCCACAGAGCAGCGTGTACCGAGTGCCTCCCCCTTACTCGCCGCTCTCCTCTCCGATGATGCAGCACCCGCAGCCCGCGCTGTGGGGTTACAGCCTGGTGGGGCAGCCACAGCCCGGCTTCTTTGTGCAGAACCAGCCCCTGGCTCCAGGTACGTGCAAGCTTCTGCTCCGGCACGGGCGCTGCTAGCCCATGCACACGGGGAACTGCCCGTGTGTGACCACACTTCGCTTCCAGCTCCCTCGGAAGCCCGCAGCCTGTCAATACCACTGAGTTTGTTCTTGAGCTGGGCTGGTGTTTTGAAGGGCTGTGTGCTGGCAGTGGAAAGTCTGTCTGTTAAGCTCACAAACATCTGTGGTGACAGTATAACAAAGCTGGTAGGAGCTCAGTGAGGAGGGAAATAAGAGAGGGATGATGATTCAAAGGAACAAATGGCCTTGGGGTTATTTCTTCGTTGATAGCCACCACCGTTCTTGGTGTGAAATTTAACATCCAGTAGGTGGGATAAATAAATTCATGGGCTTGCTTCCCCACCCCAGGATTTGTGATACACGCTTAATTCTCTGTAGACTAGGTTTGTCTCTCCTGGGAGATATGCACACCGCTGGAGGTGGGCGTTCTGCTCGCCCTCAGGGGCAGCAGGCTGGGGCATTTTGAGCAATGCTATCCTGTCCTACCCAGATGGGATGCTGGAGGAGTTTGGCTCCAATTGTAAATGTTAATTATTTTGTTTTCTGAACCTCCAAGTACTGTTAGAGTCATATTTAAGTGCACAAAACTCTTCAGAAATAGCAGACAGTGGCTACAAAGTTAAGAAAATGCTGATTTAAAAAAAGTAAGATTACATGTATAAGTCTAAACACACAGATAGGTACATGATTTTTATCAAATGGCAGAGTGTGCGTAAATTATTACTATCTCATGAGAAAACTGTCTTGACATCATAAGCCGTTCATGTCACGCTTTTGATCTGGCATACAACTTTGTTTTTCCAGCAGTAGTCAAAGGTGTCGTGTGATGTAGCACATGCAGCAGCCTGGAGCCTTTTTACTCCTGGTTCTTGTTTACCAGTGGCATCTTTCAAAGTTCTGTTGCCCATTTAGTTTTTCAGGCCAGTACTCTGGCTTAATCCAGCTCACTGCCCCTTCTGGAGGTAAGTTTATTGTCAAGCTAACGGAGTAGGAGCTGATGGGTTGGCAGTGATCTGTACCAACAGCCTTCTTACAGCAGGCAGAGGCTGTATTTGTGTTTCGGGTGGTTTTTAGGTGGCTCCAGGCTGGACCCCACAGGCTCCTTCGTTCCAACGAACACGAAGCAAGCCCTGTCGAACATGCTGCAGCGGCGCTCCGGCACCATGATGCAGCCCCCTCTCTCCACGCGGTTGCGCCTCAGCAGCAGCTGCTCCAGATGAAGCTCCTGCAGCAAGAGCAGCAGCAGCGGCTCCTCCGGCAGCAGGCACAGTCACGGGCTCTCCAGCAGGTTTGTCCCGGGAGCAGTGCGGTGGTTTTGCCTTCCCCTGGGGCTGTGTGCCCTGCGTAGGCTTCCTGAGCACAGAGCTCATGCTCAGAGCTGCGTGACTCTCCCAGGACTGCTGAGCTGGGGCCATCTGCTGTTAAACTGCGTTTGCCCTTTGGTCCCTTCTGGTTTCCTTGTGCTGCATGATGCTTTCCTTGTTCCCTGCTGTGTCACAGAGGCTTTCCCACATGGAATAGCACGGTGCTCTGTGCCACCAAGCTACAAGCACACAGCAGAGGCACAGTGATGCTCTGGGAGTCCGATGGGAGCTGTTCTGTACTCGTGTGTATGCAGGCGCCCGTGTTCTCTCCCAGTAGCTGGTGTCTCTCCTCCCAGCAGTTCTGCTGCTGTGTGCCAGCCCGCATAGCAGGGGCCTGGGCTCCTCTCCGAGCGTGGCTCCAGACAGGCTGCTTGGAATCCAGCTGGGCTTTTGGATCCCAGATAACAGCAACTGCGTACAGCCAGTGGTGGTTAACCCAGGAACGTCTCACCTGTAGTTTACAGCCCTCCCTACCTGTTCTCACCCTCGTTGCAGTATGTATTGCTTTGCCTTTGTGCCATCTTGCCTTCAGACTCTTGTGATGTGCCCTCTTTCCTCAAAATAGTAAAATTTTCCAGCAAGTATCTTCATCGTTTCTCCCACACTGTTTGGTTAGAGCTCCATCACTACCCTCCTCATCCCTCTTGCCATCTCTGCTGGGACGCCCACAAAGCCCTCTGCAGTGCTTAGGTTGCTGATGCCTATGATGGTTTTATATAGGGATGCCACAACTCTGCTGTCTTCTATGTTAAAAAAGTAACTCAGGGATGTCCCCTGGGAGCTCCAGATGTGTGCTGTAATGTCAGTGGAACAGCAGGTATTTGGTCCCTGACGGTGTGCTGTGGGCACTGAGGTACTGAGGGTTAGGGTCCCTGGGTGTTAGGGTGCTACAGCTAACCCTGGGTATTTCTGCCAGCAGGCAGCACCTCACTGTTTTGGCGTTCAGTCCAAGCACCCTTCATTTACTTCAGTGTGGTGTGAGTGGCACTAGGAGTGACAGCAGTTGATACTGCAGCACTGTGCAGTGCAGCAGCCCTGGGCACAAGCCTTGGTTTCATAGAGTCATAGAATCCCAGACTGGTCTGGGTTGGAAGGGACCCCAAGGGTCACAGAGCTCCAACCCCCTGCCACAGGCAGGGACACCAACCTCCAGGCCTGGAGCTACACAAGGTTGCCCAGGGCCCCAGCCAACCTGGCCTTGAACACCCCCAGGGATGGGGCACCCACCCCCTCTCTGGGCAGCCTGTTCCAGCCCCTCACCACTCTCTCTGCAAAGAACTTCCCCCCAATATCTCATCTAACCCTTCCCTCCTTCCTGTGAAGCTGTGCCAGGGAGTTTAAGGCTGGATGTCAGGAAGAGGTTGTGTCCTGAGAGGGGGTCGGGGCGCTGGCACAGGCACCCCAGGGAAGGGGTCCCAGCCCCGAGCTGGGCTGAGGGCAAGAAGCATCTGGACAATGCGCTCAGTGCCAGCTCTGACTGGGCTGGGCTGTGTGGAGCTGGGAGTGGGACTCGATGGGCCTTACAGGTCCCTGCCAGCCCAGGAGATGCCATGACTGTGATTCTGTGATTCTCTGATGTGTGCCTGTCCCATGACTGGCACCTTCAGAATCAATTTGCTCACAGAAATTGCTGATCTTTTTGTTGTTCTTTTGCCTGTGTTGTACCTCATATTTTCCTCTGCTAGTTGAGTACCTTCCCCTGTACTTGGTGACATCTGTTTTCTGTGCATCCTGTCTGCAAGATGTGTGTTCTGTTCAGCGTTTCCGTTCCTCTCCGGCTGGGTGGTTGTTCTGAGAGCTCCCCGTCTGATTGTGCAGATATTTTTTCCAGATAACTTTTAATTTAGTCTGAACTTTCAGCAGGACTGATAGATATTTCTCAGTTCAGACCTCCCCTAGTCCCTAATATGTTTTTCAGATTTTTCCATGAGATATTGGCTTGTTTTTAAACCAAATCCTTAGCACAGCAGCTTCTGCCACCTTGGCGCAGCATGGGGGCTGCCTGCTGCCTTCCTTAGCCACTCCTTCAACCATGGTCCCAGGGGCTGGCATGGAGCGGAGCTGGGTCAGCCCATGTTTGGTTTGTCTGTGAAGGCAGGGATGGTGTGGAGGCTGTGGCATCCCCTGGTTTTGCATCTTGACCTGGACCTTGCCTGCCTGTTGCCTGCCCAGAAGCGGCTCATCCGGCCCTGCTCATGGATCAGGGCTGGGCCCGTGGGGCTGGAGCCTTCCTCCCACCACACTGCTTTCCTGAGCGGCTCCCTTCAAAACAGGTCACTGAGCAGGCACGGGGCTCGACACTGAACTGGAGGGCTGCTGGTTGTGTGTACAGCCCCACTAAGGCTTGGTGCAGTCACCGCCACAGGGTTGGGACCGGAGCAAGACAGGGAGGTCCGATTGCCCTTCAGTGTTTTATCCCATGTGAGATTTCCAGGGCAGCCCTGGCTCCACTGGCACTGCTTGCAGCATGTTAGGGATGTCACTTCTAGCCTAACATCTCTGAAGGATGCCCTGATTACACCGGCAAAGGCTTTCTTGGAGGACTTGGATTTTTCGTTTGCTTTCAAAGTGAACTGGGCAGCTGCAGGGAAGAAGCATCGCTGCATCTGGCTCGAGTCTGCCATGGAGCTTTTGGCAGCAGAACAACTTTCAAAATGATCAGGTGCAGTTGGGCAGCATCACAGTCACCCAGAAAATACACAGATTTGGCTGTACCCTTGGAGACTTCTCATTTGCCCATGTTTTGCAATCTTGGTTCTGAAATTGTTGAACATTTTGGTTTATTCCTCTCTTGTCATGCTCCAATACATACTAGTGTTGTTCTAGTTGAAATCTTCAAATGATTTGCCATTAATTTGGTACAAATATTGAGACAATTTGGGATGAACAAGCCAGGCTGCCTGCTGACCACAGCTATGAACTGCATGTCCAGGCTGCACTGGTTGGGATATGGAGGTGTTGGTACTACCCGTGTATCATACTGGTATTTTGTGTGGCATCATCGACCTGCTAATCAGGGCTTTGCCTGCTTCATGTAGGGGAGCTACGAAGAGGGGGCCTGAGAAGGATTTACTGTACTGTCCCCAAGGCACCCACAGTGCCCTGCTCTGATCCTTCACAGAGCCCCGCTGTCAGGGTGTCTGCGAGGCCTCTGTCTGGCCAAGGGCTCCAGCACTAGCAACAGAAGTCAAAGAGAAGTCAGTTCTCCCACCCCCTGTGAGGAGACACAGTGCAGCAGGCTGGCACTGGGTAGCGGGGCTCTCTTGAAGGAACTGGGTGAGTCTGTGACTCTCCAGGACGCAGCTGAGGGGTTGTGTCTGGAACAGGGTTTGCCCGGGGTGTGGAGGCCGTACCTGACAGGTGACATGTCTTTCAGGGTCAGCCGCTGGACCAAGCTGCTATCTTTGCCCCACAAGTTCGACCTCCGACTCAGCTTCCGCAGTACCCGGGGCTGCAGCAAGCACAGGTACTGCGCTGCTCCCATGGAGCCACTGTGCCCACTGCTCTGGCCAAAGCTCCTCCTCAGGCCTGCCTGCTTCCTGGGCCTGGGACCCGCCTGGTGTGTGGGGCCTCAGGTCATGGTGGGGCCTCTTGCGAGGGTGCCTGTGCTCTCCATGTGCTGGAGCTCATGAGCGCTTCTAACAGGGTCATTGCCCAGTTTGTCTGAAAGCTCCTGCTGGGTAAGGCAGCCTGTTTCTGCTGAAATTTGGCCAGGTTCTGGTGAGTGATACCAGTAACTCTGTTACATCATGGCCATCCCGGTACTCGGGGTTTTGGGAGGCAAGAGAGGAGGAGCCATGGAGCAGAGACCTGCTTCGGCTTGGTGCCACTCAGGGTGGGGGGCCAGTACGGTGTGGGTCCCATCCTGCTGCCTGCCACCACGCTGCAGCTGCCTGTCCCCACAAGCACAGTGGGGGCTGGGAGACTGGCAGGGGCGTGTGGGCTGAGCACCGCATCTCACTGACCTGTTTCTGGCTGTCCAGACTTCGGCTCTCCAGTGAAGACCCCCCTTTCCTGTGCTCCCCATGAACGCAGGCATGGGCACAGCGACTCTCTTGTCCCTCTTCCCTGCAGAGCGTGCCTCATGGGTACACAATGTACAGCACACCGATGCCTTTGCAGCAGCAGCAACCTGGTGCTGTGGTGCTGTCCCCCAGCTACAACTCCCGCGCCTACGCGGCGGCTCGCTCCAGCCCCACGCTGATGGAGAGGCTGCGGCAGATGCAGCAGCCGCCCGGCGGGTACATCCAGCAGCAGGCAGCTGCCTACGTCCAGCCTCTGGCCAGCACTCAGCGGTGAGCTAAAGTTATATTGAAAGTAAAGTGCACTAATCCGAACAATGAGTGTTCCCCTATGTTCTGCAGTAACCCCTGGAGTTGAGCTCTCCTAGACTAACTCCTGCTCTGTCTGTAAAAGAAGGATAATCCGTTGCTTTCCTCCCCAATCAGACTGAGCCATCAGTCTTTGCAGCCGAATTCACTGGTCGGAGGTGGGCTGGACAGTGCGTCAACCACGGGTGCACATCCGACCCTCAGCTCAGTGCAGCTGCCTCCAGAGCCGGTCAGGCAGAGACAGCAGCAGATGCGACAGCAGAGACTCTTCCAGGTGAGGGGCTTGGCTGCACTGGAGGCCGGGGGAGTTCACTGCAGGAAGGGGTGTAAAATCACTGCATCAGCTGATGGCTGTACGGCATCAAGTATGTCTTCGAGCCCAGAGCAGCAGAGCCTGGCACTGCAGACCCAGCCTGCTCTTCCTCAGGGACAATCATTCCCGTCTTACCTGTGGGATCCCAAAAGAGCTCTGGACATATATGCAAAATGCAGTATGTTGGTTTTTCAAGACTGCAGAATACCCCTGGAGAAGGTAAATTTGAGACCAACCTGGCTGGGTGTGCTGACACAGCAACTGTGGTTGTGCTCACCCCTGTCTGGCCTTACATCACTTTCCAGAACTAAACCCAAGGGCTTGCTCCTTGCCCGGCCTGCTGTCCGTGTTCTGATTTGATCATGTATCTTTAATGTGGAGGTAGATATCAGTTTATCAGCCAAATATATAGGGCTAGGCCCAGGGAAGGTAAATGGCCTGAAGAATCCTTCCCCTGGCCCTGTGATGGCTGGAATTATGTCCGTGGTTTCATTCTTGTTTGGTAGCTGTCTGTGCCAGTCTGAGTCGACTGCTCACGTCTGTTATCTGATAGTTTGGTATTGTAGTCAACCAAATATACCACTTTTGAGTACTCATTGTCCATTATCAGTGCTCCCTGTCAGCCTTGGCATGGCTGATGACGAAAGCAGAGTGCTGTGTGGCTGATCTCCCTCAGGGCCTATGCTCTATGCTATAGGCAGCCCACATCCCGCGCCAGACACGGACCGTGCCAAGCCGTGCTGCTTGGCTGGTGGCTGTTCCCTGTGGCAGTGTGTGTGCCGTGCCACCGCTGCCTCAACACCCGTCTTCTTTCAGGTGCAGCAGCAGCCAGGGCCGCAGCCGGCACTTGGTCTCCAGCCCGTGCAGCCACAGCAGCCTTTGGTAAGCAGAGGTGACTGATGGGTGTTTTGGGGAGGTGTGAGGGTAGTGACAGGGTGGGTTTTGTCACTGACAGTGGGTACCACTGTGTTTCTAGTTCTGTACCTCTATTCCATCGCTGGTGAAATCAGACCACCCAGGCTGCCCTTGCATTCACTGGGAGGTGGGAAATGAGCTGCTTTCAGGTCATCCTCAGTCTTACTCCTCGTGCAGCATAATAAATTACTAATTTGGAGATCCAGTAGGAAGCCAAGTACTGTAAGCCCCACTGAAAGCCAGGGATCTCTTTCTGGAGCTCTAAAGATACGTATTAGTAGCTCCAGAGCAGTGAGCTAAGCTAAATTAAGACGTCACTGCTGCAGGAATGAGTTTTTCCAGTTCAGGCTGTGCTCTGTGTTTCTGTGTTACTGATTCACCTGTCACAGTAATAATGATATTATAATAACGACTAGTCCTTCCTGACCTCAGAAACATGATGAGAGATGTGTAGCTGCTGCTGACACATACAGATCAGTGGATTCTTCTGCCTGTAGAATGTTGGAGTGACACAGGGAATGTTGTTGGGCACCCTGTGAACTCGTTTTTGCTGTAGCACGGAGAGGAGCCCTGACATGGCACTGCAGGGTGCTGATGGCTGGCGTTCCTCATGCTGCTGAGCCAGTGCTGAGGTTGTGCAAGTGTCCGGGCTCCCTCTGGCATCGGCTCTGGACACCAGCAGCTCCACCACTACCCAGCTCCAGTCCCTGCCTTAAGTCCCATCACAAGCGGCATTAGTGACACCAGGCCTTGGGGTTTTCGGTTGTACTGTACATGTGCTGGGGAAAAAAGGGGTTTGTTGTTTGGAGAGCCCTTTAGATTAAATTCTAGTCACGAACCATAGCTGCGTGAAGACACCTGTACAGCAGAATCCCTTCTGAGACATTCCTTCCTGCTGAACTGGAGCCCTTCATGGCTGGGAATGGTTTTACCAAAGCCTTACCACTGAATCCCATTGTCACTATGTTTGTATCTTGTGTTTGGGCAGCTTTTCCAGACATACTGAAGAGTGAGGGTAACTAGGTCAGGGTAACTAGAGAAAGTCTGCTATAGGAAAACAGAAACTGCTGAACTTCTGAGTCCAAAAGCCTTAATCAATGTCATCTGACAGAAAAAGTCGGAGGCGGTGAGTAAGTGCAAGAGAAGGATGTTTAAAGATGTTTATCTGGTAGCTGCTGGCAATCAGTTTCAGCCACTTTGAGTTTTTCTTCCTCACATTCCTGTGCAGCACTCACAGACACACGTACCTGCCCAGCTGCAGCTCCTCGTCCTGTGTAGCGCAGCCAAAAGCTTCCCATCTCCTGGTTCATGTCCCCAAGACACCCTGGTGTGGGTAATGCCTTCTGCTGACCTCAGTGGTCACTGCACACTGCTAGCCAGGAGGTCGCACAAGGCATTTGAAGTGAGGGATTTGGTTTCCAAAAGGGAAAAGGTGCTGAATCTTGTAAAAGGCTGAGAATCCCTTCAGTAAGTGAAAGGCATCACTGAAGGGAACCATGGGCGTTTTCTGCAGCGCACAGGATGTCATTAGAGCTTTGAGTAACTCCATTTCATTCAGCACACCAGGTGTTCAGACTAGTCATGTGTATTGTGTGTCCTGTGCACAGAAAGCACTTCATTTGAGGCAGAGCATTCCCAAGGAGAATTCCAAGCTGTAGGAGCTGCCTCCCCTCTGCTCCCCTCCGCCTGCCCAGGGCAGCAGGAGCCGCGCTTCCGCAGCACCACCCCGGCACTCGGACCAGTCCTTACATCTTCCTCCTCCTCCTCCTGCAGTTCCCCAGGCAAGGCCTACAGCAGACGCAGCAGCAGCAGCAGACAGCGGCGCTGGTCCGGCAGCTCCAGAAGCAGCTCTCCAGTGAGTGTGCGGTGGACGGACGGACAGGCCTGGGTGCGCGGATTTGAACAGGGAGTGACCCCGGTGCTGCCCACTCGACTGCTGCCCCAGGCGTTCACCTACAGCTGGCTGGATGCCCACCTTGTGGTGATGCTCACCTACGGATGCCCACCCCGTAGTGATGGAACGCCGATGTTTTGGTGCATCCCACAGATTCCCACTGCTCTCCAGAGCTGCCCAAGAGCCTCGGGGCTGGTGCCTTGGGGCTGGTGCACCATTTGCTGCCCGTTCTCTCCCCTCACTTCCATAGTCCTGCAGCAGGTGCAGTCCTGAGCAGGCGAGCGCCTGTGCGAGGTCGCGTGTGAGGGGACATGGGCTGCTGCCAGAACCAGGAGGGTCCCTGAATTTGTCATCCTGGGCACAAACGCTCCCCTTTGCTTCACCCCCCAGGTAACCAGCCGCAGGGAGTGAACCAGTACGGGCACCCTCCACACTTCTAACTTGGAGCCGGAGGAGTCGGCGGGTCACATTTGCACTGAAGAACAGAACACTCCAGACTCAATGCACTAGTCATTACTAGCGAGCAGAGATCACTACTTCTTCTTTCCAGACTTCTTTTTTGTGCTGCAGTTGATGTGAGTACGTGACAAGGTGGGTTTGGGGCTGGGGACATCACTTTGCGTTTGGCTCGGGTCAATGTTCGCTCTCGTGGGCCTCTGAAGAATGTTATTGCAGAGTTTATGAATTTGGTGCTTTTTAGGTCCTGCTACTTGTAAAGAGGACAAAGAATGCTGGATTTATTTATTTGTGGGAAACACTTTTTTTTGGTTTTTTGGGGGTTGGGTTTAGATTTTGGGGGAGGGGGGTGTCTTTGTTTTTGTTGTTTTGTTTTTCTTTTTTTTCTTTTTTTTTTTTTTAAGAACTGCACTGGACCAAACTACTGAACTGAAAGGCACTTCCGATTTTGGCATCGAGGTTAATTTATTCATTAAAATGTTCACCTCTTCCTTTGTGGGTAGAACAGGCATCAATTTAAATTGTGTTCATTTGACTGTAATTTTCATAAGCACTTTATAAAGTTCTTTGTTTTAAAGTACCAATTTTCTCTTGCTCTTATTGTGGTAAGAAGGTGCTGAAGTGGGTTTATTGCTTGTATTAGAACTTCTTAAAGTTTATATTAAAAGCCACAATGTAACATTAATAAACCTACTAGAAGTAGCAGTGTTTGATACTGGTGTTTTTGATACAAACCCCAGGGTGAGCCTGTCGCCGGGCGTGTGACAGGAAGGAGGGTTGCAGAGTCAGCCTGGGCTCTGTCCACTCATGTGGGGAAAGCTCCAGGTCTCAGCAGAGCCTCGTGGGGTTTGAATCTGTGTCCCACTTGATGCCTCCAGTAACAACTCTTGAACCACTTCCAGAGAGCGAGGTGGGAAGTGTCCTGCATTCTGACGGGAACAAGCCCGGGCACCAGGACAGCTCGGGGTGACCTGCTGGGAGCAGCACTGCACAGAAGGACCTGGCAGCCCTGGTGACACCGAGCTCTCCGTGCCCAGTGCTGTGTCCTCATGGCCAAGGGGCCGATGGGACCTGGGGGCCCTGAGCAGAGCGTGGCCGGAGGGTCCAGGGAGGGTCTGTTCTCCTCCCCTCTGCTGAGCCTCAACTGGGGCTGGGTGTGCAGTGCTGGGCACCCAGTTTGGGCCAGACTGGGAGCTGCTGGGGAGAGTCCAGGGAGGGATGAGGATGAGGATGAGCTGTGAGGGGAGGCTGAAGGAGCTGGGGCTGTTCAGGAGACTGCGAGGGGATCCCATCGACACCCACCCGTATCTAAAGGAGGGGTCATGGGAGGGGCCAGACTCTTCCCAGTGGTGCCCAGCGACAGGACAAGGGGCAGGGGGCACAAACCAGAGCATGGGAAGGTCCAGCCCAATGGGAGGAAAGACGTCCTCACTGTGTGAGGGCCTGAGCCCTGGGCCAGGCTGCCCAGAGCTGTTGGGGAGTCTCCTTCCTGGGGAGATCCCAGCCCCGGGGTCCTGTGTGACCTGCTCTGGCTTCAGCAGGGGGTCAGACTGGGAGATCTCCAGCCATCCCTCCAACCCCCCAGCCTGGGACCCTGTGAGCCACCAAAGCCCCTTCTGTGGTTTCAGCAAACTGCTCTTGCACCAAAGTGACCCCACACGAGTTGTGTCAGCTCCACGGAGACTGGTGAGTGTTTCCAGTTCAGGTTTGAGTCTCGAGTGAGTGCTGGGTGTTTTGCTGGTGTGATGCCCTGTGTGTTACCAGCTGAGTGCAGAAACACAAGTAAGTTACAAATTACAGTTACTACAAATAAATCATCATTTGAAAACCTGTCCAAATACTTTTTCTCATATCAGAATTTAAAAAAACAGAAAGATTTTATTACTATTTTAGGTACTTTAGGAGTTAAGTCTATATGATTTTTTTTTTTAAGATGCATTCATTTTGAAGGTGGGGGGTTGGACCCGATGATCTCTTGAGGTCCCTTCCAACCCCTACGACTCTGTGATTCTATGTGTGAACCAGCCCCCAGGTCTGCAAAAAGGACTCTGTGAAGCAGAGCTGTGGTGGTAGAAATACTTCCTGACTTCTTTCACCATTGAATATTTATTAAAAACACCCATACTAAATATTCAGACATATGGAGAAGGTAATCATGAAACAACCTGCTCTTTGGTGTTGCTTTAGGTGATCTATACTGACAGCCACACAAGGTGGATAATCCTAAACTCCTGACAAAGCCTGTCCCGTACCGAATGCCTCTTAGTATGCTTCCAGAACATGATTACTGCATTTGGCAGCCAGTGTTTGGTGGCAAAGTGCCTGAAGGTTGTTTCTACTGAAGTCTGTTCAGTGCCCGTATGGACCAGTGGTAGGTAATAGTGCTGGATCTCTCTGTCCTGAGCACTGCCTCTCTCTCTCTGTTACAGAGTCAGTGCAGACTCTGTGCTGTGAATGGATTTAGGCACTTACACACCTGTGGCTGCCTTTGATTACAGTTACTCCCCGAATGAACCCAGTCCAGCTGCAGACTTTATTAATGATAATGCAGGTCATTATCTCTTCTGTCACATGACATGAACGTACGTCACTGTGAAGTCACTGCCCAGAGGGTTCTTCGCTGTGCATCTGTATGTGCCAGAATTGGAGGGTTGGGGGTTTCTGATGAACAGCGTCCCTGGGGGCTGGAGCAGTTTGCTCCCAGACGCTGGCACATGGTGAGCCATAGCAAGCACAGAGCGGTCGGGCAGCTCCCAGGTGATTTCTGGGGTGGGCACCCCCAGCGCTGCACAGTGGAGCTGAACCGCAGCGCCGGACACCGTGTGTACAGTCAGCGGCGGTCTGCTCGTAATCCTCGGGGCAAAGGCCACAATGTCAACAGGGACAGTTAGAGAGGCGTCCCCAGCGTCATTGTGTGCCTTACACACGTACTGCCCTCGGTCGTGAATGGTGGCCTCCCGTATGACCAGGGTACCATTCTCCAGCAGCATGTACCTGCTGCTGATGTGCGGCCGGTCCAGCATGCGCCCGCCTGGCAGAGTCCAGGCTGTGCTTGGTCTGGGGCTCCCCTCGGACAGGCAGTGAAGCGAGAGCGGTTCCCCGCTGATGCCCTTCACCAGCCCCGGCAGGCGCGTGAGAATGGTGGGCTTCCGTCCCACTTCCAGGAGGATCATCCTCTCAATGTAGCCCACGGGATTCCTGGCAGCACAGCGATACTTCCCGGCCTTGTCTCTGTCGGGACTGTAGATGGTAAGGGTCCCGTTGCTCCCTGTAACAAACTGGGGGCTCCTGATGCCACTAGCGAACCACGTGCCATTGGGCAGCATCCAGCTGATGTCAGGCGGGGGGTTTCCATCCACGGAACAATTCAGCGTCATGCTTTTCCCAGGTCTCACTATCACCTTTTCATTGAAGGGGTTTTTAAATGTCGGTCGCCGCAGCATCTCCAGCACCTCCAGCTGCACCACCAACACGCTCTCCCCTCCATCGTTACGGGCCACGCAGATAAACTCTCCCGTGTCAGAGGGCCGTATGTTCCGAATCTCCAGTGTCCCGTTTGTGTGTACCACAACCCTGCTCCCATAATAGGGAGCTGTCAGGAAGACATTATCGGGCATGATCCACATAACCTGCGGCGGGGGCGTCCCTGCTGCCTGGCAGTCGATCTGTTTCTTTGAATGCCGCACTGCTGCCACTCTCCTCACCGTTCTGTTTCTGTGTAAACCGTTTATGACAGGTGGGTTGGCAATCACATCCAGCCTGTACAGCTTCGTGGCTTCCCCCCGGGGCTGCGAGCAACACACGTGTACTCCCCGGCATCCAGCAGTTTGACCTGACGGACGGACAGTGAGCCATTGGAGTGCAGGAGGTGCCTGTCTGTGGACGAGGAGATCACGTCACTGGAAGGCAGCAGCCAGAATATCCTGGGCTTGGGGTCGCCAGCAGCTTCGCAGTCCAGCAGCACCCTATCTCCAGCTTGCACTGAAAGGTGTGTCTTGTAGCTGTGCTTTATCTGGGGGGCTGCCATGACGACCGTGACGCGTACCTTCATTTCATCCCTTCCCAGGGTGTTCTGAGCATAGCAGGTGTAATCCCCTCCCTCCATTACCCCAGCTTTGTTGAGATACAGAGTCCCGTTGTCAAAGAGGACATATCTGCGAGACCTGCGGCCGCTGTCATCTGCCAGCATCACGTTGTTGACCAGGGTGCCATCTGGCAAGCTCCAGGATATTTCTGGGGCAGGTGACCCTGAGGCCTTGCAGTCCACTTGGAAACCCTTCCCGTATGGCACGAGCCTCTTGAAATACTGTTTCTGGTCGATCTTGGCGGGTTCCATGGCGATGCTGACTTTCATCCACATCAGATCGTCTCCGAGTCTGTTTCTTGCCACACACAAATAGTCACCCGCGTCCTTTTCCGTAACGGCCTCAATACCCAAGGACCCATTGGGGTACACGTGGATCCGACTCCCCATCCTGTTGCAGGGATGAAAGAGGAAAAGCATAATGGAACAGAGACTGGTGGTGAACACTGAGCATTCAAAGTGCCTGACGGTACCAGGCCAGCACAACACGGCAGCTTCTTCCAAAGACACCGTGTCCACAGTGAGTTACAACCTAACTGTTGTGTCCGTTGTCACGTGGAAGTGCCTGTCCCTGCTGCCCTTGTGCAAAGCTGCACGATGCTGCTCTGCCTTGCTGAGAACTGCTGAACTTCATGTCCGTCATCCCACCAGCCCCTGCTCCTTTTCCTCGTGCTTCTTGCAGGGAGCCCATGGCACTTGGCCGGGGCAGCTGGCAGCGCTGCTGCCTGTTATCCACAGGGACACTTGGCACGAGTTTACTCACTGGCTGGGGACATGGACCTGGACCCCCCTCAGCCCAGCTGCACGTTCTCATGAGCCTCTGGGACCATCCAGAGCTGGGGCTGTCCCTCCCCAGGTGGGCATGGAGCATTACTGGGGGGTGGGGTGGGGGAGACCTCAGAGGTAGACCTGGCAGAGGCTGCAGAAGCCTCTTCCTCCTGAGCCCTGTTTCACAAAACTCTCTAAAGAACATTTTCTCCTATAAAATGACAACATTCAGCCAATTCAGGACTAGCATCAATTTCTTTAACGTAAGACTTGTACCTGTTGTGGTAAGCCCTCTCCCACTTCTGGCACCTGATGGGGTCTGTTATTAGGTCTGCAACATCCAGGCACCGTCTCAGATGCTGCACATTGAATCTTGTGCATTTAGTGCGTGTCACAGTGAGCCCATGGTGTCAGCGTACGAGATGTCATGTCTGTGACAGGCTCTTGCACAAGCACCCGAGAAGCATGTGAAGTGTCAGAGTTGGGGGGGAATAAAGGACTCCTACCTGTGCCACTGGTCAACAACTGCCTTGGAAGGTAACCTCCAGATGATCCTGGGCTCTGGCTGCCCTGTTGCCATGCAGTTCAGGAGCAACTTATCCCCAAACTTCAACCGAGTCACTTCAGGAGAGGAGGAGGCTATTTTTGGAAGCGTGTCTCTGTGCTCCACGACGAGGCTCACCACCCTCCTCTCCGAGCCCGTCGAGCTTGTGGCTATGCACTCGTAGTTCCCGCTGTCGGAAGGGGCGACATTCCTGAGGTGGAGGGTGCCATTGGGGAACAGGAACAGCTTCGTGTTCACAGACTGCAGGGGTTTCACCACCGTGCCATCGAAGAGGACCCAGTGGACGCTGGGCTGAGGGTTCCCTTCAACGGTGCAAGGGAACGCCAGGCTTTCCCCCGTGGTTCCCTCAATGCGCTGTCTCTTCTCTTCCAGAATGGCGGGTGGCGCGGCGATGACCTGCAGCCTGACCACCAGCGCGTCGCTGCCCGCGGGGTTTTTAGCCAGGCAAGTGTAGAGGCCCCTGTCGTAGACTGTGACGTCCCTGATAACTAAAGTGCCGTCCGGTTCCACGCGAACCCTGCTGTTTCTGGCAGTGGAGTGGGAGATGTGCGTCTTGTTTGCGAGAACCCAGGAGATGGCGGGGGGAGGCTGACCCTCGGCCCTGCACCTCAGTGCCACCGGCTTCCCAGAGTGAGCGGTGAGGAGCTGCCACCTGCCGCCGGCGATGCGGGGCGGGTAGGCCACTACCGACAGGGTGACCAGGAGCCGCGCGGTGCCGTGCGGGTTGGCCGCGGTGCACAGGTACTGCCCGCGGTCCCCCAGGCCCACGCGGGCGATGGAGAGCGTGCCGTTGGCAAACACCGTCCATCTGCCGTCCCCTCGGCCTGCCAGGGCATCGGTACCTAGGGAAGCAAGGGGACAACGCTGCAGCAGGTCAACCTCTCTCTTCTGAAGCTTCTTTTTCACTCAGGCCCCCAAAATGCTCCCCCTACCCAGGTCTGCTCTGCCAGAGAGCTGAGACCACGGTGCTAAGCAGGAACCAACCGTATCTCACAAATACAGCAACAAAGCTTGCAAGTCAAATCAAAACTTAGTCCTGAGCAGGGACAAAGTCTGGGCTGAGCGGATGGGGCACTGCACCCCAAACATCCTTTGGCATAGCCCTGCCCAGGCTTTGTGCACTCCTGAGTGTCCTGGCCCAGCTTTAACTGGGCTCCATGGCTTGCTGCCAGATTGGTCCTTTCCCCTCTCTCACTGCTCTGAGGCAGCAGGTAACGTGCAACAATAAACACAAAATTAGGAGTTAAATATAGATTAGGTATTTTGTTCTCTTTACTCCTCTAAAGAACCATTTCATAGTGAGTAGTAAGATGTTCCAGCAAGTGTGCTGGGATCTTTCCTTTTCACTGTTTCATCTTTTCATGGCACTCTGTAATGGAGAAATACCTGAGTTTGGCACACAAGACACCTGCCAAATGCCAAGGCTACAATGGGAGGTAAATTCTGGAGAGCTTTATCAAGCTTACCTGATGATATCTTGGTCCACTGTATAGTTGGACGGGGGTTACCAGTCACTTCACAAGGAATAAAGGCATCTGAATTAGCCAGCACAGTGAAAGCAGCCAGCGTTCCTCCGACTATCCCAGGCTTTTCAAAGCGGCTTCTGCTTAAGGAGTCCAGGGCTGCAGGACTGGCTGTGGTAGGTTCCTGCTCTTGCCTCTTTGACCAGCCTCTGACAGAAGTGTCCTGGTCCTGCCAAGGAGCACGGGGAGTCGTGATCCGTGCTGGGCCGGGGATGGGCAGGGTATGGGGAGCTGCCTCCTGGCCTCTCCCTGTGACTTCAGCAGTGGGTTTTGGCCAGGATTTGCTTCTCCCCCATGGAGATGAGCTCATGGTGCTCGCAGGCGGCACAGCAGGAGATGAGGCTGGCAGTGGGTTGGGATGTGGCGTGCGGGGGGAGCGATGTCTGTAGTCGCAGCAGCAGCACTGGTACTTGACTGGGATGCTGCAGGGAACGTGGGCCATGCTACGTGGGGCTCCTGGAGAGACCCCACTTCTGTCATGGGGTGCCATCTGCCACCCACTGTGGTGGTGACCTTGATCTGATGAGCAGATTCTGACCCAGGCACTGCAGGGGCTGCGGCAGGTCCTGTGCTCGCGGCCTTGACAGGCTGGGAAGGCCACAGCGGGGTTTGGGGTGGCATGGTGGGGCCCTGAGCAGTGCCACGGCTGGGTGGTGACGAGGCTGGCGGGGAGCTCCGCTGCGAGACGAGGGCTGTGAGTGTCTGTGTGGCTGCTGCAGGCTCGTGCTGAGGTGCTGCGGGTCTGTGAAGCGGCATTTCGGTCACTGAGACGGCACTTGCAGGCTCAGAGAGAAGTTCTGTGGGCACAGTTAATGGTTGGGCTGTGGACAGGCCAGGCACAGTCGTGTTCCCCCCAGCATCGCTGTGGTGCTGTGGCCTGTGGGTGTTCCAGGGGGCTGCCGCCGCCTCGGGCCCCTCTTTCTGCCCACCCTGAGCGCTTTCCTTCTGGTGACTTTGGTGGCGGTTTGAGGAGCAATAATGGGTGTAACTGTTGGCTTCAGATTTGATATGGTTGTTCCCTGGGTTGTTGCAAGACTGGGGTAGGAGTGCAGCACTGCAGTGGGAAGATGCTCTTTGGAGCTGCCATTGCCATAGCAAGTGGGTTTGGTTACAGGCAAGAAGCTGCTGCTGTGATTCCCACCAGCTGAAGGAGGTGTGAGGAGCAAAGGAGATGTTCTGGACATGGACAATGCTGCTGTAGTTTTAGGACGCATGGTCGATACCTCTATTGAAGGAAACACATCTGTCCATGGGTCCGGTACCAGCTTCAGAACCTCTTTCTGTGCACCATTTCCAAAGAGACGTTCCCAAGTAGTTTTTCCTCCTTGGGAACTCCTTGGTGAGGTCCTAGGGTTAATACTGGGTGTAACTGATTCAAGGGTAGAAGACATCTCAGTGCTTATGGCAATTTCTGTCGCCATGTGAGCTGTGTGACTGGTCATTGGGCTGATGCTGACAGACTGGACTCTATCAGTATTGGTCTGAAAGGCAGCACTGCTCTCCAGCTTCATTTGAGGAGCATCTCGTGTGCCTGTGGCAATGAGAGGCAGGGCTGTCAGAGCAGCTGTTTGCCTTGCACCAGCTTCATTTTCCTCTTCCCTGAGGAATGCTGTGTTCTGATGGGTATCCACACCTGGGTGCTCCAAGGGAACGGTCGTGGCAGAGTGGGGGGACAGGGGTGCTTCTGGGCTGAATGGGTTGATGGAGTGGCTCACACTGTGTAAGGATGGTGAATGTGGCACAGATCTCATACTCAGTGGAACATCTGGAGCCACAGCTGTCCCTCCTCTGGCCGATCCTGGCCTCCCAAAGCTGTACCTGTGCTCCTTCATACTTGGGATGCGCCCTGGCCTAACAATCCGTCTCCTGCTGGAAATCTTCCTTCTCCTTCCCTGCTGCTGGGCCCAGGGTGTGCGAGCTGTAGCAGCCTGAATAATCTGAATGTGCTGATGAGCAGTGGTGGTTGAGGCCAGCGCTGACGTAGCAGTTACCTGCTCCTGAGTGCCGTGAAAATAACTGTGACCAAGCCCAGGGCTCCGCTCACTGACCATCACCACAGGTGTCTGGTGACCTGTTTCGGTGGAAAGCTCAGCAGCATTCAGCCTGTCCACTGCGGTTCGTCTCGTCACCGGCCGGCTGGGCTCTGTGAGACTTCTCACACGAGCTGTAGCCACGCACTGTAAACACTGCTCGCTGCTTTCCCCAGAGCGTGCCGAGCCCTGCCCAGCAGGTGCCAGGGGAGATGCTGTGCTCACCCTGTTCGATACGGCTGATTGTGTCACACCGCTTGCTGATGTGTGACTTACACCCTCCTGGGGAAGACCTGGTGCAACAGTAGGTTCTGGGTATGTCTGTGGCTGCCTGCTGTCTGATGACATGGACTGGGAGAAAGGAGAGGGCAGGGGAGTTACTGCCTCCACAACCTGGGCAGGGGTCTTCTGAGTAAGAGTGCTGCTTGTTGTCCCCACAGTGATCACAGTCATCGGGGTAGATACAGCAGCCATCTCTGTCACTGGCATCATGAATTCATCTTCTGGAGATATGAGATCACCAGAGGTCTCCTCCTCATCCTCAGCTACTTGTGAGACTCGAACAGGTGGCTTCACTGCAACTTCTCCTTGCTTCTCTATCAGTGTCACGTTCCTCTTTGTCTTCTCCAGAAAGGCTGCCCAGCGCTGCGGGTCGACTCTCCTGGCTGAGGAGACAAACTGTCTTCTGTGCCCCCTGAACCGCCTGCCTGTTTTGTGCCGGTAGTGCCTGTAACTCATCTTCCCAGAGCCAGGCCTTTCGCGTGCACCCTGTGGGACCCAGCGGCTGGAGGAGGCGGCAGCCGGGTCCAGATCAGCCCTCAGGGCAGCCAGAGCAGCGAGCGGGTGCTCCTGTGCCACAGCAGAGGCCAGTGTGGCGTGGCCAGAGCCACCGCCCTCCTCCCACTCTCCCACAGCCCTGGGCTCTTTCTCCAGGGTGCTTTTGTCCTGTCTGACCAGCACTTGGAAAACCAACAGATCGAAGCCATAGCGGTTGGCGGCAACACACCTGAAGTAGCCGTGGTCTCGCCCCGTCACCCCCTGTATTCTCAAGGTGCCGTTGTCAAAAATGTGCCTGTTTCTCACCGAACGGTGAAGAATCGTGTGCTCAGGCAGCACCCAGCTAACAGCAGCGTCCGGAACGGCCGTGGCCGTGCAGGGGAGGTACAGCGTGCTGCCAGCCAGAGTGGAAAGCTGGGCTCCGTTCACAGCCGTCTCCTCCACGTGTGGATCCACCACGGTCACCCTGAACGTGAGGGTGTCAGCGTCGTCGTGATTCGTGCCTATGCAGTGGTAAAGCCCAGTGTCAAAAGTGTCGGCTGTCCGCAGCGTCAGCGTCCCGGTCTCAACCACGACAATTCTCCCGTCCTCACTGATGTAAGGGGCTTGCACTCTGCTCCCATCAGCCAGGATCCACTCTACCACAGGAGCTGGCTCTCCAACCACTCGACACTCCAGCTCTACGGTGCCCCCGACTAAAGCAGTGTGCTCCGTTTGTGTCCCGTTGTCCCTGGGGATGATGGTCCAGTGGTTTCGCACCTGGATCCTGTCAGCACTGGGCAAAATAATCTGAGCATCAGTGAAGTACTGGATGTGCAGCGCGTTAAGCGTGGTTGCTGTCCTGTCCAGCCACAAGGCCACGTGGCTTTGCATTAACCACGACGGTTCAGCCCTCAGCTCAGCCTCTATATTGGTAAAAAGTTCATCTTTTTCTGAGATTTGTTTATATTTGTAACCCCTGGAAGGCATGTTAACTGCTTGGACCTTTCGTTCCAGTTTTAAGGGTGAGTTACTGTACAGTGCCAGGATGCTCCAGAGCTGCTGAATGCGGTCATACTCAATGCCACACACAAGAAGTGCTGAGAACGATGCTCTGAGTACTGTGCTGTTGCCTTCTCTGCCCAACGAGATGGGAGACATTCCTTTAGGCTTCTGGATGTTGCAAACCAAGTCACCTCGACTCCCTGCTTGGTCTGTCATGTTCAAAACCATGGAGCCTATAGGTGTGATGAAGTCCTCGGCGGACACAGAACCGAAATCCCCGTCCCCAGGCAATGTGAGGTTTTTAGATTTCAGGGCATCATGTATGGCTGGCTTGGTGCAGGTTAAAGATGCAGAAGGAATATCTGCTAAGCTTCTCCCTTTATGACTTGTGGGACTGGCACAGCCTGGGCATTGCTGAGCACCAGAACTCCTGTCTCTTTTGCACTTCATGACATCTGAAGGGATGAAAAATGCTGTAAGCTTTGGCCGTACAGTCATTAGTATTAAAAAGAGACACACAGCTACCAGCGAGTTTTCTCTCAAATCCAACACTAACAAAGTTTATCTTAAAGTACCCTAACAAAGCCTGAAGTAGCCCGAGACCACCCATGTGTGTGCTCCATGAACCCACTCAAGGAGCGTTGGTCTCACAGCTCAGTGTGACGTGCTGCCGGCTCTGCCGCGCTGTGCAGCCACAGCTCTGTCCTGAGATGGGCTCGAGCAGCACAGGGCAGCGCTTTGCCATCACCTGTGACCTCCACTCAGGGCAGCAGCCGAGGAAGCTCTCAGGGCCAGCTCCTTTCTTCTTTCCCAAAAGATTGAGTACCGTGTGGCCTTAACTCTTGCCTGTTACATAGAAATGAGCTCCCTCACTCTCGGGGAGTCACTCCCCGGTGCCAGAAGCTTTGCAGGGACCAAGGCAAACCCTGCATCAGGGACCATTCTGCATTCATTTCATATGGGAAACAGAGCGGTGTGAATCTGCTTATCCTGGTTACAGGCGCTACAGAAATCCTCCCTGCCTGCCTTTCCAGGAGAGTAATTAAAGCAGAGCCACCCTCATCAGGAAGGGTAAGATGCTGTGCTGTGATTCTGAAGCGTGAACAAAGCCCCCCGCTCACCTGGTCTCTGTGTTGCCCACTCAGCCAACCCCCGCAGACCACAGTCACAGGACCAGGGGTTTCCATGAAGGTAAATGCTCTCCAGCTCAGGCAAGGAGGAAAACATTTCTTGTGGGAGGGAAGTCAGCACATTGTCAGACAAATAAATGTGCTTCATGAAGGATATTTTAAAGACCTGGCTGTAGCACAAGGTGACAAAAGTATCTGGATGAAGCTGCTTGAGTACGTTTCCTTCCAGGTGGACCAGCCTCAGCGCTGTGAGTCCGTAGAAAACGTTGGGATTTACAAATTCAATTCTGTTGTGGTCCATGTGCAACCGTACCAGACTCTTCAGGCCATAAAAAGCATCCTGCTGAAGTGCTCTGACCTTGTTGTAACTCATTTTTAAGACCTGTTGATGAAAAATAATACGTGTGTAATATTCCCTGTCCCATGTCACGTCGGGTAAGGCCCCTAACAAGTGTGAAGGGAAAGTACGTCAACAGACAGAGGTGTGAGGGACAGCCTTGGGAGGAGGAAAGCTGGCTGCAGGACTACAGGGTGGCACTTCTGCAGCCACATTTATGAAATGCAGAGATTAAAACGTAAAGCCATGCTGGTCTGTCATTCAGAAAAGTCCCAATTAACCCACACAGGTGAAAAGGAGGGGGGCAGAATTTGACCCTGAGCTGTGGCAGTGGATTGTGATGCTGCCGGTGCCAAGGCTCCACGAGAGCAGGCGTCAGGCTGCTGTGCTTGGTGCTTGGCCAGCAGAGCCCCAGGTGCGTTCACAGCCTCAGGACCTGTGCCATGGGTGCCCTGGCCAAACCTCGGCTCTCGGGTGGCATTCTGCTACTGGGAGGGTAGGAGTGACATTCCTAACGATGAGATGAACCAAACTGGCGGCCTGCTGCAGATTAACCACCGTACCCAAGAGACTTCTCCTGTCAGATTTACACTGTCCTGGCCACAAGGTCTGGATGTGGAAACTCAGTGAGGGGAAAAAAGGGACAAAAGTCACAATAATGCGCAAGTTTATTGTTGTTGCCAAAGACAACTCTGTTATAACCACCTCTGACTGTGTCACCATCTCGTTTGATCAAGGAAGGAAGTATCTAGGACTCATAAAGCTTCTTTCATTAAGCGAGCTGCAGGGAGTTGAGAGGCCAGCTTTCAGGCACAGAGATCTGCTTCCCTGGTCTGCCCCTTACCCCCTTTCCCTCCAAACCACCAACACCAAGCTTGCTGCCTGAACAGTCTGGGTCCCTCCTGCTCTTAGTTCATGGCAGCTCCAACGTTACTACTTCCCTGCGGTGCTTTGTAACAGTTCTAGATGGAAATTTAACTGGGGAGAAAGGGTTTCCTGCACATCAGACGAGTGGGGAGCGGTTGTTCCTACGTCACAGTGTAAGTGCTGCTTTGTACGTGATACCTGCATGGCCCAGAGAGATGCTGAGGTGGCCCCAGCATCCCTTTGGGACTCGTACACCAAGTTTTACACCGTATGTAAGTACAGGTCACTCACGGGAGTGTTTCAGTCAAGGAACAGAACAGGTGTCAAACGCTGCATTTCAAATAGACATTTCAATAGCCCAGGGAGCTGGGCTATAAAGCCCACTTCCAGGTGAGCATGCAGTACATTCCATTTCTGTTCAGCAGGAGCCTTATTAACAAAGGACAGACAGGGACAGGGCTCTGCGGTGCCTAAGGGGAAGGGAGATCTGATGGAAAACAATCCTCAGAAAAATAACTACTAATGAATTAACTGAAGGGCAGTTTCCTGCCAGAGGGGCAGCACCTGGACCTCTGCAACCTTCCTCTTCCATGTGAAAGAGAGTTTCAACTGCAGTTGCCCATTAAGACCCTGCTGAGACATAGCTGCCACTGCGGGTGTCCCACTCCAGAATGCTGGCCTGGGAAGGCCAGACACTTCCCAGGAGGATGCCAGACCTTGCAGCCACTCATCTTTCCGTGGATACACTAACAAAGAGGAAACCACGATGCTCCAGGCTGCCAGTCTGCTTCCCCTGATGGGCATGACTGCAGGTTGTTTACAAGTCAAAAAAAGGAAAAGTAAGATTAGGTCATCTTTTAGCTCTTACCTGTAATGAGTATAAGTCACTGAACACCTTGTCAGGGATTGTGCTTATCTCGTTGCTGTGCAGCATCAGCAACTCCAGCTTCTCCAGGCCAGAAAAGTCTGTTTCTGTCAGTTGAAGCAAGCTGTTGTAACTGCAAGGGACAGGTCAGGCCAGGCCTGGGGTTAGTGAACCTTGCAACATGTAGAACAAGCCAACCAACCCACCCAAACCAAACTGACAGAACAGCTCCTTGCCAGTGCAGAAAGGCAGGCAGCACTCCTGGTTGCTAGGATGAGCTTTCAGGTCACTCCTTCCCACCACCACCAGCACTGGTCACTGCTCCAGGGCAGCTCTCCCAAGTCTGCGCTCACAGCCAGCACCCCTACCCCAAACACGAGCAGAGGGGAGTGCCAGGCCTGGGCTTCAGTGTGGAACTGGAAGGAGCCCTGCAGCAGCACAGGTTGGCAGTGCCTTCTGCCTCTCTCCATGGGGCTTTCCCAGCTCCACAGCATCCCAGGGAGGATGATGGTGCTGAGAGCTGCCTGGGCTGCCACTGAGGGCTGGGTAAAGCCACAGGTACTGGGCATCACCTTCTTCTGGGGCCTGGCCGCTGGCGGGGGTGCCTGGGCTATGGCGTGGCGGTTCTGCAGTGTGTCTTCCAGCCCCTCCCTCGTCCTCAGCAGGACTCTGCCCCAGCCCCAGTGGTGTGTGAGCTTGGAGAAGGCTGAGCACCAACACTGTGGTGCCTCGGCTGACGAGATGATGCAGGGGCTCTTCCCGTGCTGCAGCCATGCCCCCCATGCTCCATGGTGACCAAGGGGGGTTATCTCACCGGTCAGACAGACGGGCTTTGTGCAGCAGTCACTGATGTGTTCAAACACACGTCCCACACCTCGGGTAACCCACCATCCTCTAAAAGTACTGGCACGTAATCGTACAGCACTGCTGGACACTCTGACCAGCCGGGTGGAAGGAAAGCGCAGCCGGGGTCAGAGCTGGCATCTGGGTGTGCTGCTGGATGGAGAGGGCAGGTGAGGGGGAGCCCGAGGAAACCTTTTACATGGTCCATGTACACATACAGACAACTCCAAGGTTACGTGCATCTTAAGTGACCCAAGGGTCAGTCACAATCTGCTGGATGGTCTTGTCACTGGACTGCATGACAAAATACTTGCTGGAAGGGGCCAGCTGAGCCTGGGCACAAACTGTCCCCTGTCCCTTTTCACCGCTCACAGGACAGAACTGTCTGGGAGGCTGAAGCATTCAGCCAAGCACTATTTAACTCGACAGGTACGAGCGCAGGTAACAGCACTGTGTGACCTCCTGAAGCCACACCAACGGCCCCAAAGATTTTAACACACATACTGATTTCCCAGCCCACTGCCTGTGCTCTGCATTCCTTTTCCAGGAATGACTTCTGTTTCAGGCTCCTCCTGAGCTCCACGTTACCGATGCAAAATGTTCGAGTAACATAATCCATTTCAGTTCAAGACTTTCTGAAATCCTCACACGCCCTGTGATCCATCCCCAAAACTTCCCCTGGTGCCAGAGGTCTAAGGCTTTGCCAGCTGGGACCGCAGCCACCTCTGAACATCAAGCTCTTCAGATCTATTTATCGCTTTGTTCCGGTTTCAGGCTGGGAACCCTTAATTAGCTGTCACTCCGCAGAGGTGCCTGCTCAGGACTGCTAAAACCCGCGGTTAGACGTACCCCAGATTGATGCGCTCCACGTTGGGCGGGATGCGCGGCGGGACGGCCGTGAAGTACCGGAACGTGCAGTGCACCTCGGTGGGGACGTAGCAGGCGCAGAGCCGGGGACAGGCGGTGCTGCCGGGCAGCGCGGCCAGGCAGGCGGCGAGGAGGGCGCCCAGCCACCCGGGCCCGGCTCCGCACCCTGCCCTCATCCTGCGGGGATGCCGGGCCGCCGCCGCTCCGCGCGGGTCGATGCTCGGGGAGTTCTGGGACCTGGAAGAAAACCCAGCCCCGGAGCTCTCGGGTTGCCTCGGCTGCAGCTCGGGGTACCGACCCCCAGGGCCGCCCGCTCTAAAGACACAGGCTCGCGTTTCCTGCCCGCAGGTACCGCTCCGCTCCCGAAGGACGCCGGCGTGGGGAGCGCCGCGGTTGGCCCCGTCGCACCCCCGGCCCGCCGGGACCGATACCGGGCCGGCACACGTCAGCTCCCTCCCCGCCAGCAGCCGCTCCGAGCAGACCGAGCCCGTTTCCGCGCCCGGCGGCAGACCCGCCCCCGCCGCCCCCCGCCCCCGGCGGCCCCGGCCTCGGCCCCGCGGCCCCACCTGCGCCCGGGAGCGGGGCCGCGTCGGCACCTGGCCGAGGCGGCGAAGCGCCGGGCCCGCCCGGCCCTGCCTGCGCTGCGGCTCCCGCCGGGCCGGGGTGGCGGCCGCAGTCCTCGGCGGGGCCGCTACCTCGGGGCACAGCCGCGGAGAGTCCCGCCGCCGCCGGCTCCTCCTCCCGGGGGGTGGGTGGGGAAGGGGGCCCCGAGGAGCCGCGGGCCGGCCCGAGCCCCCCGCAGCCCCCGCGACCCGGGGCGGGCGGGGCGGGTTGGGGGGTCTCCCCCCGCCCCGGGCGCCGCCGCCGCCCCGCCGGGCTCTCCGGGGCCGCCGGGGGGTCCGTCCCGGCCCTAGCCCCGGCCCCCGGGGCAGCGCACGTTGCCCACGGGGCGGGGGCCGTGCGCGGAGCCTCGGCAGCACTGGCTGCCGGCCCGTCGGGGCGGCGGCTGGGCTGGCTCGGGGCAGCCGCCTCCCGCCGCCGTCCATCGCGGCCGCCAGCGCTGCAGCTCTGTGTGCGTGGGGATGGAGCCGTTGCCGGGGCACAGCCCGCCCCACGGCTCGGTTCTGCCGAAGCCCGGGTCAGACGGGGCAGCGGGTACCGCAGCTCACCGTTACCCCGCTCACATACCTCTGAGCCCAACAGTGCGAACTGCAAAGCTTTAATTCATGCCAAATCATGACACCTTTACGCACTCAGGAGTTAAACACGAGCCCTCTAAGCCACAGGACATCTTCTAACACACACTGCTTCCCCAAAATTAAACCTGAGGAACTGGGAGGAACTCCCTGGAAACATCCAAGGCCAGGCTGGATGGGGCTGAGGGCACCCTGGGCTGGGGGCAAGGGTCCCATTTGGTTTTTGAGTAACGCACAGGCCTGGGATGTAATGCTGGGGTGTAACACACAGGGGTGGGATGTAATCCATGTGGGAAATTCAGAGTTCCTCACTTGAACCTAAGATCTTCATTGAGACCAAACCGCCACCAAAGTCATGCAGAAGCCTGGGCGCTGGAACTGAATGTGCCTCAATGTATTACCCATCCCAGCGTTACCTACAGCCCTGTATCCTCGAGGAAAGCCAGGCTGAGTCACACGTGCACAGCCTCCTCTGGCGGGCGCACGGCTGCACCCTGTATCAGAGCTCCTAACATGGTGTTCTTGTCGTGCTTTTCAATTCTGCTGTCTCCTTTTTTAATGAGCATTTTCTCCTCCTTCCTCCTGAGCATGAACAAACCAGCACAAACTGCCTCGAACTCAGGGATGGGAGTCACAGAGAGCAAATGATGCACAGAAGGAATAATTCTCCCTCTTTTTTCCTTGGCACCACAAGGGTGCCTGTGTAGCAGCCAAGCCTGTTCCTAGGGCAGAGCACTAATACTGCTAGTGGGGCAGCAGCAGCAAGCGGTTGGGAAGCTGCACAGGGTTTGTGCATGCTGGGAGCTGTGGCAAAAGGCTTCTCGTCCTTAGGTGATTATCAGCTTCCTTCAAGCAAACTGTGATGGGGCTGAATCACAGAATCACAGAGCTGTAGGGGTTGGCAGGGCCCTCCAGAGCCCATGGGGTCCAACCCCCTGCCAAAGCAGGGTCCCTAGGACAGGGCACACAGGGCGGTGTCCAGACGGGGCTGGAATCTCTCCAGAGAAGGAGACTCCACACCCCCTGGGCAGCCTGTCCCAGGGCTCCTTCACCCTCACTGGGAAGAAGTTCTTCCCCACATTGGGGGGAACTCCCTGTGCTCTAACTTGAGGCCATCGCCCCTTGTCCTGTCTCCAATCCAGCAAAGCTGGATCTCAAGGGAAATTGTGGACAAACCCTTTATTTACGAGAGTCAAAAGAAACTGCACGAAGAGGCTGGACAATTTTAGACACCACCATTCCCGGGTGTTTTTATGCATCAATGCCAGCAAAATATTTAATTTTTGTTTCAGTGTAATTCTGATCTGAATGATGTCCCTGTTTTGTCCTTGTCTGATGTTTAGTTTTTAGCTTGCTCTTCGGAGTCCCTCCCACTCACCCAGGCTCCTGGTGAGATCTGGCTCCTTGGCGGAGCAGTACTCCAGGTCCTCCCCATGCTGTCCCTTCTCACCGTATCATGCCAGTTCTCCTTAAAGGCCCCTTGCAAGATGTTTTCACATTGTTCTTTTTCATCCCAGCTTCTTGCTGGCCAAAAGCTTTTATTGTCCTTGGTGCCAGCTCACAGTATGGTACCGGATCACGTGTCCAATTCTCTCAGAACTGGATTGTCTGTTTTCTTCAGCCAGGAAGTGATAACAAACAAAGGAAAACACTAAAAATTGTGATAAAGCACCATGTCGGCATCTCTTATCGATGTAGGAATGTGTTATTTTAAATTCCTGTTGGAAACAGGAAACTAGCTGTCTTGTCGTGCCTTGTGAGAAGCTGTCACCTCTTCACCTGGGTGGTTGTTAGGGTGGGCATGGGGAGGGACCCTCCATCACTGGAGTTCAGAGGAACAGCTTGAGTAAAAAACCCATGTGCCCGGGGAGAATCTGCTATCCTCATCACTGGGGCCTGCCCTCAGAGAGGGGGATGCTGGCTTTGATCTCCAATGACATGCAGAGCCCATCGTTCCATCTTTAACCGCCTTGCAGACCTGCAGCTCCATGGGAGCCGGGGCTGAGCTGAACCCCCGGCACTGCTGCCCAAGTAGTACTGCAGGTGTTGGCTGGAGGGGCTCGGGGCTCACCTCAAATGTTGGCTCGGGGAGTTTTGGATGGTTTCAGTTTCAAAAGCAGCACTGAAGTCAGATTTGCAGGTCTCTGCTGTGTTCCATAGGTGTATGTGAGGATACGTGGCCCAGCGTGTAACCGTGCCTTGGTGGCCGCTGTACCTATGAACTACAGGCATGGGAGAAGGCAGCAAGGTTTCTGTTTATTCCTGTTATTAAAGGCACAAGGGTGATAGAAGCAGTTTAACTTAATTTATATGTGAAGAAGTAGCAGTAGTGTCTTGTTTGCTTGCTCTGGAAAAGAGTACTTCAGCACAGTGTGCAGCACAGACAAGCTACCAGGATGAACGGGAGATTAGTTCAGCATTGCTTCTATTACTCTTTGCTGAACAGCTGATAGCATCTGTAACCACTTGACAACTGCCAATTGCAACCAGTCAGTGCCTTGGGTAAAAATCATTGAGTCCAAGGGGCAGCACGTTGCTCCTTACAGATCTGTACACCCCATAACCCTCAGGGATGGAGTGGTGGCCAAGGAAGGTGTCCCAGCAGGTCACTAACAGGGATCCTACAGCCCACCCCTTGTAAAGGAACACAAAGCTGGGGCGTGCTGTGGGTAAGTTTACTTGTGATGAAGTCAGTTTGTCACCACAGAGAGACCCCTGCACACAGGGCTTTAATCCATCTCTAGAGCTGAAGAAGCAGCCTCAGCCTCCCCCAGAGAAGCAAACAGGCACAGCTGGGTAAAGGGAACAGGGCACAGCTGCTCCTGTCCCTGAGCTGCCTCATGCCCCAGCTCCCAGTTGAAGTTCTGCAAGGGGCATGCTCTAAAGCCCTGTATGCTCCCTTGTCTCATCTGCAGCCCTTCTTCAGCACAGCTGATAGGCTCTGCTCTCAATTTGTTAACAGCTTTCTTAATTGTTTTCAGAGGGTGACTCACAGGGTGTCTCCTGCTTTCCACACCAGCCTCCAGGCACTATTTAAAGGTAAGCATGGGCTAAGGCCTGCTGTTTGGAGGGGGTCTGCTCTGTTACACAGCTTGGTGGTGTGTGATGGAAGTCCAGCAGGAGCACAATGTGAGTCCTACAAGTGTCAGTGTTCTATGGGCATGTCTGAGCCAGGGTCAGTGCTGGAAAGGTGAAGTTTCTCTTGGATGATATGGGGTGGAAAGAAGGAAGAGCTGATGCCTGTCCTTACAGGTAAGAAGGCCTGAGCACCCTGCTAGAATGTGCCTGTTGCTGGGGTACAAGTAAGATTGCTTTTAGGCTTTCTGCTTTTTTTCTTAGTTATTGCTGAACTTGCTGGGGTTGGTTGTATAAAATCAAGGGCACGTGTCCCTGTGTAAGCTCAGTGTGCATTAGAGGCTCTTCTGCTGTAGTTGTGTGAGCAAGTGGTACTTGTGTGGGCTCTGAGACCAGTGTGTGAGCTGGAGTAACGCTGGTGGTGGGGTTGTGGACAACTTCCATCAATAACCTGGTTATGGGGCTGCTGGCTGGGTGTGATGTTTTAACACCTGCTTTGAGTAATGGCTTTGAGTGACTGAGTAACTTCCATCCTGCATAGCACCTGAAAAGTCATCTGGGAGGAGAACACCCCAAGGCAGTGTGATATGGGTTAGAAAAAGGAAAAGCTTAAGGTTTCCACTCTCTTTTTTTCCCTGCTTGTGTGTTCAGCAGAGTGCATCCCAACCCTTTCCAATACAGAATGCCCAGCTAAAAACACTGCAGAGAAATGTCATTGTCAGGAGGTGGTCCTGAGGTTATAGCTGGATAATGATCTCAAGGAGTCTCCTCTTCCACCTCTGTCTTAATAATCTTGTCCTGTAGCTTCTTTACCAGCCTGTGGTGATGGTTGTGCAGCTGTTCTTGCCCAGGTTCTTGGAATGGCTGTGTTAGATGGGAGCTCAGTGCCCTGCTCTGAACTCTGCTTTGAACATCTTGTGGTTCATTGTTTAAATGATGCTAAAGCTGTGTTGTTGTTTATTAGATTTAGCTTGTTTATTTTGTGCTCTGGTTTAAAAGGAATCACCACAGGGAAAATCAAGGTCTCTTCCAAATGTGACTACAGACATCTTGGGATGAGGTCTCCGAAGGCTGTTTACTGCTGTTCTAGCACTGGGTAATACTGCACAGCTTCTTTTTCTGTGTCCTACAAAATGGTTGTTCAGCTCGTGTTTAGCCTGGTACAGCAAGCATACAAGCTGTTACCAAGCTGAAGAGCTCTGTGATAAACAGTGTCACTTGGGCTTTAACTGTAATGGCAGCAATATCTGGAGTCTGATGAAGTGTATAAACAAATTCAGCATGATACCAGGCCACAAATCAGACCTCTGATGTCTTGAGGAGAGGGGGACCTTGATGATATGTGAGGTGGGATGTACAGGACCATATGCTATTGAACTTGTGTTAATGCTGATGGGGTCATCTGTATAACTCCCAGTGAGCTCCGTGGAGATGATGGTTAAAAGCCTGTGGTGCTGGTATCCTGCTCCTGACTTCCTGCTTAAAAGGAAAAGGGGGATTCTGAACTACATAACTAAAGGTATTTGAGAACATTTGGATCTGGTTTTAGTGGGTGGCTCTGGGCTGTGGATGTGCTGGTCTAGGTTCCTTGGGCTCCAAAGTCCTTAAGAACTTCTTGTCAGTGGAGTGAATTTCACCCCAGTGCTGTGGATCCAGTGCCCGCTCTGATCCACCCAGGGAAGCGTTTGCAGCAGCAGCTCTTTACCTGAGGAGCACTTTTTGGTGGCTGCTGTTCCTTTCTCCAAACCAGGCTTGAAGCAGGGGTTTGCCCTGTCAGTGGGCTGTGAGCTTCACAGCTTCCTGAGAGTGTTAGCTCCATCAGCATTGCCTTCCCAGGACCTTATCAGGGTGGGGGGTACAAAGAGGCAATGCCATCGTGGCATCAGCTCAGTGCACGAGGTCCGGCACCCTTCACAGTGCGGGGTGGGACAGGCTGCTTGTGTGCTGGCATATGTGGGCGGTGGGGGATGGACCGTGTCCCCACTGGCTCCCCAAGGGGTGGCTCTTGCGTTCCGTTTGCTCTGGAGGCAGGCTGTGTATGTCAGATTAACTGTGTGTTTCTCTTGGTTTGCCTCGGAACCCTGCGGCAGTTCAAATGACCTTTCCCATTATGGAATGCAGTCTGCTCTCCAAGGATCAATGTCGCAAACTCTTCCAAAACAGTTTTCTCCCATAAAACCTCTTATGGAATCGCAGGCTGCTGTGCAGTCAAAAATCTGATGCTCTCATTCCCATCCAAACACCCCAAACCCAACTGCATTTATCATCCCCCATGCTCCTGTCTCTCACCTCCCCGCTGCTGTCAGCGTAGCCCTTAATGCAGTTTGCCATCCTGGGGCGCTGCAGGGCAGGTGGGGGGCTCTTGGGCTGGGACAGGAGGTGCCACAGGGTCCATTGGGACACCCGGGGAGGCAGGGATCCTCTGGTGAGTGCTCAGGCTCCTGGCTTGGGGAGCTCTTGCATTCGGCCCAGCATAATCTGGTTTTATTTATTAGTTTTCTGCTGGGGATGTGGAATAGTGAGAGCGTCTGGAAGCAGCTCAACAGCCGCTGTAATAAATGTTCTTTTCTGTTTACTCCTTGGCTCGCAGTCAGAAATTAAATGGTGATGCATTAAGAACCTAAAACCTAGTAAGACAAAGTCTTGAATTGAATGCTGCTCAAGAACAAAAGCGTGACTTCCTCTTGCTCTAGGAAAAAGTGACTAGATTTTATGCTGTGTGTGAATTGGAACAGCCTAGTATGTGATTTTGTTTTTTACTAAAGATGCCTGTTGTTCAGTCAGTAGCTAAATAACACTCACTAACCTGACAGACAAACATCAGATGATGGATGTGCCTTGTTAAGGGCATGTTTCTGTTTCATCACAGACTGCAAGCCCTGAGCTTGCTGGGCACACACACCTCATTTCCCTTGCTTGTGTGGCACAGGCAGAGGTGAGCTAACACCTGAATGAGGAGTGCTTGGTATTGCTGGGTCCTTTTCCCCCTTCCCAGAGAACCTTTCCTTAAAGGCAAACGGTTTATATCATGGGTTTCCGTGGCCACAGCCTTCCTTTGAAAGGGTATTACCGAAGGCTGTGAGATACTTAATTGAGATGGAGTCTGGATTGTGGTTGGCTTTGCCAGTCTCCTCTGGATGCCCTTTGTGGCACAGGGCATCTCTGCACAGGACCATGGTGCAGTCAGGTACCTGGTGTGGGAGCAGGTGCTGGGGGCATGGCCGGTCCTCGTGCACAGATGAAGGGGTCGTGGCCCACGCTGGTGTGTGTCATTTCCCAAACAGAGGTGTTGGAAGAGGCTGTGTTGGCTGGCAGGAGGAGGCATCTGTAGGCAGAAGGTGTTGCTGTTGTGCCTGTAGCCTCTTCCTTGGGTCAGGACCTCTGGCTTTGAACCACCAATGAGCAACTGTGACTAGTTAGACCCACACAGATTTAATGCATGTCTTGGATGGCAATACAGCCCATTGTGAACACTGGCTGGAAGCCTGCAATTAAAGGATAGCAACTCTCTATTAAAAGCTGGCAAATATGTTCTCTTCCCACAGCAGTAAGCTTAATGTTGTAATTCTTATATGAAGCAAACTGTTGAATCAGGCTGAAAGGAATGTGCCCTTAATTCTTTCAGCAGCTCCTAAGCCACACGCTCAGCAGTTTGGAAACCTGAGCAATGTTTTTCTTAGTCCTGCAACAACATTCACCTCCCATTTTCATGCTTTCCAGCTTTTTTTCTTGGTATGAGGAGAACATGCCTTTTTTTCTCAACTCTGTTTTTTAGGGCTCCTGGTTCCTGGATAAGATATGTGAACTGATTATTTCCACAGCAAGCTTTGCTCTGGGTAAGGTGATACAGCATGAGCTTGAGTTGTGGCTGGGAGCTGGAAACCTGTTGCTGTAAACTGGCCTTCATCAAGGGGCCCAGATGATGCTCTATTGCCATGCTGAGCTGTTCCTCTGTCAGCCCAAAGCCAGCATTTGCTTCTGAAATGAAACAGTTGTCCCTGGCTGCAGATGAAATGCTTCCCAGTGTGTTTATAAAGTCATGTTTATGTTCAAAGCACTTTAAAAAAAGGCAACCACAAAACCCAACCAATCTGTAAATACCAGATTTACTCCAAGTAACTATTACGTTTAGTCACAGAGGATTTTCATCTTAATCCGTGGCTGTTGTGCACGTTTTCCCTTCGCTTCAGCTCAGGATGAAGGCACTGGTTTCATGATGGAAACAGTGTGTATGTGAAGCAGCTGCTTTAAAAGGACAGTTCCTCTTGCCTGTGTTTGACTTGCACCTGGGGTGGGTGCAGCGATGTGCTTGCAGCATGGACCTTTCTCCTTCCTCCCTTCTCCCAGGAAGGTCAGCTCCCTGCTTGGGGCTGGAAGCAGAGGATAGCTGGAACAAGCCAAGGCTGTACCTGGCCAGAATCATTGTTTTCCAGCATCTGAACTAAAAGAGCTTTTCCTTTTCTTGCAAAGGCTTTGAGCTCTTTCACTGAGGGAAAAGGATGATCAAGTGAACAGCTTGGCTCTTTCTTTAAAAGACTCTTTGGTCCTTCCAGAAAACAAACCCTGTCCTGGCGAGCATGTTCTGAGACAAGCCAGGAGTGGAGCATCAGCATCTGGAAGTACTTCCAGGTGCATTACATGCCCTTCACTTTTAGCTGTTTTTATCTACTGTGCCCTTTGCAGGAAACCTGTAGCTTTGTTCTGGTGTCGCTGTCAATGTGAAGCCTGAAGTGCCTTCAGGAGCAGGGGCTGAATTGTGAGAGTGAAGTTGTGCGTGTTGGGCAGCACTCGAGGCGTCTGTGCCCTGCTCACCCTGCACTGGTGTTAAGTGTAACTGAAAACAACGTTTTCATGTGCCAGTCCCTGAATTGTCAAGCATCTGTGTGTGTTTCTTTCCCCAGGGGCTGTGGTGCTGGGGGTGGGAAGGCCCAAGCCCGGAGGGGCAGCAGCAGTTTTAAGTTCAGGTGAGAACTGATGTGAACATTGAGAGAGGCTCCTGTGTTTGGAGATGTCAGGAGAGGAGGTGGAAGGGCTGTGTGGTGGGAAGGGAGAGTGTGCAGTCTCCACAGCAGCGTGTCTGCACCCATAAATGCTTTCTGGCTCCCACAGCCTTGAGCTCTGCTGGCTTTGATTGTCTTGAGGCTCCTAAGACTCCCCAGGATGGATGGCCTTGCTTCTTCCATGCCTGCCCTTTGGTAACACCTCGCATGTAGGCTGGGCTTTGTGACAGAGAAAGCTCTGCCCTGGCTTTTGACAGGACTGTGATGCTGATGCTTCAGCACCACACAGCTTTGTATCAGAACTTTCCTTTTGTGGATTATTTGGATTTTGTGGCAGAAACAGTTCTCAAATCCATGTAATCTTCTCATCACTCCATTGGAAAATGGTTAAAAATTAGCTTGTTCTGAACCAAAGCACTTGGAGTTGAATGCAATTTCTTGCTCAACCCACAATCACACTTGTTTGTGTTCTTGCTTATTGAAAGCTGGAGGATGGCAGCAGTGTGGGACCTGACTGCAGCTGTGCCAGCTCAGTGCTCCTCAGGTTGGCTCCAGGGGAGGCTGGAGGGATGCAGCCTCCAGCACAGGCTGCTCTGACCCACCCAGGAGGTGCATGCTGCTTGTTCTCACCCATCTCTGCTAGGAAAAGAACAAGAAATATCTGGCAGAGGTCAAGCAGATTCAACCTTTTAAATGTGGATGCTTTGGAAAGTCTTCTAAGAAGGACATGGAGCTTACACTCCCTGAGACACACTGTGCCTTCCCCTGCGCCTGCACTCTGCTCCAGCAGACTTTTGATGGACAGCCTTTTGGCACTTCCCTTTCCCCTTGTAACTGCTTTAAGTCTTCTAAGCCAAAAATAAATGTGTCATGATGCTTCCTCTGCTCTTCCTGGAGGCTCTTCCCTTGGGAGCATGTACAGAGAATACCTGGCTGGTTCTGTGTGAGCTGGATTTAATTTCTAGGTCATAGTAACTAAGGATGAGGGACCAAATTCTGATCCAGTGATGACATAGGTAAACTCCCACTGGTTTCCAAGGATCCAGAACTGGCTGTAGAGGCTCTAACTTTGCAAATCCAAGTGCCTCTGACAAACACATTTGGCTCACTTTCTGCCAGTGCTCCATTTTTTTCCAACTCAGATGTTTGCTCTGTGTCTTGAGAGACTGAACGTATCTCGTTATTTCATATGGATAATTGAGGCTTTTGATGCAGGAGCAGCACTCTGCATGTGCTGCTAATGTTATGGGCAGTGTAAAAACCATTTGGATCCAGCCCTGAGGGTGTTACAGTAAAAGCAGTGAATGAGGGTCAGTTGTTTATCCTGATATTGAGATAAACAGAATGTGTGTGCCAGTGAACTGAACAATTTTATTCCCTATATTGAAAGGCCAGTGCAACATCTCCTCATGGTTCTGAGAGGAATGGGAATCTCAGGAAAACTGTCTTTCAGCAGCTAGAATAGAGTGGTGGGGGGACAAACACACACGTCTACAAGGTGGTTTTGGGGATGAGGTGTGGAGAAGCCCATTGTGTTTGATTCCAGGGAAATACTGTGCCTCAGTGCCTGTCACTTGCCATGTGAGATACAAGCTTTGCACTTGCAAAACCACAGCACTGATTTTTCCAGGCTGCATCACAAGACTGGTACTGATTTAGTGGTGCTAGAAACTAAAGGAAGGGAAGTATGAGGGAGACAGTGACCCCTCAAGTGTCTCTGCTGGAGGAACTTTGGACTAATCAAAAGAGATGAAGTCCTTTATAAAGCAGCTCTGCTGTTTTTCTAATCAACCCCTGTGGGCAGGAGACAGCCCTGTAACGGGAGGGCTGTGCCACTGATTTATTGGCCCCGCTAAACAAGTACACATGGGCCCTGGGTCTGAGGCTGGGAACTTCAAAGCCAGTTGTGTGCAGGGCAGGCGAGGTTCCCTGGATCCCATTGCTGAGTGAGTAACATGGCTGTAAATCACAGAGCCCATCCTGTGAGCCTGATGGGGACATTCTGTGAGTGGGACTTTTATTGCGGCAGAAATGGGATCTTTAAACAACTTCTGGGATCGCTGGTATTTAAAATCCCATCAGTGTTATTACTAATAAAGTTATAAAAGGCTGAAATAAGTTTTAATAGAGTGTTGAAATTTAGGATTTGAAAAGGATCTGGCTTCAAGTGAGGCTTGAGCTCCCCGAGAAGGGCACTTCTTCCTCTGCTGAAAACCTTCTGCCAGCTGGATGCTCCTGTGCTGAGCTGATGGCTCTGTCATTGGCCCTGCTGAGCTCAGCCTTCCTGCTGCTGGGTTTGAGTGGTGCCTGAAGGTGGGTGATGTGTTTGATTAGCTCAGCTGGGTGGGTGATGCTTTAATTGAAGATGCGGTCCATCAGGTAGTCGGATTCAGCTTGCTTGGAAGCCCTTACTGTCTTACGCCTGGCTCTGTGTAGGAAAATGTTTGATCCATGGAACTGGGGAGCAGTTAGTGAGGAGCTGTCAGTGTGCCAGTGCCTGAGTTTCTGTGCTGCTACCAGACTGGTATCCAAAACCAGACACCCAAGTGCAGAGACTTCCATTCTGGGAGCATCACAAATCTGTTCCTTCAAGCCATGTGTGGTCTGTGCTCTGAGCAGGACCATAGGGCCAGTACAGAGGGAATGCTTCAGCTCAGTCTCCTTTCTGAACAGGACTGACAAGTGCATGTGGAAGCTCCCAATGTCTTTCTGGATGTGCACACTGGTGTCTTCAGTCACCTTCTATTCACCAGTGTCCCCAGCTGTAGATCTGTGTTAAACTGCTCAGAAGCAGCAGCCAGCAGGGACACCAGAAGTGCTGAACAGGACAGACTTTTACACTTGTAAAGCCATTTATAATTATTATTTCCTGCTTTTACCTGTCCTTTCCTGCTGAGGTGAGGTGTGAGTGTGGTGAGGTACAGCTGCCTTCTCTGGCCGTGCTCTCACGAGGCTGTGTCCTGCCGCTCAGCCGATGCTTTGGGTGCTTTGCAGCACATCTGCTGCTGCTCAGAGACTCCTGTTCCTTTGTTTAAGGACACCTGCCAGTTCTGAAGCAATGACCCTGAAGGATTTATGGGACTAATAGTGAAGATGGGACTAATAGCACAGGCTGGTGGCCTGGGGTTGTTTTCTCCCTTCCCTGTGCACTTCTGCTTGCTTCAGTGTGCTTTGGTTGGATAGTTCTTATCAGAAAGGGTAGAAAGCATCACTTTAAAGTCACAAGCATTGTGAAGATCCATCAAAGTTTCAAGATGCTAACGTGCAGCATGGTTTATGTAGTATCTGTCTGTCCTTCAGCACTGTTTGTTTTTTCCTGCATCAGCTCTTGAGACATGAAGCAGAGCAGTACCAGAAGTGTTTGCTTTGGCTCTGAGCGTGGCTGGCACTTTCCCTTCAAGTTAATAATCAAGGGGAGGGAAAAAAGCACTGAAGCCTTGCCAGGTCTTGGGGGAACTGCAAAGAAAGGACAAAGAGTTTAAGGGCTAAGAAGCAAGACCAGACATCTGCGGGAACTGCTGTCCTCAAAGGGGACAGCCCTGGGAGAGCAGCTCTGGCTGCTGGCTGAAGGCAGCCGGGGCAGAGGAGCTGCAGGCAGGAGGTCCTGGAGCTTCCAGAGGGAGGGATCTATCAGAAATCTTTCTCCCTGAACCTTGGAGGCCGGAAACAAGGGTGACAGCAATTAGATCACAGTAATGAGAATTACAACAAACACTTGAAGTCACTGGCAACTTCATGTGAAGTGCAAATAGAAGAGGTGTCAATGGTCCTTTAGTAAACATCAGCTTCCCAAGAGCTAAAAGTAGGGATGAAACCTTGGGAAATTACTTCCTTCTAGCAGCACCATATTAAAATCTTTCTGGTTTGGTTAAAGCCCTTAAATACAAGCTTAGGTAAGCATGACAGTGTTTTGTATTGCAGCTGTGTGTTGGTGGGCTTTCCCTTCACTGCTGGTAGCCTGGCACCACCATTGCTTTGTCTCAGGAGTAAGGGGTTTCTGTCAGAAACCATGTGGGCCCTAGATCTTCATGGAAGGGGAGGAGTTTCTGGGGGTGTTTTGACAGACAGCAGCTCCTGCATGTCTTTCTCTGATAGCTTGTTTGTGGTGTATGTAACAGGAAGGGCATCTCTATGTGCTTACTCCAGGAACAACTGTCACTGATGCCACCAAACGCCAAGGCCCTGCTGCTAAAGAGGAGGGTGGACAAGACAAAAGGGGCAGGAAACCCTTTTCCATTTCCTTAATCCAAGGCTGCTGCAGTGGAAGAGGTGCCTGAGCATGTGGGTGCAGAGCTGGGACAGCACTGGGCTCCTTGGTGCTTGGCTCCCTAGGTTGGAGCCCTTGGTGCAGCGGACGAGGCCTGGGAAGGCCTCTGTTTATGGCACCTTCTGAAGCAGCTTCTCTGTGTTTGGGTGACCAGGAGTGAGAGGTGCAGTGTGGAGGCGAGATGTGCTGTTGCTGGGATGTGACCTTGCTGCCTCCTGAAGCCTCCTCATGACTCCCCATCCTCAAGCAGTGCCAGAGAGGATTTGATCTGTGGAAAACCACAAGTTTCTGCTTGTAGCAGGATCACAGCAGGGCCAGTGGTGCACATTTCCAATTGTGGCAGCATTACAGAAAGGATGAAGTTTCCTGCAAACTCAGACTTTCCATTCAAATACATACTGTGATATTTGCCTCTGTGGGTTGAAGTAAGGCTCCCCCATAACCTGATTTTTCTGGTTTGCTTTGTAGAAACTGAACCTTCTGTAATGCATTTTACAATTTAAAGAATAATTTTGCTTGTAAAATCACATTTTATTTAGAGCTAACAAAGCTGCAGGCAAAGACACTCTTATTCCAAAACTAGGTGCATGGCCTGTGTTGCTCAGATTTAATCTGTGTTTAGATTAAGTCCCACTGGACCTAAAAGCTGGCAGCTTGTACTGTTCACGGGTGCCGAAGCCCCCCATGCTGTGTGGGAGCTGTGGGGTCACCCTGGGGACACCTTCCATCAGCTCCTGTGGAAGCTGGACGGAGCCCCAGGCTAGCATACTGAGCTCAGGCTTCCAAGAAACCCTTTTTCTCAGGATCTGGCAGCTGCCTGTTTTCTCTCTGTGCTGCCTGTGGCCTCCCCAGCAGCCTCTGACAGAAGCGCTTGCTGCAGACACATAGCTCCCATCCCTGACAGCATGAGAGGTGCAGGGCTGGGTGACACCCCACTTGTGCCTTGGGTGGCTGCTCCCAGAAGGGCACTGGCCTGTGGTGAGGTGAGCAGCTGGCAGGTACCTGCTGGGCTTATTTCCAAAGCAAGGTCACAGCTCCTCCATCGGGAGCCAGCCCTACTCTGAGGGGCTTTGTGATGCTTTGGGGCAATGCTTTCTGAGGATCCTTGCATCTTCAGTTGGTTAATATGCAGAGTAGTTCCCTTGTTTATCAGCAATGGCTGTGGGTTCTCCTGCGGCTTGTTTGGTGGCTTTGCACAGGAGCGAACTACGGTATGTGCTTTCCAAAGTGCTTTTGTTGGGTCACAGTGGTCTGAACTGTGTGTGAAAGGGGCCTGGAAGGCACAGGTATGAGATCAGAGTTGTCCTCATGGCTGGGTCCATGCAGAGACAAGCTGCTTCACATTCCTACCTCTGTCTTCCTGTAGGTGAGCTGCAGTCCTGGAGCCTGTTTCACATTCAGAAAAGTGGTCAGAGAGCTATTTGCTGAGCTTGCACTATTATTACTAGTCAGGCGTGATTTTTGAAGGCTTTAGTGAGCTGTAGACGTAGACAGTTTTCACTTCAAAACATCCAAGGAGAAGTGTGTGGCCTGGCCATGCTGTGAGAAGAACCCTGAGCCACTGAGCTGGTGAGGCTCCTGGGCAGGTTTGGCTGCAGCTTCGGCTTGAGAACCCCAAATCTTTTGCTGGAGATGGAGCAGGGACTCAGCAGCAGCACTGGAGGCATTGCTTTGAAACATAAGTGTCTCCATCATGAGCCTTCAGTTAATAAACACTAACAACTGGCTGTTGCACATCTGTGTCCTTAATGCTTATTAAAATTATTTGATATTGTGTAATTTCTCAGAATTATTCTGAGGCTCAGCCCCTCATGTGTTCCTTACACAAGGAGAACCAATAATGTATTTCCCCCTGAAAATAGCTGTGCTACTCTGGCCCTTTTTCTGGTGAGCAGATCGACTGTGAGAGTGCTGCAAGGAGATAATCTGGGTTATCCCTTGGAAAAGGCAGGGTGGCTACAAAAGAGGCATCAGTAACTCTCTCCAAGCTCCTTATGTTCAGTCAGCAATCAAAGAGAAATAAAGACAAACTAAGAACAGAATTCCTATTTATAAGGGTTTACAGAAGGAATAGCTAAATATTTCTTTTTTCAAACTTTCAAGGTTTAATATTCCTAAATATATTGTTTTATAGTGAAAATTCTTGTCTCCATGCTCAGCTTTGATATTTGTAGCTCTGAAAGCAATAAAGTGTAAAGGAAGCACTGTATGAAAGTCTCAGGCTTAGTCTGTGGGGAATTACTGTAGGTCAGAATTGCCATTAAAAGAATGACAAAATGATGACTGCACGAAAACTCATGGTTCTCCTGCCCCAAAAAGCAGCCCTGGAATTGCCTAGGCTCCCACATCCCTAAAGCCCTCCTGGCTGCTGTTAGCAGGAGACCAGAGGCTGGGAATTGCTGTGCTGCTGCCTTCCCTGGGCGTTTCTCCATACAATGGGTGGGTCTTGGGGTGATGCTTGAGCTGGATTTGAAAGATGAAATAGAACAGATCCCATTGCAGCACAGCCCATTCCATTTTAGGCCCTGTACCCATCTTGGATGCTAGACAGGTGTTCAGAGGCACTTAGGTAGGGCTTGCTGTGAGATTACAGCTCAGGGACAGCCAGCTCAGGCTTGTAAGAAATGTCTCTTTTCAAGAAAAAGTGCATTGCAGGTCAGGAAAATCCTTGTGTTCCCTTTTTCCCATAAAGGAACAGGAAGGGGGATTTGGGGTTCTTGTACTCCCAAAGAGCCTCTGGTGTGACCTATGTTATTCATTCAGGCTCAGCCAGCTGCTTGAACACCCTGGGGACATCCCCAGGGACTATGTGGGCACAGTGCTTCTGAGGATGCAGAGACAAAGGGGTGAAGCTGGAGGGAGCGTGAGGAAGAGACTGACTGAGGGTGGGTGGGTGGGAGATCCAAAATATCAAACTAGAAGTCAAATGTGTTAAAAACACCTCTTCTTTTTCTATTTGATTTTTATTCCTCACACCTACTTATATTTCTTCCATAGGTCCAAGTTAGCACAGGATAAAAATGAAGCAATAAGGTAATGTCAGTAGTGTATTGCCATGGTCATGCGTGCACAAAAGGCTTTTCCCTAATAGTGTGTTTGCTGTGGTCACGGGTTTCATGGCTTGACTTCTGAGAGCAACCAAATGCTTTCTGCGCTAGCATTCTCTCCAAGCTTTCACACCACCATGGGGGACTGAAAGGTGGAGTTGTTGTAACAGCCCCTGCTTGAGTCTTCACTCTTCTGGGCTTGAGTGGTGAGCGTGTTCCAGGAGGGATTTCCATCAGCTCAGCCCTGAACAGTTGGACATCACCCATCATCCCAGACACTTTGCAGAGCATAACTGGGGAAAATATACAGCTGGTGTTTGGCACAGCTTTTGGCATTCAGCACTGCTGTTTGAAAGGGAAAGGGTTGGTTGGAGAAGCTGTAGGGTTCTGATCCCGTTGGCATTGATCAGGGGCATCAGTGGGCTTGTTCTGAGAAGTTGGATGATGCTTTGTGATGACTTCAGTTTGTTCAAACCTCTGTGGCCTGGCCTTCTGTGATTTCCAGTGCTCCTCAGCTCCAGCCTGGCCACAGATGCTGGGGAACATTGGTTCAGTATGTCTGGGGCTGGCTGAGAGGAGGCATGGAAAACCAGGGGGAGGGGGAGAAGAAAACATCTACCCAAGAGTGGTTTGGGGGTTAGGTTTAAATGAGCTTTGTGTTCTGTGTTAGCAGAATGAATGGTTCTGTTTGTATGAGTTGAGAGAAATAAACCAAGGATGTTAGCGAGGCTGGCTTTAAAACCAGACTGCCTGGGGAAACAGCATTTCCCACTGGTGATTGTTGTGAAACGTGGAGATGAAGTATTGGTTTTCCCCTTCTGTACGTGTGGCATCTGTGGGATGAGCAGCTGCTGCCCCATTGCTTGTAACTCTAATGCAGCAACAACCTGCAGCCTGGTCTCCAGTCTTCATAACACAGTGCTGCTAAACCCAGCCCCTGCAGCAGGGAAAGCACCTGGGCTCTCCAGAGCCCTTCCACTGCTCCATCACTGTAATGCTGGTCTCAAATACCCTTGGATGGCCCTTCTATTGGCACAGACTGCATGTGACCCACCTTTCTTTAGAGTATTATGTCCTGAAGATCAACCAGATGACTTTATGACCTCTGAGCCATGTTGCTGTGGTTGAGGTCAGTACTTCCCTACGTACTTGCCTGCATTTTCCCACTGGGCATAGAAGGTGTTTGGGTACGTACCTGCACAGGCAATGCAGGTATGGCTTCAGGTGATGAATAGTTGGTAGCCCAGCATTTTTAGCTTCCTTTAACCTTTCTCTTGCAAATATAAATGCCAAGTACTTGTGGCACTTTGCCTAAACCTTCTCTTGCATAATGCAATGTCTCTGGAGCAGTTTTCTTTAGTGTTTTCAGCAGCTGTTGGGAATTACTCTGGGTTGTTTTCCTTTCCCTCTCCTCCTCACAAGAGGAACAAACTAGGGAAGTCAAGATTTGCTGCTTCAACAGTGAAAGAGCTTTGCAAAACCTACCGAAAAGCAGCGCTTGGTTACAGGAGGGGTCACGCCTTTTGGGATGCCCACTGGACGGTGTGCACATGGCTGTTCTCTAGCGGGTGCTGCGAGGGTGTCTTGTGGGGAAAATGTCTCGGGTGGGGGAAACCCCATGAAAGACCCCGTACAGTAAACTGCCTGCGATCCTATTGCTCAGACAGCAAACCTGTTTCTCCCAGCTGGTCTTCCATCACCATTGGCAGTGCCAAACTGCAGTGTGGGCTCTTGCCTGCTTTGCCCCGGGATGATAAAGCAGTGCTGCTGCTGTGACCATGTGTTCAGCTGCTCCAAACACCGTGAGGAGGCAGTGAGAGGGCAGTTGTGCTGATCCTGGGGATGTACTGGAACGTTTGAGGCAATCAGGGAAAGCATTTGCAGCCTTCAGACAGGATCCCTGTTTTCCCTGTGGTGAGCAGGGCTTTGGGGTATTCTCCACTGAGACTGTTTGGGGGGTATATTTTTAGCAACATTCCAACTGAACTATTAACCTGTGATGTTGGTGTTGCAGGCAGCCTCTTGCACTGCTGCACAGAAATCCAACATTCTGGGGAAGGCATGGCTTGCCAGTCAGCCCAGGTCACATCCCAGCACAGGGGAGGAAAATCCTGAGCAAATGTAAACAGTAAGCTCCTTAACCCCACATAAACCATGAGGGATGTCAGATACCCCAAGAGCCAACTCTTTCCTGAAGGCACTGCACTCACTCAGTGTGAGAAATGAGGTTAGAGTGAGAAATAGTACCTGGTAAAATCATATCTTCAAGAGGGATATTAAAACCTATTTCTTCACTGTTATCATTAAGAGTTTGCTTCCATACTTAACCTGAAATAGTTGTGTGTGGTCAGGATGTCAGTCAGACTTGTGAAAAGGCAGGAGAGAAAACTTTTCCTTTGTGCTACAAGGTTGTGACTTGTCACCTCTGCCCAAGGTGGACAGTGCTCCCTAGCTCCAGCAATGCTTTTCCTGCTTTCCCTTGTTCCTGGAGTCCCTGAGTGACAGTTTGAGCTGGTCCTGGCCCTGCCAAGAGAGCGGGACTCAGAGCTGGTATTTCTCACCTGGTTGAGTTTGCTCTCAAATAGCTGTTTGGTGGAAGGTAAAACTCTGATGGATGTGGGTTGCCTCCCCCTGGCTTCCCAGCTTTTCAGAAATACTATGCTGGAATGAAGGCGTCACAGTGTATGGCATTACTAACTACAGCACGTATGCTTTCCCATTAGTCCCAGCGCTGTGGCTGTGGCTGGGAGCACCAGCAGCAGCTGGCAGAGGTGCCTGGGACACCCGGCCTACCCCTGGCTGAAGCTGGGGATGGGTTTCTGCCCTACCCATGCTCCCACATGGCTCTATAGCTATTTTTGCCAAGTCTCCATCCTTTACTGTGCCTGGGTGCATCAGGCATGGGCTGTCCCCAGCCCAAGGTGTCTGTTCCCAGCGGGGGTGTGCCCTGACCCCTGGCCACCCAGGCACGTAGCCAGGGTGCATGAACCTGTGTGTCTCTTCCAGCCCTTGCTGCTATTTTGAGAAGCTGTTGCTCTGTACCCTAGGGAAGATGTGACCCTTCTTGTTGTTGATGTATAAAGACACTGTGGTCAGCGCAGGATCGAATTAGTGTCTAAGAGTGGGGACACCCTGGCAGCTTGGGGAGGGGCCTGTCACTGCTGGGAGCACCCAGCCAGCACCGCAGCAGTAAGGTGCCCAGCACCACAAGCCATGCACTGGCTGTGTGTCAATGGGGCCTGTGGTGGGGTGGGGTGGGGTGTCCAGGCTGTGGCCAGTGGCAGCCCCTGGCACCACCCATTAGTGCTGCCAGGGCAGGACGGACACAGGCCATGGGCCTGCGCAACCCAGGTGTCAGCCATCATCGGGTGAAGGTGTCCCACTTGGGCTCTGCCTACAAGAGCTGCCTGGGTGTTAGGTCTGGGAGAGCTGTGTGTGGTTCATGCAGGTGACATGCGAATTGTCATGTCACAAAGCAGTGGAAAGCCAAAATGAAGGCAGAGGTGAGGTGAGCCCTGTGGATGTGTCCCTGCCAGAACATGTGGGTGCCCTGCGGGAGTGGCCCTGCCGCTGGTGGGGGAGCACAGCCCCTGGCTGGGGGTGTTATCCCAGATCCTGCACCCCCATTGAATCGGACAAAATAAATGTAACAAGTGATACATACATGCCAAAGCTTCTAGCACCCTTCTCTTTCCCCGATAAACCCCCAAATGAGACCCCCACCTCTCAGTGTGTGACATGTGGCTCCTCTGTACCCCAGCCATGGGGTGCTCCCTGGCCTTGAGGAACCCTGAATGGCTCCTGAGCCTCTGCTGATGCTGAGGGAAAAGAATCACCTGGCAATAAATCAGGTACTGATAACTTTACCCAAATACCTCAGGCTTTTTATCTAGCAGTACATCCCATTGCCAATGGCAGCCTTATATGTAGATAAAAGGATCGTACTGCAGCCTTTGAATTGCTGAGGTCTCGCATTTTGGGCTATATTGCTGTTATCAGGGGCTGAGTCATGACCAGGTTATGCTCTGTTACTGCACAGCTAGGCTAGACAAAGCTCTCTTTGCTGTCTGGCCTCAGAAACCTGTCCTGCTTCGGAGCGGTTTGCTTCCTGGCCTGTCCTCCTGGGGCAGGCAGTGTCCTGGGGTCCCTCAGCACAGCGTGGCTGGCTGGGATGAGCCTCCCACCAGAATTCTGTGTGCTCAGGGAGTGGGTAGCAGTAGGAGTTGGAAGAGCGGTAAGGAGGCATTGCTGTGACGAGCAGATTTAAGTTATAAGCTCACATGTTTCTTCCTTCTAAGCCAGGGCTTGAAAATGCAACCTGCTGTTGCAACACTTATTTTTAGCAGGGGTGATTTATTGAGGTAGAAAGTCAGCATTTGTGCCAGCCCCTTGGCTGTGTGATGTGCAGGGATTGGCCATCCCGCCCCGAGCTGGCTGTGCCATGCACAGGGAGGAGTGGGATGATGGCTCTGGGCAGGGCTATGCTGATGGTTGCCCCTTCCATTGCAGTGGGAACCCTGGCTGTGCCCACTGAAGTTTGTTTTTCTTTCCCTGTTTTCCAAAACCCAGTAGGTTGCAGTGTAGGAAGAGGGGGTCATACTGCAGGGATGTATGCAGGAAGGACAGTGAGGCAAGGTGGGTTTGAAAGCAGAGAGGAGCTGGGGACTGGTTTGCAGCAGCAGACCAGCAGCTGTGGGTGCTGGTATGGGGCTCAAACACTGCAGTGGCAGTGTGGAGGCGGTGTGTTGAATGGAGCATGAAGGGCAGTCACTGTGTGGTGCCAATTTCAGTGCCATGTGTTTCATTTGGCACCCATCCCCCTGCCCGAGAGGTGTCTTGTGGTCCCTTCAGCTGAAAGGGCTCTAAAAACTGGCATGGTAGAGGTGCTTGTGTTGAAGCTGATGCTTTAAGGGTGCCTTGGGTAGATGGTGAGTTCCATTTATCACTGTCTTTACCCAGTATCACTGCTGCTGCAGTGGGTCATGGTGGGCTGGCTCTGCAGGAGCCCAGGAGATGGTGTCCCGGGAGAAGCTCGCATAGGGACAGTGCGTGGTCTGTGCCGATGATGAGTATGGACAGTATGGAGCACATGCTGTGACTGCTCAACTGGAGGCTGGTGTGGGAGGTGACTAAACGATCCTCAAATGTGACAAAGTGAAAGGCTACTTCTGTGGTGGCTGTGGGGCTGGCTGTGTCTTCCTCCATACCATGCCAGTGGCCAGGCAGAGTGAGCTGTCCTGGGAGATCATGTCACTCCTTTGGAACACAGGCTCTCTGTGAGTGGTGATGCTCTGCACTTGGTGAAACTTGAGCAAAAGAAACAACTCTAAATTTAATTGAGCTTTTTACCATCCCTATTTATCTCTGAAGCTGGGCTCTCCATGCTACAGCTGATCCTTTGGCCACTCTTCCCACAGGTGTGCCCGTGCCTGCAGCATGTCTTCAGAGGGATTATCGCTGCCTGAGTCCTCCCCATGCAGAAGCAGTTGCTTCTGGGACATGCATAGAAATCTCTTAATCCTCTGAGGATGGTGGCAATTAAATTTTATCTCTGAAATATTAACCAGGAGCCACGTAAAAGATTATTTTCTGCTGCCAAACCAATTATTGCACAATGTGTCCGGTACGTGGGTGCAGGATGCACTTGGCCAGGGTGGGAGGTGCTTGCTGCTGCACGAGGCAGGGTCGTGGGCTCCGTGCTGTAGCCAGACCCTATTGGTACCTCTGAAAGCTGGGCTTCCTGAACGGCTGCATCACCAGCAGCAGCACTCGGCTTCGGGGTGTTCGGGCATCTCTTCATGTCCCCTCGCTACAGCCCGTGTCCTGCTCCTGCTCCTTCAGCTGCTCCCCTGCTCCCAAGCCTGCTTGCTGGCTGCTGTTGCCTAATGTGGGAAAGGGGGTGACGGGCATAGGAGCCTCAATGTTTAATCTGGGGTTGAGGAGCTGGCTCGGTTGGCTCTGAGTGGCTGAGCCATTGCTGAAGAAACATGTTTTCTCGGGAGCCGTGTGGCAGAGTAACCTCTGCCCTGGGTGATCTGATGAGAAATCACCTCCTGGCCAGGGCCCAAACCAAACAGGGGATTAACTTTGCCCTGTGCATGTGCTGGCTTGTAGCTGTTAAGAGTCTGCGAGAGCGCTTTCCCCGGCAGTTGGGGAGGAGGTGTGCCTGCAGACATGGGAGCCAAGCTGCTCTGCTTCTTCCTTGCCTCTGCCCTCCTTGCTTACTATATCTATACCCCTCTCCCTGAGGACTTCGATGAGCCCTGGAAGGTGATGCTCCTCTCAGCTGGCTTCAGGACACTGGGGCACGTGGTGAGTTTGGCGCTGGGCTTGGTGCAGGGCTGGCAGGAGGCAGCGATGGCTGTGGAGCAGGGGCTGTTCCTGGTGCCCCTGTGGCTAGCGGATGTGGCAACGTGTGTCATGCAGTAGAGTGTCATATTTAATGGATATACCACATGAAGGACTGCAGTATCTGAAATTAAGGATTAGATTTACTGTGACTATAAATAAACTTGGAAAAGATTTCATTGGGCAATCCAGAAAAAGAAGATTGAGTAACTAGAAATGTGGTATATAACGTGGATACAGGTAGATAATGCAGCCCTGTTTGTTTTATGTTCTGCTGCTGAAAGACTGGCCCTTGAATTTGTCCCCTTTCCCAGAACCTGTGTATCAGACTTCCTTGGGAGCATTGTGTTGGGTGTCAGAGACAGGAAAACCAGAGCAAGTCCCAAAACCTACTGATTTCTGTGCCTTCATACGAATCTGCTGACAGGATGAGCCTGGAAACTGCACAACGCTAATTATAGGGGTGATAATGCTAGAACATGTGGAAACTTTTTTTTTATACATATATATAAAAAACCCTTTTAATACTGTGATCCTGCCTTCCAGCAAAGGGCACCTATCTGAGGAGTGTGGAGCCATGTTGCAGTGGGGAAGGCAGCAGTATTGCACCCTGCCTGCAGCCACCCAGCAATATTCACTGACAGGGTCCTTGTGCCTTCCTGTGCTATTCCTGTGCAGGGCACATCCCAGCTTCTGCCTCCTCTCAGCTGTGTTACTTGGCTGGTTTCAAGCACATGTAACTCACTGAGGCTGCTCACCACGTGTAGATAACGGTGCTGTGGCTCCCAGCTCCTGAGTACATAGAACCAGGAGCGGGGTTGTATCCTTGATACATGCAGTGGCTGCAGCAGCGGGACCAGAATCTGAACAAGGTCAAAGAGGAAGGTTTGGGGGGAGGAGGGGTGCAGAGCTGCAGACATCTCTCCTGACCACTTTTGAGATGGCTTTCCATTCCCTGGTAAAGCAGTTGGGCAGGAATGTCTGAGGAGCCTGGATGAAGGGCTCTGGTTGAGCTCCAGGGATGTTGCAGAAGGGTTTGTCTGTGGCAGGGGCAGACCCCAGGCTGCGTGCCCCAACGGATGTGACTTTGGGACTGCCACAGTGAGGTGGGAACACCATGTGTCTGGTTTCCAAAAGCCCAGGGGAGTCACCTCTTCTGTGGTTTTCCTGGTGGAGGCAAGGATGCACGTTCTCTTGGGGTGTCTCCTGAGCATCACACTTCTGGCAGTGTGTCCAAGGCTCTGTCCACCTCCAGAGCCCCCTGCCAGCCTTTGTTTGGGGTGCAGAACTCCTGTTGGGTCTGCAGAGCCAGCAGGAAGGGGGTGTGATTCTGTGTGTGTTTGCTTATGGGCTCTGCTGCTCCCTGGCTTGTTTGATCTTGTACCTTGCTTTCTAGTATTAGTCTGCTGACTTCTGCTCCCATCACTGCTCAGGATTGCTCTTGCTCATTAGCAAGTCTCAAAGCATTTATAAAAGCCTGCATTGAGGGGTAAGAACCTTAAGCCAAAGCCAGGGAAGGCTTTCCCCTGTGCGAAGGCAGTAGATGGAGGGACAGCTGGAGCTTAGAAAGCAGTGGTGTGTTTCCACTATGCCTGGCATCTGCCCAAGGTGGGAGGGCTGAGGAGTGAGAAGCAGTGAGAGCCTGTAGATGTTCTGCTGAAGGGGTTGTCAGGCAGTTGCAATCTTGCTGGGAGGTAAACAAGCACCACAACACTCCTTCCCCAAGGAGGGAAGGTCTGCCAAACTCAGTCCTTCGAAGCCACAGGTGCCAGAGCAAGGCCAGGCTGCCCTGCTGCAGGCTGGGTACGTGGGGAGCTGCCAGTGATGGGTACAAGCACCAGCATGTGCTCATGGCTGTACTCTAGCATCCCCTCTGCCAGCTTGCAGGGGCTGCTCTGTCTTCCCCCCTTCAAACCTCCTTCTGTAACAGCCTGCAAGGCAGGCGTGTGTTTGGACAGCCCCCTTCCCCGGTGCCTTGCACTCATTCACTCAGACCCACAGGCTCCTGTGCTGCCATGGCTTCTCCCCGTGACAGGACTGTGTGTTTTCCGTTTAACGTGGAGTCAGTGTCTTCTGTGGCTGTTGTGCTGGCTGCTAAGCCAAAACCCATGAGCAGCAGTGTTAGTGTGGGTCAAGTGTGTTCTCTAGTTGTGCCCCAGCCTCCCACGGAGCCGTGATCCTCAGGGCTTGGCTGAAGATATCCTCCTGGAGCCACACTGGTGAAATGAGACTTGAGATGGCTCCCTGGGTGTCTACAGAGCAGCCACCTGATTATGGGGCAACGATTCCTCATCTCTTCATAGTAGGTCTAAATTGGCACAGGGGCCTTGTTTCAGTCTTCCCAACTCCCTGGTGTTGGGGTGAAGTAGGGGAAGCAGTACTGCCTTCCTCAAACACTCCTGGTCAGGGGGTCTTCCCTTCAGGCACCCAAAGCCAGCCATGGATGGGCAAGCCTGTGTCCTCTGTCACTGTCTTCACATTGATGGGTCCTGGGGAGCTCTCTGGTGTCTGAGCCAAACTGAGTGAGACTTCCTCTGGTGCTTTGGGGCTGCCTGGGTGAGTAAGATGAGCTTTGGGGTTTCTGTCCTTGCCACCACCCTCCCCTCACTGCAGATATAGTGACTGCTGACAAGGCTTTCCAAAACTTCAGGAGTGTGACCCGAAGCAGTTGGTTTTCCTCTTGCCCTGCTACAAACAGTAGCTTCAGACCCAGGACCAGGAGGCTTTCCAGATGAGGGTATGATTCTGTTTGTGTTTATATGTGTTTATATGATAATGGCCTTGAAACCACAGGTGGTTCACAAGCAGCTTCCACAATGTGAAGCATCCAGCTCTGGTAGCATCGAGCAGCCTCATCCCTGCAGCTGAGGGAATTCCTCCAACGCAGGGAGGGGTTTGCAGGCCCAGGGGAGTCACAACAGCCCTTGCTTTGGAGATGTATTTTCTGTAGATTTATTTTCTCAAGATGCTAATCCCCAAGGAAAATACAGCAGCTGAGCAAGTCTTATGTAAACTGTGACATGGCTGTGGGTGAGAATAATGCTGCTCTGGCACATGTGTGGCTGCAGTGAGTCTGCATGTGGGACTGGCCATGGCTGCTGCTTCATCTCTGCTCTGCCCTGCAGAGCTCCCAGCGCTGCATGGGCCAAGCCAGCAGAGGGTCCCCCCAGCCCCCTGCGGATCACCATCATGTACCGACCCACAGCATCCCTGTTCCCATCAAAGTTACATCAGAGAGTGATTACAGGGCTGTTCCTGCCTGTAAAGTGGTTTTATTACTACAGTGTCAGCTCTTAACTTCGAGGTGGTTTAACCAGCCTGTGCCCAGCAGTGGTGCACACTAAACTGAAAAGTGATAATTGGTTTGAAATGTCTTCTAATTGTGCTCAAGGTGGACTGGAAACGCCAGCTCTGGGCTCCCCTCCAGCTAGTCTGTGGAGAGAATCTGCAGCTGTATCCTTCATGCCTTTGTCACCTAGAAAATAAACCAAATCCCCCCCATGCTGTTCCTCAAGGTATGGTTAGGGGTTGGGTAACCCAGTGCTCTCTCATCCCACACAGCCCACGCTGCTACTGCTTGGTAGCTGCACACTGTGCCTTCCTTGTACCACGGTGTTTCAGCTGGCTGAGGCTAACCTTCAGTGGGGATGGGGTTTTGTTTAAATGGGTATTTATGCTGTCTTTTGTGGCATAGAAAACAGTGGCTTTATTTTTCTTCCAGTCAGGGTGACATTACTCTTATGTCCTCTTGTTGTGTACTACAAATTTCTAGCATGTCTCCAGAATTTGTTTCTAAGATCGTAAAAGAGACAAGAGAAGTGAGTTTCTTTAAAAGCAATGTAACTGGGGAGGGTGGGGTAGAAAAGTGTGTGGAAAACAGCTTATGAGATTCTGTATGAGCAATCCTGGGTCCTGTCCTACATGTCATGATTCCCTCAGGCAGCGGTGAGGAAGTGATGGCTGCTCTGGCTCTGGGGACATGCTGGCCTGGGGAGGAGTGCTTGGGATCGGCTTTAGGAATTGTTTCACCTGGGTTCACTCTTGTCCACCAAAGACTGGCTATAATGAAAGCCCATGCAGCTCTTAATAACAGAGCCTTCTGTCAGGGGTTAAAGCAGCCTGTGAGTGAAAGGCATCTGAGATGCTCCAATCTGCATGGCTTGGCACATGGTGGGGAGAAAAAGCTGCCAAGTATTGGCCTTCAGAGTGTGTGTTTCACCCACACCTTTACTGGCCAGGCTCTGGCTTTCTTTGCCTTCATGTTATTTAGCATCTTAGCATAGCTTTAATTGACTTCACGAGTGTAGCATTCCTAATGAATGTCTTGCAGTGTGAATTGCAAAGGGAGCTGCTTCAAGAGGCTGAAAAGCTGGAGATGCCTGAGCTCCCTGAATCCCTGGAGGAATTTCTGGAGCTGGTTGGGAATGCTTTCCCTGCTCTCCCTTGCCCTGCCAGGGGCTCCAGTGGTGCCTGGGGGTGTTGTGGTGACTCTCTGGGAAGTTGAGGAGGTCTGGCCCCGTATGCTGGGTATCTGGAGGGTTCAGTGGGTTCTTTCTTCCACAACCTCTTTGTGTCCTTGTCACCCTCTGTGCCCATGCACCCGGCTGTTTTCAAAGCTCTGGGGAGTGGTGGTGTCCCCTGGACTGCCTTCCAGCCGCTGAGCTTCACGCCAAGTGGTGGGGGATAAGAGTCTCTGGACAGACAGACAGGGTGAGACAGTGACGCCTTCGAGTCAGCAGCGTTTGGCTAGCAACTCCTACAGCAGCTTTACAGCCTTGTGCAGGGTACCAGATGGTTTTAAGGGAAGTTATTGTCTGGGAGTAACTGAGGCTGAGTTCAGAGTATGTTTTGCCTTGTCTTCAGGCTGAGGTTATGGAGCGGCTGGGGCTGAAGCACTACATGGAATCGCTGATGCTGGTCACATGGGCTGAGTACATCCCACCCATGTCTGATGAGAACGTCACCGTGACCGACACAGAGTTCAGCGATGTCCCCGTCCGCCTGTTCCTCCCCAGGAAGGCGGCTGCTGGGCTGAGGAGGGCAGTGATCTACTTCCATGGCGGAGGATGGTGCTTAGGACAGGCAGGTGAGCTCTTCTCCCCACACCAGGGCTCTGCATTGAAGGTCTCCTGCGCTAAGCACTGCCTTCTGTTTTATGGGAGGTATCAGAGAGAGGGTTGGGGAACTGGTGTCTCACCAGTTAAACCCAGGCAGAGGTTTTGGGGAGCCACCCAAATCCTCTGAAGAGGAGCATGCAGCTGCATGTGTGTCCCTTCCCAGATGTGCTGCAGTGAGCCCTGAGCCACTTGTTTCCTTCCAGGCATGAAAGCCTACGATCACCTGGCAAGGACGATATCGAACCAGTTAAACGCTGTCGTGGTGTCAGTCAAGTAAGAGGGGTTCTCCTGGGTGGGACAAGGGTTTGGGAGAAACCTGTTTCAATTAACTGAGCTTTGCAGTGGCTGGGTGTTCTGATTGGGCACTCTCCTGCCTGGTTTAAGCAGTGCTTGGTGGTTATTCTGAATATTGCTTTATGAAATTAGGTGGGTAATGAAATATTTGTTTCTCCGGGACAGACAGATAGTTCCCAGTCCTCTGGGCACAGGAGATGATAACATTCACCCACTTGGGCAGATGTTGGCAAGCTCTTCTCTCCTGACAGTGGGAAGTAACACACTTTTCCTTGCCCCAACAGCTACAGGCTCGCACCCGAGCACCACTTCCCCATTCAGTTTGAAGATGTGTACTCAGTAACGAAGTTCTTCCTCCAGAGCAGTGTCCTCTCCCAGTATGGGGTGGACCCCGACCGGGTCTGCGTGGCAGGAGACAGTGCAGGTGGCAACTTAGCAGCAGCGGTGGTGCAGCAGGTATGAGGACCAAAAAAGCTGGTTTGCCACCTCAAAATGTACTCCCTTTTCTTGTGTTGGGGTTTCACAAACACTTACAGGAGACTAACAAAGCTCCAGGCACATGCACAATCCCAGGTGTGTGTCATGGTCTGTGTGTGCAGCAGTCCCACAAGACTGTCACCAGGGCCTCTGAGCTCCCCACAGCCCAATTCCCTGGGCACATTTCATGACATCAAGGTAGCTCTGATGCCATCGTGTCCTCCAACCTGTTGCACCCTGCAAAAAGGTTTGGTGCCCTATAACGAAGGCAATATCACTGTTTTTAAGGACACTTTGACTGGGTTTTAGGTATGTTGCTTGAACAGGGAATTTTAAACAATCAGACTTGTGTAGATGTGAATAAAAAGGCCAGTAAATGTTGCAGTGCCTTTTGATGCTGCACAGGGTAGTGCCCTTTGCATGTTGCACTTGGGTTTGTTAAACAGTCAGTGCAACATTTATTGCTCTCTTGAGAAGTTACCAGGGTTGTAATTAATCCCTATTGGAAAGGCTGTGAACCTGCTGGGGCCACTGAGGGCAGAAGATGAGGGGAAAGGAGGAAATGTATTCATGCAGAGGGAACAGAGTGCCATACCAGAGATGTCAGCGTTCAGCTTCACTTTTCATGGGCAGGACTAAAGGCTTGAGCTCTAGTGCCTTTGGGTTGTGCAGCCTGGTGATGGATGTGAAACCATCAAAGGACCTGTGGAAACCGGCAGGGTTTAAGCTCTGGAGAGAGAAATCTTCTGCTGATAGAGAAAAAGCACTTGCTGCTGCTTAAGCATTGAAACTTCAATGCTTCAAAAAGAATATTTCTCTAATATTGCTGCCCTTCAACATCACAAATCACTGTCAAGTGTATTTTTACTTTGAGAACTTTTAATGCAGCATGCTGGTTTGGGTGGCTTGCCTGTGAGCTGCTTTAATCTGCCCTGGTTTTATTGATAATCTTATTTTGCCTATATTGTAACACAGGTTTGTTCAGTCCTTACTTGCCAGGTCGTTGGTTGGTGTGAAAGAACTAACACTTCATAACTGGCTTTTTGTGATTATTTCTGTTTTCTTCTACAGCTCTTGGAGGACGCTGAAGTCAAAACTAAACTCAAAGTTCAGGCTTTGATTTACCCTGCCCTTCAAACCCTTGACCTTAATCTGCCATCTTACCAAGACAATGAGAACAAGCCCATCTTACCCAGGTCACTGATGGTGAAGTTCTGGAGTGAATATTTCACTTCTGACCCATCTCTCAGGGAAGCCATGGCTGCCAACAGGCACGTCCCACCAGAGTCCAGCCACTTATTCCAGTTTGTGAACTGGAGCAGCCTGCTGCCTGAAGAGCTGAAGAAGGATCATGTTTATACTGCTCCCACCTACGGAAGCCCCAAGCTGGCGCAGAAGTACCCAGGCTTTCTGGATCCAAGGGCGGCCCCGCTGCTGGCCAGCGATGCCCAGCTCCGCAGGCTGCCCCTCACCTATGTCCTCACCTGCGAGCACGACGTCTTACGGGATGATGGAGTCATGTATGCCAGGCGTCTCCGGGATGTGGGTGTCCCCGTCGTACACGACCACGCCAAGGATGCCTTTCATGGGATGATGATGTTTGTCCTGAGCCCAACTGAGTTGGTCGTGGGGCACCGGCTGTTCAACAGATACATCGAGTGGTTGGATGAGAACCTGTGAGTGGGAAGCGCTGCCCTGGTATGCCCGGCTCGCCTTCGCCGGGTGTGATGGAGGAGCGTGGGAGAGAGCAGGAGCTGTGTGAGTGTCTGGGTGTGATTGCCGTCTTCGCTGTGCTGCCCTGCAGTGTCTGGACTGTGACGTTTCTCATCCTCTCTGGCAGGAAAACCACTCTGATCCCACCCCCAGCGTTCTTCAGTGCTGTTGTCTGAGCTCAGACCCCCACGCGCTGCAGGGCTCACCTGTGGCCCGGCTGGCACCATGTGTGGGACTTGATGGCTTGTCTCTTCCTACTGCAATGTGTCTGTATCACACGTGTGCCCATGGGCAGGGCCACAGCTTGTGCCCATGCAGTGCTGGTGGCTGCCTGCTCCCTGTCCCTCTGCTGTGCTCCCTTGTCCCACAGGACGTGCTGGTGGGGCCCTGCCGTTGCTGCCGCTGAGTGATGGGTGAGCAGAGGTGAAGGGACTGCCTGGGTGTGTAGTGGGGTGTGAGACCCTGCCCATTGCATGCTGCTGCTGGGCCTGATCTCCAGCACAGCTGAGTGTGATGGCAGTGATGGCACACATGACCACAGCTTTGGGGTTTGTTTAGTTTTTTAAGAGCTGGGGAATCCCTTTCTTTAGTCTCTGTTCCAGAAGGAAATAGTGTAACGAGCCAGCACTGATATTACTGGACAAAGGAAGGCTGTGAAGTCCCTAGCCTTACAATAGCACTGCTCTGTTTTATGTTCAGATACTTTACGTATTATGTGATCTAAATACCCTTTAAATTGTTTAGCAGCTTTTACACATGAATCCTTAAAAATAGCTTCATAGCTTTATAGGCTTGAAGAGGAAACACAGTTCAGCTGCCAGTCTTGAAGAAATCTCCCCTTCCCTATACGTTCTGTGCATTGAATAGAAGCCCTGGGGATCCTGAGTGGCTGTTGGCTTGGTGCTGATGATGGCACGACACAAACACACACTGCTAGCACCCTGCTCTCCTCTCCGATGTAACACACTGTGCTTCCCAGAAGGCTGTTTTTTCCTGAGGGTGTGCGCAGCCTGATGAGGTGGAATGTGTATTGAATGATTGCTGTGTCTGTCTTTTTTGTCTTTATTACATTGAGTATTACAATTAAACTTGTCTTTGATTCCAGTGCAACGTCCTGTTTGTCACTCAAGCACCTGAATTATTATGGGGAAGGAATAAGTTGTGTCAGTACTTGTGGGAGCTGTTGCAAAGAGCCAGGACTGAACCCTGGGAGGGGTTGGCATGCTGCTGCTATCCCCCTCAGATGAATATTTAGCAATGCTTGGTGGTGGTGGCAGCTGGGGAGAGGAACAGAAACAGTTGGCAGGCACCTCTTGTCCATAAGAGGATGCTGAAGTGACTGGAGTATGGATGAGGGGGAGGGGGAGCTGAGCCCAGGGGTGCTGGGTTGCACAGCTGGGCTGGGCCAGCAGCAGGAGTGTTCCCTTTCTCTGCTGCTGGATCCATGCCTGGAAAGGCAAGTGCTCTGCCCCCGTGTACCAACGTAAAATGTCCCGTGGGGTTACAGTTCTTCCTGTGTAACCCACGGGTGCAGCAGTGCTGTGTGCTGGTACATCTGCACGATCCTCGGGGCGTGAGTGTCCTGGTGTGAGCTCCCAGTGTGTGGGAAGGTGTTTCCTACGGAGCTCCCAGCTCTCCCCATGGGGCTGGGCTCCCATCTGCTGGCAGCTCTCATCTCATCAGCTGTCTGCTCTTATTTCTCCCTCCTTTGGAATTAATTAACTGCAGCTGAACCAAGGGAGTGTGTGTTTGGGGTTCTGTCACTTTTGCTCTGACTTTCTGTGCAGCTTCAGGGTCACAGCCACATGAGTGTTCCCCAGGCAGGGCTGCATGGCTGGGACTGCTGGGGATGAACTGTGTGGGCTGTCAGTCACTGTAAGGGATCCTTTCTGAGTCTTGCAGGCTGTTTCACCCTTTTTCTTCTGTATAAAGGGCAGAAAAAGTCTTGCTTAAGTGATCCTTTAGAGAGGAAGGTTGCTTTGTGCCAGGGGGATGGGCACAAAGCTGGGATAGAAAAGCCTGTGGGTACCACTGCTGTCACTGATACTGGCTCAGATGGTTTTCCTTCCCTGGGGACACTGCTGACAAAGGGGTGTTAGTCCAAGGTGCTGGGGAAGGCTTCACCCATCATGCTGATGGTGAGGAGGGTGAGGACAGGCAGGAGGAGGGTCACTGTCCTGATGGGCTTACATCAGTGAGGGTCTGATGGAGCTGGAGGTAAAGCAGGAACATCAAGGAGATAGTGTTGAAGATGCTGGCAGAGACAGGAACAGAGTGGAGATGCCCCTAGAAATGATCTGTCTTAGCTTTAGAAAAGGTTTCTAGGTGTGAGGTGGTAGACAGGTTTATGCTGCAAGCAAAACCACCATGGGTCTTACCGGTTCCTGTGTTCTCATAGGGATCTGCTTGGAACGAGGGGTAAATGTCTTTAACTGCCAGCACCTCAGTATGGATTAACGGTTGATTGGACCGTATATGCTTTTGATTAAGTTCCTAAAATAGCCTTTTTCAGTTGGGAATGTGTGGTAAGGCACAAAAGGACTTGGAGAAAATTGCAATGTCAGCATCTCTGGCAGGAGGGCCTGAGCCACAGTCAGCAGCTCGTTTAGCCAGAGCAGAACGTGGTGAAGACCACCCCAAGGGAAGCTTGAAATGAAGTGTGCCGAGATCAAACCCTCTGAGGATGCCCGGGCATGCATGGGAACCGATCTCAGACTCTCCAGTTCCCCTTTCACCTGTATAAGATGTAATACAGGGGTAGGGGTAGACAGAAAATGAAATTAATTCACACTTGTGAATAGAAGAAGAAACAAAGCATCCCTGCCAGCTAGGGTGATCCCACTGCCTGCTTCCTGAGAGTCCTGAACTCTTCCCTGTAGTGCTGCACTGCTTCAAAAAGCAGATGCACACACAACTCTGCAAATAGTTTTGGTTTCCTAGTATTTTTGGAGTAGTTGGTTAAGCTATTCTGTGTTGGCAAGTTCAGTTTAAGGCCACAGCACATGGGCACTGATCAGCATGGTGGTTATTTTTGGTACCCACCCCATGGAAGCTGGCTCAAGGGTTCCCTGTGAAGGTTACCCCACAGACCTGCTGCAATATGTTCTGGTTTTTGAGCTCAGGTTCTGTGGGAGCTGAATGCTCCCCACAGAGGATGGCACATCTCAAACCTGCATCACTGGCAGGAGCTGCCAGCACCACAACAGGCACACCCTGTGGGACACCCGACTGCTCTGGCAACAGCAGGACCGGCTGTGCAGAGCCCCTCCACCTCAGGCACTCATGCCCATAAGCCCCTGGAAGTATGGCGCCAGATCACGTGGCTGAGAGCTTTGTCAAGTTGCAGGTAAGCCCAGTGCTGAGGGGCCACTACAAACCACCCACGGGTAGCCAGGGCAAGCAGTGGCTTCTGTCCCTTGGCTGTGCCAGGCCCAGGCTGTCAGCCTGCAGCTGTACAGGCAGGCAGACTCTGCCCAGTGCTGTCTCGGCTGGTGATGGGGACAGCATCTACTCTGCACTTGTCATCACACACTTCTGTTCTGCTGGCTCATGGTGGCCAGGGTGAGCTATTGCCCCTGGTAATAATTTAATTCACTAGTTGCCCCTTGTAATGCTTTATATAGGTATAATTCATAACCTAACCCAATGTTCCCATGTTCCTTGCAGGGATGAATCCTGGGTGGGGATGAACATCCTGGGTTAAAGGGCTCTGCCAGGAAGGCTCCAGGTGTTCCTCAAGCTCAGTCTGAAGGACTCATTCCAATCAGTTCCATGCAAATACATCATCATAAACTGTTAAATATACATGACATGTAATAGGCCTGAGTCTGATATAAATTGACTAACGGGTATTTAATGACACAAAACATGCCAATCTCATTTCTTGTTTACAGGCTGTGGGATGCTGAAGTGACTTTAACTCCTCGGTTACAGCGCAGCCTGCCCTTGTCCTGGCTTCTGTGAGTTCCTTCAGATCCCCTGGGAGCTGCAGGACTAAACCCATGTGGTCCTGGCTCTATGGCTTTCCTGAGCAGCGCAATCTGTGCTGTCGTCGCTGGTTGGGTGGGTTTTCGTGCTTGCATCAGGCTGCTCCTCAGCAGAAAGGTTTGTACTGAGGACACTCTGTGGCTGAGCACAATCAAAAGCGTTATTGGGGTGCTGGAGGAATCAGAAATGCCAGTTTGGGGCATAAATTGAAGAACTGTGACTGTACTTTGGGTCTGTTTGCTAAACTTGCAATTTCCAGGAGCTCCCATGCCTGCCCAGGGGATTTGGGATGAGCAGTACAGCTGTTCTGGAGCCCCACACACCCCGGCACAGTGTGTTGGCCTGTCCCAGCCACCACACAGCCTGCAGTGCCGTAGCACACATGCCCACAGTGACGCCACTTCCTTTCTGTAGCCAGTGGTGTTTAGAAGCTTGTGCCAGATGTTTTTTATATACAAAAACCTCCCCCCCGCTTTTCCTGGCTCAGAGCATGGGAGGGGTGTTGCCCTGGCCCCAGGTTAGGCTTTGCCCTGCCCCAGGGGCCTGGGCAGTGTCCTGGGCTGCCTCAGCCCTTGCAAGCTGCCATGTTCTCACTGCTCCTGTATTGCACAATTGAAAATGTGACAGGGAAGTGGCATGTTGTGTGGCTAACCCCCAGCACCCACGGTTAAAAACGGGTGCACAGCCGGTGCCTTCTGACCTGGCTCCCATTGCTGTGCGTAAGGAGCCAGGCAGGTGCTGGCCTGTGCCTCCAGCTGTGGGGTGCTGGTGGGTCCAAGCCCACTGCTGTCATGGAATGTCACCTGCCAGTGCCCAGCAATACTCCTGCTGAGGCAGTGGCTGGACCCCTGCGTGCCGTGGGGACTGCTGGTGGTGCTGGGCAGGACTGGGATGGGTGGGACAAGAACCTGCCCCCATCCCCAAACCTGCCCAGCTGCTCTTGACTTTTTTCTTCCCTTTTTAATCTCTGAGCAGAAATTCACAGAGCCTTTCCAAAGCTCCATCTTTCACTGGCACTCCTCGTGCTGTCTCAGAGTGTGCTTTTGGCTGGAGTGTTGGACCTGTCTCTCGTGGGCACTCCCTCATCGAGTACGTGAGCTCCTGCAGCACTCCTGGGCACCCAGGAAGGAGAAAAGTGACCCTTATCTTCTTGGTTCTTTGCATTTCCTGCTCAGAAGGAAGGAAGACACTTTCAAAAGCAGTTCCAGTTAGCTGTGTGCTTGCTGTGTTTGCAGACATCCTTAGAGCTGGGCTCTGAGCCGTAGCAGTGACCCTTGGGGAAGGCTGGATCACACGTGGGCCAGGATGAGACCAGGTGCTGTTCCCTATGCAACCAGACAAGACCACAACCCCGAGACCAAGAGGTCTGGTGAGAGCTGGGGATGCCCACACCAGCAGTGCTCTGCCTGCACCTCGAATGTCCCTTCTCCTGGGCACAACCTCCACTGTCCTCCCTGGGGAAGGGATTGTCCCGGCCCCAGAGCAGTGCTGCTGTTGTCACCCACTGTCACCCAGGGTTCCTCTGCCATCCCAGGGCTCCTCTCAAGCACATGGCCCCCTCAGAGGGCTGACTCGGCTGTTTTAGGTACACCCGACTCATCAGGACTTAGCTTCAGCTTGCTGGTCCCTGTGAGGGATGGAGCAGGGGCTCAGGGTGCTGGGAGCTGCTCACAGCATGTGGGCACTGCCCAGGCTTTCCACATGCCGTGTGTGATCTAAATACAGCCAGAATGGCCTGGCTTCATGGGGATGGATGGAGCAGTCAGGTGTCAGTGCAGTGCAGCATGTTCAAGTACAGCTGATCCAAGCTGGCCCTGTAGCAGTGGAAGTCCTGGATGGGGAGCATCTCGTGTCAGCCCCCCGTCACCTTCAACCCAAAGTGTGGCTGAGTTTGCTCTCTTGCTTGTTTTTATGCCAGGAAACTGTATCCCACACCCCCCCATCCCACTGTCGGCTTTCAGCCAGGCGAGCCAGCCTGCCACAAGGAGCTGAGACCTCTCACAGAGACCCTGGGGCGTCTGGACAGTGGAAGATGGTACGTAAAGAACCTCACTGTGTTGTGTGGAACTAAGGAATGATTTTTGTGCTGATGCAGCATGGTTCGGGTGTGGCGGAGCACAGTCCTTCTGTGGCACTTGTTCTCAGGTCAAAGCACGGTGATACTGCACAGCAGTGCTTGAAAAGCCTTGAGCTGTGAAGGGGCATTGTGGGATGAAGGCTAAGGGCTCCCCTCTAACACTCTGCTTCAATGCAATTAGTGTGTGGTGTTTAATTGGTCTGCCCGCTGCAGCAGGTCACCGAGCCGCGGGTTCCGCTGCGCGGTGTGCAGAGCCACAGCCTGTCCTGCCCGGGTGGCTTCCAAACAGGTCCCTGCAAAGGGGAAGTGTGGTGTTTGCTCGGGGCAGGCTGTGCGGCACCTTCCTCCCATGACAACTGCCCCTGAGCCCCGCTCAGCCAAACAAATCGCTCCTTCGCCTTGACTCATTAATGATTGAATCATATGCAAACTAGGCTGGAGGGCGATGCGCTGCGCTCCAGGGATCCCAAAGCACTCGCTGAGGCCGGGGGCCGGAGGGCTGACGGAGAGGCAGCGGCCAGCCCAGGCATGGTAAGGTGTCCCCGCGCCCCCGGAGCTGGCTGTGGCTCTGCTGCTCCTCCGTTTCGGAACAAACCCTCACCTTGCTTTACCCTGGCTGCTTGCTTTAATGCTGATTAATTGGTCTTTTCTAACCACCACTGTCCTGGTTTCAGTCAGGATAGAGTTAATTTCATTTGTAGCAGCTGATGGAATGCTGTGTTTGGGAGTTAAAATGAAAGCAGTGCTGAGAACACCCTGATGTTCTTAGTTGCAGTCAGACAGTCAAGGACTTTCTCAGCTTCTTTGTATTTCTCTATTCTTGAGAAAGGAGGGGCGAAGCCAGGACAGGTGACCCAGATGGGCCAAAGAGAGTATTCCATGCCAATTACGTCCTGCCTAGGAAAACGGGGGGCTGTTGGGAAGAAGAAGAGGGGCGGTTTCGGGACGCGTGCTTCCTCTCGGGACGCGTGCTTCTTGGGGGAACGGTCGGGTTCCGGGACAGCTCTGGGTGGTACGGCCTGAGTTGTGTGGTTCGGTGAGAAACTGCATTGTGTATCAATAGTTTCATATTCTTTTGCTCTAAAGTCCTGTTAGCATTGTTGTATTTTATCTTTCTGTTATCTTAGTAAACTATCCTTATCCCAACCCACGGGCCTCTTAGTTTCTTGGTTTTGGAGTTATTTGCCCCTTCCTTTTCCCTTCCCTTGTTTTCCCTTTCCCTTTTTCCCTTTTCCCCTGCTCTTTTACTTTAAGGAGCAGGCAACTGCGTGGATCTCAGCCCACAGCTGGGGTGAAACCACGACAAACACTTACATCAGACTCTCCGCCAACACGATGACTTTAAAATTACCGCTGGTGCTTGGGGTGCTGATGCTGGTGAGGCATTTTCTGGGATACTGGTGTGGCATTTTCTGGGATGCCAGTACAGAGCCTGTCCCCAGGAGCTGAGCTGCCAGGGTTGGGCTGGGTGCCACACGTGAGCTCGCTCCTGCCCGGGGAATTCTTTCCCTGCTGCACACAAGGTCACTGGGTGCTCACTGGAGGTGACTTTGTGAAGGGGTGTATATGCTGTGCCTCACAGTTGTCCTTGAAAGGCTGAGACAGAGCGGTCTCTCTCTGAGAGCAGAGACCTGTGGATGGACTTGAGGCACCAGAACGCCTCTGACAGTACCCGAACCAATTACTGTGGCCACTGCTTTGAGCAGACCATGGCAGCTGCATCACTGCTCCTAAGCTCAGGCTCAGCTCCATGTCAGTTTTGATCCCTATCCCATTTCTCTAGCATTTTGCTTTCCCCTGTTCTCTAATTGCTTCACTAGCATTTTACCCACGGGGTCTCCAAAAGCTTCCTTCCCTCTGAGCTCCCTGGCTTGTGGGTACAGGAGGAGAGGAAGGAGGGAAGACCTGAGAGCCTGCTCTGTTTCTTTCCCTGGAGCTCAAAAGCACTTTTTTAGCCAACTTTTAGGGAAGAAAGCGAGGCTTGTCCTCAGGCAAGCTCCCACTTGGTGTGGTGTCTGGTAAAGCTCTGCTCCTGAAGGATACCCGCCCATCCTTCCACTTACTTTCAAGGGGAAGGAGAAGCCCTTCGGAGCAAAGACAGACTGTGCTAGCAGCGCAGGAGGGCTGGCATGGTGCTGGCAGCCCTGCCAGGAGCACTCCTGGCTGCAAACAGCTGCGTTTGCCAACTCAGTACCTGGTGTGGGAAGAGCTGCTTCTCCTCCAGCCGCTCCATGGGGCTGGGCTGGGGCACCCTACTCTGTGCAGGGGGCTGGCAGACCTGAGCTGTGTTTGAATCAATCATATGCAGAGGTCTCGCTTCACGGGAAGCCAACAGAAGGGATGTAGAGTCTGTGAATCTGGCTTGGAAGCTGTTCTATCCTGGCCTTGGCAGGGCTGTCCCCTTGACCACAGCTGCTTTTGCATCCACTAGTTCTCACTTGTAACTGAACCCTCCCCTCCTGAAAGGGCTTTCCTAGGGAGCGGAGGAGCCTTGCCAGTACCTGGGTGCTCTGTGTGTGTAGGGATGGCTGTGCGGTGCTGCAGCACACCTGCCCTGATGCACAGCACACACTTCAGCCTTCATCGCAGCGCTGCCATGCTGCTGGGGTACCAGGTCAGCAGCAGAGCCACATGAAGGCTGCGGTGGGTGGCTCCAGTCATCTCCCCATTTCTTAATGAAATCAGAGCAATGCCATCAGAGTGCGGTCGTGTTGCTGCTAACGAGCTGCTTCTTGTCAATCGACAGCAGACTTCTGGTTTAGAGATGAGTGAGGAGACCACGGGACAGGGGTTGGGTAACAGGAGGCAGATGACTTCCACCAAGGGCTGTGACAAAGAGGTGACAGCCTCGGTTCGCTTTCCCAGCCTCTGGTGCTGCCGTGGGCCTGGCCACGGTGGGTACCTCGGGGGATGCTCTGCACACCCCTCACTCACATTTCTACTCACACAAGTTTTCACCTTGCCCAGTAACTCTGGCCAAGACCTGAAAGCAGGAATCTGCCGTGTGTAAGGGGTGTGCTGTGAGTCCAAGTCCCTACTTACCGTGTAAGATGTGAGGAAGGAGCATGCTATCTTCACCTGCTACAGCTACAATGTACAAACAGCCCCACGATTGTCTCTTACTAATTCTCGGTGTTTGTGTTTTGTTGTTGTTGTTTTTCTTTGGACGTTCCAGGCTGTGAACGTGACAGATGCCTGCCTGCTGACAAACAGAGCACTAGAGAAGTATTACCTTTCCATCATGTACAGCCTTGAGTTCATCTTGGGCTTCACTGGAAACACCGTTGTTGTGTTGGGCTATATCTTCTGCCTGAAAAACTGGAAGAGTGGCAACATCTACCTGTTTAACCTGTCGCTATCGGATTTATTATTTCTGTGTACTCTCCCAATACTCGTTAACAACTACTCCAGGGATCAGTGGGCAAAGGAGAGTGTCTTGTGCCACAGCAACCGGTTCCTGTTGCATGCAAATCTGTACAGCAGCATCCTTTTCCTCACCGTTATCAGCATCGACCGGTACATGCTCATTAAATACCCCTTCAGGGAACACTTCCTGCAGAAGAGGAGAACGGCCCTTATCGTGTCTGTTGCCATCTGGATTTGGGTGATCCTGGAGCTGCTGCCATTAATGTGTTTCCTGGAGCCCGTGACGTCCAACAACAAGTGTCTCGACTACGCAAGCTCAGGGGATCCTGCGAAAAGCCTCATCTACAGCATGTTCCTGACGGTCTTCGGGTTCCTCATCCCTCTCCTCATCATGTGCTGCTTCTATGTGAAGATGGTTCTTTTCCTTAAAAACAGGAGTGAGCAGCTCAGCTCTCCTCTGATGCTGGAGAAGCCCCTTACTTTGGTCGTCCTCACAGTGGCGAGCTTCTCCTTGCTCTTTACTCCCTACCACATCATGCGCAACGTCCGACTGGCTTCCCAAATCCCGTCCTTGAGCGTGCCCCTGTGCACACAGGATGTCATCAACAGCGTTTACATCATCACCAGACCCATTGCCTTTCTCAACAGTGCCATCAACCCCGTGTTTTATTTCCTGATGGGCGACCACTTCAGGGAGATGCTGATGGCAAAAGCAAGGCAGGTCCTGAGCAGGCTGACAACCACCCAGAAATGAGCTGCTGAGGAGATCTCTTGTACTGGGACATGGGGAAGGGGGTGGATTTTCTTGGGGAGAGTGTTCACCAACGTACAGTGCCATTTCTTCTCAATAACTTTGTGCTACAGGATGTGCATGGGCTGACTGTCCCTCCAGATGCACTGACTGCAGAGACCACCTCCTTCAACCATTCCAGCAGCCTAGAAGCGATGCTCGCTCACTGCAGTGCAGCAGGAAGCTCTGCTCTCATGGCAGGATATGCTGTGGCCTATTAATAGTGTAAATAAAAGAATAGAGGGAAAGCTTGCTCCCCTCAGACAGTGTCTTTGTGAGCTGTAACTCGGTGCTGGGCTGGACCCCGGTGTGAATAAGACGTGCCAGCAGCATGGGCAGTGCAGTCGGGGACCGAGGCTGAGCCTTGTCTGCAGCCGTGTCTGCAAACTCTGCGTCCCTGGGGAGGTTTCCCTCTCAGGGGAGAGCTGGGCTGATTTCCGCTCCCCGCTGACTTGGCGCCTCGGATGTGGGTATGCAAAGGGCCGGTGGAGCCGCCGGCGCTGTGGGAGGAGGCAGTGCCTCGGGTGCCCTGTGGGTTTGAGATAACGTTCGGCTGCTGGTCTTAGGAGCGCTTATGGGAGACAGCGCAGGGGGTGTGTGGGCAGGTTCTCCCACACGTTGGTACTGAAGCTAGGCTCAGCTCGCAGAAGCAAACCTGAGATAATCCAAGGCTTTAGTTCTTAACTGAGCTTGGCACTGGGACAGCTCACGCTGGTGGTTTGGCATCCATACCTCAAAATATAGATAGTAACTTTGATGTCTGTGTCTGTAACAGTGAGCAGGATGTATAGCTTGAAGCCAAATCTGGACCTCACTGATAGCACTTCATTACCAGCTCTAATAATGAGGCAGGAGGTAACAAGGAGCCAGTTCTCTGCCCAAGATCCCTGCAGCATCGTTGCAGCAGCAGACCTTACTCACCAAGTGACTGACCTGACTCCAAATGCGAAGGACAAAAGCAACCCATGGATTAATGAGCTTGTTATTACAGGGACTGGGGAAAGACCTGCCGAGAGTGGAGAGCTGAGAGGAGTGTGGGCACCAGCACGGGCAGGGTGCAGGCAGCTGCTTCCTCTACTGGTGCTGGAGGAGACCCAGAGAAGCACAAGCTGAGCGCTGCTGGGTGCTCATTGACCCCCAGCCTGGGGCAGGGACCACTGCTCACATCTCAGCAGGGATACTGCATTTCTGCTTTCTGATGTGGTCATCATCTGCAGAACGCTGAAATGTTTCCCTGGTACCTGTCTGCCTGGTAATAAACCGTGACACAAAGAAGCCTCCTCTCTGTTCTCTGGGTTTACGTGCTGTTCTAACATCCACAGAGCTGCTCCACCCGCCTTGTTCCTGAAAGGTCTGTGGGCAAAAGTGCTCGTTTGGGTTAATTTGTGGGATAAAGGAGCTGCTTTCCTGTGGGAGCACCCACCTGTGCCGGCATCCCTTGGGGTGGCTGTGGCACACAGCATGTGCTGCACCCTTGGAAAGCCCTGAGCTCAGGGTGATCTGAGCTGCTCTTGGCGATGCTGTGGGGGGTTTTTGCTGTCCCCTTGCACAAGCATCTCTGGTGCAGCTCCCCAAGAAGTTTGCCATGGAGAGCTGGTCCTTACCCCCTGGCAATGCTGCCGGATAAGCTGCCACACTCTGGCAGCAGGTCTGCTGCTGGAACAGCACAGTTTGGGGGTGGAAACTGCTGGTGAGGATGGGGGTGTCTGGTGTGCTAACCGAAGTGTTGACTGGAGACAAATGTGCCTATATCCTTGTTTTCTCCCCTCTGCTTGTTTTGTAGCAAATCTTTAGGCATACACCACTAAATCATCCTGTCAGCGGTGGAAAAGAGATCCATCATGTGTGGTGGCAGCATGGCTGGAGCAGATAAGGCTGCCTGTGCCTTTTGGTTATGAACACCTCCTGGGCTGTGGGGACCGGCACTGAGGCCACTGTTCTGTGGGCTGTGACACTGCATCAGCCTGATACAGAGACGGCTGCAGTAGAATTGTCAGTCCTGGGCCAAATGCTCCCTTTCTAAAGTTGGTGTCTTGGCTTCAAAGAGGATTTCTGTCCTGGGGCGGTACCACATGGTGATATGTGCTAGGCTGGACACCCTGCTCGGCTCCACTCAGGCTGGCAGCAGGACTCCCAAAGTTGGGCTGTTTCTAGAACTGTAGTGGTCTGGGGCTTTCCTGTGTCAGTGGCTTCTCTTTCTTGTGAACACACTCCTGGGGGCAAAGCAGAGTTGATGAGGTTTGGTTTTTAAAAATCTGTACCATATCTCATAGCAGAAGTGGGAATGCCATGGATGCTCCGTCTGGACATGCTGGCTTGTGTTGCATTTTTCTCCTGCACTAGAGATTTGTGGCTGTATCTAAGTCCTGTCTTTGCTTTCACTGCTGGGGCTCGAGAGGGATTTGCCACCTTTGGCTCATCCCACCTTCTGTTCACCCAAGTGCCTGTGTCTGTCTTGGGTGGGAATCTGCCCATTGAGGCGATGCCATCACTGCACAACACAACTGATGGCACCTCCTGGCCACCTGCTCCCAAGTTACTGGTGAGTTTGTGTAGTAAAGTAATAACCATTGCTGTCCTGGGCTGCCACACTCAGCTCCGTTTGCAACCCATGCAGTGTTCCTGGGTTTATGTAGGCAGCTCCGTGGCAAGAGACTCACCATGGTCCCAGTGCCCTCGACCCGCTGTGGGCAGTCTGCCACCTGCCCTTCCTTCGTGGCAGCAGGAGATCTCCATCATCCTCTCCAGGTATGCAAACATCCTTCTCTGCCTTCTGATGTCAGGGGCCGTTTTGCAATGCCAGCCACCCCCTGTGTCCCCATGTGCCAGTCGGTGGGATGGCAGCAACCCCGGGTTGTGCAAGCATGGGTCAGCACCCGCGTCTCGGCTGCGAAGGGGGAAGGGGTTGCCAGGCCCCTTCAGCCCCTGCCAAAGGAGGGCAGGGCGGAAAGATGAGGAGGAAGAGGAGTAAACCTCTCCCTGCATGGAAGTCCCTGCGTGGTGGTTCCCAGAAAAGGGTTGTGCAACACGTAGCACACGTAGTGCTGCCAGCTCAGCCTGGTGCCCCGGAACACCCGTGCTGGCAACCTGAAAGCATCTGCTTAATTAGGGCTGGGAAAAGGGAAGCCCCAGCCCCAGAGAGCGGGCAGGGTGGTGAAACTAGCTCAGGGAGTGCGGCTGGGCCTGACCCCAACACTTGCCCTAGCTCATGTGTGCCCGCGGGTGGGCATGGGATGCTCCAAGGCAGCCGAGGCATGGGGACATGGAGCTGTCACAGTGTGAGCAGAGCAAGGTCGGGGTTCCCATCGGCACATGCCAGCAGCAGTTAGGTTACTGCAGGGGTGGTGGCTCTGGGCTCCTCGTGTGAAGCAGGAGGAAACTTGCTGGCTTGCTTTGGGGTCTTTTAGTGGGAAGCAGTTGTGCTGAAGCTCCGGTTGCTTTTATGTGTCTGGGTCAGGATCACAGAATCAGCAAAGCACAGGACGGTCAGGGTTAGCAGGGACCTCTGGAGATCATCCAGTCTGACCCCCACTCTGGAGCAGGGTCCCCTTGAGCAGGACAGTGCTCAGGATCACTGGGTTTGAGTGTTTCCAAAGATGGAGACTCTCCAACCTCCAGACTAAAAAGTCCCAAGTCCCTCAGTCTCTTTTCGTGAGAGAGATGTTCTAGTCTTTAATCATCTCTGTAGCCCTTTTTTGTCCTCTCTCCAGTAGCAGCCTGTCCTTCCTGACCCAGGGAGTCCAGCACCACACACAATATTCTAGATGAGGCCTCCCCAAGGCAGAGCAGAGGGAGAGAACCTCCCTTGACCTCCCTCAAAGATGTTCTTCTCCAAGCTGGCTTTGCTGGAAGAGGTGTCACCATGGCCCAACACCACCCAGGCATCGCTGCCCTGGTCCTGCAGGGTCTGGCCAGGGTCTAGCTGCCATGCTGGGTGCCTCTGCCCGCTCCCCACCGGAGACATGTCTGCACAGCACGTGGCCAGGTGATGGGTGGCCATGAGGTGATTTTTCTTGGTAAGCAATGTGTAGTGACAGCTCTTATGGATTAGTGCCTTCAGTTATTTGTTTTGCTCTGCCCATTAGGTGAACAGGGTCATCTGCTCCTTATTAATTGCAGCAAGTCACTAAGGATACTTCCCTGTGTACACATGGTGCTGTGTACCTGCACAGCCGTTCCCCGGCGGCTCAGTACCCAGAGAACAATCACCAGCTCTAAACATAGCTCTTCCTATTAATGTGTGCTAAACATCCATCGCAGGGAGAGGTGTGGAAGTAGAAACTAGTGCCTGTGTGTATGAGAGCCCAGTGCTGCTCACCAGGACTCCCATACAGTATGTCAGCTGTTTTTTTATACCAGCGATGCTATTCTTTCTTTAGCATGTGGACTGCTCATGTCATGGCACGCATGGTTTGGAAGGCAGAGGCTAGCTAGCTAAAAAATTGGGTATTAATTGCATTTAGCTGCAATTCTGAAGGACTGCAGTGCCTCTGTCTTTGGCAGGAATGGGCTGGCAACCGCTAAGCCCTGTTTTGTGTCTGTGGAATAAAACTGCAAGAAGAATCTGCCGAAAACAGATCAGTGATTTCCTCCTCAGGCTGCTAATGGGGATGGAGGGTGAGCAGTGCTGCTCTGGGGTCTGCAGACCATGGGGTGAGTGGGGCCCAGCTCCCCTTGGGCTTGTAGGACAGCTCAGGGTGGAAGGTGCTGTGGGAGGGTCACCTATCCAAACCTCCTGCTCAGCTGTGGGGTCAGACCAGTATAACCACAGCAACCAAGCGTGCCAGGCCTGCTTTCACTCTGTGTGATGAACTACAGTAATTATGAAACAGATACAGGGACACAGGGCCAAAATGAAAACCCCAGGATGTGGCTGCAATTAGGTTTTAGAACCAATCTGCCCAGGCTGGAAGAAGATAATAAATTGTGTGTGTCAAGCAGTGCAGGTTCATTCCTTCCAGAAGGACGATGTGGCAGAGGACATCGGCACACTGGACATCCCAGCTGTGAGAGAACGTGGGGGCAAAGGGGTGGCACTGGCTGCAGACATGAAGTGATGCCACATGTACTGAAGTGATCACAGCGTGCCCAGGCAGCCAGGAGGGCCAACTGTATCCTGGGGTGCATCAAGCACAGCCTGGCCAGCTGGTCAAGGGAGGGGATTGTCCGACTCTGCACTGCGCTGGGGCGGCCTCACCTTGTGCAGTTTTGGGCATCACAGTGCAAATGAGACTCAAAAACACTGGGGAGTGTCTAGATGTGGCCAGCGAGGATTGTGAAGGGTCTGGAGGGGACATCTTATGAGGAGAGGCTGAAGGCCCTTGGTCTGTCCAGCCTGGAGAAGAGGATGCTGAGGGGAGACCTCATGGGGTCTGTGGCTTCCTGCCCAGGGGAGCAAAGGAGCAGTGCCGATCTCTCTCCTCTCTTTAAGGCCCAGAGCTGGAACACAAGGGAACGGTGTGAAGCTGCCAGGGGAGGGTCAGACAAGGTGTCAGGAAGAGGTTGTGTCCTGAGAGGGGGTCGGGCGCTGGCACAGGCTTCCCAGGGAAGGGGTCCCAGCCCCGAGCTGGGCTGAGGGCAAGAAGCATCTGGACAATGCGCTCAGTGCCAGCTCTGACTGGGCTGGGCTGTGTGGAGCTGGGAGTGGGACTGGATGGGTCTGATGGGTCCCTGCCAGCTCGGGAACTATGATTCTGTCATTCACACGGTCCGTACCGAAGCGGCACCGCCCGGCGCGGCCCGGCCCTGCGCCCGGCCTGTACTGAACGGAGCACGCGGCCGGCTGCGCCTCGCGCCCAGCGCCGGGCGCCTCGCGCCCCCTGGTGGTCGCGTTCCGCAACTGCAGTCGCACCGCGCGCGCTGGGGAGAGTCGCGAGCCAGCCGGGCTCTGTCCCGATAGCGCGACACTGACTGTCAGGGCTAATCCCGGGTGGCTGCCGGCTGGACACGGGCCAGCAGCGTGCCCAGGGGCAGGGAAGGCCAACGGCGTCCTGGCTGGTGTCAGACCCAGCGTGGCCAGTAGGTCTGGGGAGGGGATTGTGCCCCTGGACTGGGCACTGGTGAGGCTGCACCTCGAGTGCTGGGTCCAGTTCTGAGCTCCTCACTGCCAGAAGGACATGGAGGTCCTGGAGCGAGTCCAGAGAAGGGCAACCAGGCTGGGGAAGGGGCTGGAGGGCAAATCCTCTGAGGAGCAGCTGAGGGAGCTGGGGGTGTTCAGCCTGGAGAAGAGGAGGCTGAGGGGAGACCTTCTCCCCACCTGCCCTGCCCTGCCAGGAGGGTGCAGAGAGGTGGGCGCTGGTCTCTTCAGCCAGGGGACAGGAGCTGGGACAAGGGGCAATGGGCTCAAGCTGGGCCAGGGCAGGGTCAGCTCAGCTGGGAGGGCAAAGTTCTACCCTGGCAGAGTTGTGGGGCTGTGGCACAGGCTGCCCAGGGAGGGGCTGAGTCACCCCCCTGGGTGTGTTTAACAGAGGGGAGATGAGCTGCTCAGGGATCTGGGTCAGCATAGGATGGGAACAGTTGAACTTGATGATCTTAAAGGTCTTTTCCAAGCATGTGATTCTGTAATTTTGTGAAAATAATTTTAACTCTTTCAGTAATTTGAAGCTGTGACATTTGTACCTCACACACCTGAAGGTGACCATTGCAGCACCCACACTGCTCTGCACAATCACCCCCAGCCGCCCTGGTTTCCAGCACAGCTGCAGCAGACCCACCCGCTTCTCCCCTCAGCCTCCAGAAAAGCCATTCTGTTTTGCTGGGAGCTCCTCTGCAGAGTCCAGACGTTGCGGGCAGGTCTGTGGGCTGTGATCCCTCTCGCCTTCTGAGACAATCCTGGTTTGGACCTTTGATTTAGTGTTTGTCTCTACACTCCCCATCTATTTCAGTTTCCCCAAACTAATTAGCGAAAATATGATCATTAAAAATTTTACTATGGTGCTTCTGGTCTTGCAATTAGAAATAGCAAAAACACAACAAAAAAAAGGATTCCTCACAGAAATTGTTTCCAAAAAAAAGAGTAAATAGTCTGTTGCAACCGGCCATAAAGTCACGGAAGTTTCTTCCCAATTCACTGGTGCTTGAAAGGACCCTTGCCTTCCCCCCAGCTGAGCCCACTTTGCTTCCCAGGGCAGGTCTGGGGGTCTCTGGGTAGACCAGGCACATCTCACTGCACCAGTGAAGCACATCATTCTGCAAAACCCATGGAGGGCAATGGCTGCTCCCGGCCCCGGGCATCACAGTGTTCCAGCCCTGACACCCTTCGCAGGATTCTGCCCTTGCTTTGTGCGTCCTGGGTGACACAGAGATAGAAATCCCTTTTGTCCACATTACACATGTCCTGGATAGCACAACTATTCTGGGTGATATGCAAATTTACATAGAAGAACCCCAAACACCAGCTCTTCTCATGAGTGTATCTTATTCAGGCTGAGCCAGGTAAGACAAGATGGGCTGGGGCAGGTAGAGGAGATGGGCTGTGGGTCCTCCCTGGGGACAGCCACCATTGTGCCCGTGGCCCAGCGCTGATGCCAGCCCTGCTCTGCAGTCCCAGCCCCCTCCAGCTCTGCTCGGACACAGGCGGCAGCACCAGCACGGGCTGCAAACGTTTGTGCTGGGCTTCGGGTCTGGTCTAGCTGCGGGGTTTTGATTTCATTTTGTCCTCCCTTGTTTTGGGTGGGGACAGAAAACTCGGCCTCCAGAAGAACAGGAATTCAGCTGTGAGTCAGACTGAAAACAGTCCAAGTATGTCTCAGTGACGGTAAGTGATCCCAAAATAGCTGCTCCCTGTGAGGAGCAATGCCGGGTGCAGCCAGGGCTCCTGTCCCAGCACCAGCACCCTTGGCTCTGCCCTGGGCAGAGGTGCTGCGAGCCCAGCCCGCTGCTCTCCCTGGCAGAGGCAGAAGCCAAGGCATTGGGCTGCTTTTATTTGCTCTTTTTAGGAGCCTGGCATGCTGCTCTGAATGAGGGAGAGCGGATTTTGGGGATACGCCCGGCTTTAGGGGAAGGAGCTGCGAGAGTGGGACCCACCCGAGGTGAATCCTACCTGGCTCCATACCTGCCCGTTGAAGCAGAGGGCTGAGAACTGCAGGAGCTAGGCCTCAGCTCCTCCACAGCCCTGACTGCGTAAATGCCCTGCACTGGTGTTCCTCTGGAACACCCAGGAATTCCCTCTGCACCCGCTGCCTCTTGCCCTGTCGTGCTTGGGCAGTGCCGCTCGCGGGACGGGAACCCCGCTCATCTCCTTGCCTGCTCTCTGGCACTGCTTTAGACCAAAGCAGCTTCTGCTTGGTGTTATTTCAACAGCTCTTTATCAGAACATCTTTCCAGCAGAGCAGGATTGCCCACAGGCTGCTGCTGTGGCGTGGAGGGGGTGCTGTGCCGTGCCAGGGCTGCCTGTAGACCCCAACATAATAACACGACATGAGCTGCGATTTAACTGGGCCATGTGTGTCTGGCTGGCTCCCATTGCTGCATGCTGGCACCCTTCTGTGTGAGGAGCTGCCCACTGGTGCCTTCCCAGAGCCCACCAGTGCATTCCTGACAGCACATCTGGTGCAGCTGGAGACCTTCAGCTTTTTCACCACAGAGGTATTAATTTCATTATTTGCTTATTTTCGATTTGGTTTCTACTTCCTAAATATATTTTGGCTAAGCGATCGTCCTGAAGCCCAGGAGGAACTTTATCCTTTAAGAGAGTCGGTGTGGCAGCTGAATGCCCTCTTTTTTTGTTAAATCTCATCACCTCGACAGTACCCCCAAGGCCCAGGGATGGGATCTGCCCTGTGCAATGGACACACACGTTTTCACGGGGCTGTTGGAAACAGCTTTATAGACACGACCAGCGAGGCGCGTCTGGCCCAGAGGCACAGCACCCTGGGGACAGGCTGATGTAGGTGACTGATGTCCTGAGCAAGGTGGCCGTGAGACACATCCTAATTCTTTTTACTTTTCCATGTTTTGACTCAGACCCACATGAGCAAAGCCAAGGGTTTAACTGCTGCTCTTGACTCATGCTGTCCGTTCCCACTCTCTTACTTCACTTCCTGGCCTGGCTGTGTAAGAATGGCAGGATGAAAGCCTCACAAACAGCGTGCCAGGCGAAATAATTAAGCTGTTTGATAAACAAAAGCAATCTGGCAGTTTGCGTACTGACTTTGAGACCAATCCTGTGCTCTTGGGTACTGTAAGGCTTGGTCGTACAGGGTCTTGATCCTCCCCAGAGACCTGCTTCATTTAGGGGAGTGCTGTGGGGTGGCCAACAATGTGTCCCACCGGCTGCGAGCCTTGCCCCTTCTTTCCAATGGGATGGATGGAGCCTGTGGCCAAGGGCTGTTGGTGCTGTCCTGCAGCCCAGCCGGGCAGGGTGCCAGGGAGGTCCCACTGCAGGCTGGGGGCTGGCGGAGGCCTGAGCCCCCCTGGGCCAGGAGCGGTGGGGTCCCCAGTAGACAGGGTGTGGCAGGGGTTGAGCAGGGACCAGCTGCTGGTGAGGACCTCCAGCCCTGCACTGCCTGGAGCTGCAGATGGGCGCCTGGGGTGTTGTGCTGAGAGTGCATAGAGAAGGAGCCAGCTGTGAAGGTAAGAGGGAGGTTACACTTCTCTGACATCGTGTTCTAGCGGAACACTGAGCTGCAGCAGGAAGCTTTGCTGGCAGCTCCTGTGAAGCCTCGCTAACCAGCCTGCAGGGCCAGGCAGCCTCTGTGGGCATCTCGCGTGTCGCTGGGCTGTGGTAGGAGCCACCAGATGGAAAAGCCAGTTGCTGCAGAGAGACGGTGACCCAGTTTGGCTTGTCTAGCAACGGAAATGTGTGTTCAGCACTTGCTCAGCAATGGGAGGGGAACCGGTGCTTGTGAGGGCGTGCTCTGTGGCACAGGCAGGGGGGCTGTGAGACACAGGAGCAAAAGCGGGGTTAGCATACAGGGCCTGTGCCCTCTGGCAGACGCCTGTCCCTGGCTGTGTCAAGGCTCCGCTGCCCCAGTCCTGCACAGCAGCTCAGGCTGCTCTTTTGAAGGCATCCTCTCAATGTCATCCTGTGGCAAGCATGATGGATAAGCAAAGGGCTACTGGTCTTCCAAGGCAGCATCAAGGCATCAGCCAGATGTCTCTGGGGTTTCACAAGCCCCTGTGCTGCAAAGCATGTGGCTGCATTTAGGGAGCTACTTGAAGGGGATTTAGAATTGTTTGGCACAAAAAAAATGCAGGTTTAACAACCATATTGGCATTAAACTTGGGACAAAATTGGAAATAAGAGTACTGTGGTGTGGCATATCCCCTCTCCTGCCTCCCCAGCAGCCATCCCAGTGCACGCTCATCTGTGCATTCCGGTGAGCAGGTTCGGGAAGGGCTCTCCTCTGTGTTTCCTGCTGGTGTGGCACGCAGGAGGTGAGGGGCGATTCCATCGTGCGGCTCTGTGAGCGCTCAGAAATACCCCTGTCAATGTGAGTACAGACTGCAGGTGTAACATACCACCAGCCATGGGCTCAGAGGAGACTGGGGGCTGTGCTGCACCCCCGTCCCCACTGATGGGGTGCTGGGCTCGAGGCCTGCGACTCACTTCCATGTGCTCTTTCCAGCCTCACGATGGGAGCTGACACAAGCTGCCTTAGCAAATCTTGGGCTTTTCCCTTTAAACCAACCTACCCCACACCCCCCGACGTCTCATTTCCTGTAATCAGCTAATGGAAAGTTTCTAATTGACATTTCTTTAAATGATGAACCCAGGGCCACTTGCTGGCATCTGATCTCTGCCTGCTGAATAGCTCAGGGCCTGTGACGAGTTTGCCGTCCTTCCAACCGCACGGAGCCATCGGATGCCGGATTGTTTTTCTCCTGGCAGGTTTACTAGAGGAAATCCTCCTTCTGAAGGAGCACAATGGCTGGAGATCTCTCCGGGGTGAGCAGCAGCCAGGAAAAACAAACATCATCCTGTTATAGTACCTTCCTACAAAGGCCTGAGTTAAAGAGCTTGTACATGAGGCTCAATTACCATCATTTTATATCCAATAATACATTTCTGAGTGGAAAGGAAGTGGTTTATCACCCTATTTTTTTTTTTTTCCTTTATGGTGAGTGGGGAAACTCTGAGTTCTGCTGTGCGTTGCTGAGCCGGTCCTTTGGCAGGGGGTGATGTGGGGATCAGCTGCCCTGGGCAGTGCTGGTTTGCCTGTGGCTTGTGTGCACCATTTCGGCACAGGGATAACCTGTTCCTGACACCAGAGCAGTTTATTTTCAGTGCCTGTTTGCTTTTCAGGTTGCTATTTTCTTGTCTCCTCCTAACTGCGCTTGTGTGTTTTAGGGAGGTCGCTGTGAGATGATGAACGCCTGAACACCGCATCCTCTCACATGAGGCACGTTTCAGGACATCTGCAAGGCCGTGGGTTTGCTTCCTTCACCACGTTCCTCTCCCCACAACCAACGGTGTTGCTCTGCTTGGCCATGGTGCCGGAGGCTGGAACTACCACCTCCCACTAAAGCTGGGCCCAGGCAGGCTGGCATTGCCCCGCTTCGACTGTCCGCGCTGCAGCAGGGCCTTTCCCGGCGGCTGTGGAAACTGAGTCACAGGAGCTGCCTGTGCACCCGGGGATGGTGGAGCAGCACCTGTGCCAGTGCCAGAGGCATCTGCATCCTGCAGCTTGGGCAGGTCCCGGTGTGGCTTCACCTCAGCTTTGCCCCACAGGAACCTGGCAGAGCGGGCTGCAGCTCACACAGGGGCTGGGGTGCACAGAGAGCAGCAGTGTGCTGTGGGAGCATGTGTGTGTGCTGCAGGAACCCCAGGCAGCCTTCTCTGGGGCCAGTGGGTGCTCCAGCAGTGAGGAGTTAGGCTGTGAGGTTGAAATAGGGGTCCGAAGTACAGTTCACGTAGCAGCCACACTAATGGTAGGATTTGCATGTCCTGCTAGAGTCACACTTTTGGGTGACTATGAGATTTGCATGCAGAAGGCTTGATCCTGTCCCCAGTTCCCTGGGGCTTTGGGACATGAATATAAAGGGAGCAGGAAATAATTCCCTGGGAAGACAGAGCCGAATGGCATGCAAACACCAACGCTGGAACTTATTGTGGCTGTAGCACCAGCCTAGTGTCGCTCTGAGTATTAACACCCATGGTTTTGACAGTGCCTTTTTTTAAGGTCTCATTTAATGGCTGCACAGGCAGTGCGGAGAGCGAGCTGCCACCCTCCGGGATGGGTCCTCCAGCAGCTCCAGGCCACCCGTGGGCTGGAGCCTCCCTGCAGAGGAATTTCATCCCTGGCACAAGTTCCTGGCCCAGCTCCACTGAGTTCTCCTGGAAGACTTCAGCATCTCCATGCTGGGAGGGACCAAAGGACATCAGCAGTCTGTACTTCTGTGCTCTGCTGCTGCACTGGCTGATGTGCTTGGAAACCAGATTGTGACCAGTGACGTTCCCTTCCCTTCCTCTTCACCCCTTTTCATCCCTGCTTGTTCCTTCTGCCCTCCAAAGGCTGTTAATTGAGCGCTGGGGCACTGCAAGTATTTCGGAACCAGGCAGTGAGACCTGGGGATGCAGGAAAGGAGTGTTTCTCCCTCCTGCTGGCTTTTCGCTCCTGGCACGCTGCTTTGCATGATGCTTTGGGGGGGTGTTTCTTCCCTTTGTCACTCTCTCCATATGAAACAAAGTGGTGTAAGAATCAGGGAAAATACCAATTCTATTTAAACAGAGTAGCAGGAAATTTGCCTTTTGCAAAGCCTGAGGCTTTTACTGTAGTGAAGGAGCTGCTGGTGGTGTGAGCCTGGCATCAGGCAGGTCTCGGGTGTAGGAACAGTGGCAGGGGTTTGTCGTGCTTAGGGCCTGCCTCGCTTTCTTGGCGAGGCTCAGACATGAAAATAAGCCATGATTAATAACGAAATGCACTTCCTCTGCCTTCTCTCTGCGGCCATGGCAGCACCGAAACCAAACCCCCGCGTTCCCCTCCTGGGAGCTGTTGTGGAACAGAGAGATGGGCAAGCCCAGAGCAGTGCTGCTGGGGCTCAGTGTTTGGGTCTGGCACTGCCAAGGCTTGCAGTTTGGATCTGGCATTGTTGGGGCTTGGCATTTGGGTCCAGGGCTTGGTGTTTGGATCCGGTGCCTCCGGAGCATGATAGTTAAATAGTGAGTTAGAAAATCCAGCTGTGTTTACAGAGGCAGCTAATCATTGACCTGGGCTCTGGGGATCCTGCCCCGTGCCCTGTTGCACCTATAGCTTGTAGTGACCGCACAGGTGGACCTTCACTGTGTCACCATGGACCAGGTTTTGGGGACAGGCCGTGCTCTGGAGCCAGCGTTTCCAGAGCACACACAGGAGCCTGCACACTGTACAGACAGAAAGGCTGTTTCTACAAGCAGTCGTGTTGTAGAAAAACAGATCGTGGGATTTTTGGGGCTGTGTCACAGCAAAGCCAGTGGCCTGTTTTCTGTCTGTCTGTGGGGTTCGTGTTTGTTGCTGTGTTCTGGTGCATCAGCCCCTTTGTAGTTCTCAAGCAATGCACAATTACAGAAAAACAACCCATGAAATCATATTTTTTGATGGGTCTGGACTCAGGTCCTGGGTGAGAGGAAGGCAGAAGTGGTATTTTTGTTGCTTTCCTATTTGTTTGATGTGATAATTCTTGGTTTGGGGGTGACAGGCTGGGCCGGGCTGTGTACAGGCCGCGGCGCTTCACTCCAAACCTGCAACAGCATGCCTGAGTAACATCTACGTATTTGGTTTAAGCCATGGGATCCCATTTTCTGCTGTCAGCTGTAACAGGGAGCATGGCACGTGGCAGCTCCGGAGGGGTGCTGGCTGGGATGGCTGCAGGGTGTGGGGCTGTGCCAGCCCCTCCTCAGGGGCTTATAGCAACCCCCCAGTCTGGTGCATCTCCCACAAAGGGTCCAGGCCCCACAGCAGAAAGTTGTCCCTTCCCTCGTGTACCATTGTCCTTGGGATCCCATGTCCCCCTTCTTTGTCTCAGGATGGATGGTGGGTTTTTCTCTGGATGATTATAAGGGTAGAAGATGTGCTGCTCGCATCGGTGTCATGCTGACCCGCCGGGGTCCCCGCCATGAGCTCTGCCAGCCCTGCACAACCTCCATCCCCCTGCCGCCCTCTGGGAACAGGAGCCCTTGGCAGGGTGGGCCTGACGCCAGCCACCCTCACACCCCAACACGTCCCCCTTCCCTGGGCACAGTCCATGACATGTGGCCTCACAGGAGGCTTCTGAGAGGAGAGTGAGGAATAAGAGAAACACGAGCCTTCGATGGATGTGCTGTCGGCATCATGGGCACCACCGTACCAGCAAACTTGAGAGCGTAGGGCAGCCTCACCCAGAAGATAATGAGAGAGAAATGAGGAGCATTTCCAGGAGTTAGTGTTTGATTTGGCTGTGTTGGTACAGACAGGAATGTGATGCTGCTCCAGGCGAGCTGGGAGGGTGTGAAAAGTGGGGAAGGAGAGAAGTGATGCTGGCCAGCCCCCAGGCAGAGTGTGAGAGCAGGTAGAGCTGAAAAGGAAAATGAAATCAAGCTCTACGCCTGACAACCCACTGCAAAGATCCACAGGGTGTATGGCTCTGCAGAAGGGTCTCCTGGAGAAAGGGGAGCGATGCCATTGAATGGGACCTGCTGGCATAAAGAGACACAGCTCCAGAAAACGGCTTGGGAAGTGACAGCACGTGCTTGCTTTTAGGAAATGGAGGTAAGCTTTTCATTCCTAAAAATTCTATGGCTCAGCTGGATTGGGCATCTGTGTTTGTCTCATGGGAATGAAGCTTCAATCTCCCCATTGTCAAGAAATCCGTCCTTGGAGAGCTTGGCATTGGCAGAACTGTTGCAGTAATGAATCCATGTTCCTCAGGGAATAGTAATAATGATAATCATCATCATCATCCCTTCAGCCTGGTGTCCCGCTTCTTAAAGCCCTTGGGATTGAGGAAGAATTAAATCAGTTGTGGATCTTGGGGAAAAGAGGCATTCTGAAGGGCTGTAGCGTGCTTGGACTGAAGCTCTCCATCACTCCCACGGCACAGAATGAAGTTTCCAAAGTGCTGCCAAACAGCAAACGGCCAGTGACAGCCGACTGTGCCCCAGTGCTGTACTAGCAACTGATGCTGGAGGGAAGAGCAGTGATTTCGGTGAGCAGAGGGTGGGGGGTGAGCAGGTAACCAGTGCCCTGGCGTTAAGGGAGTACCACATACTGCTCCTGATATGAAATGAGACTGTTTCTGGTTCCAGGTTCACAAGTCGAGTTAGTCTGAAGGTGAAACAAAGCTGTTCCTCAGTCTTGCTGCGAATGGAATGCCTGAGAGCAGGGCTGCCTTGCCTGTTTTACACACCATGCTTATGCTGGCACATGTCTATGGGGTGAAGGAGCCTCAAGGTAAGCATAAGCTGTTGGAGGTCGTGTCAGATGCTCTCCTAAGGACTTGCTGGCTCACTTTTTAAAATTATCTATTGTTTTATGACTGGATAAATTTACTAAAAAGTTTTTTAAAAATATCAGCAGCAAGGCCTTTAATCGATGATGTTTGGGATTTCACTTCTGAGAGGCACAGACACAAAGCGCAGATGCCAAGGAAGCATCAGCCGTTTGCCTTGGCTGTTTTGTGTTTAATATTCGGGAGTTACACAGTTTCCCTGAGCTGAGCTCCTCCTCACGGTCAGACTGGGTGATGTTGAAGGTGTTTCCCAACCTAAGGTGTCCTATGACCCTGTGTCAGATGGAGCTGCGGGATGTGGAGGGGCTCCTGGTGCTGCCTGGAGCTGATGTGTCCACACGTAATACAGGGCCAGCCAATGAAGTCCGTGGGTGATGCTTCATGCCCAGCTGCTCTCTAACACAGAGCAGGTTTCAGTGAGAGCTAGTCCCCCTGAACAGGCGGAAATTAGATTAATTAGCAACACACTAATTGCTACAAACCAGCCCTGAGCCTCCCACCCCCTGAGTGTCTGTCCAGGACAAAGCCCTCTGCACCCCTGCAGTGGCAGGGAAGGAGTGAAGCTTGCCCAGGGAGCATCACCTCTGGCATCCTTACAACGTGGGGCCAGGTGCTCCCCCTGTCCCGGGGCTTTTCAAGCCGAGGGCCCTTCAGAGCTCTGCCAAGGGAGCTGCCAACTCAGTCTCTCCATACATTTATGTCTTCAACCCAAAAGTCAAGGCAACCCCTGGGTATGGGAGGCAGGTGGGGGACAGCCCAGAGCCCTCAGTGCAGACGTCTGCCCTCGGGATGGCATGTGTGGCCCCAGGAGCAGACCCTTCATCTGAAGCTCCATCTTCTGTGGGTCAGCAACCACTAGTGGCATTTGCAGGGGAAGAAGCGCTTTGCTGAGCTGTTCTGGTTCAGCACAGCGATCTGCTCCCCAGCATCGTGTTCCTGTGCCTGCAATACCGGCACCTCCACGAGTCACGCGCCGGGCTCTGGCTGCAGCTGGGGCACGCAGAAAGGGGGGTGAGCTGCCAAGCAGGGAAGATGCTGGTTGCAGATGAAAAGGGCAGATGGTGGCTCTGGGTGTCTGGCTGTCCTGCCGCTGAGCTCCTGCTCAAGTGAGAAAGACTGTCAGAAGGACCTGGTTCTTTTAATGAGGCCTAAGAATGCCCTCAGGCTTTGGGCAGCTCTTCAGGAGGAATAAGAGTAAAAGAAAGGAATAAAGCTCACTGGGCAGTGTGTCCTCTGACCCACCACCACACAGCTCCCTGAGCAGTCTGCTGTTGAGGCCACTTTGGCTCAATGCAAAAGGAATGCAGCATTCTGAGCGAAAGCGTGCCTAACGGGTCTCCTTTAATCAGCAATTAACGACCAGTTTCACTTGCTCATCAGAGCGTGAAGAGTGCGTCTGATGCTGCAGGGAGAGAGCCCTGGCCTTGCTCTCAACCTTGTATAGCCCTGTGGGCTAGCATCACATAGAGCATTCTGCCCAAGAGCCGGGGGGTGATGTTCAGGAACCCATGCCCCTGGCAGCACAGGAGCTGCACAACAAATGAGAGCATCTTCATCGTTTTACCTGTGATTTTTCAGGCCAGAACAGGACCCCTCTCCATGGGACCTCCCTCCTGACGGACACCTCGAGGATAGGTTGGGCCCCAGTGTGGGCAGCTGACACCACAATTTATCGCTTGTGTCTCTGAAGTTGGGATTTCTTGGTACTCCTCCTCCTCCTCGTTTTCCTCTGAGCAGGCTCTGCAGCCCAGCACAACGCCCAGCGTGCCCCAGCCTCGCTGGAAAAGGGCTTCTGGAGGGGAACAGGGCAGACCCCTCACACATGGGGTAGCCTTGCACAAAGGCACTGAACTCCACACCAGGAGAAGGTATTTCTGAGGAGGCTGTTCTAAGCTTTAGTAAAGTCAGCTCTGCTTATCCTTCACATCCTGCGATTCCCAGGTACTTTGCTATGTGTCTTCTCCTGAAGGCACAGCTCAAGATTTGGATCTTTGCAGTGTCCTGGCTCTGGTGTTCTGTCTGAACGGTCTGTTTGGGAGAGACTGCTGGGTACCAAATGGGGAGGAGTGCTTTGTGCTGGACATGGTCACTCCACTTTCCCTGCTCTGTCTGCCACATTAATTACACCCGTTGATTAAACTCCTGATGCACACCCCGTAAGGGAAGGAGTTTTGCTCTTGCACGTGTCAATCAGAAGGGTGCCTGTGCATGGTGGGACACACAGTGGCACGGGATGTGCCTTGTGCTCTGTGGGGGCCTGGCAGGCTGGGGTCACTGTGATGCTTTCGGAGAGGGGAGAAACCCAAGATCCCAAATGGTACAACTCTTTCCTTAAAAAGCAAGAACTTGCTGGAAGATCGCATGAAACCACCCAGGCGTGCCAGGCCCTTTCCAGCTCTCTGAACTGCTCACCTGTGCCTGGTGGTTCAAGGACCTTGGTTGGGCAGTGATATTTATGACACTTTTATCTTGTGAGCACACTTTTTGGGTAAGTGTGGGCTGTCAGATGGCAGGCACTGCCTCCCAGCCCCGCCCTCGCACCCCTGGGCCATGTGCAGCATCATATGTGGGCATGGCAGAGGAGATACAGGTGGAGGAGTGGAAAGAAGTACCAGGAACCCTGCCCATGATCCCTGCTGCTGGACGCTGCCACATCCCTTCACATGGGTTTCCAGCTGCTTCTGTCTCCATCTGTGCCCCACACGGGCTGAAAGCATGGCTGAAGCATGGCTGAGGCATGCTGCTCGGTGCAGCAGGTGGCTTGGCAGGCTTGGCTCTGGTGCCCTGCAAACACTCAGATCTCCAGTCTAGTGCGGGAAGCGGCTGAGCGAGCAGAAAGGAAGCCAGGCAGCGTTTCCGCTGCAGTGACGCTGCAGCTCAGCAGCTGCCACCCACACACCCCCTGCCCTGCACAGCACTGGAGCAGCCGGCTCCTGCCCTGGCCTGGGGACTGAATGGCAGCTTTTGGGGGGCTGACGGTGCCTTGTGAAGGGGAAAAGTGTTTCCCTCCCTGGGCTGAGCAGGGGCCATCTCTACCCAGCTCTGTGGCGCAGCAAGCTCCGGCTCTGCAGGGCTTTGGGCAAAAGGCAGGAAGATCAGGGATCGGTGGTGGCTGCAGCAGAAACACCGAGAGCGGGTCTGTGTGGCCTGGTCGGCCAGGCTGGCTGAGCTGTGGGCACTGCCGGCACCGCGCCGCCTGGGTGGCTGTTATCTCTGGCTCACAGCAGGAAGGGAGCCCTGGGGGCCCCCAGCCATCGCCCCGTTTCCAGGGACTGCTGGGGGGTGGCTGGAGCCCATTCCCCCACCAGATGCTAATGGGCAGATTAGGGGGTTGCAGCCACGACGCCTTCGGCAAGCACCCTTCAAACCACACGCTCACCGTCGCGCCGTGAGCTCCCCCAGCAGCGAGCCGTGCTGCTGCTCGGGATGTGGCTGCAGTGCAAAAGCACTTCCCCTCCCGCCTCTTATTTTTATTAGCCGAAAGTAATTTTTGCTTCTTTAAGAAAATACATTTGCAAACCACAGCCCCGTCGCCATGGTGACCGCTGCACGCCACGGCGAATGGCTCATTTCACATCCTCACACCCAGGGCCTTTGGAAAGTGTAGTTCTTCTGGCCTTTCGCCGCTTCCCCTCTCGCAGGCCGCCGTCCCGCCGCTGCAAAAAAAGCATGTTGTAATTAGCGGCGCGCGCGCTGCCGGAGGAGGCGGTGGCTGCACTGCCAGAGCGCTGCCGCACGCGCCGACGCACCCCGCGCTTCAGCCCCACAGGTAAGGGTCACGCTTTTTACCCCCCTTGTGCATCCCTCACTGGCCTGCGGGACTGCGTGCAGGGGGTCGGTGGGGTGCGGGAAGGTGTTTGGAGGGCTGAGCTGGTTTGTTGTAGCATCTGCGCTTCATCGCGCCTCCTTTGGCATCTGGGTCTCTGCTGTCTGGGGGGGTTTCAGTGATACGTTAGAGAGATGAGCACCACGAGCAGGACTTTGTTAAGCAAAGTTTAAGTGTTGAAGCTCCGCGGCTCTCCAGGGAACTGGAAGGAGTGGTGGAACTGCACAACAGACCCTTCCTGGGCTCTTGACCGGGACCCTGTGTGAGCTGGCTCCCAGGAAGACGCAGGACAAACCCAAGCCCAGGGCGGGAATCACCCCCCACAAGTCCATCTTCCTCTTGTCCTCTACTTGGTGATCACTCATGTCCTGTGGTGCCTGGGAAGGTTGGGAGAAAGATTTCCATGTGCTCTGAAGAGCCTCACAAGCGGCTTTAGCAGTTTGTGCTGCAGGGCGGGTGCCAGGGCGGATGCTGGTGCTGCCGCCATTGCTGTGCCGCGCCTTGGGCATGCTGCTCCCCCCATGGCAGGGTCCTCTCCAGCCCTGGGTGAGGCAGGGGGAGCCTGTCCCCGCCGCATCGCTCCCGGCCTGCTCGGGCTCCAGGAGCTGTTGGTAGAGCCCCGAGGAATTAAACCGGCATCGATTCCTGGGAGTAAACCCACTGTTGGCTCCTGGCCATGAAATACGTTGCTGCCAGCAAACGTCCCGTGAGTTTTCTGTGATGAAATAGGATGTTGGTTTGCAGGCAGGGTCCCCACACTGCTCCCTGTAGAGGCTGAAGTGGAAGCAGGGCTCCGGCACTGCCAGCTGGGCTTCAGCTCCTGCTGGGGAGCAATAAAGTAACCTCCTTCCTGGAGAAGGCAAAGGACACGGTGTGAGGCAGGAGTATTAGCTGCGAAGCTGAGTGTGAGGTTTGCTCCTTTATGTGCTTTAACAGAAAATAGTGTCCCTTGGCAGCTAGCTGTAGGAGGCTTTCCTAGGAGAAGGTGAGAGAGTGGGAGGGCAGAGGCCAGAATGTGCCCGTTATCTTTATTAAAGCACAGGGGGATAATGCCGTTAAGAGAGAGCTGACTCGTTAACGTGGCGGTGTGGAGGCCAAGGCCCCGCGCTGCCACCAAGCAGAAGTTGGTTGCTGCAGGAGTTGCACAGCTCAGGAGGGGGGACGGTTGCTGCCTGTATCGGCGAGGCTCAAGTGTAACGCCTGGCCTCGGTGGGGAACTTGTGTCAAATGAGTAACAGCCGAAGGAGGCGAAGAGTTTCCCGGGGCCGAGGGGCGTGTAGCCGCCTGTGCAGGGACACCTGTGCCCCCTTTGCTAAAGGCTGGGGAAATAGGAATATTAAGCACAAGGTTTATGTTGTGACTGTCGTGCCCAGCTGTTTGCTGTGATAAAACGGAGCCCTGAGGTGTATTTCAAGCTAGAGGGATTTGTGCTGTGACCTTTATTTCTCTAACGGACAGGGGTACAGCAGGACCCCCTCTCCTTGAGGGTGGCGGTCTGAGGTTGGGCTGTGAGGAGAGCAGCCTGGCTGCAGAGCCACTGTGCGGGTCGGGGCTGTGCAGGAGGCTGCAGGTCTCAGTGCAGGGGTCCTGGGGGTGCTGAGCTGCTGTGAATGTGGGGGAAGCTTTGCTGGGAGCACCCACGCAGCCAAAGGGCCCTTTGTGTGTGCCAGCTCCGGCCCGAGGTGCTGCGGGCACTGGTGTGATGCAGGCAGGGAGCGGCTGGGTGCTGGGGCACCCAGGATGCCGAGGTTCATCCAGGCTGCTCTCACCGAGTGCCAGCCACGCAGCTAGAGCCTTGGACTCCTTCAGCTAGCTCTGAGATAAGTCAGGCTTAGCTCTGCTTTCTCTGTTCTTGAGCAAAAGATTCCTGTTGGATTTGGTTGTTTTACTGGATTCACTCAGGCAGGAGCTGGGGTTGGAAAGGAAGTGCCGGTGCAAGCTGAGCTGCAGGCTTTGGTCCTGGCTGGCTGCATCGCACCTCCAGCCACCTGAGCCTGCTTGCCTATGGACACCAGCGTGCTGGGACCCTGAGGCTGCGTGGGTGGGCAGCAACCTGCCAGGGTGGCTGCTCTCACAGGGCAAGAAGTGAAGAGGTCACTTGCTGGGCTGGCGGTTACCTTCTCTGCCCATGCCCAATGCCTTCAGAAAGCCATCCTCAGGGGCGGGTTGAAATGATCTAGGAGGGTCCCACACTGCAAGCTGCTTAATCCAGCAGTGGACTGGAGTCATCTCTCGAAGGATCTATCCCATTTGGGATGCCAGAGAGGAAACGGGAATCTGTTTTCCCCTCATGATGCTGCTGCGGGATGACCTGTCACTCAGAGTTTTCCCTTCAGAGTTTTTCCTTCAGATCTTTTTGAAGTAGGAACCAAAGCAGGAAGTGTTTCAGTTCTGCTTTTGGGTGTGAAGGGGGTGCCAACAGCCGCCCTCATGTAGGGCACCCACCAAACCTCAGTGTCCCGCTGCTTGGCTCAGGGGCTTGGGGGCTTCTGTCCCCCAGGCTGGATCCCCGCTGGCCCCGCAGCCTTCCTTGCTGGGATTTGGAGGGAAGGGCCAGCAACTGTTGCACAACTTCTGGAGGTCAGGCTCTTGCACCACGGCTGCGTTAGCTCAGCCAAGAGTTCCTCTTTCTTGCTCCAGTTGCAGTGACACGTAGTGACTCTGAACCAGAAAACGCCTCTCAGAATCCCTTTTCTCTACATGTGTTTCTTTTTTCCCTTGTCTCCTAACTGATGTCTCTTTGTTTGCATGGCATATGAAGCCAAGTGCACAATAACATATTTCCTTATCTTTCTCTGCTGGAAGATAGTTAGTCCATGGTGTTGTAAGGTGACCTGGATGGTAATTATCATTATCAGATGATAACCTGGGAGACCACAGGATCTGCAATTTCCTTACAGTTTCCTCTTTATCATGCCCTGCCTGGATGCCCTGTTATGGCAGAGCCTGTGCTTGTTATCTGTGCTGTGGGGCTTGATCCCTTGTAACCACTGTGGACCACTGTGAAACAGAAACCGCTCTGGGTGCAGGGCAGAGCGAGAGGCGGCATCACCGATGCCGGGAGCTGCAGGGCTGCCGCCGTCGCAGGCAGTGAGGGCTGAGCCTGACAAGCCGGTCGCTCTGCGCTGCCACGTGGGAACGGGCCTGACGGGAAAATGAAACTGAATAAACTGAATCTAGAGCGGGACCGAGCCAGGGCTGTGGAGCTGGGATCTGGGCCCTCGAAACCTGGGCAGGGGGTGCCCCCCGGCTGCGCACCCCTGAGCATCTCGGTACCCGGGTACCCGCTCTGCAGCCACTGCAAGGCAGGACTGGGGCACGGTTTGGACACTGTCCAGGTTCTGAAGCTGGCTCTGTGTGCAGAAAAAATCCCTTGTGTGGACACTGGCCTGCGGAGGGGACCTGAGCGCAGTCTGGGCAGCGGGGAGTCTGTATGGCAAACAGTGTGACCGGAGCAGTCGTTCAGAAAGTGCCCAGCGCACTGATGTAAGCGTGTGGGAGGAAACAGCCTCACGTCTTCCTCTGTGAGGGAACAGGAACAGGAAGAGTAACAGAGTCTCCATTACAGTGTTCAGTCCCAGAGGCTGGCAAGGCACGTGTAGCCAACACTGCCATTATCCGAGGGGTACAGCTGTACCACTGCTGCTTTATGTAGGGACTGGCAAGGCCACCCAAATCAGGCAGAGACAACAGCATGGTGGGATACCAATTATCACATGTTTCTTCACTGCTCTGGAGCTCCAGGCTGCTCCCGAGACCTCCTGGGCTGGGGGATGCTCCAGGCAGCCCGATTCCCACAGTGGGTTCAGAAATGCCACACAGCCAGGTGTGATTAGAGCACACAAAAAGAGAAGTTAATTATATTAATGCCAGGCTGTATGATAGCACAACAATCCCTAAGAAGGAAACAGCTGGAGTTCAGATCTCTGGAGCAGGTAATAGTGTTTGTCTCCCCAAGCAAAGCAACGAATTGCTCACCAAAGCCAGGAAGCTCGTTGCCCCCTCCTTTCCCAAATGCTCAGTTCAGCCCTGAGTATGGCTCAGGGAAAAAGGCAAATTTAAAGGCAGTCCCCAGGGCTAATAACTTTCAAAGCAAACAGTGAGGTGGTTTGGCTGCTTCCATTACAGATTGAAGGATGTGGGGGATGCAGTTATGAGAGATCATTGGAAATTTCAGAAGCCAACAGGAGCTCAGCATCTACAAACCAATACAATGGTGTTCAGTTGCAGGGCCATGGCACTTTGCTCCTGATTCCTTTTTATTTGTAAAGTAAAATAAATGTATGGGTAACAAGTGATGCTCAGAGTTATAAACACAAACTGCAAGATTCAGGGGAAAAAGCCAAGCACGAGGGGGAGGAGACAGGAAGGCAAAGTTCTGCTAGAACTGTCACAGGAAGTTCTGCTAGAACTTTGCCTTCCTGTCTGCTCCCTCCCGTGCTTGGCTTTTCCTTGTGTGCTGCAGAGCATTAAATCTGGCCCTTTGGTGCAGGACCTGTGTGGATCAGGCCCAGCCCTGAGGGATGGGGGAGCGAGACAGCAGATCAAACCAACTCGGAACCCTTAACCACACAGAGCCTTCTAGAATTTGTGGTGTGTTCGTTTGTGAAGCATGCAGCTCCTTGCAGCAGCTCTAGAGCCCCTCCTCTCACGGTGCAGGCCCCGGGCTGCAGTCCCTCCCTGCCGGGAGAGATTGTTGCAGAACAGCTGTGGGATTTCAGGAGAACTGCCTCCTTGCAGAGATTCTGGTGTCCTTTTGGCATGGGTAGGCATGCTGGCAGCAGAACTCGTTCATAGGGCTCACCCCCTTTGTCTCTGTGAACACTCACTGACCTGACAGCTCCAAATTCTCACAACCAAAGTGAGGAGAAGGCTCGATGGAGGTGGAGCCAGGAGCAGCTGCCATGCCCGGTCTGTAAAGCCTCCCAAACTGAAGAGCAGTTTGAGCCTCTGCAGAAGCTCCCTGTGACAACTCCCGTTCCTGCAGTGAGGTGGGAGCGTGACACGGGCAGCCAGTGGCTGTCAGCAGCTGCACTGGCCAGCCAGCAGCTCCTCACCAAGGTACTGCAGGCTGGGGCCAGGCACTAGCCCGGGCTTCGGCGTGAGGGGAAGAGGGATTTCCCCACCTTGAGCCACCGGCCTGCAGTTAACGTTCAGTAACGGGGACTGGGGAGGAACAGAAACTGCCGGAGCTCTCACCACGAGCTAACAGTTCTCCAGGCTGTTCCCTATGGAAGGAAACAGAAACTGCAATCAAAAGTTGAAGGGGAAAGAGAGTAACTGAGGGGGTTTTGTGGAGGTCCCTGGGCACGTGTTGAAACGCGCTCAGCCTTATCAAGGAGCAGTTGCTTCGAGCGATAGCATGCTTTGAAAAACCAGCACAGCCTCAGCACAACGTCTCCTGGAGTGTCTGTAGGGTCTGGGTGCGAGGCCGGCTGAGGCACGGCCGCTGCTGTGTGTCAAGAGGCAAAGTCAGAGAATCCTGCCATGGATTGTACGGAAATGGCAGAAAAGAGAACTGAAAGCACAAGTTTTCAGAGGCTCCTCTGGGGCAAAGGGCCAAAACTGAGAGCAGCCTACAAGGTGTGTTGTGAGCCTGGGGCCAGAGCAGGCTGCTCGCTGCAGGAGCGGTGTAGGTCCAAAAGTGTAAACCTGGCAGGGGCAGAGGAAGAGCAAGGTAGAAGAGGGACTGCGAGAGCTCACTTCATGCAGTCCCTCAGCCCAGGCAGGAAATATTGTAGCTAAAGCCCCTCTCAAGATGAGCATCTGACCTTGATCTAGTCCCTTCTCAGCCCTCTTTTTCCTTCTAAGACCAGCCTAATCTCTCTCCCTGCCGTCTCAGCCCACCTTCTTGTCCTTGCCACTGTAACTGCAGAGAAGATCATTCCCTGGTCTTTGCAGTGCCCTTCCACCTTGGAAGACCACTGCAGTGCTTCCCTCAGTCTTGGCGTGGGCAGGGTGCTCCCAGCTCTTCCTGTCATTGTCCCCACCGCTGTCTTGGAGCTGCCATCCTGTTTCCCATTTCCTGGGATGGGACACTGTGTGCCCCCCGGCACACCCCCAGCCTGGCAGCCTGCCTCTCTCACGTCCTTCCCTCGTCTGGCCCTTTGGTTAGTGCCACATGGTTTGGTGGGGGTTCCTTTGGGTGTGAGGGAGCAACCCTGAGACGTGAGTGTCCTGGCGAGGGACACTGTTCCCTCCTGGCTAATCTGCACCATGGCAGCTCCCTTTTCAGCACTGCCCGTTGGTGTCACCAGCACGGCAGGACCAGGAGCTGCCCGTGCGATGCTCGGCAGAGCAGACCTGGTGCCTCGGTGAGGGGTGCACAGCTCTCCAAGGGACGGGGTGGATTTGCAGCCCGGGCAGGCTCAGAGCGGGACCCAGCCGGCGCGGTGGGGTGCGGTGCTGCTCTGCCCAGAGCCCTCAGGGAGCACAGTGCGGCTCCCGGGAACCCCACGGCAGCCTCTAAACTCGCCTCGCCGGGACCGCCTGGGCCAAACTGACTCTCGTGCCATGCACTCTGCTTGCAAAGGCAGCGGGAAACGGGGCGACACGCAGCCTCTGCCCCTGGGGGAAGCAGAGGGGGCCCGGAGGCCCCGGCCTGCCCAGGGACGAGGCGCTGGGGGGAGCGGCGGCGGGGCCGGGCTGCTCCGCCCGCCGAAGACGTTTATTTTCCGCCCGCTGCCCCTCCCGCGCTTCGCTTTCTCTGGTGTTTTTTCTTCTTTCCTCCGAAACCGGAGGCGGCGGCGGGGCCGGGCACGCGTGCTGGGGCCCGGGCACCGTGAGTCATGAGGCGCCGGGCCGCGCCGCCGCTGGCAGGATGAGGGAGGCGAGGCCCCGGGGGAGGGCAGCCCGCCGCGCCGCCGCGCCTCACCTTGCCCTCGGGTTCGCGTCGCCCGGACCCCGGAGGCCGCGCCGGGCTTAGGTGAGCGCGGCGGGGGCCGGGGCGCGGGGCTGCCCGCGGGGCCGCGCTTCCGGGCGGGGCGGGGGCGGCGGCGGAAGCCGGGGCCGGCGCGGGGAGCCCGGGCCGCCGCCTCCCGCCCGCCCGCCGCGCCGGCGGCGCTGTCAGCATGCGCCCCTGACTGACTGGGCCGGGCCGCCGCGGCCGCCACCGCCGTGCCCGGGCAGGGCCGTCGCCCGCCCGCCCTGCCAGCATGCCGGAGGTGAGTGCTGGCGGGGGCGGCCGCAGGTGCCCAGGGGCGCCGCTTACTCCTGGCGCGGCCCCGCGGCCTTCGCCCGGCGCGACGGCTGCGGGCCCCGCGGGCGGCGGCCCTGCCAGAGGCGGCGGCGCGGGGGAAGCTGGGGGGGGGGGGTGGTGGGAAGCGTTCGTTCCGTTCCGCTCGGCGGGGCCGCGGGCCGGGCGGCTGGGAGGGGGAGCCGGGGCAGGCGGAGTCCGGAGCGGCGCCCCGCTTGCCCTCGCGTCCCTTCCCGACGCTGCGCCAGCCCGTCGCGGGGAGCTCGCCGGGCGTGACCCGTCCCGGAGCCGGGTCCCTTCCCGGCCGCGGCCCCGCTGCGCGCCCCGGGGCGCTGGGCGGAGGGAAGCCCCGGGCGGCGGCCCAGGGACGAGGCGGCGGGCCCGGCCGCGGCGGGCGGAGCGCCGTGCCCGCTCCTGGGGACGCGGGCCCTCGGCGGCAGCCCGGGGGACGTGGGCGGCGTGGGGCGGGTCCGGGGCCGAGGGGAGCGGGCTCGTGCTGCGCTCCTGGCCCGGCGGGGCGGCTCGGTGCCTGGGGGGAAGGAGACCCGCGGGGCTTTTCCCTTTTAGAGGGAGCTCTTGGATTCGGAACTTTGTTGTGCCTGTCGGTAGTGCTGACAAGCCGGTGAAGCTGTCGGTATAGCGGGGGAGAAGAAGGCAGCGGTGTTGTCGGTGTACAGTAGTCGTTTGAGGAAAATACCCGGTCGCTGCTGTTAGAAGGACGCTGCCTGTTCCGGAGGAGCACGGCGGCAGCAGGGCGCGGGCCGGGCAGGCCTGAGGATCTGTGCCCAGGTTCAGCAGAGGTGCAGTGGGCGGAATAGCGGGCGGTAGCGCTCCAGGGACCGACCCGACCTGCCTCGGCGCGGCGGAGAGGAGCCTAACGAAACGACGCCACCTGCCAAAGGGGCAACGAGGAAGTAATTTGCATAATGAATAATTAACCGATGAGACTTACTGCTGCAGGGGAAGTTTGAGGTGAGGGCCAGAGGTCGGGCACTTGGAAGCTGCGATGGGTGGCCGGGGCTGCCCACCGGTGCTGACCCTGGCCAGACCTGCTCACGTACCAGCAACGTTATGACAAGTCAAAGCAGACAGAAGAGAAAGAAATGGTAGGCTTGGCATCCCCAGTTTCACTGAGATGGGTGGCAGAACCACTCTATGCAGAGGGCTGAGATGTAGCCATGCAGCAAGATGAGGTGTCAGGGTCTCCCTACTTGTCAAGCGGTGCGGGCTGAGCTTGGGGTGCTGCCTGTCAGGCGTTCTGGGGAGCGGAGCACCTTGATGGCCCATCTGGAGGGGACGGGGATGCTGGGTGTACGCTGAGCTGAGCTCTGCAGCTGCACCATGTGCTTTTGCAATTTAAATTTTGGGAGGCCTATGTCAGCATGCTTTCCTCAGCTCACATCGGGTCAGGTGTAGATGAGAGCATTGTACGATAGAATTGGACGTCCCTGGATTTGAAGGCTAGGCTGCCGAGCCTCAACGCTGCTGTAGGCTGAGGTGAAATGAAGGATGTTTAAATAGAAAAGCGGTGACTGAGTGTTCAAAGTTTCATAGCTGGTTAGGCTCGACTTGGGAAATCATTGAGAACTTACTACCCTGTACATTGTGTGTGGGATTTAACGGTAGTTGTGGAGCTTGCCCAGTTTATGTGACACCTAAAAGTACAGGACCATATAGAGGTTATTTGCTTGAACTACTGAGGAATGATACACAAGCAGGAGATTTCTTTGCCTGGTAGATGAGAGAGACAGTGACAGGACACATTTATCCTCTCATGAAATTTATTTTGAAGAGCAGACAGGGGCCTGAGTCTGAGGATGCTTGGTTGGCTGTGGGGCAGCTGAATCAATGGGCAAAACTGGAGTGTTAACGTGAGCAGCTTGTGATTGACTGGAGAGAGGAAGCAGTGTCAAAGCTGTCCTGTGAAACTCCCTCAGCTGCAGCGCAGGGGCTGGTTCCCATGCATCCCCTGAACAGCGCTGGGAACAGCCGTGGCTTCTCTCCCCCCAAACTCCTCCTCTGTGCTCGCTGTCTCGGAGCGCAGCGGAGCAGGGCTGAACACGTGCTGCCTGGGCACGAGCCTCGTGTGTCTCCGGGCGGAAAGCTGTTTTGCAAGCAGGGGAAACGGGCAGTTCAGATGTATCCGACTGCTGCCCACAGCCCCAGCCCTCCTCAGCAGATGTCTGACCTTGGTGGCAGATGATGTTAGTCTTTCAGGTCCGGTAGATTAACAAGGTAATGGATAGCATCTATCTTCAGGAGTATCAACAAAGCAGTTTAATTAGTGGAAGCAGAGAGTTTTAATTTTAAATTTCTCTGGTATGGTATTATGTAGTTGCGGAAGGAATTGTGATCATAATTCAGAGCAGTCTTCACTTGGAGGCTTTTCTGCTGTCAGCCACAGCCAAGAAGTTGCCTTCCCACTGACTGGCTGCAGTTGGTACACAGCGTTGTGCTGTGCCTTCAGTCCCGCTCATCCCGGTGAGATGGGGATCACGAAAGCACAATCCTGAGGAAGGTACTGCAGCGGGGGTTCGGGAGGGTACTGGTGGTTCCTGCCGTCTCGCTGCTGCAGCGCAGTGCCCAAAGGGCTGGGGCCATGGGAAGGCTCCACGCTGGGCTGTGGTCAGCAGCGGGCATGCAGCCCTCTGCTGCCATCAGCCTTGGCACGCCTGGCAGGGTACGCACAGGTCTGGGGCTTCTTTAGTCAGGAAAGGATCTTGGTTCATTCTGCTCTGGGACATTCGACAGCATAATCAGAAATAAATCAGTCTTAATCGAGGTGCTTCAAGCCTTAAGTGCAGACATTCAGTTTTGGGAAAGGTTAATTTTATTTTGCATACTCCTCCTCTTGGGCTCTAGTACTCTGTTGCTTCGCCAAGTCTCAGCTGCTGTTCATTATTTACCTGATAATAATTAATGAGTTTATTCTCCTTCCTATAGCAAGGCCAAGTATTGAGTAAGCTAACGTTTTCAGGTCCTGCCATTACAAACACCACTCGCTGGCAAGCATTTGAAAGTAGCAGGTGCTGCTGTTGTTTTCTTTTGCAACCTGTTTTGCATGGAGCTTTGTGGTGCTCGGCTGCTTTGCGTGTCCCAGGAGCGCGGAAAATGCTACCTTCCAAAATTCCATAAGCAGGGAAGGTGTAGCTGGAAGGAATGTGTAACATCATTCCCTGCAGCCTGCCCTCCCAGGGGTTTCTAGGGGTCTGATGGATGTGCCATTTGGTGGCCTCAGCGTAATGTCCGAGCTGCATCGCTTTGGGTACCAGCATCGCGGGCAAATCTGAGTTCCCTGGCCTGAGAGCCCAGGTATATTGGAGCCTGGAATATGCACTGAAGTACAGGAGCAGAAAGCAGACAGCTGAAAGAAACATTGGACTGTGAAAAGGGTGTTGCTCGAGAGTAGCCCGGAGGAGACAGACTGATGAAGCCAAGTGGTTTTCACCAGAGAAACCAGGATGGGTTCTGTGGCCGCAGTGAAGGTTCTTAAACCTGTGGTGTAGGTGAAGATCTCCTGGCCAGTTCAGGTGAACACACAGGCTTTCCTCTCTGCTTTTTTTTTTGCTTTAAGTGTGTTTTATTTTGCTGCTTCAAGTGATAACCTCGCAGAAGTGCCTGTAATGAGGAGGATGATCTTTAGCACCCCTCAATGTCCAGGACAGGAGAATTGCTTCTCAGGAACCATGTGCATGAGCTGCAGGCCCATTTTTCTAGCAGTGCTAGCACCAAGGAAGTCACACTTGTTGGGTTGTAAAAGATGCCTTGCAGTAACTATTCCTTGCCTTGCAAGGCTGAATAGGTGTTTTCCTTTGCCTGGTGTGCACCTTAAGTGCAGATGCTATGAAGAGGTGATATGGCTGTTAACAGACCAGGTTGTTAAGGTGAAACTGCAGAAAAAGTTCTGTTCCCTTTTGCTGTTGCATTTTTATAACTTTTATCCATGCTGGGATGTCTTCTGTAGCTAGGGATATTTATCAGATAACTCCTGTGACTGTTCCTGCCCAGACAGAGCTCTACTGTGGTTTTCTTTTGAAGATTTTTGAGGGTTTTCCAGTATGCACGAGGCTGGACAGTGCGGGCAGTGATCAGGCGTTGCCCCAAATGCTTTGGGTTTGTTCTGCTGTTCGTTTTGCAGTGGTGGGGGAATAACGCTGCACACAACGGAGCAGGTGCTGCTGGGGGTGGGGGGGTTTGGAGATGTGCTGGGGGGCTCACAGGTCTGTGAGCGTAGCTTAGATGCATGCACCCCGGATTTTGGTTACTGTGCTTTGCACACCTAGTGACAGTGATGTGTGGGTCTGGCTGGCATGTTCGCTTCCCCAGGGATTCCTGTGGCCGTGCCTGCCCTGCTGTGTCTGGCTGGGTGCAGGGCAGGCTGGGGCTCCAGGGCTTTCCTTTGCCTGCATGTGTGGTGGTCTCACTGACTGTGTTCCTGAGGGGTTGGAGCAGTTGCCCATGATTATTATTCTTTGATTTTATTTTATTAACAATCCCATACTCTAAGCTTAGTTTCTTAAGTAAAGCAGTGAAGTAAACAACATTTCCTTCCTGATGTCCTGTAATTATTTACCAAAGGGATAAACATGTGATGGGTTTTTCTTGCTGTCCTCCATGACATTTGCAGTCTGTTCTGCCCTGGATGTGTGTGGTTGGGAGTCCTGTCAGTGGCACTGTGAGTGCAGAGCAAGCAGCAAGGCAGGAGAAGGGCTGTCAAAACCGTGTTGTGGATGGGGTGAAACTTGAAAACGTGTTTAATATAAAAAGTTGAGAGGTGGAGGGGCTGATACTGGATTTTGTAATGGAGCACGGCTCCTGGTCCCACCTTCAGCAGTTTGTGTGGGGGAAATGTCCTGGTCCTTGGGTCCTTTGGAGAATGAAGCCAGTGATGAAGTAGCTTTACGCTGCTGGGTGCATTGAGGCAGCAGAATGTTTCTTGAGGCTGGGCTGAAATTTCTGCCATGGCTCCAGTGGATGTGACAGGAGAGTGGCAGCTGCAGTGCTGGCCAATGCACACGTGGCTCTTCAGTGTCTGTGGGAGGGTTTGGTGTGTGCTGGCCTCAGGATGAAACCCCCCTGTGTATCAGGAGAGTGGCTTTTTCCTCTGGGATGAGTTTTGGGGTTTTTTTGGTTGCCTTTTTTTAAAAATGTCTGCTTGCTGTGCTTTGAAACAGGCCGTGTTTCAAATTATGTGCATATGCTGCATTGCTGTACAAGAATATTTGTATCCAAAATACCTTTGAGGTAGCTGGGAGAACTCTGAATGCACTGTAATGGGGGGAAAAGGCAGTCAGAGTTTGTACTAGACAAAATCTTCCCTCACAGAAACCCAACTTAAGCTCCCTTCATGTTAAGTTCCTAAATGTGTCCTGACTTTTCAGTTGGACGGTGGCTACGGGGACCTCTCAGAAGCTGCAGTTAAAGAATACATCTGATGCTAAATAGTGCACTTGGGGTTTGTTTCCCTTTGAATCTACGCACTGCATGGGGAAACTGAGGCAGCAGTGAGTAAACCAAATCTGGCAGTGAGCTCTCTGTAGCTAGGTTATCGTGCCTGTGGGCCAAAAGTGGATGGTCGACAGCCAGCTCAGCCCCTCGTCTGCCTGTCCTTCTGCAGCCCCGCTGCCAGTGGCTGCTGGCAAGCGGTCTCTCAGAGGCAGCTTCCAGCCCTTATTTGAGCAGCATCCCAAACCCGCCACTGCCTGTGCTGCTGGTCGGGCCTCGTGCTGTTGGGAAATAGGCCAAATACTTGTTTTCACAGGAAAATATTTTGGGATGTAAATATGCAAGCAGCACATCGGTGGCTGAGTCAGAATGAATGTCAGCACAATAAAAAGTAAGTACTGGGCGGGTTCAAGTACGGCATTTGATGTTTTGGGAGGTGAGCTCTGGTGTAGCCTCTGCTCCGGGCCAGCTGTGCTCCCCTCCTGCTGCCGGACCTTGGTTTGAATTCAGAGGTGGCAGGTGACTTCTGCAGGGAGGCCAGGCTTTCCTGCTGGGAGCAAACCCTGCTGCTGAGAGAGCTGCAGCGGGAATTGGGCATTTTTTCACTCCTGTACTTGTCATCAGTGTTACATTCAGAGTTGGGTCCTACAGAATTGCATCAGCCTTGCTTGCAGTGCCACAGACAGGAGTTACTGGAGTGTGCACTGAATTCCCTCTTATCTCACCCTACCACACTTTATATGTCTTGCAGGGAGATGTTTTGTTCCTCCGGTGTCAGACTGGGTGTTTCAGAACATGAATAGACTCGGCAGCCCTGTTTGCTAAGCTGAGCGATGATAAGAGTGTCTTAAGTTATGAGACGGTCGCAGATCATCTGGCAAGGCAAAATCTGACGTGGACTCCAAGTTGGAGCAGGTATTATTTGGAGAGAGAAGTAAACCCTCAAAAGCATTATAAATAACGCATCCTGACTTGAGTGGCTCAGGGTTTGCACAGGAAGTTTGGTTGGTGGCACCAGGATTCATCTGTGGTGGTACCCACAGACGGACAGGCAGCATTCCCAAAGTACCTGTGTGGTTTGGTTCCGAGCATGAGGCACTGGCTGCGCTCGGGTGCAGATGCCGGTGGTGGGGGCTGGAGGGCCGGTGGCACCCTGGGCTCCCACAGCTCTTTCTGCCAGCCTGAAGCGGCTCCACACATTCCTGCTGCGCTGCTGGCTCCTGCGACTGCAAGCAGTGAGTAAGGACTTGGGAACCCAGAGCATGTTTGGGCTCTGGGCCCAATCCTGCTTCCAGAGAAGTTAATGGGAAGTTTTCCTTCTAAAAAGGGAGAGGGATCACAGCTCCTAGCTCGGTTCTGGAGGCCCTGGGTGCTTCTCTGTCGGTAGTTGTTAACTCCGAGCTCCCTCTTCGCTCAGGAAGGAGGTAGTCTGGGGGTGGATGGCTGTGCCCCCTGGTCAGCTGCAGCAAGGTGCAAGCCAGGAGCATGCTCCTGAGACGGCTCTGGCATTGCGGTGAAGCTATCTCCACTGCAGTGACACCTACACAGTGCTGGAGGAGATAAGCTGTTCTTTCACATGTCAGTAAATTGCTGTAGGAGAAAATGAAGTTTGCTGCGTTAATTTGGTCTAGGTAGACCTGAGGTCGCCAACCTTTAAAGCCTGCGCTCCCTGGGGCGCTGTGGAGGGGTGTGAGGCTCTGGGAGCTCGCCGAACCAGGGAGATGTGTCAGGTTTTCCGAGCAGGTTGCCAAGCTGAAGGCAGCAGTAATTAGGCCTGGATTTGCCATAGAAAATCTGTGTGTCTGTGCGCAGGCGCCCGGAGCTCCAACATCTGGCTGTCACTGGCAGGGGTGTGGGCAGGCTGGGGCTGGCTGTGCAGAGCCCACCACCCTTCCTCCTCCTTGCTGAGCCTGAGGGTCTGTGCTCGCCATCCCAGCTGACGCTGGCTGTTTCAGTGTTGCTCGTGCCGCTTGGTTTCGTGGAAGGAAGGTCTTGCCAGCCACACACACCGATAAACACAGTGTGATTTACTTGAGAAAGAAACTTTAGGGATTTTTTTCTGTGACTCTCAGAGGCTGGAAAAAAAAATCCAAACAAAAAATGTTTCTTCCAGTGTTGGGAAGGCTGAACTAGTGCCTGGGCAGCATTCTTGACATCATGCCATCACTTTTGGGTTTCAGTGACATCATTTCCGTATGTAATTCAGTATGAGAATCCTTCCGTGCTCAATATATGGGCAAAAGTTAGACTGAGACTTCTTTCATAAGCATAAAAATCAAAGGTAGTGAGTCCCTGATCCTGATAAAGTCATTATGTGCTCTGTGGCCGTTTGATGTACAACGTTACAAACGTTCTTTGGGGAGTGTAGGCGCTTGCTGCTGTGACTTAGCTGTGCAAGCTGCTTAGAGGAAAGTGCCTGAGAAAATATCTTGCTTGCTGCTTATCAGCATTTTACTGAGCTCCTGTATTTATGTGCAAATATATTCCATAAATACATCCCTAATGATGGGATTTTTTTGTGAGAAGTAGGCACAGCTCTGTTCAATTCTTCTAATTAAATATAGCTAATGGTGGCCACTGAAATACAAGAATTGGAACGTCTTTCCCTTTTCTGCATGACTGGCAAATTGTTGATTTGGGTTTGTTTGGTTTGTTTTCATCAACTTGCAAGCATTCTGTCTTGAATCACCATTTTTATAAAAATTGCTCTTTCTTAAGCCTTTTCAGAAGCTATTTTCCAAATATTTGGCGGGGTTTTGTGTAAGACAGGAATTTAAACTTTCATATCGTGTATTTTTCAGTGGCTTTTAGAGGTAAGCATGAGAACACAAGGAAAATCCCGGGAGCTTTTTCCAGAATCCTGTCACTACTGTGCTCAGTTCAGGTAGCTGGCTGGGAGAAAGGAGGACCCGTGGACGAGAACTGAAGTAGAGGGTAGGGAGGGCTCCTCCTGTCAGAAATACTGTGGGAAAGCAGGTGGAAATAGCGGAGGGGGACAGCAATGGTACGTGTTTTGGGTGTTAAGGAAGCCTGTGCTCATGCCATGCTGGCAGCAGTGCCTGGGACCCTGCTGGGGCAGCGATCGGAATCAATGTGTGGCTGGAACCCGGGAGCTTCGGGAGGCTCAGCCGCTGTGCCTGCCTGAGCTCCTCCAGCACAGGGGCTCACACCCTGGACCTCTGCTAGGCAAGGGACCTCTGCCACTGCTCTTCCCTGGCAAGAAGGTGGAGATGGAGCTGCGGGATTAGCACTCAGCACGAGTGGCACCGTTAAATGGGCTCGAGTGCTTTTTTGTGTTGGGTTTTCCCGTAGTGCCATTCGTCAGGCTGCTCTCAAAATAAGAGTGCTTGCAGTAACTAATGACAGGGCTGTAACTGAGTCTTTTAGACACTTTTTGCCCAGGAGTTTGGGTCTGCGGTTGGTTTGACCTTTGACATATCAGCATTGGGACTTTCATCCTGTTGTAGCAGGCTTTTTGGGGAAAGTGATCCATTTGTACCTTGCAAGGAGAATTAACGGCAATTTGAAGGTTAGGTGTTTGTGATTTGGCACTGGTTGAGCATAACAACGTTTGCCTACCAAGTGAGCCAGAAGGATGCTGCTCACTGCTCCTTGCTCAGGAAGGAGACCAGAGCTGGGACTGGAGACCAGACTGTGGGCCCTGGGTGCAGGACTTCGCCAGAGCAGTGGGCAGTGCTGCTGCCTTGGCCCCTCTCAGCAGAGCGAGTCGCAGGCGTGTGTTGTCCACAGAACGATCCAGCAGCCGTTACGATGTGAGACCTCAGTGCAAAAGGATGGGAGAGGCTGATGAAGGGTCTGCACTCACTCTACAGCAGAGACATCCCTTGACTATTCCATGGAAGGCAGGAGCCCAGAGATAGTTGGGACAGCTCAGCCCTGCCACAGCCCTAAATAAAAACGTGAGGTAGCGGGTTTTGACCTGATCCATAACCCAGAAACAAGAATCATGACAGGTCTGGCCATTGGAGCTGGAACCCCCCTGTAGCTGCCATATGCAGTGGTGCAGAAGGTGTCACCATGCTGGTGAAGCTGCTGCTTGATCTTTTTGGTTTTAATGTGGTAAGTTCAGCGAGGGCAGCCTGTGGGTGATCCCCCATGCCATGGTGCGTTATCCAGCAGTGTCCCTGAAGCTGTGCTCACTTGTTGGCCCCAGGAACACCCCGGGACCCGCGGCACAGTGGCTGGGATCCTGCCGCAGTGCTGTCCGCAGGGCTGCCGGCGTGGCAGTGGTGCAAGTCCCCTGTATGAGCACACACCTTCTGTAAGGGGCTTCTGGGCGCAGAATAACTGGGAATCTCTTTTCCATCTTCCTCTAAGTTCATCTTTTGTCACAGCAGCAGAAGGCGCTGAAAAAGAGACAAGTGTTATGCCAGCAGGCACTGAAGCAGCGTTACACCAGCTGGGTCACTCAGGTATCAGGGAATCCATGGACAAAAGGAGTATCCATGATTTATCACCAAAGCCAGCTCCTGATGTCCTTCCTGCAGGCTGACTGCTCCCAGGAAATTGGAGAGCCAGGTGCTGAGGAGGTTACAGTGCAGGAGCACTAGCCCTAGCCACTGCTCTGGGGAGGCAGGGTGGGCTCCAACACCTGTGCGGTGCACCCCCCAGGAGGGCTCCCCAGGAGCTGGGGGCATCCCCTCACCATGGAGGTTCTTCCGCTGAAGTTTTTGCAGAAGCAGCTGTTCTGAACAGGGGCTGTTAGCGGGTTGTTTTTTGTGGTTATCGTTAGCTAACCATGGGTCTTATAATTGAAGGTGAATGAGCACAACAATAAATTATAGCAAATACTTATTAAAACATGGTTTCAAAGACCTTTTTCACTTCTTTCCTAAAATAAAGCAGAGTCATTCAGTTTTTATTACTTCTCTTTAATACTGGTGACTAATTTGGAGCTTTGCCTTGATGTCCACAGACCCGTGTTTATTTATCTTGGGTGAGACTGTGATGCAGAATTAGTCACATCAGTAAGTATTTGTGTGCTGCTGAGCACTGTATGTGTAGCGATGGCTGTTAAGTCAAGGAAAGCATCTCCTAAACTCGGTTCGCTTTGCTGTAAACAGAAGAATCATTTTGCTCTTGTGTTGGTGTGTAACAAGTTGGTGCAGAGAGGTAAAATCCCCATTCTCTGGCATTTTGATTCTTACGTAAATAATGAAATTAATTTAGAATTATATTTTCTGATAAGTCATGTAAGTTCTTATTAGCCTGGAAGGATACAACTGTCAATTAAATGTAAGACCAGCATGTATTAAAACATAGAAGATGCTCTACCTTTGCACTGAAAAGCAGTCAGCTTTTTCCCCTCTCTTGTAACAGATGCAGGGGTGGTTTTCTAGCACTGTCGGTGCCGTGTGATTCATGGTAACAGTACCAGGAGTCAGGCAGTCGCATCCTTGCACAAAGCTGGCCATGCTTCAGTGCTCTGGGTGTCCCCGGCGAGGCGGAGCTGCGATCGCAGGAGCCTGGGGTGATTCCGGAGGTATGGGCCTCCCTGGGTGGTGCAGGGGCTGGCCTGGCGCTGCCGTGGGTCTGGCTGGGGGAGTGCTGCTCCCAGTGCTGCTCCCCTTCAGTCCAGACCATGTTGGTTCCCGTGCCATTCTCTGCTCCTTGGAGAGAGGCACGGGGCTGTCACTGCATGGCCACAGCTCCCCGTTACGGAGCTCGAGCTGGCTGTCGAAAGCGGAACTCTGCCTAACGTGTTCCTCATTGCCTGTGTTCATGTCCCTCTTTCTTTGCCCTCAAGTCAGATGCAGGAGGAAGCAACGTGCACGATTGCAGCTTGCAAAGGGCCTTGCCGGGAGTGAGCCCCTGTTCGCAGCAGGCATGTTGTGAGGTGCTGAGCCGAAGGCTGCTGTGGATGCCCCAGGCCTCCCAGAGTGCAAGGATGCCACAGCTGCATCCAGACTCCCAGTTCATAATTATACATGTCACAAAACAGTCATCATGTGAACAGGCAAGGGCTTTGAAATCCTGAGTTTGGTGACAGTGCCAGTTGTGGGAGGGGGTGCCCAGACTGGGGCAGGTTAGTGAAGCTCAGCGGAGGAGCTGGTTGCCTGGAGTAAATGCTGTTAGCAGTAAATGTACGGTAGTACTGTCCCTGTACATGCTGTTAATCCATCAAGAGCTCACCAGAGTGGTCTCAAGATTCATTTTATCCACTGCTGGGCTCCATTTCTGGGGAGGGACAGAGCTGCCCCTTGCAACCGGGGCCACGTGGCAGCTGCTTTAGGAGGGGAAGTGAAAACTGATACAGCCGATGGTACAAAGCGGGAAACTCTCTAGAGGCAACGTGTGACTTAATTTAGCACCTCAGCAGCGGTTAGCTGCACCTCGGCAGCGGTTAGCTGCCAGGGCCCCTTCCCCTTGCTGTGCAGTGGGTGTTGAAGCATCTGACCCTCAAGAAGTGAGGCTGGGGGTCTCCCTCTCAGGAGGGAGGACTCCTCTGGGTCGCTTTTCCTCCCTTAACCAGCTGCATCAGCTGAACTCGGTGTTGCTGAGTCACGGGCATTGCTTCTTCCTGCAGTTGTCATGGATGATACTGCTAATCGTGGGGTCTGTGTACAGCCACTTTACGTACGTGCAGGTACAGTTAGAGATCCCCTGTCCATATGGGAGTGTTTTCCAGGGATCTGTAGCAGTCCTTTTAGCCAGTTGAAGTACCTCCCAGTTCTGTGTCTTGTCTGTGGGACTCGAGGTTGGCTGTGTGGCTGTGCCCTCGAGGAGAGCACCCAGGAACTGCTGGCTGCCTGGGAGCCACTGTTGCTGATACCTGGCTCCGAGTCAGCAGCACCCCAGCCTGCTCCCGCTGACACGAGCAGGGGAAAGGAGTTACAAAGTCACACACATGCCTGAGGCAGGAGAGGGCAGGAAACGTTCTACAGGTGAAATGTACCTTTGTGCTGGCAGGGGACAGCATGGGGAGAACGATTCGGAGCAGCCGACCAGCCAGGCTGAGTGTGCTCGCACGCCCCATCCTGCCCCGGAGCAGACGCTGGGCTCTTGGTGTGATGCCATCGAGTAGGTCATCCCGCTCCTCTCCTGCATCACCTGGCTCACAGGCGCTTGCAGTTAATCAAACAAAATGCCTGTGATGTGCAAGAGGCTGATTAATAAATAGCTCTGTGCTTTTTGGAAAGGGGCACGGTGGTTCAGTTACGGCCTCAGACATGTCCTCGTGTAGAAATTCGGTGTTTAATGTTCATTAGAGTGAGTGCATGAGACTGATTCTAATTAAAGAGCTTTTGGCTATTTCAGTTCAGTTTGTTTCCTTGTAAAAAAATTACTTCTCAGAGTTTTAAGTTAAATCTCTACATTACTGTTATTTTTAAAGATAAACAACTTCTTTTCAGAGTTGCGTGGGAAATGTCACTTCTTTTGCAGCTGAAATTCCCCCATGTCAGGATGATGCAGGACTTCCTAGTTCTAAAATACATTACGTAAATGTTATGCTAAAGGAATTACATAGTATGGGCCTGTTTTTACTACCAGAATCGGTGTCTGCAGCTTCAGTGGTGTGGATAGATGTGTGAATGCTTTGTAATCCATAAATCAGTGGCAAAATGGATTAAATGCAGAGTAGCCCTTCCTGCCATTTTGCTTCTCTGGCTTACAAGAGGGAAGAGTGGAATAATAGCTAGTGTACACATCTCCTAGTCTGGAGACAGCCCCTGACCTTTGCCTGGTGTCATTTATGAATACACATCCATCTCCTGCTGCCAGATAATGTGAGTTCTGCCTGTCGCTGGGGTCCCAGGTTTTGTGAAGGAGATTGATAGATACCACGGCTTATAAGAAAAGGAGAAAAATTCCAACTGGCATATTTCTTGACTGTAAAGTGTTGGGTTTTTCTAACAGTGGTCAGTGACTTCAGAACCGCCTGCTCTTTAAAGGCAAGAGGGTTATGGAATTTGCAGTATAACTTTCTGACTTGAAAATAGCATTACTGTAATTAAAGTAAGAAAGGATTGGGCTGTGGGGTTTGGATGTCAGTGCTGTTACACTGTGCTTGGGAATGGGTTCAGGGTCTGATTGGGGAGGTACATCTTGGAGAGCTGATGTCAAGGACATACCTTGTTCTCACCCGCTGCAGTAACTGGTGCAGTAGGGGCTCTCTACCATGTGTGGCCTCTTTTAAAGATTATTTATTCGGCTTTCATGAACTGAGTACACTGTGATGTGATACACTCAGATGTAATGTCACAGTTAGGTGTTCCTGCTGAAACAGTTTCAGCGGCTGTGAAACACGCCCCATACCCAGACACATCGGATGAGGATCTGCCCAAGGAGCCCGCTGAAGTCAGTGGGAGGTTGTGCTGCCTTCCCGAGCGCTCTGAGCTAAACCAGTACAGAAATACCTGATGAAGCACTGCTGGCAGTACTGCTGGAGCTGTGCATGGCATGCAGCATGCCTGGGTCACAGCACAACTGTTGCAGGTGTTGTACTAGTCTGGTCTGGGGCTTGCTTTGCAGCTCAGTGCCAATACCTGCTTGTAACTTTACCAAGCTCTCTACATCCCGAGCTCACTGGGAGCTCTGCAGTACCTCTCAGCCGGTACAGCATCGTTCCCTCGCTGGAGCTGCTGTGCTGCTGCCCCCGCACCTTCTTTCCCCTCCTGATACGTGTGGAATTACAAAATTGAGAGGGGGGCAGCCCTGTTTCCTTTGATGTGCTGTTGCATTGCTGTAGCAGGTACAGTTCCTACAGAGCCAGAGTACCAGACCAGTTTGGTTTGTTCAGCGGTAGTTTACTAAAGAGTATTTTTCTTTAACCAATCCTTCCCAGTTATGTGGCCAAGACGTTAATTAGCTCATTGTTTCTGCTCAGTTTTGTGACAGTGCTATAATTATATCCCTCAATTGTGCTGTGAAGTAATTGCTGTGACTCTTCCAAGTTTTATGTTGAGATATGTTATTGGTAAACTTTGGGCTTGGCAGAGGTGTTTTGAAAATACTCCACAGCAGTCAGTAATTTCTGTGCTTCTTCCTTTAAAAGACAGCCATTTGGCAATTTCCAGCTTTGAGCCTATAGCATCAATGTAAACAGAATATTGATTTTATTCCATTTCCTATCTCATTAGAGTAATTGTCATGAGGATGGATTCATGTTGTGTAATTATCTGTTCTTGCTGACAGTTCCCATGTCATTGAGACTGGCGTTTTCAGCTTCCACTGCCTCTGAGCGTAAAGGTTGTGTTCTTTACTGCCACGTTGTTCTTCAGGGTTGAGCTTTTTGCCTGGCCAGCCTTACATGTGTACCTCAGAGAGACCTGAGTGACCTGAGATAGAGAAACAGGAACATCCAGCAAACCCAGTTCATTACAAGAAGAGTCAAGGCAGCGGCTCATTGGGAACCATTCGCAGTGCAGTGAGACACCTGCTCAGATGCCTGATTTTGTAATGGGCAAAGGAGGAAGAACGTATCATTAACCTGGCTGTACAGCAGTGCTTTATAGCCATAACAGGGAGTAATAAACATGAGCAAAATCAGAATTCACACCCATCATCACAGGCCCTGTCTGCATGCTGGTTTCACTTTCTTGGGCACTTCCAGGTCCCCGTCCCTTGGGTTTGTAGCTGTTTCTTACTGGTTTTTTGTTGAGCCAGCTCAGCAGACAGCTAAGTGACCCCTCGTACCCTCTTGAGGAGTGACTTCCCAGTGTTATTTCTCTCTTTTCTGAGAATCACTTTTAAATTTGCTTTCAGTGTTCTCAGCTTCCTTGTATCCCCCGTGATGGGTGAAGTCAGGGTTACGCTCTGTCCAAATGAGTGTTGCAATGGTCCCAAGACAAGTAGCAAATACTGTCAGATTTCAAAAGGTGAACCTCAAAAAGCAGCTGTGGAGGACAAACAGCCTTTAGTACCGAGTGCCCTGCTGGGTGGAGTCTGGAAACTGTCAGCCTCCAAAGAAATTTTAATTAAATTTAAAAAAAAACCCTGACCCTAACAATCAACTCAGCCTCTTTCCTGTCCCCTCGCTATGGTCCCTCTCTCTGGAGTTGCTGCAGCCTCTCCTCTCTTATCAGAGACAGCTCAAAGAGAGACATCAGTGTATCTGCAGGCAGTGATATCTGTCAGTGTTTGAGGCTTATTGGGGACTCCTTATTGACTGGGATTATCACAAGAGAATTTCAGAGTAAGAGGAAAATAGTTTCTGCAGATAAAAGAAGCCAGAATTCTGTGACAACATCTTCCTCTATTTAGTGGAGATCTTGAAGATACACCTCTGGTCTGAAGTCAGTCTTTATTTTTGCTAGGAGGCTATTTTTGAAGCTGACATTTCTAGCTGTGTTTCCAGGTAGGTAACAAATTCTGACAAAACAATTTTTCTTCAAGTAACTGTGCAGACTAAATATATATCCAGCACTTCTTCACCTTCAGAAGATTTCCCTTTGAGGCATCACAGCTCCTCACAGTAATACTTCACGTAGCTGGCAGCCTGAGGAACTAAGGGTGAAATTCAGCGTCGCTTAATGCAGTTACAGGTATGTCACTGACCTCAACAGGAGCGGGATTTCGCTGCGAGTCGGTGGCTGGTCTGACTCCACATAGAAAGCTGACTACAGAGCTAGGAATAAAGCCCAGGGCTGCGAGTTTTACCAGGAAGATTACTCCTTTGACTGCATGTGAGCTCATAAGAGAGTTTTCATCTGGTTTCGTTTTGTATGCTGCCTTCATGCTATCTTTCTTGCCTCGTTAGGGGTGACTGCTCTTGTAATGAGAGTGAAATTAAATACCTTGTTTTGAAAACACGGCCTTTAACTTGCTGTGGCTTTAGCATGTAAAATATTATCAATTACTGCTCTAACTCTTCGTGGTGTTTGGAAAAATCAATGCTTGGTATGGATTGTATACTGAACAGATGAACAGGAGAAAGATCCCTGTTTAGAGCTGTTGCAGAGCTTCATTGCAGAGCTCTTGCTGCCTGTATCACCCTCTCCCGAGGGTCTCATCACAAGGAATAGGTGTTCACAGCAAAGTTAACACTCAAAAGCCACTGTTTTGTGCTGAGCAAGACCCATGGTGGGAGGAGGTGGATGCACCTGGTGTCTGTATGTGCAGACCTCGGGGTGAGTTGCAGCGCACACCTTGGCTGGAGAGCAGGTGATGAAGTGTTTTAGGCTTCCCAAAGCGCTGGTGTGAAGGGCAGTCCTGCTTGAGGCAGGTGGGGATGCCTGGAGCCTGTCCTGGGGCACTGGGGTGCCCTGCTAGCTCCCTGTTGTGAGGTCCTAGTAGCTTGTCTTGTGCTCCCCAGTCTTGTTGTGCTACCCCATCACAGCTGGGTAGTGTGGCACAGGTGGGAGAAACAAACTTGTTTGCCTTGTTAAAGAGTGTTTTCAGTTCCCAAGTCCCTGTGGTATCCCAGAGTGCTGCACAGCCGTCACTGCTGGCACGGGACGATGACTCTGAGTTTTAAGCAGTTGAAGCGAACGAACTGGTGTTTACCAAGAACACACCTAGCTGTTGGCTTGGGCTTGCAAGGAGTTCTGCACAGTTGTTTCTCCCCTGCTAGCAGGGATTAAAAACGTGGGCACGATGAGAAGTGTCCTGGCCAGGAAACCATGGTGTGTGTTCTAATCTTATTAGCTGTATTAGGTGTGCTTTGTTTCTCCTGCCCTTCGTTGCTCTAATCACCTAGTCCCTGAAAGAAGGCTCCTCGTCGGTTTTTCATCGGTTGGTTTGCACCCACGTTTGCTGACACCACTTCCCAGGATGTGCCGGTGGAGGGGGCAATTACAGACAGGGGAGTGGTGTGGCTGGAAAGGCAAGGATGGGAACAGCCTCCCCTGAAATGCAGGTGTGTGGATCCTGTCAGGGGGATGCCCATCGGTGGTGTTGGCTGCGGGCTCGGGCGCTGTCCTGCAGCGTGCTGTGGGTGCTGCCGCAGGGCTCTGTACACCTGGCTGCTCTTTCAAAGTCTCCCGGCTCGGACAAGAGTTGGGATGTGTTACGGAGTTATATTTGTGCGTGGCACCGGCCTGCTGTGCCCAAGCTGGTGAGCCGCCGCTCCCCTCGGCACCCGAGGGGAAAGGTTCGCTCCCTGGTTCCAGGGAACCCGCGGGGCTCTTTGAGCGAGACGCGGGTAGTTCACCTGCAGCCAGCTCCCGGGAGTGCTGAGCAGCCCCTCTCCGCCGGCGGGACGGTGTTTCCCGAGGCCCGGACGGCCGGCGGGGCCCCGAAGTGCCTCTGGCTTGGGGACCGGCCCTGCGGGCGGTCGCGGCGGTGCCGGGGCCCGGACGGGCCTGCGGGGAAGCGGCGGCTCGGGCCCGTCCCTCGGAGAGGAGAGACCCAGCAGGAGCGGCGGGGTGGCGCCGGCCGTGCCGACGCCGGTCCCCGGGCGGCAACGACCACCCCACAGCGCGGCGCCCCGGCGGCCCCGGCCTTCAGCGCCCGTGCGGGGAGCCGGTAACGCGGGGCGGAAGGGGGGCGCTCTGGCGGGGCGGGGCGGCGGCGGCGCGCAGGCGGGAGGGCGGGCGGGTCAGCGGACGGTACCATTCCCGCGAGCGGGCGCCGCCGCCATGGCCCGCCCCCCTCACTGCATGTCGGGTAGTGCCCGGGGCCCGCACGCTCGTCCTCCGGCGGCCGGGCGAGCCCCGTCGGGCGGGCGGGCGCGCTCGCTCGGCGCTCGGGGCAGCGCAGCCAGCGTCTGACAGGCGCGACCTTTCATAAGACGGCCCCCGCCATTGGCTTGCTGCCCGGAGTATCGCTGCAACGCTATCCGCGATTGGCTCGCTCCCGATCATGCCTGGCTCCGCACGGGGAAGCGGCCCCTCCGCTCGCAGCCCGGCGGCGGCTGGCGTGAGTGCCCGGCGCGGGGCGGCGGCGGCGGCTCCTCCGCGGGGCTGCCCGGAGCTCGGCCCGCTGAATTGTAACGTGTCTCTTCTCTCTACAGGTTGGTACTAAGAAGTGCCTTTCCTGACGTCTCTGCTGCTTGGGACCGCTTCTAGAGCAGCCGCTGCTTTTTGCCTTGCTTGCTGCCAGCTAGACTGCGACGACAGCGCATCGCCGCCACCTCTAGCCAGACACCCGCGCCGAGGGGACGGCGCTCGGGCCTTGCCGCAGCCTGCTTTACTGTCCAAATAAAAGTTTGCCGGGGAGGTCAGAGACCTTCTGCCCGAGAATCGGAGAGGAAAAGCAAAAAAAAAAAACAAACCAAAAAAAAGAGAAACAACAAAAAAACCAACCAAGCAAACAAACCTAGTCCCGAGCGTTGCTCTAAACTGCTGCATCTGTCTATGCCAAACTAATCGATCCCGAGTGCACCACCAAACCCCGCTGCGAGGGCGGCTGCTGGAGAGTACCTGTCAGACAGCTGCAGGAGAGCGGCTCTGAACCCCGCGCCAGAGGGTCTGCCACCAGCCCATGCTTGCACGGTGGGCTCCGGCCGGCGCTCAGCATGGGTAACTGAGAGCACCAGGCTAGTCCCGGGCTGCACTGGTAACGCTCACCTCGCTGGTAATCCTGGCGCTTCTCTCAGTACGAAACCTCTGTCGATTCACAGTTGCCACGCCGTGAACTGCTGGTGGCACGTCTTCTCCTTGAGGTCACGGCCACCCCATTTTAACCTACTTTTAAAACAGGGAGAGGGGGAGAGAGACAGGAAAAAAAACAAAAAAAAAAAAGGAAAAAAGTATTCTGGAGGTGGCACTTTCATCATTTCCAGTTTCTCAGTTCGGCTACTTGTGTGTCCATTTCATTGGAGATTTTAACTACCTGTAAAGTCTAAAGATGGCTGTTAGTGTCACACCGATTCGGGACACAAAATGGCTAACGCTGGAAGTGTGTAGGGAGTTCCAAAGGGGGACTTGCTCACGACCAGACACGGAATGTAAATTTGCACACCCATCGAAAAGCTGCCAAGTTGAGAACGGACGCGTAATCGCCTGCTTTGACTCGTTAAAAGTGAGTAAACCTTATGTATTATTTTCAAGGATGTACAGTTTATAAAAGAAGGGGCTGTAGCCAGAAAAGCCCCGCAGCCTGAAAGGGAGTGACTGCTGGCTGCCAGCCGTGGGGTGTTTTGCTGCTTTTATTTTATTGATGCTTGTTGATTTGTTTTGCTGTTTTTCTCAGGGGGAAGGAATAGGGGGAACGAAGGGAAAATATGTCTGGCAGGGCTCAAATCCTCCAGTATGGCTACAGAGGCTGGTTCTCTGCCTCCAAATTATTCTCTGCCCGTAGCTGGAATAAAGGGCACTTCACGTAGAAACAGCAAAGTCACTGTAAGGATTCTTTGTTTTTAATAGCACAAACCACGTAAGCAATATGAGGATTTGTTTCCATCTCGTAACTCCCAGCGGGTCGCTGGTGTCTCTGGACAGCTGATGGTGAACCCTAGAAGAGTGTTTTCCTCCCCAGGTTATTTGGGTGCCTGTGAGCACCCTGCTAGTGTTTCTGCATTTGGGACTGCCGAGGTTATCCTGTCTCTGTCACAGATGCTCTTGCTGAAGGGAAGGACGGTGCTTAGCAGAAGGCAGGGTGCCTCTACACACGCAAGCAGGGCTGTAGCAGAGAGGGTGCAGCTTTGCTGTGGTTTGTAGGAGGCATATTCAGGTTAGGCGCTGTAACTGGTTTCCTGTAGCTGTAGTTTCAGTGATCGGTGTTAAACGTGTGGATCCCAGCGCCCTCCTTTCTTTTTTTTAATGAACTGAATCATCTTAACATTTAAAAATACTCATCTCACAAACAATACAGAATTGATCCAGTGCAGCCCTAAAAAACCGAAGGGTTGGGAAACAGGAACATGTCTGTCAGGTTTTGTATGGTGTAGTTTTCTCTCCCTGGTACCAAATCCCAGGAAGCAGAGCAGAGCCCCAGAGCACGGAGGGGCTGGTGGCAGAGACAGGCTCTGAGTGGTTTGTTTTATATACCTGCAATGTTCCTGAGTTTAAAAATCAGTGTAGAGGGTGAACTTTGAGATGCTCAGAGGCCTGAAACACCCAGCCCCACCACCCCAGCCACGTTTTAACTTATGGACATTGAAATGGTTTTGGTTTTTTTGTATTTACTTTAGACCTGCAGTAATTATATTGAATTTGGTGAAAGAAAAAATAATTTAAAATGCAGAAATAGAATGTTGCTGTGGATGAAAAAGTGTTGGGAGAGGTGCCAATGAGGCATGGCTCTGGCCTGGGGAGCGGCTCAGCCATGGGGCTGCCATGGCCACCACCTGGCACTGCCTGTTGCCTCCTCTTCACGGTGAGGTGTGCCGTTGAGGTGTGGCGTGGCCTGGTGTGGCCGGGGCCACCCCCACGGCGTGTCGGCAGCATGGCTGTGTGGCCTGGCGCAGCGGGGACGGCCATGCTGCACCCATGGCAGCATGGCTGCTGGAAACCGGGCCTGGCCTCAGAGACCGACACTTCCTCATTGGAGAGAGAAGCTGTGTTCGCTGGGAACTAGTACCCGTGGTGTCCTGGTTAGATGTCCCACTGAACGGCTGTGCAGTTATGGAAGCCTTGCCCACTGGCCTGGTGCTTTCCGGAGCTGGGGTCTGGCCACATTGCTTGGAGTGAGATGCTGGAGTTAGTTGACCCCAAATCTCCTTTGCTGGGGGAGACGTGACCCGATTTTGCTGTGAATTGGTGTCCTCCTCTCAGATCTGTGAAAAGCTGCGGTCGCTGGAAGGGCTGCAGAGTCCCGGTGCTGGGCGAGGAGCTGGAGCAGCAGCGTGGGCTTGTGTCTGGATGTGAGACAAGCTGGGGGGACCGGCCAGGCTTCCCCAGCGGCATGGATGGCCCTGCTCTGCCGACAGCAGGGCTCTTCCCTGTTGTGGTGAAGGACATGGCCGAAGGGGATGGCTGTCAGCTTCGCCAGGAGCAGCAGGGATGGCTGGTGATAGCTGTAGGGAACATTACAGCTTTGGCACGCTCTGGGGGAGTCTTCTATTGCTTAGGTAAAGTCAGCTCAGCAGCTGGGGGTAGGCCAGTAGGGCGTCTGCTATTTAACGCTGCCCTTCTTACCGGGAAGGTCCGCTTGTGCTGGTGTGGAAGGGCATGCTCATGGCTGGGGTGCTGCTCTGTGTGCCACAGAGGTGCTGGGCCGGCACAGCCCCTGGGTGCAACCAGCTGCCCACCAGAGCTTGCTTTGTTCTCAGCTCGCTAAAGAGCTGCTGTGATGTATGAAAATACCATCGATAGCCAGAAGACGGGTGTCACCTCCTGGAATTCCCCATCCCATCCACAGCAGAGGAGAGCAGTTCCTGGGTTTGGGGTTCGTTGCAGACATCCATCAATTTTCGTGTGTGCTGGGCCAAACAGGCACTAGTCACTCTGTCACCTTGCCTGCAGGAGCACAAACTGCGAGTGGTACCAAAACCATTTGAGGGGAGCCTACACCAGCCTTCTCTAGACCCTGTAAGGCGGGTCAGGAGTTTGCCAAAGGAAAAAGAAATATTTTTGAAAGGAAATGTTAATGTTTTAGTGATTCAGTGCGGATGCAGTGTCCTTGCTCCTAACTGAAACAGCAGAATGCCTGAAAATTGACCTTGATATCAAAATGCCTGATGTCTTGTAAGTGTATCTAGTATTAGTGTTAGCTGAACCGCTGTCTCCTGGACCTCAGACAGACTTTAGTCACGGAGTTCTGCTTTACAGGCTCCGAGTACATCCTTCACTCACGGTGCTCCCAAGAACTGGTGTTGGTGTCTTAAAAACATGCTTTATGTTGGCTGGCATCAGGCAGATGTTGTAGTGCTGCAGAGCCGCAGCCCCACGAGCAGCGCTTGCTTGAGAGCTGGAGATGGCCCGTGTGCTCTGCTATATTTAGAACATAAACAGGCAAAGCAAATAGCTTCTGAGGGGACCCCGTGAAATGGCAGTACCCTTCAGCTCTGCCCAGCAGGCTCTGGCCTCCGTCCCAGGTGTCCTCCGCGGATGCTGTGCAGGGCCGGAGCGGGCAGCCAGCCTCCAGCGACTCTGCTCAGCTGCTCTGCTCAGGAGGCAAAAATAGATTTCAGATGGGGAACTTTCAGCTTGGGCAAAACACCGCTTTTTTGTTGTTTGGTTCTTTCCCTCCCCATGCAACGAGAGCAAGAGCTGTGTGCCTAGGTGTAGGGGAAGAAAAGTGGCACCTGCTCCCGAGTCTCCCCTTGTGTCATGCTGCTGCCCTCAGGTACCAGCATCGTCAGGGCTGGCTTGTGGTCCAGTGTCACTGCAGCACCAGGCTGGCCACATCGCTGGTGGGGGGCTGCATACCGCCTGCACCCCTCGGGCTGCTCTCCCCAATCGTTACCCTGAGCTGGAAGCATCAGGGAAGCAAAGGAAGGCACATACATCCCTGCGACCTCAGCAAGTCAGTGCAGGGAAGAGGTCAGGGCCACGTCAATCAGAGCATGCTTTTATCATCCCTCTGTTGAATCCCCTGCTTCCTAATTAGTCCTAATGAAGCCTGCGAGGCTGTCCTTAGGGTAGTGCGTTAATCAAGATGAATGTGTGTGGGATAATCTAGCCCTTATATATTAGGAGGGTAATTTTAAGACAAGAATGATTATGTAGCATATTCAAATGGTGCGTTTGAGTGGCTGAGTCAGCTCCAGCTCTGGCTCTGCGTTGTTTAAATGCCGTAGGAATTTTTTCCTAAATTTGGATGCCTAAAAGCCTGTTAAACTGTCTACAGCAAAAATAAGCTCTTGAGTTCCTAAATCAGGAAACCGATTTTCAACAGAAATTAGATTTTTAGCATAATTTTGAAACATTTTTCTCCATTTTTCACTTGGAAAAATACGCCTAAGTAGGCTTCATTTTTGAAATTACATTAACTTCATCAGATGTTCCGATAGATGAGTCATCTGACGTTTCCTGAAAGCTGAGATAAAGACATCTTAACAATGGGGAGATGGATGTCAAATGCAAATCTTGCAGGAGGCTGCAGATGCGCTGAGGATGCCCTGCCACTGGCTGCAGCTCCTCTGTGCACACACCCCCCAGGCTGCCAGGCTGCCTTTTCTGGCCAGGCATTCCTGCAAATGGAAAGATGAGGGGGAAGAAGGTGGGGAAGGGGGGATGTGGGCTCGGAGTGTGGGCTTGGGAGTGTCTGCTCTGTGGAGTTGCCTGGTTGTCGTCGGTGCTGCTGGCAGTCGGTGCTTCCCCCTGCAGTCAGTGGGCTTTCTGCGGGGTGCAGGCTCTGCTGGTCCAAAATAGATGGGTTCCAGCTGACCTGAACTTGTCATGATTTCAGTGGGCTTGGTAAATGGGGCAGGATTTGGGCGGAGTCAGGGTTCGTTCCTTTGGAGCTCATGTTTGCTACCAGCACTGCACCTTTCCGGTGAGGTTTTGCTCTCCTGAGTTGTACTCCCACTCAGGCAGCTGCTTCGTGCTCAAGTTGGATGTCCCAGGGAAGTGTAAAAGCTTTTTCCTACTCTTTCTTCAACAGCTGACTAGTCTTGAACTTTCCCATTTCTCCACTTTCTTGATATTCTAAGGGAAAGCTGGGGGCTGGAAGTTCAAGGCTTTTACTGGCGATGGCTGAGCTGGAAGCTCAGGTGCCTCCTGCCCAAGATCCATCAGTACGCAGTGTGTTAGTAGGTTGTTTTCTGATGAAGAAGTACTTAACGTTTTAAAAATTAAAGTGCTGAACTCTGTGGTAGTGACGTGCCACATTTGACTGAGGAGCCTTAAAAATACACAATTGTGTTATTAGTGATACAGATGAACTCGGCGAGTGGCCAGTTTCTGCTGCCTCAGAGGTAGAGTTGTTAATTGTTCCAATCTCTCTCCTTCATCGCTGCTTCCGAAAAGAATAACTTCTGGCTTGTCATTCCCCATGGTGTTGTGCTTCCCTACGGGTGCAGCACAGGCACCTTCTTGATTTATTTTAATACCAAGGGAAGAGAACCACGGTGAGTGCGTTTCGCTAGCGCTGGGGGAATGGCAGGTCTTTGGCGCTCGCTCCTTTAATTAAGGCAGAAGACAAAACCCAGAAGCATGGTTTTAGAACATGTTAGCAGGTGACTCTTGAGTAATTTAAACTTTGGGGTGTACAGCATCACGCGGAGTGAGGCCGTATCTGAGTTGGGGGTGCGAAGGTGAGGCTCAGCTCGGGCTGGGGCATGTGTCTGCTTCCAGGGAAACTCAGAATGCAAGGAACCCCAGGAGGAAAAAAAGGGAGATATCAACAGTGTTCAAATTCCTCAGATCTGATTTGCCATTTTTCTTCTCTTCAGCCTGTGAGCCTGCCAGGAGGCTGAGCTCCAGAAGGGGAAGCAGAGGGAAAGTGGAGGGAAAATGGTGCGATTGTTGGGCTGAGTGGCAAACAGTCCATTAAAAAGCCAAACAATCGAAACCAGACGTGTTCCTCTGTGGGAATGTAAATGGCATATTGAAATCTTATCGGCTGCTCAGACAAAAGGCGTATGGCTCACTGCTATGTTCAGCGTTCACACTCCAGTTTCGGCTCCGCATCTGCAGGAAGAAATTAAAACAAAATTAAAACGCTGGGTTGCAGCATTTGCACTGTCGTTTCTTTGAGAGGCTGTACCTACCAGAAACCAGCATGGGCTTCTCTTACGTACAGTCAGGAACTCTGCTGGGTACAGTTAGAATCAGCAAAATTCTGAATTAATTTGCAGGGAAAATCTGAAGAAGCATGAACCAGGAAAACCTCACGTCAAAAAATACTCTGTTGCTTGCCCCAAGCCCTTCAGCGCTTGGTTAGTAGTGGGCTGCAGGGCTCTGTCCTTCCTGGGATGACCCCAGGCCTCTGCTGCTCTGTTTTTCTAAATAGAGATGCCTTGTTGCCAAGGTTCACTCTTCAATTTATTGGAAGCAACAAATTACATTCAAGACGGAATGCTCACATCTGGTTTTTGACTTTGGAGAAGCTTCAGTGTTTCTTCTTCGGGACGGTGTAGCCCTGTTAGCCAGAGGGGAGAGCGTTGGGGGAACACGGCCCCGGGTGCAGCTCAGCAGCCTGGGCATCACTGCAGGGTGTGTCAGAGCAGTGCTGAACCTCTAGAGGAGAGGGAGAGCTCCTCTCTGGGAGACTGGCCAATGCCACGGCAAGCCCACAGCCCTCCTGCCAGTACAGACAGATCCAGAAAACCCTGTTCAGAGAAAACCCAGCTTTGTTTTGGGGTTGGAGCCAGCTCCCAGTCCCATCTTGTTGAGGTTGGGATTTGGGAATGGGGGTGGGCAGACAGCAGTGCACAGGCTTGGGTAGAGGAGGCTTTGGTGGAGGGCTATTAAAACCTGTTTCTGTCTGTCCTACATTTTCCCCCAACTTGCTGTTGCTTTCAAAGGGAGCAGAAGGGAGAAGGCAGAGTCTGGTGCCGGAGCACCTTCAAGGGGGAGTGCTGCCTGGGGTGCTGGGTCACCTCTGTTCTGAGGACGGGGATCCCAGACCCCGTGCAGTTTCAGTGGTGCCAGCTGTTTGATTTTTGCCTTCCTGTGTGCTCCCTCACTCTGGGCTGCCTTACACTACTTCTCAGGGGAGCTAAGAGGGTGATCTTTCTACTCTTTAAAGGATATGAAGCTACCTTAGCATGGCTCTGCCTTGCTGGCTGTGCTAATTGGCAGGCTTGCTGGCAGCCTTAAGGGCGAGGGACTGGGCTGACACAGGTGGATCTGCTGGGAGGCAGCACAGCAGTGCTGGTCCCTGATTGCCGGCCTCTGCAAACCCCAGGCAATGGCTAGGAAGCCCAGGGGCTTCGTGTCTTCACCCAGGGCTGCACGGCAGCATGTGAGTCGGTCCCTCTATAGAACAGCCAGAGAGATGCTTTTATTCTGCTGCTTGTTTCCTTGATGTGCACGGTGCCACTTGAAGGCTGTGCATACTGAAGCTGGGTTTAAGTAAACACTCAATTGTAGTGTTTGGAAGCAGGGATTATGCAAATAAGAGAGCCTTTTTGGTGGTGTGTTTGAATGTATTGAAATACTTATGACATACCCTCTGCATTAGGGAATATCTAATGATTTAAGTGATACAGAATACCCTGCTGAGGTATTTGGGAGTAACTCCCAAGATTTTGATCAAATAGAGGAACACGTAAACACCTGATAATTGGAATTATTTTAAAGAGGAATGATAAATCCAGCTACTTCATCTGCAGGGTGTAACGGTGCTGGAGTGTCTCACACCAGCCATGGGAAGCTGTGGGACAAGCCCCTGCCTCAAGAGGTGGTGTCCCCAATCCAGTGTGTGTAGAGGTGTCCCGCACCATGGCAGATCCACTGCTGTGATAAACAGGACCTGCTTCCTCAGATTACTTTATATCCCAGTCACTGTGTACGCTTCCTGGCTGACTAAAGTGCTGAGCTCAGCAGCCTTTTGCACCCCAGTGCGCTTCGGCTGCCAGCTCTCAGCTCTGGAGATCCTGGACAGTCTTCTTGCTTTTCAGAAAGGGGGTGCTGGGAGTGCTGGTGCTGCTCCGAGGGGAAAACGCTGTTGCTTTAGAAGTTTGCTCAAAGACTGCTGAGGAGCAGTGGTGGTTTAGCAGGAGGGTTTGAAGGGGCCGGCTGGGGTAGCAGGTTTGGATCGAGCTTGCATCTCGAGAGCACTTCAAGTCCTGTGGAGTTCCTGGAAAGACTCTCTTCAGCTCCAGATTCCTCTGGACCATTCCTAACTTGGAGAAATAGTACGGAGATTGAGCAGGAAAGGAAGAGAGGACTGTTTGAAGAAGGGAGTGCTTTTTGAGGGAACAAAGCTGGTTACTTTTGTCAGCATGATTCCACTGAACTGGAATGGCAGAGTTGCCAGGCTTAAATCTGAACATAAATAGCTGTGAGATTGAGATTGGAAGGAGAGGAATGCCCAAATACAAAACTGTCCTTCATGCCCATGCACATCGTCCATCGTGCTGTGCTGTCTGGAAGAAAGGCACGGGTCCTTGGTGCCTGAGGGGCCAGGAAGCACCCAGCACTGAGCAGGGTGCTGTGGGGATGCAGGAGGTGGGTGGCTCTGAGGCCACTGCTGCCGGGGAGATGCCTGAGGGACCCGCAGGCACAAACGCCCGCCTGAACGCAGGATGGACCAAGTCAGCTCAGGTACAGGGAGCCTGCAGTGCACCTGGGGAGCGCGATTGATTGTGGACATGAGAAGAACATCCACCGAGCCGGATGGAGCGCTGAGGGGAGGTCTGTGTCCCTGAGCAGAGCTGAGGGGCAGAATCCCCTTTCCCAGCCCTGCCGGTCCCGCTGCTGGGAATGCAGCCCAGGACACGGGGGACTTTCTGGGCTGCCAGCGCATGGTGCTGGGTCACGTTGAGCTTCTTGCTGCCCAACACCTCCAAGCTGTCCTCCTCAGGGCTGCTCTTACCCCAGTATTAGCGCTCCTTTGATGTCCAGCTTTTCCAGTGGTGCTTACCCTTTCCCTGTCCTTTCTCTCCATGTACATCCTTTTAAAAAACATCCTCAGCCTTGGAAAGCATAAATAGAGACTGATCATAAACTTCATGAGGCGAATATTGCTAGGTGATACAGGAGTGAATTTTAACCAGTCTAGTCTGTGCTTTATACGTGCTGGGGAGAAGTGTTGGGAAGAGCCGTGTGTAGATGGTGAATTTACAGCAGTGGTCGCCCTCAACGAGCCCAGGCTGATAATCCGTGGGAGTGAAGTTCCTCATCCTGACAGGATTCAGTCAGAAGTCAGGCTCAGTTTTGGGATGAGTCTCCTCTGCTGGGTGAGGGAGAGGTTGTGTGGCGATTTGAGAGATGTCTCAGCCTTGCCTGGCCCGTGGAGAGGGTTGTGCTTCACCAGGGCCTGGCAGGACCGTAGCAGGGTGTAGGAGCTCACACACACAGCAGCCTCATGAGCAGCGCCTGTTCTCCCTTTGTTTGTTAACACAGCGCAGGAGTACACGTGTCTGGCTGAGGCCTTCTGAAAACAACTGGAGGAAATGTTCTGAGGGACCTTGGGGCTCACTGGAAACTGAGATTGCTGAAGCAAATACTGGGAGAAAATAAACTTGCTCACTTGGGCCTGGCCTTCGAGCAGACATCGGGTACCAGCACACGGCAGCTCCGAGAGCCAGGGCAGACTGAAGCGAGACGGGCTGCTGGCTCTGCTGCCCCTCCCCCTTTTCTAGGGGATTAGAGCGATTTCATGGCAAGTCATACCTGTAGTTCAGCTTTGGGGTGGTATGGCATGTGCAGAAGATCCTTGGCATTAACATACCCTTGTCATCCAGCCCCTGGTAAAACCTTCCCTGCAGTGAGCTGAGGAGCAGCTCAGAGTTGGGCAGTGAAGGTGGCCAAATAAGGGGGCAGGTGAGTTAAGAAAACCCATGGTTGGACAGATGGAATGATTAGAGATTTCCCACTCAAACTAGATGTTCCTCAGAGGAAACAGGAGAGTCAGATTTTATTCCTGATGGCTTTTGAACAAGTGTTCCATGGAGCAGAGTAAGATGCTGCCCTTGCACAAGGCATGCGGGTAATGGATATATATATATATATGGCAAAGTACCATACCTTAAAATGAAATGTTCTTTTTGGTAGTGAGCACAAGGAATCATTTCATAGATTAAAGGGTCATTTGTGATTTAAATACTTCCAGTTGATGCTGGGGGGTGGGTTGTGATGGGGTTTGTCATCTCACTTGGCCATGCATTTGTGGCATGTGAGTGAATGTGCGTGGAGCTGCAAACTAGACAAATAGACCTGTAGTGAAAGGGTAAGCACGAAGTAAAAGACCCTTCAGCCTGTAAAGTCAACTCAGCTTTTCACTGTGTGGAGAGTAAAGCTGTCTGAGCTTCCCTGATGGTGCTGGCAGAGGTGCTGTCGGTACTGGATTGGGTCACAGTTTGAAGTAGTGCTGAGAAAAGTGTTCATAAGTAAGTAAACATTTTCTCCCTCCTTGTAACTTGTAACAGGCTACTGACAAGCTGTACTGTGTGTGCAGGCAACGCTGCTGGTGCTGTGCGATGGGTGTGCGAGCAGAGCGGTGAACACGGGGCTGTCACTTCTGTGCACGCACCGGTGACAGTGTGTGGGGTGGGCAGCTGAGTTGGTGCTGAGGGGGAGATCTGCAGGGAAGATTTACTGAGCTCTTCAGGAGGAATCAGCCTAAGGGCATATAAAAATGTGATGATGTGAGTGAGAAATGTGTTCTTTTGCTTGCAATGGTTAAATAAGCCGAATGGCAAGAAATCGCTGCCATGGGTGTTACATATAAGGAGGCTGATGCGCTAAGCGAGGGCCCTTCTTGGGAGATGGAAGGTGTTACTCCAGGGCTGCAGCCAAGCGGGAAGGGGAGAGCAAGGCAGAGGCAGGGCTGGTGGAGTGACACCTGCCCTCTGTACTGTGGCCTCTGGGCTCGGACGTGGCCCCTGGTGTGTCCCCAGCTCGGCGGCAGGGGCTCGACTTGCTCTCAGGAGCAGCTGTGACCGTCCTCAGTCAGCCCAGCGAAAGGGAGTTAGGAAGTACTGAAATGGCAACCCAGTGAGGTGTGGGACACTCAGCTGGCTGTTCGCTGCCACGGGAAGAGGAGCTGTCTGAGACATCATGAGCATGAGGGGAGACAAGTGGAAGCACATGTAACTGTGTTTGTCTTTGTAAATCAGCGGTTTTCCTAGTGATTCAAAGGAGGCAAGAATGGAGCTGTCAGCCACTTGGGAAGTAAGACCTGCTGTATAAATAGGCTGCATAATTTTTCAGAAGGATTTGGATTGGTACATGAGGGAGAAGGGCACGGTGATTCTATATAAACCAGAATTTACATGCCTGCACATTGTGATGCAGCTGACTTTTGTTTGTGGTACAGCTGCTTGTATCATTAAAATAAATGAATTGGCAAGGTAAGGAAGGCAGCAGCAGTACCAGCTTTTGGCAACAGTGTGCAGTTTGTTAGATCATGTTTAAAGCTTTCCTGGGACGTTACTTTCCTGAAGCTTGGAGACTGCCTGAAATAAGCTTCGGTTGTACAAAGTCTGGTTTATATTCTCTGCTGTCCGCAGAGGTCTCTGCCGTCCTTCGGCTGCCCTCGTTTCACTGGGGGACTCACAGCCCTCAGAGCAGGGTGGGTTCAACCCTTGGAGACACTGGACTGGAGAGACATCCCGCAGTTAGTGGTCAGGGCTGGAGCTTGCCTCTTCTGATAGTGGTACCACTGAAAGGGGTTAATTAAAGTCCCTATGAACAATTAAGAGCCTGGCTACTTTGAGCAGAGATGAGTGTTCCAGAGTGCAAGTTGCAGGTGCTCTTGGTTCGTTTTGCTTCTTGTGACAAGTTGTGAACCATGCAGGTAATTAATTCAAATGCAGATCTCAAAAATGTACAAAAATCTCTGGCTCAGGAATGATTTGGGTTTGAAATCTTGAAGTGGTGGGGCTTTGTTGGGCTTCTCTTCTGATTAGCCACTGTAGGTACAAGTTGATACGGCTCCTTTATGTCAAAGGAGAGGTGCCCCTTGTGCTGCTCAAAGTCCAGAATTCCAGCATTTTTGGCTTACTTTTGCACATACTGCTTCCTCTTGGAAGTATTTCTTGGAATTGGGAGGTTTTTTTAAATCTCCTTCTATTTGGTATGTCAGAAATTCAGCCAGTTTTCTTGGGTCTGTCTTTATTTGCCTTAGTACATGAGAGACACATTCCTGCAGGAAGCTCTGTAAAGAGGCGTGGGGTGGTTTGGTTTCATTCAGGGCTGGAAGAACAGAGACGTTTAGTGCTAAAATGGTTACCTAAGGGGCCATAGCATAGCCACTCAAGGAACTGCTGCATCCTCAGGGCCATTTAGTCTCATTTTCAGCATTTAGCTGTGACAGCGTGTCCATGTATTGGGGTTTGGGGGAGAGCTGGGGGGCTGGAGGAGCTGCTGTGGGACTGATGGGCGCAGCAGAGCCAGCAGCACGCTGGTCCCTCGCCTTCTTGGTGCCTGTATTTTCACTTCACATCTTGGAGGTGAAACCTTTGTGTGATCTTAAATACATCTGAAGAGAGAACTGATACTTGGTGATGGATTTGTTGAACGTGGAGGACAGTGCACCTGGCTCTGCCTTGTTGGAAGCTCTTAACAGTTGGCTTAATTAGGGCACTGAACATACAAGGGAAGCAGAGGCTGCCTCTTAATACTCCAGGGTGTTGTCTAAAGATACTTTAATGTCTGTAAGTCTGTACAGTATTTGTACATGATGTTTGTCACACATTTGTTCTTTAGAACTAGTTCCTGGTGGGTTTAGATGTGTAAACACCCGAGTGGTTAGACACTGAAAAGCTGGCTACAGTGGAGCTTTAAAGATGCTGAGCTTGCAGCCAAGTATCTCACTCCCTGCCACACTGTATGTGTGCGTGCACACTGCTTGTAGGCACTGTGTGTACGGCTATTTAGGCGTACAGATAGAAACACTCTGAGTTAATGACAGGTAATAGCAAGGTTTGCTGAAGGCAGGTGAGGGAGCGGAGGTCTCTGGTTTTAGAGCTGGGAGATGCTCAGCCTTTGCTTCACTGGGGCGGCCACAGTCTGGGCAGCTCAGAGCTGCTGCGATCAGCATCACGCTGCGGGGTGCCTCCCAGCCCCGCACACCGGGACTCGCTGGCTTTATATCCAGGCAAGTGCTGCTTCAGGGGCACTTGAAAGGATCCTGAAATTGCAGGATCATGCCAGGGCTGGGGTGCTGATGAAAGCGCTTGGCACCCAGGCACAGAGAGGTGTTGTTGGTTTATTAGCTGCCAGCAGACAGCCCAGTGGTGCAGGGAGCGGGCACGTGTGTGCAGCAGGTACTCCTGGCACGTGTGTGTGTGTGTTTGTGTAGTGCAGGTGGCAGGAGGTGTCCCACTGCCAATGGCAGTGCCTTGCTCTCTCTGGCTGTATGTCTGTCTGTGTCGCCTATGGCTCGGAAAGCTCCTTGGGCCATACGTGCTCTCTGGTGAGCCAAGGAGAGCCCCTTGCTCCCAGCACACATGGGCCTAAGGCGGGGGAAGGAGTGGGGCATGGGGTAAGGATGCTTTTGTTCCCTCCAGAGACACGAGGGAGATGCTCAGTGACCTGCATAGGATTAGACACCTGCTGACTCTCTTGGTTTTCGGCAGGAGACTCGGTCAAGCAGTGGAAACACAAGAGATGAGCTGGATTTTTTTTTTAGCACCTGCCTTAGATTGTCCAAGTCTGTAAATACAGCTTTTGCAGGGAAGTACTTGAAGCATAACAAAACATTTTAGGAGTAGGAAAGCATTCACAGAAGCTAAGCCTTAGTGTTTTCCTTCTGCACCCCACTGAAAGGCATCACCTTGAAGCAGGGACAGGAGATCTGGGGGGTCAGCTGGGTTTCACCCCATGAATGCTCTTCCCCCGAATTAACTGTGCTGGTCTGAGAAGCAGCTGAGCTTGGCATTAATCTGGTTTATTTCACATGACAGTTTTCTAAGGTTATACTTAATGATGTAACTTAAGAACGAAAGAAGAACGACTTTGTTCTTTCTTTTTACCTGCTGCTGATTCCAGGAGGTTCCTGGAGCCAAGGCATCCTTCCCTGCCTGCCTGTGTATGTGTCCCCATACCGTTGTAGTTGGTTGTATGTGCGGACAGGTGTCACTGCAGCATTTATTTCTGCAGTATGGTCAAGCTTTGTTCCTAATACTTCTTGAAAAGTAACCTTTTCCTCACTTCACACCCCATACACCTTGCTTGAGACCAGAGGGACCTGCCATCAGCCCTCGGGCGTTGTGACAGTGACACCCCTCTGATAGCTAGCACCTGCCTGGTGCTGTGAGCCGGCAGTGATGCCGCAGGCAGAGTGGCTGTGACACTGTGCTGGGGACACAGGGGAATCCCCTTGGGGCAGAGGCTCGCTTGGGAGCAAGGAGTGGTTACCATCACCATACACCCTGCGACCCTGCCTGCCCTGCAACCCTGCCTCGAGCAAGGAGGGGAAGTGGCCGTGGATCACTGCAATGACATCCTTAGGCACCAGCAGTTTTGTCCCATGTCCCTTGAATTCTTGGCCTTAGGATAGGGTGTCCTGGCAGCTGCAGCAACTGGTGCCAGGTGGCTCCTCTGAGGTCTTTGGAGGCTGTGGTGTTTGGTGCCTCGATGTGGGGTTTGCACGTGAAGAGGAGCCTTCAGCAGCTGGAAAGGCCTGCTGTGAATTAAGAAACTGCCTTGGGCAGTTTGAATGTAGCAGTTGCTAAAAATACGCCCGTATTTAACTTTTAAAATTTGGAAAGCATCGCTGGACTTGATTGCTGTGGGGAGTGCAGCAAAAGGTCACTCGTCCAGCTCCATCCAGAGCTCCGCATTCTCTTCTTCCCGTTCCGTTTAAATGACAATTAATTAAATGTTAGTAAGTGACTACTTAAGTTCTGTTTTGATCATCTGACAAGTTGCTCAGTTCAGCTTCTGCTCCTTAACTTTGTTTTAAAAATGCCCGAGCCCTTGGGAGGCGGGAGAGGCCCGGATTCCCAGTGGAATTCTGTGTCACATTGAGTGCTCTGAGGGGTTTTACCTGCTGGAAGCTGGGACCTGTGCTCCCGGGCAGGAGCGCTTGGCGCTGAGCACTGGAGGAGTGTGGGGAGTGCTCTTAGGGTCCTGCTAGTGCAGGCTGAGGACCTGGCAAATGGGCCAAGTGCAGGAGGCCGTGAGGCATCTGCAGCTTGGGGCCTTCTTGCTCCCCAAGCCCACTCCTTACCATGGAGCCTGAGGAGGAGGTTTGGGGTGCATGGCCAGGCCTGGGACAGCAGTGGGAGCAGTTGTGGGCAGCAATGCTGCCTTCCTCCTTCCTCTTCATCTTTGCTGCTGGTCCCATCTCTCTTTCTCCCTCCTATTCTCCATGCTCCTCCTGTTTCTGTGACAGGAGTGGACAGGCTGCATCCTGCATTCTAGGAGTGGGAAAATCAGTTGTGGCAGCACTGCTGGGAAGCCTGATGTTAAGTGCCTTCATCCATAGAGGAAGAGGAGGGAGGAGTGTGCTGGAGATGATGTGTCTTGTCCTTCACCATTGCCCCTGGAGATGCCGCAGTGGAGTGGGTTGTGAGCCCTAGAGCGGCACAGGGTCAGCACTGGCTGCTGGGAGCAGAGTGTCTCTGGATCCTGTGAAATACCTTGCTGGGGCTGTCAGGGCTTGGCAGGAGCGGTGGGCAAAGCTTTCAGCTTGGACTCAGTGTGTTGTGGGGACATCACAGTGTGCAAAGTTCTCATTTGCCAGTTCCCTTCTTTCTTGCTTGACTTCTGGAGCCAGAGTGGTCTAACTTAAAGGAGAAAAAAGTGGGGGAAGAGAAGGGAATTTAATGGTGGTTTTATTTCCCTTTAATACTCAGAAATAAGTTGTTTTCTCTCCTAGATCTGTGAGAAATAGATTAAAGAAGAATTTAGGTTCCTGAGGAGTGAACACCTTTAATGCGGCCCTTCGGCCCAGCCCCAGGGCTGATGCTGCATCTCTCTGACTTTCTGCCTCACACACGCTGAACTTCAAGAAAAACTGCTCCAGGAATGAGCTGGTGATCTGCTGGCCTTCCTGCTCAACGTGGGTTCTTCTTTCAGCAGCTCAGCTGGTCCCACACATGGAGAACTCTTTCCACTGCACTCCCCTATCCAGCACCTGGGGCAGATTGATCTGCACTGCGTTGTTCCTTCAGGGCCCAGATGCCCTGCAAGACCTTACAGATGCTGAAAACCAGCTTCTTCTCTTTGTGTGTACTTTCTGCTCCTCTGATGTCTTTGTCATGTATTTCATAAGCCTTTCAGGGCTCTCCTTGCCTTTTTTCTCCCAATATGTGGCTTTGAGTTCAGCTTTGCAAGGCTTTGATGCCGAATACTCGCCCTGCAGCCACATTTCTGAGCACACATGGGATCTTCACCTGGGATTTTCCAAGAAGAACATGGGGCGCTCAGAATTGTACCAGGGCTGCCAGCCAGTGCCAAGGCTGGTGAGCACCTTCCCCCTGGGATCAGGCAGGGGATGTACCTTCAGCCCGGGGGGATGCATGGGCAGCGTTCCCAGCTGCACTGAGGGCTCCCAGTCTGCTCCGTCACAGCGCTGTGGGGTCCCTTCCTGCCCAGCCTTGTCTGTGACCCTACCAAGTCCTCAGGTGGGGAACTATGTTGGATCTCTGAGATGGTCTAAATGCTCTTTCTTTGCCTGCTCTAACAAAGAGTTACAGTTTTAGAAGTAAAGCCAAGGCAGGGGCTTTAGTAGAGGGAAGGTGCAGAGCTCCTGGGAGCGAGTGATGTTTTCCTGTAGCCTTAATGATATTTACACTTCAGTAGTACAGATAACGTAGATTGTATCTTTATTTGCACAGTGTGACTTACAGAGGATCCTTTGTTCTGTCGTTTTATTGTCACTTGGTTTTCTGTAGAAAGTGAGGGAGGCTAAAGCTCTGATGTAAAGGCTGAAAGGGATACAGAGTGTGTGATTACTTGTTAGCCGCTTGTTAGATACGGTTTAATTAGTGCTCACAGCCGTCGAGCAGCTTTGTCTTTGTAAAATATTGATCTACAATATCAGTGTTACAAGTCCTGGAAAGCACTTAGTGCAGGAAGTTACTCTGAAGCTGTGTGGAAAAAATATGTGGCCAGTACAGGGCCTGTTGGGTCCAGCGTTGCAGCCAGGTCAGCAGCGCCCTGCCGCTCCCCTCTGCTTTGGGCAGTGCAGAGCAGAGCTCTGAGCAGGAGTGTTTCAACAGCGTGGGCTGAAACTTTCAGTTTTCCCCAGCGTTTCCATCTCCCAGTGCTAACGGTTACTGGGCATGGCATGGCACGGCATGGCGTGTTGGTGGTGGAGCCGGATGCTGACCTGGGGCATGACAGCTGGATGCTGGGCTGCAGCCCGGCCTCGGGTGGTGGTTGTGTGCTGGGGCCAAGCTGCCATTGGAAATTAAACCAACCTTTCCTTAGGCACGATGTGATCCCCTCTGGAGCTGGCAGTGGAGGCCCGAAGGTGTTGCCTGTCCCTTTGGCCTGTGGAAGGCTGTTCCATGTCTGTCGTGCTGTGGCGAGCGGGCTGTGCGTGGTGCCTGCCGGGAGGGTTGGAGAGCTAATGCCACTCTGCTCATCCAGCCTTGCCCAGCTCGGCCTGTCACCCTGTCTGCACATCTGCAGGGCCACGTTACTGCCGGGCTGCTGAGGTGTGCTCTCCCTTGCAGCCCCCTCATGTGCTGTGTCCATAACGTGTGTGTTTCTGGAGAGCAGTGTGAGCTCCCCTTTCCACCAGTGTCCTCATGTTCTCTCCTTTCCCATGTAGCTGTTGTACCACTTTGGGGTCAGGTTTGGGTTCAGACAAAGTGACAGGCATGTCCCAAGCTCCTGCCCCACGTGAGACCTCACTGCCTGCTCCGCCGTGGGATTCACGGCCCAGGCCTCCATCCCTGCACGCCACGGTGTGATCTCACCCTGCTGCAGCTCGCTGCAGGGCCTGGGAGGTTGTGTGTTTGGTGGGGAAGCTTTTATTGTGCCTTAGCAGAGGTTTGCAGGGTAAAACAAACACCATGTATCAGCCTTTGTTTGCCCACAACACTTCTCCTTCACTTACTTAAACTTGGGCTCTGTTAAAGCCTTCGCTCTCCCTTTCCCTCCTCTGAGCAAACACACCGGTATCGCTGGGTCTCTGCTGCCCAATCTGAATTACTTGTAGACAGAGCTTCACTGTAGTAATTTTTAAACTATAAACTTAGTTAATTGTTTTTATTTCTTTGCTGCTGAACGATTTATTCATTACATCCTTTTCTTCCCTTATTGCCTAGGCAGTAAAAAACTTTATTAATCAATTTTGTCTTCCTTTTGGCATGGTTTGGTTGCCTTCTTTATCTCTCCTCTAATTATTTTACATTTATCTTTCTCTCTGCTGTGCGTGTGTCTCCAGGTGCTGTGCTAAGACCTTACTTGTGTGGTTTTCCAACATCCTCCCTTTCCTAACATCCAGCTGTTACCGCTTCATCTGCGAGCAGTGCTGGCACACTTTGAGGGTAACGAGTGCTTTACAGCGTGGAGGAGCAGGCTCAGGGCAGTCTCATCTTTGCAGCTTTCCCTGTTCTGCGAGGTGCCCTCCTGGTCTGGGTACCTGCGGTATGATGGCCTCTGGGCTGCCCGGCTGTGCTCCACACACCCCATGCATGATGATGGTAATCAAAATTACATGTATCCTTGACTTGTACCTGCTGTCTCTCAGCCCCCTTAGCCTCCCCATGCATTTTCTTGTCGACCCCCAAGCTGAGCAGTTGTGCTTGTCAGGCTTAGGGAGGTGGAGGAGAAGCTGGGGATGTGGTTTAACTAGGTCACACTTTTAACCTCAGTGATTAGCACTAGTCATTAGCTGGATTCGCCTGGGGATGAGGGGCTGGAGCAGCAGATGCCCCTGTACTCGGTCAGGGGGCTGTAGCAGGACTGCCCATCACCGGGGTCTGGCACCCTGGGGACACCCAGGCGGGACTGCCCTCCTCCTCTGGCCAGTCCCTGCCCGTGCTAGCCGCCCTGGGAGCTGAGCCCTCCCAGCCCGCCGCTCCAGCCTGCCCTCTGCTCTCCTCCCTCTCTTCTGCTTTGCTTTTTTTGTCCAGAAGTGACTAAGCTTCCTGTTATTCCACTCGGTCAGTTTTTCCCCAATACTGGTGTCGGGTTGTGCAATAGTTACTTGCCAGCAGCTTCCCCTGCCGCTGTCCCGCTCCAGCTCCCTGGTGCTCCCCTGTGCCTTTCCCAGCCACCCTTTGCTCGTGGTAGCTAGCCCTTACAGGCAGTAGCCTCCATGCAGCTGGACTTGTATTTATAACAAGAAGTTAGCCCCACGAGGGCTTTAACTGGTTACTCCAGGAATGGGCTGTGAGCCCCCTTCAGCCTGCACAGGGGCAGGTTGCGCTTTGGGTCCTCCTTTAAACACTGGTGCGGGTGGGCATCTGATAGAGGCTGGTCCTGTGCATGGAGGAATTAGTTCTGTCTCACTGGTAATAGTGGGCATGTCTTGATTGAGAAAGGTTTGCCTCCAGCCAGTTGGAAATCAAAGGTTTCGTCTCTGGTGGCAGCAGTGGCTCAGGTGAAGAAGGCTTTCCTTCTGCACCTCCAAGGGAATGGGAGGGCAACTCTCCTGGGTGCCTGGCACAGCCAGTGGGGTTGGCAGAGCTCAAGATGCCTCTCACAGCCCCCGAGGATACGAGGACCTCTCCCAGCCCCGAAGGGCAGTCCTCTGCACTGGGCCCAGGCGGCTGGGTCAGCCAGGGACATCCCTGATACAGTGCCCTGTGGGGTTCATGTGCCCGGCCCCCGCCACCTGCCTGCCTGCCTTCGCTGGGACCAGCACCCGCCTCGGCTACCCGGAGCTGCCGGGGTAAAAATAACCCACTGGGAGGGATAAACAAGTTATTTTAGTGTATTAGGGGTGGCCACGCGTAACTCGCTCAGGGCCTCGCCTTGCTCTGCCACCCAGGGCTGACTCAGACATCTCGAGCCTTTAGAAACAACCTGAGGCATTTCCCCTAGATTTTGGAAGGTGGGATGGGGGCACTGGCACTTGGGGGGGTCAGTCCCCTAGGAGGGGATGCCAGGCAGTGCCACTGCATCTCAAAAGGCCAGGACCAGGGGTCCTGCCCACCACTGCCCACTTCTGCTTACTTGCCTCGCAGGGTGCTCTCTGGAGCGCCCCTTCCTCATGCTCTCTTGTCTTACCTACCAAAACCAGCAGTTATTTCCCTTTTTGTTCCCTTTTTGTGGTGGCACTGACTATTCCTAGCACGTCTGACAGCGCTGGCCTCTGGGTCTCTTAAATTAAAACTGGGTTTGCCATGTCTCCATGTGTTTCAGTAGCAGTGTTCATGTGTGAGCCCTCTCCTCCAAATCCTCAAACACCTTCTGCCTTCCACACCAGGAAATGGCCAGGAGAGTGTGAAAGGGGTGTGAACAGCAAAGGAGTGGGGAATCCCCTGCCTTACCCTGTGGCAGAGGGGGAATTTATTTACCTTGGGAATCAGAGATGTTCCCATGAGAGCCGTGTGCCTATCCCACCTACATTTGAAGTACAGTTACTATTCCTTTATGTAAAATACGATTTCTAGTCTTTAGTAGAAAGATTTCTCTGTTTGTCATAACAAAGTTCAGCAGGGGCCAGAGCTGATGATTTTATTCCTGTTATAATTATGATGCAGCAGAGAGAAAGAGGAGACTGGTGTTTGTTCTGCCTCGTGCATTGAAGGAAGAATGCAAGTCGTAACTTTCTGCCAGGCTAATCAGTATCTTTTAATGATTGCTCTCAGATTTTTACTTCAGAGAAGTCAGAATTAAGCTTTAGGAGAAAAATTGCTGAGGGATGGGCCGACCGAAATGGAGAGGAAAGGCATGGGGTCATGGCAGAGCCTGGCGGGTGGGCGGCAGTGGCACAGGGTGGGCTTCCAGGGGTGGTCACTGACCTGTGCGTGCTGTTAGGCTGGAGGTCCGTGCGCTGTCTGTGCCTGGGTGTGTGCTGCTGAAGCACGGATTCAGTCTTGCAGGTCTTCATTGCCGCTGATAACTTACTAGGCCTAGGAATGTCAAGCTACAGGATACTTTGTAGTTGCCTAATTGCAGCACAGGATGCGTGGTGAGATGTGATGAGGAGCTGGATTTCACGCTGCCCTTGGACAGCTGGCCCTGGGCAGTGCTGTGTGTGGTTGCCCATTAATTACCTCTTTGTTCAGCGTGCTGCTTGCTGCAGCTCCTGATAGCTTGGGCTCCATCAGCGCAGTACATGGTAATCAGATGTTGACACTTCTTGGCTTGGGAGGGACGCAGACCAGCTGTCAGCTGGGGATTCTTCCTGTGCCCATCCCAGGGCTAAGCTGAAATAAACACCTGCTCTGTCAGGGTACCTGTACCTGCCACCACAGGGATGCTTCTGTGCCCCCCGGGCTGTGGGGCACATGGGGGTGCCAGCACTGGGGTCACACGAGTCAGGGCATCGCATGGTGCTGGTGGCAATGCCCAGTGTCCCTCAGAAGCCGGACAGTTAGAGTCCATCAGCCTGTTTAACTCCAGTGCAGCTGAGGGTGAACGGGAGCCATGCCCTCAGTGTGGCTGTGTGTGGTGTTTCAGTCTGGGTGTTTTTAATACCACCTAGACTGGGTGGCCTGAATTTTATTCCTGTACAAGCAAACTGTAGGAAAAAGGGTGGAAGTGTTAAGTTTTCTGTTGCTGAAGGCAGAGCTTGGTGCCAGGTGTCCCCAGCTGTCACACACCTCTGCCCGAGCGGCACCCACAGCATCTCCCTGCTGCTGTTTGTGGAGGCATGTGAGTCTTTCCCAGGCCCCTGCCATCGCTCCCTTCCCTCCCTCGCTGCTGTGCTCAGTTTATTTTGGCAGTGCCGGCTCTGTGCAGTAATTAAGTAGAGAGGTTTGGATGTTTTTGAAGCAATCTGTTTTTGCTGTATTGTAAAATGCCTTAGGCATGGGGGGGGGGGGGAGGGGGAGGGGCAGGGGCAGGAGAGCTCCCTGCATTCCTGAAAATCAGGTCACTTCTCCTTTCAGCCCCTTCCAGTGGCCGTGCTGGGCAGTTGGTGGCTTCCCTAGCCAGCAAAATGCGCTGGATTTCACTGGGCTGCCTGTGCTGAAATGCCAGCCAGCTCTTGCAGAACCCCATGGAGTGTTGCTCTGCGGTTACTTCAGCATGGTGGTACTGAAAGAGACCCAAGATCTTTTCTCAGGCTGATAATTCAGATTTGTTACCCTTTGCAAACTGTTGGAAAGAAGTTTTTAGTGCCAAGGAAGAAGCTATTCCTTTTTCCAGGTAAAAATAGCAGTTGCTTCCCACAGTACCACTAACGTGCTCTTCGTTACCAGTGTAAAGGTTCATCCAAGCCCTGTCCTTGGTGTTCACTGGTCAAGATTCACTGCCTGCTTTTCAGGCTCACAGGGAAGGGGCACCTCACAGCAGGGCTCCTTTGAAATCCGTCCCTGGGCTTTGTCATTGATTCACAGGACAGGTCTCTTCTCAATGCTTGGCCTTGTTTTCAGGGAAATGCTTATTTGCCTGAAAATGATTCTGATATTTCTAAGAAGAACCTTGAGACCTGACAAATGTGGCGTTCTGTCCCTTCCCCAGAAACTGGTCCTCTGCCCCGAATGGTCAGTGTCAGCAGGGAGAAGGCATCACTGAGCTCCTCACTGGCGGAGGCAGCGTGCTCAGGCACCTCCTTGGTTCCCTGTGTGAGCCTGCCTGCTCACGAGCTGCTCCTCTGCCTTCAGCGCAGGAGGTGGCCACTGAGATGGTTAACACTCAGAGCATCTTCAGTGTTTGACTGGAGCCTAAGAGAAATTTTTCAGTGCAGCTTTGAGGTGCCAAAATGAGCCGAAATTAGCCCAAACCCAGTGTGGGGTGATGCAGAGAAGGCTTGCCAGATGTTGAGAGACTGCACAGGGCACCGACAGCCTGTGGCTTCCCAGAATTTCAGTTAACATTTGGGGCTGGTAGCATCCCCAGAGGGGAGCTGACCTTGCCTTGTGCTCCTTTGATTAATCCTGGCTTCTCCTGTCAGTGTTAGAGCGGGGCCTTGGCGAGCTGGCTGTGCTCTGGGGTAGGAGGGAGCAGCAGCTCCGTGGGGCACTGGGAATGCTGTGGGGAGCTCTCACTGTCGGTTCTCTGTTGGGGTGCAGTGGCCACATGAAGGCAAACCAGGACAGCTTCACTCACTTGTGCTCAGTCAAGTTGCAAAGCCAGATGCTGTTTGAAATTAACGATTTCCATGGTTTGATCAGAATTGGTCGTTTAACTTCACTTGAGTGAGATAGTATTTTAACAATTACTGTCCCCAGTGATGTAGGGAGGTCATTTTTAGTCAAGTTTGGGAATGGTGTCAGTCAATCCAAATTCATTGGTTTTCAATCCATAAAGTATTTGTTTGACAAATTTGTTCCAGTTGCACTTAAAATTATGTGTCGAGATGCTGTGTTTGCTAAAAACAAGGCAAAATACTACAAAAGTGACAGTAAGAAAATGGAGTGGTGAATAATATCCATCTGAACCCCATCAGTGGAACCCCAGACATGCTGACACGTGGGTGTTTCAGGGTATGGATCCAGCAGTGATTTCCTGTGCGAGGCTGCAGTTCTCACCGGTGCTTTCAAATCCCCCTCCCTTGAATAGAACCCAGACAAACCCAGTGGCAGGGAGTGACCTTGGGGCTGCTGAAGGTGGGCTGCTGGAAAGCGATTTATTGACATGACGTCAAGTCTTGTGTTATTCAGCAATGACCTTAACGATAAACGCGAGAGGCGGCTGCGCGGCTGGCAGGCTGAGCACTGCAGTCCCTGTCCTCGGATCACCTGGGGCTTCGTCCCTCAGCAGCCAAGTCAGCAGCTAAGGCAGAGGCGGATGAGGGACCACGGGGCTCCGCTGCCTGCCCCGGGTGATGTGCTGCCTTGCTGCCAGCCTGACCCTACGAGGGACACAGCCCAGGCAGGCTGCGGGAGAGGTTAAACCCCGGTGCTACGGGCAGGTGTGATGATGTGTGTGATGCAGCAGCTGCAGCCTTCTACACGTGTGTTCGTAGGGATCGCTGCTCTCTGTGGGGTAAACACTGACCCAGCCTTCAGAGTAACTCTGACAGTTGGCGGCTGGTGTGGGGGGTTTATAGCCATGAGGATTTCAGACATCCGAACACAGCGGGTGAGGTTAGTGCGGGAGAGCAAGGATGGGGAACATCCTTTCTGTCACTGTTTAAAAGGGTTCAGGGCTGTACCCAGCCCCCTGCGCTCAGGCTTCCCTGCGCCCAGTGCATCTCCACACTGTCTACTTTGGCTGTTGTAGCAGCCTGTCACCAGCTCTGCATTTTATCTTTGTTTTTAAGTTACTCCCACAGCTCTACAGTGCTCTGCTGGTTCTGTGCCTCAAAACACAGGGATGCATTTCAGCCATGGCGAGGAGGAGTGCAGGCAGCTCCGGAGCCTGCCGTGTTGCTGAGGATTCACCAGCTTCCGCTGCTCCCCCGTTATGTCAAGGACTGCCATCAATTACCATGGCTAAAACCCCAGGCAAGTGCTTTGCGGGAGTGGTGGAAGAGCAGGGAAGAGCAGGCAGGCACAGCTGCTAGGGCAGCTACAGCACTGTGGCAAGCTGCTGGAGCAGCCCCTGGAAATGAGATGCAGAGCTTAAAGAGGGAAATTAATCGCATGTATAATTAATGTGAGATTTTCTGAAAATATTTGATATCTTTCTTAAAGGCTATTTTTGGTTTTGCAGTGGGTATATTGTGAGTTGGTTACCAAAGCACTCCTGTTTAGGAAGCAGCGTGGCAGTTTGCAGCTGTGATCTGTCAGCACTGCCACAGCTCAGGCATTGCAGTTGCAATGCAATGGTGTACCACTGCCATCAAGCCTTGTCAGAGCTTCCGGGAGGGGAAAGTGCGCTTCCCCTTTGTGAAGTAAAGGATGAGTGCAGCAATGCTGCCTTGCTCCCTCTTGTGCCACTTGTTTGCTCCGCCTGTTCTGCGTGTTGCAGGGTAGATTTGTTCCGAGGATGCTGTAGTAGTGCTCTGTGTTGTGCCTGCACAGGGTAGGGAAGAGCTGTGTAAATGGAGCATCAGACTGCGGTTGCTCCTGCCTCAGCAGCACGGCCAGCCAGCTCGCTCCCTGTACTTGGCCTCCACATACTCTCCCCTTGCAGATGTGACCACAGGTGATGGCAGATCCTCTCTCTTGAAATCACAAAAGCAAGGTTTTATTTTTAAGCTATAGCAATTCAGTTTTAAATATAGCCCCTATAATGGAGAATTCTGCTGGGTATTTACACTTGGGTGAGGACACTAATTATCCAGTTTAGATCACCATGCCAACCACCTCTCCTTTCCTCCAGGTAGAAAAGACTTAAAATACCAGCATGCTGCAAGAGCAAGTGAAAGTAGTTACCTCTGGGGTTTCTCTTGTATTTTATATGTGCATATATCTACCTGAAAAGTTCTGCTTGGTAGCTAATAAGAAAACTCTGCTTCAGTCACTGGAACCGCAAATGGTGCGTGGAGCTGGAGGCAGCAGGGCTGGAGGCAGCACGGCAGGTTTCTGAGCAGTTGGAAAGTACATCAGCCACATAAGGAGTATGTGATGAGGTGCATGGTGTCGCCCCTCTTGCAGTGCTCCCTTTTTAACTTGGCTGGAGATGACGCTGACCTGTTTGGGCAGCCCTGCCCTTTGTGCTGGAGGCAGCATTTAACAGCGTGCCTGTTCCCTGTCGTGCCACACCAAAACAAATTGGAAGCCTGAAAATACTATTAAATATTAATTATGCTGCAGCACATCCATTAAATGGTGGCATTGGAACCCCATGGACCTTCCTTTTGCTGCTCATTTCAGTCATGTGTTTGCAACCCCTGAGGTGCCAGGTGTGAGGCTGCGTGGGGAGGGGCTGCACGGCGAGGGGCTGCTTGTCAGGCCGAGTCATTGCGAGGAGATGAAGCTCTGTGAAGAGAAGCACTGATGGAAGTGGTCCCCAGTCACTGGTGGGGCTTTGAGCATCCCTGCCTTCCTCACAGCCCCTGGGCTGGCACGGCGTGGAGCTGTAGTGATAAAGAGATTAAACCCTGTGTGTGTTTCACTTGATCTTGGCGTAAAGTCATTCGTTTTACTCTTAAAATGTTAGTTATTACATGCTTGAGTAAGGATCGTAGGGATTACTAGAGATTGCTCTAACAGGATTTATGGCTTTAGGAGCTCAGTTGCTGAAGTCCTTGCTGGAAAGGTTTTGTAGCTCCTGATGCTGCTGTTATCCACGTGCCACCCTGGGGAGACAGCCGACTTTGGGGGGGCTTTGGTTTTCCTGTGTAGGCCTGGAGGAATGCAGTTCCCTCTCATCCCAATGGCAGGGGGGCAGGTGGGGGTCTGCTGGGAAGAATCCCCTGTTACCCTGTCTCAGTGGGCAGTCTGTGTGACTGGGGGTGGCAGTGGTTCCATCCAAAGTGATATCTAGAACGTGTACATACAGACATGAAGGATATACAGAGAACAGTAGGAGCATCAATCCCAAGGTGTGTTATAGCATTGGAAACAGATTTACACTTCAAAGCTGTTGATGCTTTTGCCTGTGGCTGTCAGGAAACAAGGATTCAGGATGGCTAGGTGGAGTCTCCAGCAGCCTCCTTACCCCAGGGTACAGTCTGAGCCCAGCTGGGTGATGCCTTGATGACACCAGCGTACTGCATGGGCAAAGCAAAGCGGTGCAGGCGTGAACCTCACTCACATCCCTGTCCCTGAGCCGCTGGCCCTGGAGCTGGGGATCATTCTGTGCTTCCCTGTGTCTCTCCTGTCTGCCCCTGCTCAGGTTGTGCAGTTTGCCTTCCTGGTGGTGATGGGGTGAGGGCTGGGCTGGTGCAGACGGTGCATCCCAGCTTGGGGAGAGAGAGGCTCTGGGGAGTGGGGAGTGCGCAGCCCTCCCCGCAGACCTGGGGAACAGCAGGGTGGGCTTTGCTGCAGGGTGGGCTTTGCTGCTCTGCTGTTTGCTTTCCTTCTGGCCTCATGCTGGGAGCCACCTATTCTGACTTTTGTGTTTGGGGTTTTTTTTTAAGCCTGTTGAATTTCATGGCAGTGAGACGGCCCCTCTGTGATTCTTCCCATACAAGTGCCATTAGCAGTATAAACTAGAGGTATAAATTAGAGGGTTTGAGACTTTTATCTATAAGGTAGGCACCCAGAGACGTCATTAAGTGGTCAGTTCAGTGTGTTTTATGGCTGTGCTGCATATGACAATATGTGCAAAGATAATTAAAAAGTATAAAACTTTCAGCAGAATCAATTTAATTAGTGTAACCAAGATCACATCATGCCAGAAAAGCCAGACAAGGCATCTTAGCAAGTCCCTTTTGTAAAGGCAGAGTAGGTGCCTGCAGGAGGCAGGGATTGCTGGTGCCATTGGGCTGTGGGAACACAGGGCTGCTGTCGGGGTGCCCAGGCACATCCCCAGCCCCATGGCAGCGC